>JAJTUV010000392.1:0-743158 GCA_021653895.1 Mastomys natalensis
TGGATCCTTAGATGGGGCAGTCTCCAGATGACCCCTCCTTCAGTTTCTGTCCCACACTTTGTATCCATATTTGCTCCCATGAGTATTTTGTTACTCCTTCTAAGAAGGACCGAAACACCCACACTTTGGTCTTCCTTCTTCATGAGCTTCATATGGTCTGTGGGTTCAGTACTTATATCACGTTCACAGAAGCAACAACAAAAGAATTCAGGAGATTCTGTATATATATTTCTGCATAGATGCATAAAACAATAATAATCACTTCATTTTCAAGTAGTTAGCACTAGAAAAATATACATTTGTATAATTATACATGCATATGTGACAATTTTCATATTTCTAATTCAGCTGTGTATTCCTCTAAAAATTTCATCATATTATTTAAGATATCTATGTTTTATGCGTCTCATACTATGTTAAGGAATATTCTCTCACACAGTAGTAATTAGTGCACAATTTCATTGAATTTATATGGTATGATACACACTTACACATTTTTAGCAGTAGGTAGTTTCTTGTTTTACAAGAAATGCTACTTAATTGCTCTCCGTGTTTCCTGGTGGGAAAATGCTAAAACTGCTCTGCCACAGATTTAGGAATCCAATTGCCAAACAGAAAGCAATTAATTTTAGTGATGTGTGATTTTTGTCCTGCAGGACATAGTTTTCTATCTCTAGACACAGTACTCAGATGACACAACTAAGAACTGGATTGGAAAAATATTAATGACCTTCAGTGGACAAAATCCATACATGATGCTAAACCTCATACTATGTACTTTATAGCCCTCCACAACAATGTATTATGCATTTCAAATTATCAATAGTGGTGTGGTTATAAAAACGGTAAAGGATGTTCACATTTAGACTTGTTTCCAGAGATTCATGAGCAGCTCAAGACTATAAGAGGTTTTTTTAAACCAAACTTTATTTTTTTTAATTATTTGCTTTAAATCCCACTCACTGCCCCCTCCCAGTCACCTCTTGCACAATCCTTGCCCCCTCCCCCTTTCTCTTCTGAGCAGGAGGAGATCAGAGATTCTTTTAATCTACTGTTACTGTTATATTGATAGGCCTTTTATTCTTGGAAATTCTCTTCATTTATTAAAGCTTCAGGAGTTTGACTGTTATTGTTTTCCTGAAAATCATCACATGTACATATGCATATGTCTGTGCATGCGTGTGTGTGTGTGTGTGTGTGTGTGTGTGTGTGTGTGTCTATGTGTCTGTATGAGAGTGTACGCACACATGCATTTGGATGCATGAGATAAAGAGATAGAGAGGGAGGAGGGGAGGGAGGGAGAGAAGAAGGGAGAGAGGGACAGGGAGAGGGAAAAATAGACAGACAGACAGACACAAAGGAAGTGGGTGAATATGGAGGTAAGATGATATATTAGGATTTCTATTGCTATGAAGATACAAAATAGCCAAGACAACTCTGATAAAAGAAAGTATTTGAGGGCTTTCTTACAGTTCAATATCATCATGGCATAGAGCATAGCAGAATTCAGGCAATGTTGGTGCTGGAGCAGTATCTGAGAACTTTACATCAAGATTCACAAGCTGCAGGCAGACAGCAATCATGAGAGACACTAGGCCTGATATGGCTTTTGAAGCCTCCGAAAAGGATGTAACTCCTAATTCTGGTAAGTCTACCAACTGGGAAGAAGTTTAAATATATGAGTCTATGGGGGCAATCTTATCCAAACCACCCACCCTAGAGGACAATACTCAGGAATCAGGTTTCTACTTCTACAATGGGATCACAGTCAATCCCAAGTGGTTAGGTTTGAGAAGCAAACATCTTCACTCACTGAGTCATCTAAGCAGCATATAATGTGTTTTGCTGGTGCTCCAAGAGGCTGATTTTTCTACCACTCCCTACTTAAATCTAAACTCTTACTCTTTTATCAGTGGTTAGCTACAAGATGTAACTTTATTTAGTCTGATGCATGCCAATTAAAATATCTTTGCTTTATTATCTTGCCATGCTGGTTTTAGCTTTCTTTCTTTTTTTAGCAGGTACAATGTAAGCTGCATAAAGTGAAGTTGATGTTCTCTGAATATGCTTTGCTTTTAAAGATACACTCATATAATTAACAGTTTCTTAAGTATAAAATAAGAATAATCAAGTAGGTATTTTTTGAGGCTTAAATGAGAAGACAGAGAGATGGTTCAGCAATTAAGTACACAGTTGTTCTTCTAGAAGACCCAAGTTAAAGATCCAGAACCACCTCCTAGCTTACAGCTATATATTCTTCCAGATCCTGGTGATGCAGTGTCCTCTTCTGGCCTCTGTGACCAACAAGTAAACAACATTGCAGACATGCATGCAAACAAACACTTGTATATGTAAAACAAATAATAGATATTTTAAAATTAAAATAATATTTACGTGACTGAATATATATTGTATATTTATCAGCCTAAAATTTTATATTATGGAAAATCATTAGTCTTCTGTCTATATTAACCTGAAGGTGATGCAGCCTGCCTCTAATCTGATGGCAATGGGTTGACTTCCTGTATTAAGTCATGTAACATTTTGATTCTTTGTTCAACAGATTTGGAGTAGTATTTGTCTCTTGGTACTATGTTGGTATTTAGAGGATTAATAAATATCTGTCTACCCTTACAACAACTCTAAAAGCCAGGACCAGCTGAAGGCCTGCAAGAGTTAGCAAATGATAATCAAGATGTCAGACCTGCTGCCAGTAGCTGTACTGGACTAAATGGCTCTTGGGTTTAGATAGTTCAAGAAAATTTAGCATTGACCATGATGTGTTGAAGAGAAGCAGCCAAAGCATAGCATTTCAGCCAGGTGACCAGCTCTCAGAAATGGAGAAGAGAGCCTAAGACATTGATCTTCTGTGTTTAAACTCACCCTGGCAGAGGGAAAGCAAGAACACGTTCCACTGAAACACAAAACAAGAGGAAAACATGCTTGTTTCTTATTTTCTTACTAATACTCTGTTTAATTTGTTAAAGCAGGTCAAACTGGCATGAGTGTACATGCCAGAAACATAACAATTACAAGACTGAAGCAGGAGAATCTTGAGTTTGAGCCCTCTATGTGCTGCATAGCTGCATAGTGGGACCATACCAGAGACAGAGAGAGAGAGAGAGAAAGAGAGAGAGAGAGAGAGAGAGAGAGAGAGAGAGAGAGAGAGAGAGAGAGAGAGAAAACACTGATTAAAAAAGCTGCATTTTTACCATTTTAACTTCTATATAAATTATTCATTCAGTATTTTCTAAGATAATAGGTTTTACATTTCATTTTCATATGCATAATATAAACTGGTTGTACAGGATTTTTTAAGTTCTAAATGAAAATATAAAGACAGTTTAGTGAATGCTATATAACAAACAGCAGTTAACGGAAGATAGCATATTTAATTTCATTCTACAGCTGATGTACAAGAACTTGCTTTCTGTCAGTATCCTTTGATCTTGCCAAAATTTTAAACTACCTCAAATAGTGTCTTTTCCAGGTTGTCATCTGTCATATAATTAGTGAGGTTAAAAATAAGAAGCTGAAGAGTGAAAATTTCAGGAAATAGTCCAATACAAGCAGGTAAAGGATTACAAAATCTTCACTTCCCTGATGCTGAGAAATGAGGTATGCTCCTTAAATACCTTTCCAAAATACCTGGAGCTAAATGTATCCCTGCCAAGACTGTTGAGAAGCTTCTCAAACCTTCAGTACCCTGTCCTTTGTCCCGCTCCAAAAACACTGTTCTCTGAATGGCTCTGTGCAATTGACCCATGGCCAAAGCAATCACAGACAGTTAATTGGATTCAAAGCTCTTCACAGTTGGTTTTTCTTCTTTAAGCAACTTATGTCAGTATTTGAAAATACCACCTACCACCTATATCAAAATAGGACCTTAAGAAGAGTTGTTTATTTCAGATGTGTGATGTTTTTATGTTTGTAAGAATTAAACAGGAAGCACACTGGCCAAAAAAAAAAAAAAAAAAAAAAAAAAAAAAAAAAAAAAACAGGTAAACTGGCTGCCGATCATTGCCTCTCCCTTCTTTCTCTGAATCCAACTACCTAGTCTCATCTTCAGACCCCTAGTATCATCTCCAGACCTGTAGAAGACTACCTTTTGTGGCTTCTTCTCATTCTACCTCTGTTCTGAGGAAACTAATTATATCCTGGTAGAACATCCTCCAACACCTTCAGTTGCCTCACCCTTCTATCCCATCCCATTCCTGAGTGTCAGTTCTCAGTACCTAGAAATACATTGTACTTGGAGCACCTAGTGGTCATATCTGGCAGAATATGAGAAGCATTAGTTACCAGGTAAAATACAGCTATCACATTGCCGTAAGAACCAGAAAGTATAGCAGAAATCCTAGAACAAAATACACATACCCAACAAAGAAAAGACTAGGTAACAGCATCTAGAATTAGAACCAAGCCAAACCCAAATGCCTAGGTGCCAGAGTAAAAAACATAATTAATAACAGCTAGAACAATATGTATCTACTAAACCCCAGCAACCCTACTGCAGTTAGGGCCCCAGAGATGAAACTGAGCTGAAACACAAGACAAAGTCTTTAAAATGGTTCTTATGTATATGCTAGAGGTCCTGAAAGAGGAATTGACTAAATTCCTTAAAAAGACTTTTGAAAACACACACACACACACACACACACAACACACACACACACACACACACACCCTATGGAAGGAAATAAATTAAACAATTCACAATGTGAACGTGAAAGAAAACAAAAATGAAGGGAAATTTGGAAATGAAGACAGGAACCTGAAAGTCTAAACTTCCTCACTGAAAATAAGAGAGAGAAGAGAGAATGTCAGCCACTGAAGATAAGACAGAAGAAATGGATGCCTCAGGCAAGGAAACACTAAATCTAAAATATATCTAGGAAATCTAGGACACAATGAAAAGACCATATCTATGAATAATAGGAAAGTATAAGTGAGACAGAGAAGAATTCAGATCAAAAGCACAGAAAATATTTTAGAATGTATACTATTACTAGTATGCATAGTTTTTTTCCAGGATGATCATTTGATATTAGATGATCAAAGAGTAAGAACACGGTCTCTACATCTAACAAGAAAATAAGGGGGACATGCTATATCATTAAGTAGTAAATATAGGCGATGTTCAACAATTATAATTTGAGAATATCAACAATTATAATTTGAGAATATATATATATATATGTATGTATATACATACATACATACACACACACATCTGTGAGAAAAATCTCTGGGCAAAACATATAATTTAACTGATATTTGTGAGTTATCCTCTTTGACTGATTTTACTTCGTCATTAGCCTTGCAGTTCCATAAAAGTGATTTATATTGCATTCTGGATATGGTCAAGGATGGATACTGGGAGACATGACTTGTTTTTCCTTTTTACAAAAGTTAATAAATGCTTTAACAAATTTGAGGGAGAAGAAAGCTCTAGGAACAAAGATGTTCTCTGTAAGGAACTGGAGCAGGTGTTCTCATGTTGTCTAGATGTTCAAACATCTTGTCTACCCAGCTACTGCATGACTAGCAGCCTCCCTAAAAAGGTGAGCTGAACCCAACTCACTTCTCTGTGTTTGAGTGAGATTAACTCACAAATAGACATTCATAAAGTAAAATTTCATATGAATTTAAGTTTAGAACATTATAGATGAGACTACCTTTTCTTTTTCTTTTTTAATTGAGACTATCTTTTCTTAAGCAAATGTTTAAATTAATATTGAATATTTGAAGCTACATTTAAGTTAAAAAACTGAATTGCATAGCATGTGGAATTCCTAACATTTAAATATTAATATCCTATAAATTACTGCCAAACCTTGCACTAAAGCCTAATTTAAAAAACACCAAAATTTTCTCTTAAATCAAAAAGTTGCTGTAAATTATTTCAAATTTAATACTTTTCTCAGTAATATTTCAAAAAGTAGAACTAATTTTCCTGTGCATTTCTATAATATAAAGAGTGTAGGAAACATCCAAATGAAAATTCAGTAATATCAAGAAAATTAAATCTCTCTGTGTAAAATATGATTTAGGAAAGCATTGTTTGGCAGCACTTGCTTCAAGTTTTAATTTAGATGGAAGAATTAGAAAGCGCTCATTGTCTTCAACAGGAGATGACCTGAGGTAGTTGGGCAAAGGGCAATGTAACTAAGAAAGAGAGAGAAAGGCAATTACATTAATTTTAATGGCACAAGAGAAGTTTTCAATGAGCTTTATGACAGCAGAAAAGATTGACTTTTTTTTTGTACTTGGTGCTAAACCTGCAGTGTCTAAACTGCATTTTACCAGAAATCTAATACCTATAATTTATTGTATCACATATTCTCAATGTTAAAAGAAGAAAGAAGGTAGAAGTCTGTGAACTTAATATAATAGAGTGTAGATTCATTGCTAAAGCACAACTGGAGTCCTAAATTTTCTTTTTAATTTAAAGTGCACTTAACAAAAATTAAAAAGCATAGGGATTGCCATAAAATGGTTGGAACACTATGGTCTATAAGAAATGATTTGAGTTTCCTAAATCTGAAAGGAGAACTAAAAGCCCTCAAACTTAAAATGAAGACATTGTGCACTTAGTAAAAAACAAAGACTCTCTAGTCTTTTTGTGACATTTTACTAAGCTATCAAAGCACAGGGACCACTTTTCCCCTAGACAAACTTCCCGACCTGAAGTTAACATCACCAAAGTGTTTCCAGTCCTTATTTGCAGCCCACAGTAAGCATCTTACCAAAAGGATGCTCTCTTTTGTGAATTACTTTCTGGAATAGTAAAAAAGACCAAATATTTATTTTTCTATTTTTATTAATTTCACAGAATTTCATAATATGTAAAACATAAAAACCCTTCTTAGTAGTGACTTTTAGCATTTAATTTTCTTCACACAATCAGGCATAAATAATGAGTAGCTACTAAAAAGTATTAAAGGAGGATTACAGAAAAAAAATTTATTGTCTGGCTGAAATCTGTCTTTAAAAAGAATGTTAACAATTGTCCAATGTGAATTGGAACTATGAGAATGAGAAAACCTTCAAAAGTTAAAAAGGAGATGGAATATAGAAGCTTTGAAATATAAAGACCCTCACAGAAACTTGGAAAGGACCTTTCTGAATAAGAAATAATTCTGGTGGAGTTGGGAAGTGTGAACTGAGTGTTCTTAATCCAACTAGCTTTCATCTCAAGGTGGTCTTGGCATTCTAGGTAGGTACCGCTGAGTACTCAGAATGAACGGATAGAGTTCTGAGTGGGTAAATGGTTATTAGCTGAGAAAGATTATTTTGCAACCATGTTGCTTTGAATAGATACTTGTCAGTATCAAAAATGTATATTCTCCCTACCCTAAGAAGTTTCAAAGAGAAGATATGTATCCTAGAGTGTAAAATAAGTCCAGAAACACCACCACATATAATGGCTCACTTATTGTTTATCCTTGGGAACTTGGTACCCTTTTTTAGGTTGCTTTACCTTATTAAAGGAAAAGAGCATGGTGATGCATGTGTAAGCCCAGAGGTAGAAGCTAAACCTGATAATACTCGTTTGAGGTCAGTCTGAGCAGCACAATGAATTCTATGCTAGGTTGAGATTCATAGGAAGAAACTGCTATCTTATGTAAAATGTGCTTAATTATAACATGTCTTACATGTTTATCATAGAACTTATCAAATATAAATAAAAAATTTTAAAATGTTATGAATGCATAGTATTTACTCCAACACTTTTATGTTCAATGACCACAATATTCCCATATTGTACTAGATATTGGAATAAAATACAGTACAAGATGAAGTTCTGACATTATAAATATTATTCTGCTGGAAGCTACAGTTTGATAAATACTAAAATATACAAGGTAACTGTGCTCAAATGAGATGTATATATAAATGTAGTTTCAGGATTTCTAAAGTATCTTTTTCCTGAAAATATATGATTTAAGTTGAGTCATATGGGATCCACAGTCCTTAGATTGATTGATAAAAGAAACAGAACGGTTGGGGGAAATGGATGTGCAGTGGTGTTGGTTGTAGACAGAACTACAACCTTCATAAGAAGCAAGTATAAAAATAATGAAAATAAATATCAATAAAATCAAAGAAATACAACAGAAATAGAACTACCTTGCCTGTATTTCAATACACTAACTACATATGAATCTTCTTGATACTATGCATTCCAATGCTCAGTTCAAGAGGGGCTCAATAAGATATGTGTGTATTACATAAAAATGAATTATGTGCATATCTTAATCAGTATTCTATTTCTGTGAAGAGATACTAAGACAAATGACGACTCTTATACAATGAAAGGATTTTATTTGGGCTTGCATGTAGTTTCAGAGTCTTAGTTATCCTCATGTCAGAAGGCATGATACCATGTAGGCAGACATGGTAGCCAAGATATCAACATCTTGATGCAAAAGGCAGCAGGACGAAAGAGATACAGGCCCTGTCTTGAGCTTTTGAACCACCAAAGTTCATCCCCAGTGATACACTTCCTACAAGGCCACACCAGCTCCCACAAGGTCACACCTCCTAATCCCTCTCAAATAGTGCCATTCTCAAAAGACCAAGCATTCAAATATATGAGTCTGTGGGGATCTTTCTTATTTCAACCACATCAATGAACTTTGAATGGGTAGTTGATGCTAATGAGAGCTACACCAAAGATTTAAGCAGGAAAAACTCACACAGGGCCTAGTGAGTCATGCTAACAAAGTTTACTTAATTCTAAGAGAACTATAGCACAAGAAAATACTTTAAATAATATAACCAGTCAAGAGTTATCACTGTTTTTAAGAACCTATGTGAACAAAGGAAAGAGCCTATATAATTATAAATTTTGAGATGGCTCAGCAGTTAAGAGCACTGACTGCTCTTCCAGATGTCCTAAGTTCAATTCCCAGCAACCAAAAGGTGGCTCACAACCATCTGTAATGGGATCCTATTCCCTCTTATAGTATGTCTGAAGACAATTAGAGTGTACATATGGTAAATCAATACATAAATACATAATTCTTTAACATTTAAAATGTAAATGAATAAAATAACCAAAAATATATTTCAGTAGAAACCTGTAAAAAGGACTTGAGTATCTGTCATAGCTTCTCATAAGCTTTTTTCTAACATTATTTCCAGAATCAGACTCATAATATGTGTATCTAATAGGAATTAGAAGTAAATGTATAAAATTGCTTTTATATCCTGTATTAAGGAGAATGTGGACTAAGTGTTTTATTTCTAGTTGCTTTCTTTTTTAGATACTTACCTATTAAATTTTGAATACTAAAAAATAAAAAAAAAATTGGTTGAGCTCCAAATAGTATATGAAATAAGCATCATTATTTAGTTTTATTTTTAAAACTGTCTTTCAGGTTTGGAGAGATGGCTCACTTGATAGAGGCTGGTATATTTAAGTCTCAGGTCCAAACTCTAGTAACACGTTCACACACGTGTCTAGGATTATTAAAAACAGAAACTATTTTTAAAATGATAAAATTCTATAAAGAAAGAAAGTGAAGGAAGATGGACTACTCATGTTCAATACCATGGAAATGACTGAGCATTTTAAGGGCATGAGGTTATCATTTCAAGCACAAAGAGACACCATTTACCAAATGATACCCTTGTGTCTGGAAGAGTTAATTTACCTTGCATGGGTGAACAATTTTCTTCCAGGGAGTAGTTTTCTCTTTTCAGATCTGTGATGGTATTTGAATAAATGACAGAGTAAAATAAATGGACAGAAGTAATCTGTCTTCAGTGTATTGATTATAATTAATATCAATCTCAGTGATTGCCACTGATGAAGACAGATTTATCCCAGCTAAAATGGTGGAGTCTTTGCTTTCAGAGTTAACTTCTTATTTTCTTTTTACATATTTATTAGTCTTTCACAAAGTACCCGATTAATCTTTGGAGTCGAATTAGAAAACCCATCAAACATTTGTCTCATCAAACCCAAGCCATGGCAATTATACAATAAAGCAATGCTACACCAAATGTATACCGGAAATAAAATCAACATCTGTGTTGACTCAGTTTAACCGAGCATCATATATATATATATAAATTATATATATTATAATATATTTATATAGTATCACAATTAAATCATACCTAGATATAATATTTCTTTGGCTCTCCAATAACTGAGGAAGAAATGTCTGTGATGGTGAATAGCATAACAATTAAGTGAAAAGTAGCTTATCCTAAAAGGTAAAATGTTTGCAAGTCAAAGAAACTGAAGTAAAGGAAAATGTTTCCTGGATGTGTATTGAGGAATAAGGTGGGACAATATGGATTAGGATTCACCATCTGTGCTGCATTATATCATTTTCCTCAGATAGCCTAAAAACTCAAAATACTTGAGAAACTGCAAGGTGTAACTGTGCATGGTGTTGCCTGTGTGTGTGTGATTGCATGTATGTGTGGTGTGTGTTTGTGTGTTGTGTTTAGGAGTTGTTCCAGCTTTCCTGTGTTATGATGGTGTAAATAATGCTTGCCAGGGAAGTGCACGATGTATAGGTGTGTGGTCTTGTTGTGAGTAGTGCTTACCTTTTTATAGTGGTGTTCACTGTGGGATGGGCTTTAATGCCCATTGTCCTAGGCTGGCTGGAAAGTTGATCTTCTACTGGCCTTCAGATCAAAATGTAGAACTCTCAGCTCCTCCTGCACCATATCTGTCTGAACACTGCTATGCTCCAGCCTTGAAGGACTGAACTTCTGAATCTGTGAGCCAGCCCAATTAAATGTTGTCCTTTTGACAGTTGCCTTAGTCATGGTGTCTGTTCACAACAGTAAAACCCTATTTAAGACATGTGGTCTTGCTACCCCTGTTTAATTCATTCAGTTGTGCCATATGTCCCAGATTAGACATTTTTTTTTTATTAAACCAGTTTTATTTAATTTTTGCAACTTGCATACTCAACATTTAAATTGAAATAGAAGTAAAATGTTTTAAAGAGCTATACAAGTACATGTATAGTATGTCTATGCAAATGAAAAATCTGAGAGTGTCATAACATAGTGTTGCCAAAACAGTACTGTGTGTGGATCCCGGAGACTTCCGCCATCTTTGTTACATTGAGCTCATTCTGCCTTCTTCACTACCAGGTACTCAAACTGTTGATCTTTCTGCTTTGTGGCTCTTCAGCTTTCTAAAGATGCAGGTATTTCAGCTTCTTAGTGTTCTTTTTAGTTTTATCATCACTATATACTTAAATATAAACTAAAATATAAATTAATAATCTTCTTAAAAGTATGTAAACATAGCACAGCATTTTGGGGACACTAAATTTGCCTCAAGAAATTAAGAATAAAAACATTCATTTACCAAATAAGAATTTATTGTTATTCTATTACAATGTTGATGAGCAGAGAAAATCATCTGTGAATTTTTTAATCTCATAAAAAAGCTATATAAATATTTAGATAAATAGATTTTTTAAACCACATTAAGATACAGTGTATTAATAAAGAAACAAAATATTTAATTTTTCATCTATTGCTGCCAGCAACTCAAATATGAATTTCTCAGTTGCTTCTCCTGTTACTTTCTCCAGATCACTTAACCATATAGTAAAAGTAAAACATTTTAGTTTCTTTGAAATTTGAGTATGTTTTAAAGGCTTTGTAAATTATTACTCAGAAAAGGGCTCATCAAGGTAGCTGTGACTTTGCAGTGCTTGAGACATGATAGTAGCCTAGATGTTATACTTTGGTGGTCCAATGCATGCTCAGTGCATGACTTCCACACACCTTATTTCACTGGAGAAAACTTTTACACTGAGTCTTCCCTTGGCTCTATCGCCACCATCACCGCCATCCATCTCCATGCCCCTGCCTTCAGATTGCCTTTTAGACTGATGCCTTGCTGATCAGGAGCTTTGGAGTCCAGGTACAGTGTTGGATGGGGCCAGGAAATGAGCCCAATTTAGTAACATTTTCTCTCCTTTTTGATGTGATGTTATTTATCCTCTAATCCAGGTACCTTAGTTTGAAGCACAAAGCATTTGAGGGTCTTGAGCTTTTTGGCAGGTCACTATTCAGATCTCTAAATGATATTTTCATGTTCTACATGACAGTCAATCTTGATGACATATCTCATTTTTAAGCAGACTGCTCCCCCAGATTCTAGATTTCAGATTTCAGCAGGATCTCTGTAGGCACTGAATCTATGAAAGCTTCAACATGTATTGTTCATGCCTCTGAGCAAAGCAGATGTAGTCTTAAGTAGGGGGCAATGGTGGCTTTGGACTAAGGAAAGGAACATATTTATTACTGACGCCTCAGATGAGACTTTTGAGGATATAATTATGGGCTTCCTGCAGTAGAACTTAATGGTAGAAGACCATCTCTCAATAGGACAGGTCTCCTGGAATAAGTAGAGGAGCCTGCATTGAGGAGGAATGGTGCTGAAATTTCTGCAATCAGAACTTGCTTCATCTTTTCAAGGCCATCAAGTCTCTCAAGAATTGCCTACCTGAGGAGTGCTCAAATTCACATGGAAGCTCTGTTTTTGTTATTGTGTGTTTGGTTGTTTTTGCTTTTGTTATATATGTAGGAAAGTAGGCTTCAGTTCATACAGTGTTAAATCTGGCTGGCATACAGACCTCCAAGGAATGGGGAAATGGAAAAAAAATAAAAGGAATTCTTGGTCATTATGGCTTCCATGATTCAACTTACATTATTTGTGCAGACATGCCTTTATTCCTGGAACCCTTCACCATCTCATCACTTAAACTGTTCCTTTTCCAAAGGTTTAAATTAGAATCAAAGCAGCTGATATAATTTTTGCAGAACACAAAAGATCTGAGATTAAACAAGGCTAGCAGTTTTCAGAAGGACACTGCCATAGTCACAGTGCCATAGTCACAGTGCTGAACATTTATACCATGCTCCACAGAATCCTTCTCCACTTCTCCACAATGCCACGAGAGGCTGGAAGCCCATTTGGTGTTGCAAGTAAAAGTGAAATGGACTTAAGTAATGTGATAGAAAAATTTCTTACAAGAGTAACAAAGTTAGTAGAAAGCAAAAGTTATAGCCACACAGTGTTTTCAAATAAAAATACTTTCAAACAATAAAGGAAGTTAAAGGGACCAATAAAAGGGAGATGTCATCATACAAGTATAGCTGCCTCTAAAGTAGACTTAGAGCATGCCATAGAATATAGTGCTATCCACTATAGAGGAGGACAGCTGTTTAACGTTCTTCAAGATACACAATATCAGGCATGATGAGCAGATATGTAAGTTAAAGGAGCTAAAATGAAAATATAGCAATGTCATCCAGGAAATAGTCATTTTAGGTCTGATTATATGTAATCTCTTCCATTAGACCATGATCTCTAAGAATGTAGGCATCTGATGCCAAGTTGAAATACTTGGTACATAGTGCCAGTCTGTGTACTGGGCACTAACCACAGGGATCTGGGGATCTAGCCCTGCTAGAGTGGCCAGAGTTGCAGCTCTCCAAGGGGTAGCCAAACCAAGGCAGGCTATTGGCCTCTTCTGCAGTCATGTCACTGCCTTGGAGTGAGTGACAGGCAACAAGAAGCAGCAGGTAGCTAGGAGCCAGGATAGGCCCCTGAACAGGAAGTGGCTATGGTAGGCTCCAGTAACTTCCAGTGATGAAATCTTTGGGAGAGAATACTCTTCCCTTAGCATGTTATAGCTCAATGAAACAAATACTCTCAGGAGGTCTTTGGCAAAACAACTCATGTACTTATTCCTTGTGGATAGGGTCTTATATGCATTTAGGGGTGGGTTGGGGTCTAAAGGCAGATACTTTATAATTGGCTTAGTCTAAGATGTTAAGTATGCCTCATTTGCATGTGGAGGGGCTTCAGGTGTTGCCCTACATGACTGATTGTCACAGTCTTCTCCATGAGGTGTCATGGTCACGTCATCAGGACAGGAACCTGATCAGGAATAGATTTAAATGCCTACAATTCACAATTATGAGAATTTCTGGGGTTTCTCATCTGCTTTACCTTACCAAATTTTTTGTCTGGTAGCATGGTTCACTGCTCCACATATAGTCTATTTCTGATTGTAAACTCAAGTTTACTTCAGATTACTATGACAGTTTAAACTACTTTGAGCAGTAGTTGATGAACTCAATGGAATACAGAGCAATAATTTTTTTAATGCAGTCAGGTTAATATAAAATGATCAACCAGTTATGCAATGTAAAATAATGTGATAATGATCTTATAAAGTTGATGTTATCTTTGTTATATGGCATAGAAATGAAAAATCAAATGTGTTGATTTTTTACTTGCAAAGATTCTTAATACTATGCTACATCAATCATTTTCATTTTAGCCTATATCATTTTTTGTCCTCTCAATTTCAACTATCATTTCAGAAATCTTAGTTCTCTTTATTCTTGATTAATTTACATTTGTAATCATAGAGTACAATGGGAAATTTTATATGAAATATTTTTATACCTACAATGACCTTCTAAACAGAATTATTATCAGAAATTCTACATCTGCCCCAGTTCCCAAATGATGACACAGAAGCTATATTTATTGATTATAAGTTTTTGACCTTATGCTAGGCTTGTTTCCCAACTAGCTCATAACTCAATTATTCTGTTTATATTAATCTAAGTTCTGACACATGGCTGGTTATTTACCTCTCCTCAATTTGATAGATCTAACTTCCTCTGCGTCTGGGTGGCAAGTCTCCTGACTCTCACTATTTTCCAGAGTCCTTTTCTCTCTGCAGATGTTCCAGCTTACTACCCTGATTTTTTCTATAGGTCATAGGATTTTTATTTTAACCAATCAGAATGTATCTTGGGAAGGCAAGGAAGGACAGAGACATATCTTAAAATTGTATTAATCATCACTCCAACATCTGATGGTGGGAAAACTGCTGCACCATACACAGTTTTCTTTAAAATTGAAATGCTATGTTCTACTAGCCTAAGTACTGTGCCTATGATATCTGGTATTATTCAATATCTTAACCCCTATTGTTGTCTATATATAGTTCACTGTAGAAACCACATTTAACATAGGATATTATATGTTGAGTTTGGGTTTATTTATTGCAGAAATATGATAATATATGGGTGTGAACTAAGATGTAAGTGCCATAAGCAGTCACATAGACCCTCATGTGATTCCCATCTTGAATCTACCTACTACAAGAAAGCATAGGCATCACAAAAAGACAAGGGAGTTAAGTCACTGGTTAAATACTTGTGATATGACATCCAACCTTACTGCTGTTCCTACCTCTTGTTGCCATGTCTACCTCTGCAGCCAGAATTCTCTGACATAGTGGACTCTTGTCCTTCTACAACTGTAATCACAAACACACTCTTTCTGATGGAAGTTGCGTTGGTTATGATGCTTTCTCACAGCAGTAGAATAACTAATACATGAACTAATAAATATACCTATAGTATTTTTACCACAAATAACTAAAGTCATTCTTCAATATCATACAGTTTAACATTCACTCTAATGAGCAATTGAAATAGATCCCACACATTTCACTGCACAGTAATGCCTCAGAAACACTTAGAGATTGTGAAAACCACTATATTCTTACTCCAACCCTCAATTTATTTATTTAGTTTTACTCCTTATCATACAGAGCAAGTTGCCTTATAGAAAACCTAGTATGATCTTTCTTTTTGTGTTCTTGTGGTGCCATTCGACTTGATCCCCATTACCTGTCATTTTCATTTTATTTGCTGTAATGATAAATTGACTTTATTTCCATATTGCTTATATGGGGTTTGAGTACTGCACAACTAGAGGAACTTTCAGAAATTTCTGTGTCACTTCAAGTCAACACACTGTCCTGGTTTCTGTTAGTGTTTCACAATTTTTCTTCTGGCACCAAATCTTTATAAACTCTCCTGCAATATTTCAACTGATGATTTTATCCCTTGATGATTCCTATTGATTTGGCTATCCAAACTATAGAAAACAGTTATTGCCTAGTATGTTCAGTTCTTCAAGAGTTTAGCTTCTCAGCTAGAATTACCTGTATTCCATGAAGACCAATTGGTAGAAGAATGATGTCCCAATTTCCAATAATTTCTATTGATTTTTACAAATATATCACTTGTGCTTCTGTCACTGATATGATTCTCATAATAGCCTTTTTAAGGTTCAAAATTCAACATGTTTAGTCTCTTGTATTATTATCATTTTGGTGCCAAATAACCCTTTTCTTTCCTCTCAAGATCCTGTGGTTTGAATATGTAATGTCACCTGGTGTGGCTTTTCCCTCTAGCTTGTATAGGTAACTTTCTCCAAACGTTGTTATTATCATTAGACATAAATTTTATATAGCTAGCTAACTGTGAAACCAACAGTCCTTGGAATGTCCATAATATTACAAACCAACAGAATATAGAAGAGGTTGTATACACCTTAAATGTGAAGCAGTAGCACATACCCTCTGGAAAGTAGTATTGTTCTCCTGATCATGGACTCATATAGTGAGAAAAGTATATGCAATTCTTGTATATAACCTTGATTGGTCTTAATAAAATTAACTGAAAAGATTTCCAGTTTGTTGCCTGTCCAACATCTAAAGCATCCATTTTGGTAGTCCATGTGCAAAGAAACAGAAATATTACCAGTAAATTCTCATATCACTCAGAAATTGATATACTCTGAAGCATGGAGAAACTCCTTCCTGTAGGAGAAATGGAGACATCTGATGATCCTGTACTGTTAGGAAGCACAAGGATCCAGCAGAGAAGAATTTAGCTCCTTTTCTGACTGTTATGTGCTGCTATTTAGTGAGAAAGAAAACGTACACAGAATGTGCTTTCAGATTTTAATATCACTAGAATTCTACCTTTAAAAATGCCTTTAATATTTTTAGATATTTAAGCAACGTAATGGTCTTTTTACTTTTTAATGTAGCTTTCAAAGTGACTAATATATAGATATGTGAAGATATTATTCACTGATATGGGTATGTGCATATACATACATCTATACACATATAAGTTAAAATTATTAAATGTTTAGATACAGCCATTTTTAATATTTCTGTAACATGTAAATATGTGATTTCTGTTAACTAGTGATTTCCCTTTGATACACTCACAGAGTTGTAGTAAGTTCTTTACCAGAAATGTGAATAAGAACATTTTGTTTTTCTTATTAAACAATTTGGAAAACTGACCCAAATTCAATCACTGAAATATGAAAAAGAAAATTACTTTCTCGATATCAGTCTGACTTTTATTCTTCAAATAACAGCCCGACATTAGATGCTGATGTTTTAGCAGAGATTTTGGAGCCTGAGGCTGCTTTATGGCAGCCTGCTTTATTGATCCAGATCACATTCAGTTATTTGTCATGCTCTTTTCTAAAAAATTTAACTTGCTTGTGTTCAGAGGTAGAAGAAAGAACAACAAATTCTTGTTGTTGCCTCATAGCAAAATAAAGTGCAGAGTCTGCCATAATCATGGACCTGAGACTTTCACTATCCTCAGATCTAATACTTCAGATAGAATGATTTTCAGGATTACTTGGTGGCGATGTGCTATAAAAACAGTGTATTGTCATGGTTAATGATATGGCTTCTCAATTTTTATAGACAAAATATACTATAAACTATGTGATTTGGGGAACATTTCTTAGTATTTGTAAGCTTCCATTTCCTCACTTATAAAGTCAGAATAGTAATACTTTCTCTATAATAATGTTATTGTGAGATAATACAAATGCTGGAATAGGTTTTTAAGAATGTCTTACTCTATAGCCCAGGGTGGTCTGGAACTCAGTATGTATCCCAGAGTGACATCTAACCCATCATGATCCTCCTGCCTCTATTTTCTTGGTACTGGGACTTTAAGTGTGAGACACTGTGCCTGGCTTGTTTTGTTATCCATTATTTTTGAGGTATTTACATTCTTGATCAAAGGTAATTCACTCTCAGGTCTCTCACAGAAAGCCAACTATAAGGATTACAAATAAAAAAGAAATACATAGTTGCATATTAGAAAAACAGGACACACCTTTCAACACTCAGACAACAATGTACAAAAGTTGATTCCACTGATGGAACTTCTAGGTTGGTAGATTGGCAGGGGTCCACTACTTAAGTGTCTTTGATTCTGGTAAGTGTAAAAACTACAATTTGAATTAAGAAAGGTTAACATATATTAGCCATTTACTTTGTAATCTCTGACATATATTAAATGGGAAATAATATTTCTCTAGCTTCGTTATAATAATCTCCTTTGTCACAAGACAATCTTTAAAGGGGTTAAGATCATGACAACATTTTTATATTAAGGTACAGAAAAGTTGTTTGCTTCTGACAGCGAGACCATGACTATATCTCCACCTTTAATAAATACCTACTTTCCTTCTTTGAGACCCCACAAACATACAAATATGCACCAAGGGATATATCAAGTGTCCCTTTCTGATTTTGTAGTATAAATAACAAGGGTCCAAATATCTCAAGGGACTAATTGCCAAAAATAAGGAAAATAAATAAGGAAATAGATTATGGCAAAAATAACCATCATGTGAAAATAGTTCAAATGAGTTGAAATTGATACCCTTTGTTTTCTTACGAAGGCTCTAATTTTCTTTAAAATAAATACAAAAGTATTCATTTTTTCTGAATCTCCAATCTTTAAATACCACTTTGATGTCTCTGCTAGAATGCTCAATTTCTCTAATTAAATACTTTTTGCTTACAATTTAGGTATATTAAAATAATTAAATTGTTAAGACCTATATTTTAATCCAGATTCTGAAGGTTAACAGCAAAATCAAGGTGAAAATTAATTCAAACAGTGTTATGGGAAAACGGAGACGCATACCTGTATTTTCTAACTAAATCTTTATACCAGACTTAATCTTTCGTTGTTGCTTTATCCTATAAAGTAAGAGGTATTAAAACTAATTATACTGTCTGCATAAAATAACTATGTTATTTAGTTTTTATCCAAACACTATTAGAATATCTAGCTTCAAAGATGCTGTTAATGCAATTTTGAAATTTAATTTTGATGTATTGATTTTTCCTAAGGGATTGGAAGTATTTCAAATAGAATGTATTGTTTATAGTTTTATTTTACTAACTGAAAAAGCCTAAAGGTAATCTTAATAAAAAATAACATTTAGTTATAAGAGAAAATGAAAAGCAGAATTAACTTTGGTTTATAATCTTGCCTTTTATTAGAATTAACCCCTTAAGGACACTTTGCCAACCTGTTAGTGCTTAAGGGAAGTGGATACTAACCCACTTTAACTTGGAACACCATAAATTAAGAAAATTCTTCCACTCTATAAAATTATTCAGTCCATTCACTAAGTGAATTTACTTAGCAAAGTCTATAGCATTATAAGAACAGTAAATGAGCTTTTCAAATTATCTTTACAAGCCAATATAACTAGTCATGAGGAAATAAGGTGTGCTCTATAAATTAGTTTATTTTAAATAAGTGAGGTTGAAACCAGTATTTTCAAGTGATCAAAGATACATGATCATTTCTTGTGTGTCCACATACAAATACATTTCTGGGCATGATGTCACACAAATGTCATGTCTGTGTTTTTTCCGTGATTCTCTTTACACAAAAAGTAGCAATGAAAACATAGTGGGTACTCAGTAGTTTAAACAGGATTGACTAGACTTGTATCTTCAAAGAGACTTTATTGAAATAACTTTTCACAATATTTTCCAAGATAAAACTTGAAATTTTACTTATCCTAGATATAATTCTCTCTCTCCTCTCTCTCTCTCTCTCTCTCTCTCTCTCTCTCTCTCTCTCTTATATATATATATATATATATATATATATATATATATATATAATATTTTCCATAGTTTCACTGGGGCCTAATATTCTTATATTTTTTAAAGCCCAATACAAATTGCTTTCTCTATATATTTTCTAGCAAATACAGACTCATATTTTTATTTATATTGGTTTTAGATTTTCATTTAAACGTTTCTTCCGGGAATCTCTGGTTTTTTTTTTTTTTTTCTAAACATAGGAGAGTCCTCTTTCCTGTCTTCTGATTTTTCAGTATCATCTTAGCTATTTCTTTTCTAATGATTATAGTTTCCTGTAGTTTTTTTCTGAATCCATACCATCATCATAATCCTGTACAGAGGCCAAAGGCTGTCATTCTTCCATTCATATCACTTTGCTGAGCCTGGCATCTAATATCTACTTAAAAATGGATCTGGAGATTACAAAGATTGTAAGTCATAACATTACATTGTTTATATCACAATATAGGCAGTACTAATCACTCAATTTCAAGAAAGCTCAGGAAGGCAATGTATAATTCAGAAAGAACAAAGACAATCTTTGGAACTTGACTACAACACTGAATCCTAAACTATCCTTGGCAATGTGCTCCCTGCAAATATGAAAATGGAATTACACGCTATATGCTGATTCTACTGTTCTTCATCGGTTTTACTCTCAAGAACAGGGCACACCTGTATTGATAACAGCATATAACTTTGTGACTTCATTAAAGACTTCCCAATATTTATAACATCCTCGAAACCTACTTTTTTGAAAGAAATGAAGCAAAATGAAGGAAAGAAGTAAAAGAAAATATACAAAAGGAAAAAATGATGTCTATGATTTCCTTAAACTAGTGAGCTAATGGACTTGTATACCTTTATTGCTTACAAAATGTAAATAAAATATTCATGTGAAAATGATGGAAATAATTGTGTATTTATATTACACAGAAATTAACATTGTATTATAAAATTTTTATAAACTGAAAGAAATTCAATAGATATGTGACTCAACACAATTATTTTGAAGTAAGACCTAAGATCTACTTTTGAAATCATGAAAGATCAAATTAACTTAAAACATGCTGTTGCTAACTGATTTTCTCAATTATATAAAACATTATTTTCATTAAACTTTTTTCTCTTATTAAGATATCTAGATTTGATCTATGCAATCTTTCTAATGATTCACTTATTCTGTTTACAGAGTATAACACATCCCTGCTTCTGAATTTCACATCTGAAGATAGCTCATTACATTGCATCAGTAGTGATCTCTTCACACAGAATCAACCAACTGATAAAACACTTTTTAGATATCCTCTGTCATCCCGACAACTGACTTGTCAATAAAGACAACGATTAATTCTTACTTAAAGCTTTGTTTCCAATCGTGTCTTTGTCTCATGAACAATGTTTTAATTCCATCTATAAAATATCCCACTAGTATCTTAGAAGCCAAAACTATAATTTGCAAAACAGAAAGTGTTTAAAAAATTAATTAAAATGTGCAAATTGTTTTTCCAAACCAGTTTTTTATTCAACCTTGTTAATTGCTGTGTCATAATATAGAAAACTTAGGTGACAACATATAAAACAATACCACAAATTCAATAAGTACCAGAACGATTAGAAGGTCAAAGGAAGATCAAAATTCTTCTGTACCGTGTAACTTAAAACTTGAATTTCAGTGTGGTTTTCTGTTATGTAATTTTCTTGGTCAGGACTTACAGCCTGACCCTGTTTTTCCTTTGTGCTGTATCATACTACCTAAGCCTGCTCTTCAGTTGATCTTCATTTTTTTTTCTTTCAAGCTGTAGCTTTTTTGGAAAATATTCTTAGCTTGCCTATATTCCACACTACAGCTCTGAAAGTCAAAATTAAATTTCAAAAAATGAGAGAGACCAGGATAAATAAAGGCAAGCATGCTACTATTCCATCTCAATGCAGGAACCAATGGAGAGTGTCAGGATTATATCAAGTTCACAGTCGCCAGCTTGCTTTAGGAGACAGGTTCACTTTTAGCTCTCAGTAGAGCCACTTGCATCCACATAATTTGTTGTATGCAAGTCCAAATAAAATGCATTATCTTTTATTCAGACAGCATTTATCTTTATCTATATGTTCTATCTCTTGTTAGGATGTACTTCAGTTATTTGACATCTCTCCAGGAGCAAAGAAACCTACATGTGTACAAAGATGTGAACAGAACCTTCCTTGCCTCCAAAGTCCCACTCAGAGACATGTGTCAAGATTGTGGGCTCTCAGGTTGGCCCTCCTGATATTCTAGCCTAACCCTCTAAAGACAGTGTTTGGTGGCAGTGGTCCCTGCTCAGCCTCTGGAAGTGGGCAGCTGAGAAACCTTACAGAGAGCTCAAGATACATTGGCGGGAGGTGTCGCAGGGTGCACCACATTTCATCAGAGATTCTCATTTCCTAACACTTGCTTAATTGTTCCACCCAAAATAGATTCAAGAATAAAGTTATTAAAATCTTCAAGATGGTAGAACTCCAAATCTGGAGCAGTAAGACTGCTGTCTGAAAGCCCATACATCAGCCTGACTGTAAACAAAGGGAAACTCAGGAGGAAATTTTGCGAGAGGTAAATAGAAAGGATTGAAATTGCTAGCTGTGACAGGAGTTGTGGCTTTATACTCCCTTTATTTGTATTGGTTTTGCAAATTTAAGTGATATAGTAATTACATTCTGTCTCATGATAACAGCAATAAGTCATTACCCTCTCACTCATAGACAGGACAGACCTTAAGTAATGCAATCAGAGAGTGTCCCTTGAGTGGGTAGTTGAAGCAATGGAGACTGTCTTTTCATAATGATCATAAGTAGTTAGGAGCTATGAAGCTCAAAATTGCCAACTCCAACCATTATTATTTTATTACCATTATCTGGACCAGGAAGACCTACTCTTGGTCATCAGTATTAATCTTGAGACTTTATACTTCAAATGAACTGCATCTTATCCGCATTCCCAACACATGTTGGGAAGAGTTATTTCCAGATAAAAAGGCATATTGTTTGCTTCCAATATTTACCTGCTTATAAAAGACATTTTTCTTTCATGCATTTAAGCTTTTTAGAGTCCATTATTCCTGGAAAAGAGTATGTTCAATCTTTTCAGATGGATATATTTTTCTTTCCCATTGTTCCAGTATGAGAAGCAGTCTGTCTTATGTGTCCTCATTGTTCACTATGTATGCCAAAGCCCTCAATGATGACAAAGTGTCTTTTACTTGTATATGTTATTTTTCTCATAGCATTCAGTTCCTTGAAAGGAAAAGTAGTCTCCTATTTATTGCTGAATCCCTAGGACTTCACAGTCATTGTTACATCAGAAGCCCAATAAATATTAGCTGATTGGATGAATGTTGACTTTAAAGATTTGCCTGTGAATGAGCAGATATGGGAAGCTTATGATATTTTGGAGAAAAATAGGACCAAGAATATTCATTGCTGAATTAAATTCATCCTAACCCCAAGAGCAGCAGCTGGCACCTCTTTTTCCCTCATTTTTCTTTCCACCTGGCACAAGAGTAGAGAGGGTGATTCGATTTTCATCAGCCCAGCTTCATGGTCTTTTGGAGCCATTTAGACTCTTCAACAACCTCTATCCCTGGAAGGTCTCTGTAGCCTCAGCTGTGGCACCCTCCACTATAAATGCTGCTTTCAATGGCATCAGGCTGGATTGCAGAGGATGCACTTGAAAGCATGAGTACAGCTGCTATAACATCTGCCACCACCTGACGGTGGATTTTTCCCAAGATCCTTTTGCAGAAAAGCTCAGAGCAGAACAATAGACTCTGATAACATATGTGGCTCTGGATGCATGACCCAAGTCTTTTAAACCTGTTCCACTTTTCTTAGCATTAGTTTATACCTGGAGAAAAATGAATTTATAGAAGAATATCAGCAACCTCATTTGTGACTATAATATGTGTTTGATTATTCTGGTTGCTATTCCAAGGGAGGAGATATAATGATTCTTGCTTCACTGAAATATCAACTGCTCCATTTCTTTGCCTTCTTTAGTTGGCCTTACTTCATAATTATTCCAATGTCTACATCTAGTCTTTACCATAATCAATTTAATACATCCTGAAAATCAATCCAATCTTTTATTTAAGAGAAATAAAAAGAAAATTTCAAACACTAAAATTTTCATAAAGCCAGTAAAATTACCGTGAATAGAAACTATTACAATGAATAAAAACAGGGGAGACATATCCAATTAAAATAAAAATGAATTATAAAAATCTAAATAAAGATATTTAAAATGAGGATGATTTACCTAACCATCGTTTTAATTTAAAGTCCATGAGCAATTCTCTTTCAAGAAAAAAAATTATGTTGTTTATATTACCTCAATCTGAGAATTGTACCTCACATGTGTATCTTTCTGGAAAAGGTGACATGTATCTTTGAGCAGATGTAGTGAAGGAGAACATGTATTGTGCAACTCTTATGAATGACTTTATAATAGAGGCTTATCCTAGATGTCATTTAGTGTCTCACCCACCCAACTTTCATTACTCTAGAAACAAGACCCAGTGGAAGTTTGTAAGAATGACCTCGGCAAGTATTTTTTTTCTTTTTGCTTTTTGCTTCCTTCTTCGGAGTAGATATGCTCTTTAAGATGATAGCTTTGCTACTATGGCAACTCTTTTCCACAGAGACAGTAGCATCAGGACAGTGGAGCCTCACTTTGTCAGGATCTGCAATGCTTGCTACCTTCAAGGAGAATCCTGTCCTCCGCTAATGTAACTTTTATTTCAGGGTAAAGTTTAAATCAGCCTCATTTAAATGTTCTTATAAACACAGCCGATTAGCTAATATTGCTTAAAATCATGTCCTCCAATCTCTAGTAATAAAAGTGATAGGTAAAATTTTCAACCAATTACTCTCTTATTTCTCAAGTTGTTATGAACCAGCATAAAAATTGGGATCATTATTTTGGAAAGAAGGTTTCTGTGCCTCTCAGTTTAATGAATTTAAAGATTAATTCCTAATAAACATTACGGTTTTTTAATGAATTCTGTTTTCCAACAGACCAGGTGAAATGATTTGTTCTTTGAATAGCATCAATTAGGTAGCTCTAATCCATTTGATTCACAGCTATCTAATTTAAGAAATATTTAGGAGAATTTATTAAATTTGATATAACAATTCTCTTCATTGACAAAATCCTCCCAGGAGATTTTGCAGATAAGACTGAAATGAGATGTTCTAATAATTTTGTCTCTTTTTAAAGAAAATTATACAACACTTTTGGTTGATTGTCATACAAAACAGTTAAAACAGTATATAATGTCTAGTACACAATAGCAATTACTCAAGATCTCATGGATTAGTAGCTATATGAAACCTAGGATATCTCTTAAATTTGACCAGAGACTATGAGATTGATACATTTTCTTTCTAATGTTTTAAAGACAAACTTGGATATATAGAAATTCACCTAGATTACACAGACTGTTAAGAAAAGAACCAGTTCAAGTCTGGTTAAAGCCTGAAAGACCCTAGTTGAATCAATAATTGCTGCATTTTTATCCTTAGCAAAGATAAATTATAGTCTACAACAATATCTTGGACTTTTCAGGCTCACGGTTCAGATAGAGGAACTTTAGAAAAAGCGAAAGAATAGGACAAACCTAATAGAAAGCATGGAGTGTTCTGGAGCTCAGGCAACAAATTCTGTTTATTTTACCAAAGTAAAAAGGTAATTAGGATGATGGACTTCCTGGGACTCTACAAAACAGAGCTTTATCCATTGAGACAGTCAATGGGACGAGTAGGAAATGCAATGGCTTTGAGTGGATATCTTCCATGACTCCAGGCTGTGCCAGGACATTAAAATGATTATGCTTTTAACACTGTTGGCACTTTACCAGAAAGACATGTTAAGTTCTATTTTACAAGTAGAATAAGATGGGCACATATCTATGTTCCTAGCATTTTAGAAACAGGAATAAGATGATAAGAAGCTCAAGGTCATGTTAGGCTACACAGTGGCCAGCCTAGGCTTTATAAGATCACATCTCAGAAACAAACACAAAAACAAAGTCAAAAATACAGAACTGGAATGGCAGTGTAACAAACTACTCAGTGACATTAAATAAGTAATAACTGAGCACTTAAGTTTAAAATATAGTTCTGCTACCCTATTAAAGTGAACTATTGGGATGGAGGCATCCTCTTCAAGACTGGGGAGGAGGTGTGGGATGTGGAACATTTGATGGGTGGACTGAGAGAGGGATAAATTTGGACTGTAAAAGAATATTAATGAATAAATTTTAAAAATGGTCTAATTAGAAGCAAAAGTTAGTGAGTTGACTTTATTTTGGATACATTTACATTCACAATAGCAATAAGAGACTAGGAAAAATTATTTTTATTAGTAGATTTCAGATCTGTAGTGATGTTCAGGGTTTACAAGGATACTGTTGGCAAGAGGGTGTGAAGTCCCCTGAGCTGTGAGCATAGATCCCTTTTCTTCTTTTGGCTTGTTGTTGTTTTTTGTTTGTTTTGTTTTTTTCAGTTATTCTATCATGGGTATCCCAGCCAAAGAATAATGCTATCTCTTCATTCAATCTACATATACAGAATCTTTAGTCAATTATACCTTTAGATCTAGCTTGACTCATTACTTAAACCAATTTAAGCTGGGTGAGATTGTTTAAGCCTACAATTTTAACACTTAGGATGTTATGGCTGAAAGTTTACCAGGTTTAAGGCCACTCTAGGTTCTCCTGTGAATTTAAGGCTAACAGTGAGGTACAGAATCAATCAATTGGGGTTGGAAAAATAGCCCAAATAGATAAGATGAGATGAGGTGAGGTGAGGTGAGGTGAGGTGAAATGAGATGAGTTGAGATGAGATGAGTTGAGATAAGAAAGATATGCTTTGAATGCATAAGGACTAGAGTTGATCCACCAGCACACACTTAAAATGCCAAGCATGGTGCCATGTGTTTATTATCTCACTGCTGAGGAAGCAAAGAGAGGTAGATATCTGAAATTTGCTGACCAACAAGCATAACGTACTTGTCAAGGTCCATGCCATAGAGAAAGACCCTATACTAAAAGACTTGCCATTTTTTTCAGCCCCTTTGATATGTAGGTATTTTCAAGTTTCCTTCCAGCTTTGCATGCCAGGAATATCTTTCTCAAGAAACTTGGATTGATTCCTTCCAAATATAGGCTTAAATAACAGTCCTTTTATCTCTCAGTCTCTGTTGAAGGAAAGGTAAAGAAACCTACAACAAGTCTGTGTCTCTCCACAATGTCAGAATATATTGAATAACAGGAAATGTACAGTGTAGGGTGGTTTCTGTTGCAAATGTTTGCCAGATGTTACCACTTTCTTTGGTTATCTTGACTGAAGAGAATACACGTTCTTTTACTTGAATCTTAATTACTCTGTGATCACGTCACATCTGGTCAAGATGACCTTGTGGGCCTGTGTACCAGAGGCTTTCCTACAAAGATCTTTGGACTGCGAAGGTTCAAGCAGGTAGTGGGAATCGCCTCTGCTGCCTCTCCTGCCTCTGCTACTGCAGCTGTCTCTACCCTTGTCTCCACTATCACCGCCTCAGTTGATCCAAGATGCTGCACTGGTCATTCTGCACTGAGCCCAGCCCCATCTGAGCCGGAGAAAGTCCGACTAGCCTGCAATGAGTGCCAGGAAGCTCTTGAAGACGTTTTGGGAGAGCAGATCTCTTCTCAAGTGGCAATGTTACAGCTTTTATGACGGAATGTCTCAGATGACGGAGTAATTCTCACACATCTTTATTTCTTCCAGATAGGATTCTTATATACAGTTTTGGGGTAGGTCAGAGTCTGGCAGCAGGTACCTCCTATTGGCTTGGTCTGAGAGCTCAGGGAGACCTTATTGACATGTGCCTGGGGCGCTGTTCCTATGTGACTGATGGGGGGATGCTGTTGGGGGTTGTAGCTATGTAAAAGGAGCCAGGGGCCCACGAGCATGGCCAAACTCCTACAATCCCTGAGAGTCTCCAGGGTTCAAAGCCTGTGCTCGATCAGGTACCCAGCTGCCTCTCATAGCCACCACCCCACAGAAACATGGACACCAGGTTCAGATGGACAAACAGAAGGACAGGATGACAGTAATTATGTAACACCAATAAGTGAGGACAGAGCTGAAGCTCTTGTGACAATCAGGATTCTTTGACATGCACATGGTAGTCCAGATGACAGGTTGGTAAGAACCATCACTACTAAAAGGCCAGTTTTCTACATCTTTATGGTACCTAAATGAGTGAGCAACATCTTTTTTATTCCAATACGTCCAATAAATTCTTTGAAGTTTTTGATATGATTTTATCAGCCTCATCTATGTATCTCTAGACTCTCAATTCATCTCAATCAATTTATAGAATCCTGCCTAAGGAATAAGTCATTTATCAGTCTGTGTTGTTTGCATATGAAAGACTGATAATTACATCACATTCACATGTGCAGAGTAATCGACCATTCTCCAAAGAGAATCCAACACTTCTTGTAAAGTGGACACACTCAGGGCAAGACATAGTCTACTTTAAGAAAATCATTGTTTTACATAATATGGGTTGGAACAAACATAACAACCTGAGCACAACGAAAGGAACCTCTTACCATAGAGATGAAGAAAGTATATTCTTCCCTTAGGTACGAGTAGTTATCACACAGAGATAAGATGTGACAAACATCTTCCACCCTCTAGTACCAACTCTAAAATCGCACCTGATCTGTTTTGCCTAACTGTGTCAAACTTTGATCTACTTACTCTTCTCCATTACAATAGCTTTCAATATGCTCTTCCTTGTTCCCTTAACTTTGGTGCATTTCTTCCACTGACACCAGTCACTGAAGTCAGCAAGTTTGTTAGATGATCACATAAGTTTTAATGAACCCATAGTCTATTAGCCTTCCTATTGAGAAGAGTGGTGCTGGGAGATTTGACAGCCGTGTTTTTTGAGGATAATTGAGCATGTTAGCTATTTTGCGCATGTTTTAGTAGGGCTCTACTAGAAAGCAGCATACTTTATTTTGAATCTAAAACCTGAAAAATAATGAAATATAAAATTGCTGTGAGATCTTTCCTGCCTGAGGGCTGCAATTCAAGGTGATCTGTGACCATTAATTTGGAGACCTGGAGACAGGAAAGCAAAGTTTCCAGAGCAAAAGTCAGATTTGTGTGAGGTAGATGGGTAAGAGATAGAACAAGAGATGAGATTGGACCCTGGGAGAAAACTGGCCCCTTAGGCCTTTCCTAAACCTTTAAAGTATTATTTTGGCTGACAAAAGAAATAATAATTCAAGCTTCAGTGAAGCCTGGGGCAAAGGACTGGTTAGCTGTGTCTCTACTACCTGGAGCTTTATGTGTAAGCCAGAAACTATGTATTTGTTAGATTCTGAAACTCTATAGTACATTTTGATCTGCAGAAATCTTCGAACTTCTGTGATTTCAGTTTCTATTGTCCTTGTATTCAGGCTTGATCACAATATTAAAACTTTATCGAGTTTGTATACTCACAGTGCTATTCCTATTTTAACTCACATAATTGCAACTAAATTGTTCTGTGTTAATTATGCATTATAAAACCCAGACCATGTTATTCCTCAATGAAGGATCTGAGTATTAGCGTATTAAGGGTTCTGCATGTTTAATTATAAAATACCCAAGTCATTTATTCAGCTATAATCTATTATGGGTGGAAAGTATATAATCTTCTTGATGATTTGCTTGATAAATGTATTTGTCTTTTTAATGAGCTTCTTTGTTGAGGTGGTTAGAATGATTAATGTGCTGGAACACATCATCAGTAACCTTGAAAACCAAAAGTCAATATTTGGGAAAAATCCTTACATAGTGAAATGTAGTGCTTAAAACTGCAGAAATCTCCATGGGATACTAAGCCAGCTGATTAGCAGACATGTTTGACATGTTGCTATTTAAACTAGATTAACTGTGGGTAAGTGGTGAGGGGGAGGCTGAGATAGGGAGGGGCCCAGAAAAGCAATTATAACACAAGACTATATAAGCTCTATTGTTTCCAAACAGATTAGGTAGTTCAACTCACTACTTTCAGTGCTTGTAGAAGGACAAACATATAGAAAAGAGCTATAATTTTCTTAAAGGCTAAATACTTAAATGTAAATATAAATTCCAAACACTAACTGTAGTTACCTTTTTTTTAATCACTAATCTGACCCAAAGTATGGCATGATATATTTTGTGTATTCCACAGATGGAAGATATTTATTCTAGAATGTAATAATCACATATCTTAAGAAATTACGAGAAAGAGAACTCATAAAGCACAAAAGCAATAAGGCATAGTGAGAAATTCATATTAAAAATGAAGATTAAATACTTCTTGTCAGTTGCTTTGCAGATTTCGCGAGAGCAAAATAATTGTCTTGACATTACTCAGATTCACTTTTACTAACCTTTAATCACCCTTCCTACCTTTTCTTCCCTTCTATTCCTAAGTTAGAGTCAAACAATTCTTCCATAAATAACATTCTTATGACGATAAGAGAGGAAAGAATTAAAAAGATAAAGTATATTCATATTATAGCAAAAGCAACTTTCTTTACATTTAATCTTGTTTAGACCTCAGGTAAAAGAAGGAATTGTAAATTCATGAACAGAATATATGATCATAAATATTTAGATAAATCATAGAACTCTTCTGAGCCCAGGTATATAGAAGTTACAAGGTATCTTTTTGCTACAATTTTTTTTTTTGTATGCTGTATCATGCTATTTGGCTTCCTACTTTCATTAGTAGCAACTTGGCTAGATATACTTTGACTTAGCTACTTTTCAATGCCAACCATTCCAGTACAGCATAAATGTGAGAATATGAATGTGTGAGCCAGTCTCCTTGTGCTTATGTTTTGAACCCTAACTAGTCATACTACCAAAACAGAACAGTTCATATTGTGCCTCAAGTTCTGTGATAAAGTAGCACTTGGTCCATGCCAAAGCTAAAAGTGACTACAAAGGTATTATTCATTCTGATGCAGCAGTGAAGCCATCATACAACACCTGGTGAAATCCAGATGTGTTTGAAACCCCGAGGAAAAGGAGATTTATGTTTATAGGATTTCATCTGGAGGGTAGTTGGCATTAAATAGTCACATTCTCTGTATTGGGTATTGCCAAAATATAAATATATTTTGATGTTGGAGGATATTTTCCTAAGTCATGGAAAACAAAACAGGGATGTAGTTGCCCCTGGAGAAGCAGCAGTGTTTCTAATAAAGCTGGAAACAAAGTATTTGGTAATTACTAAGAGACTATAATCTCTGTTTCATTTGTTGGTCAGACATGGATTTGTAGAAGTCTTCACATTAATACACTATCCTCATTAAGTGAATGGTGACATAGTGTGCAAATACCAAGGCTTTGCTAAAATGGGGCCAATAAAAACTGTCAAAGGGCCTTCTCTTTTTTTATCTACATCTTTCATTCTTATGAGTTCTGTTTTTTCTATTCCTTTTCAGGATCCCTTTAAGCCAAGAACAGGCTGATTATACATATACATACACATACATATACTAATATACATATATACATCATATACATCATATACATCATATACATATGCATATATTCTCTAAATTAGATTGATTTTCAGTTTATCTTTTTTCTATATACTATAACTTATATAGTTAAGTTATCAACTAATACAATAATCACATGTTAACTATAAGGACACAGAACAGGACTCATGAGTCAACTTCACTGGAGATCTTTAACAGAAATTATTATTATTTCAGGTAATACACAGAAATTAGAACCTAGACAAACAGAGTTGGATCACAAATTACATTCCAAGGTCCACATGGATCTTCATTAGCCAATCATATATATAGTCTGTTTTTAATCTGTTTTGTGTGTGTGTGTGTATGTGTGTGTGTGTGTCTGTGTGTGCATGTGTGTGTGTGTGTCTGTGTGTGCATGTGTGTGTGTGTACTGATGCACATAGTAGCATCAAGTGTTTGCTCCATCAAATCATTTTCCTCTGCTACAGAAAATGACACCCAGCTCTAGCCACATTATCCATTGCTATATGAGTAATATTTATAAATTGGTATGTAGTTCTCCATGAAAATAAGTATACCACTTGCTTTACTCTTGCTGATAATGCAATGATACAGACTTGATAAGTTATATGAAGCTTTCTATAGCTCCTACATTGGAAGTTAAGGATACATGTTTACAGTGCCTTTTTGACAGTGATATCTGCAGGCAGTTCAGAGCATCACACAACAATGGGCAGCACATTTGTGCACCCTCTAATATCTCTCCTTCTTCTTGCTAGTTTACCAGGATACAGATATGGTAGCTGTACTCAATGATTGCTTTCCCAAATCTATACATGCAACTCCATATGTATACACAAAAGACAAAAACAAGGAAAGGTTTTTACTTACCAGTGAACTGGTATCTCAGGCAATATAAAGTATTAAGTGACCTCACCTAAAATATATAAAGGAATTATTTTATAGCTTGTATCTAGAAGAACCAGAAAGAAGAAAGACACTTCTTTTTACCATATTGACTAGAAAAGTATCTAATTTCCTCAGTGACTGCATTTCAAGGAAATGGTATAAGGTCACTAAGGAAGACTTTTCAACCTTGCAAACTGCCAGAGAATTTTAAAAGACTTGATCCTCAAATGAGGAAGAAAAAAGAGGTATAATTACAAGTTTACTAAAGTCAACATTTTAAGAAAAAGTAGGTAGTAATTAGGGAGGAAAATACCAAATAAATTTGTCAGCATGGATCCAGCCATGAAGTCCCATTCTATCCAAGGATCCAGTGATAATCAACAGCTATTGGAAGAAGAGTCAGTATTTTCCAGGAATTCAGGAAATGAGCCACTACCCATTTCTCTGTAGATTGTCTCATGCTCAATTACATTTATGCAACAGTATTTTAAATAGAATTAGGTTAGTTTATTATCAGTTTTCAAGGGTACATGATGTTCGGATAGAGGATAAGGACAGTTTTGGAGTGAATAAAATTGATGGCATACTGGATCAAAGCACATGACATACATATATAAAATTCTTAATCAACAAATGAAAAACTGCCCAAGATATCTTTTTAAGTCATATTAAACTGATTTAAGATACATACTTACATAGAGAACAAACAGCACAGGATTCACATTATCTTCTATATAATCTATAGTTATTAGAATTTTTAAGAGTAACTCATCAAGAGATTAAATCAATCTTTCTTTCCTTTATACAGAATCACTGTAAGATGAAAAATCTTCATGTAAATTTAATTCGTGTTTCACTGTTATTGTATGTAATGTTCCTCTAATTTACATGTCATGGTTTTTAATGATCATACTAAATCACTTCTTTTGTTTTTTATGTTCTGTCCTATGGTCACTACTTCCTGTTTTTATTATGTCCATATTTTATACTGGGTAGCATTTCTGCTGTCTGTAACACTACTGATTTATTGATGACAACTGTACAAGAAGACAGAGGTTGACATCTTCTTGTTTTGAAATGGGCTCTCTGAGTCTGTGAAAAAGGCATGCTGGAAACTCATTCACATTCCTAGACCACAGATGCTTTCCCTATGAAAGCCTCTTTCCTTTTCTGTGCTTATGTTAATGTAATTGCCTATACCTGAGATGAAAATTATTTTTTTTTTAAATCCATATCAGCACACCAAAGGGTTGAAATTGTCTTTTCTAAACTTTAAAACAACCTTACAATTTTAATTCCACTTATTGTTATCATATTTTGTGTATATACACATGTGAATGATATACAAGTGAGTGTGGATGTACCAATGTCGCTGGTGTATGAAGCGGTCAGGGAGAACTGTTAGGAGATAGCCTGGCCAACTGGAGAACTAAGTTTTTATTTTACTCAGTTTAACTAAATTAAATTGAAACAGAAAAAAGCACATATCCCTAAAAAGTAAATATTGAAGATTTCAGTTCTAGACTTCTTAAAGCTTTGCTTATTTTAGTCTTAAAATACCATCTGCACACTCTCCTTGGAAGATAGAGGTGAAGAACAAAAGAACTTTTGAGTAAGAAGATCATTTTTTTTTTTTAATGAAAATTTTAGTAAAATCAAATTAGATGTAAAGAAAAGCCATGGTCAACAATAACCATAAGTTAAATAAATGAATAAATTAAAAACAAAAACAAAAACAAAAACAAGACATTCCCCAGCACCGTTAACAATGCTGCACACACGCAATTTTGTCTTACTATGTGGAATGCACATTTAAGAGCAATTAACCAAGTCATGTATACTGATTTAATTTATGTGAGCTAAAAAAAAAAAAAAAAATAGAATTTGTTATAACATTGCCTTTTGGACAATTTCCAATAATTGTTTTTCATTGTACACCATTTACTAACAAGAGTAGGTCAAAGAAACATTCAAAGTTCAGTTTACAGTATAGATCTATTTTCAAAAGCTGAGCCAACATAAACATTTGTGTTTGATAAGTAGGGAACGGACTTTGCTGGCTAATTGCTACACTGTTAGGTATCTGGAGGATATTAGACATTAGTATTTGTGGTCTTTTATCTGTAATACAGTCTGACTAATAGATTTTTATCTGGTAAATAAATGTGTATTACACAGTTATTGTAATGGCCTACTCTTATGAAAAGTTTGTATAAGCATATAAATATTAAAGAAAATCTAGCTATTTTAAAACAAAGAGAATACATAATCTCCTATTTTTTTATAAATAGTAAAATTATAGAACTAGTCAATATTGGTCACAACCCCCCCCAAAAAAGAAGCACAGTTTAGACATGAAAAAAGATATTCATATCTTTAACTTAATTTTTATTTAAAAATCTTCTCATACAATATATTTTGATCATATCTTCCCTCCTCCTCAACTCCTCCCAGACCCTACACAAACCATACCTACCTGTCTCTCTCTTAAATAACAGCAACAAAGAAACATGAAACAAAGAAAACAATTAAGACAACAAATACTAAAGTGAAACAGAAAGGCCACCAACACCAATCACTAACCACAGAATCTGCTTTGGTTGTCCAACAATGCCTGGGCATGGGGCCTGTCCTGGCGTGTGATTGATATACTCTAATCTTGAACTTTTTAGTATTCCAAATTTGAACACAAATTTAGGAAAGCCAATATCACAGGAAACAGGATCTGAATAACAGGCATTACTAAATTATTACTGACACTACTTCGAACATGTACTTCATCAGGACAGGATGCTTAATAGATACTTTTGTCTTACAAAATTAAAAAGTTAATAAAATATTTACTAAGAGAATTGTTTTTTCATAAAGAGCATGCATATTTTAATATCTGTAGGAAGTTTAGTTAATGCAACAATCTGCAAATAACAGGCATTGCATCCTGCTTGTACATGTATAGAGATAAGCACCAATGTATAAATATGCAAATGTCTGCATCTGTGCCACCCTCCTCTTGGATATTATCCTTCATTACTATGGATGGGAAAAGCAGCCTTGTCCTTCCAGCAATATATACCATAGTGTGAGAAAGAGCTTCATAATAATGTAGACTCTGGAACCTGTACAAACAATTTCTATTTATTTCTCATTGTCAAGAACTAGTCAAACATCTAGATTAGGGACCATGGAAGTTAATAAATAGAATCTTTTACTTATCCTTCAATCTAGCAAATGAAAATGGGTTACTGATAGGACTCAATTGGGAGAAGGTATTTTGTTGAATGTGATTAAAGAACATAGCTACTGGGACTAGAGGTGAACCCCTGCAATTCCAGTACCTAGAAGACTGAGGATAATAAGTTTAGGTTAGATTTAGCTATATCACATTTTCAATGCCTAATTGGGATACATGTGAGACTTGTTTCAAAATCATAAATAAGATGCATGGCTATACAGTCAATGTCTATATATTTTATATATGCATTTTATAATTTCATTATACATATTGGTGACTGATATTTCCCTGTAAGACAAATATTCTGTTTTTTTCTCTTATCTATTATGTCATTACCTAGCCCCCTGTGGGCAAAATGTAGCTCCAGCTATAAAATGAGTCATATGGGTGTATGTCACAGCTTCCTCACACACAGTAAACGCTGAGCCATACGCACTACTGAGGTAATTAAGGAAGTAGTGGCAAGCATCCTGGATTGCTGGGGCACAGCTTGGTTTTCAGTACTATCATAACATCTCCTGCATGGCTAAATAGACTCGAGAAAACAAATGTGTTGGTGGGCAGCATGAGACTTCAAAGCCAGCTTGACTATTTAGTGTTCAATACCCAAGCCAACACTCCATCTAAGTGTCTCTTTGGGAAAACACAGCACTACCTTGGGAGAAAGTTGTATATTTTGCAAGTGAGTTTCCAAAGAGAAAACCTACTGAAGTATTGCTTTCGAATCTACATTACTTTTTCCTGATACTAACAAAGAATTTCCTCCTAGAGGGAATAGTTTCACAAAGAAATTTGATAGCTGACTCAAATAAGCAAATCTCTCCTACATAATTCTTTGTTTCAGGATTCTTTAAAACCTTGTCAAATAAAAGCATTTCTACAAACCTATTCTAAGTGTAGCTCATTATGAAGGCTGCCAGAAACCTCCTTTATTCTTTCTTGTTTCTAATAAGTGCTAAATTGCATCTCCACAAACTATGTAAAAATAAATATTTATATTTTATATGAATAAATAACAAATAAAATGTTTAAACTATAACAACCACTAGCATGGAATGGGTTTTTGTTGTTGTTCATTGCCTAACACAGGCAATACTAACACAGTTTTGCTTCTAGGGAATGTGTAAGTATATTTAAATGAATACCAGAGACAATGCAGATAAAGCATAGCTCATGTATAGAGTGAGTAGAGAGACTGTGTCTCAGGCTGAACAACTTGTGAAATGCACCTGTTAAGAAAGCTTGGGGGTATGGGAATGAACTTCAAGAAATAAGAGAAAGAGATGGGTAGAATGGAATAGAATCCTGTATATTCATTGCTAGATAGAGGAGTAGTAGCTATTTTACAATAAACTATTGAAAACTTCCAGCCTATGAGAGGGGAGAAAATAATGTTGGCATCAATTATGTCAGCTTGCTTTTCTGTAAGATGAATAGCTCTTCTAAGCAGGGCCTCTCAAAAATTATGAGAGTCTGGGCCTATTCCACTTTCTGACACTCCTACTATATAAGAAATGGTGCACATTTATCAACAGGATTAAAAAATGTGGTATATTTACAACATTACACTGAATGAAATAAAATATTTGTAAAAGACATTCATACAAAAAGACATGCATAGTTTTACACACATACTTCATTTAAAACTAAGAACATTGTTTTCCTCTGGTGTCTGTTATATGAATTCCAGACCTGATTCCCTTTTCAGAACTTCTTAAGGGAACACCCCTCCTGCCAAACACCTAAACACATACCACCCCCACCAGCTCTTTGTATGTTCTCTTCCTGCTCCATGCAAACTCAAGGGCAATTCAAATCTTTCTCTTCTCTCTCTCCCTCCCTCTCTCTCTCCTCCCCTGGCTCTCTCTTATCTCTCTTTCTCTCACCTCTCCTCTTCTTTTCTTTAAAACTTGTTCTTTATCACATCTACAAATTTGCTTTCTCAGTAAGTTTATTTCAATCTTTGCATCAGAGATAAGAGAGTAAAATAAAATATTCCTCTCTCAAAACCCCTAAGTAATAAATTAATAGATGAGTTAATTAATCTCTATTCTATCTTTCTTTTCATTTTAAGTCCCTAAAACATGATGCTTTTGCCTACTTTGTCGAAATACACTTTTTCTACTTAATTCCTTATCTTTATATAAATACTTATTTATACTACTGCGCTCAGAGAGATGGAGAGAGATGGTGGTTTATAGCTACAGGATGCAGCAGGGCATTGTGGGTCACACCTACAATCCCAACATACAGGAGGCAGAAGAAGGAGAATCAGGAGTTCTAGATCATGCTTGGTTACATACTGAGTTCAAAGCCAATCTGGACTACACGAAACTCTGTCTCAAAATACAAAACAATTAAAATGAAGCAAACTGAGGTGTAGAAGTGAGTGGGTGGGTGAGGAAGCACCCACATAGAAGCAGAGGGAGAAGGGATGGAGATAGGGAGTTTGAAGAGGGGAAACCAGGAAAGGGGATAACATTTGAAACATAAATAAATAAAATATCAAATAAAAGATATAAAAATAAAAACATAGACAACTTGATGAAAATAAGTAACTTGTTTTTAAAACAACATTTGTTGAATAACTTATTTTGTTAAGTATTGTCTGCCAGTGAAATGAGTCAGTTCAAGCCAAAGTAAAGTATATAAAGGGAGGTTTATTGGGAAGCCTCTCTCAGAAGGATCCCCTGGCCCCATCTAACTAGGCAAGGGGAGTGGCCATGGAGAGAGGGGTAGAGAGGAGGAACAGAAAGAATGTGTAAATGCTGGGAGAGAGAAAATGAAGAGAAAAGGAGAGAGAAGAGGAAGAGAGACCAAAATGTTGAGATTTTAAAGGGAAGAGCTTCTGGAAGATGAAAGCTCAGTCTTTGGACAGGAAAGATCAGAGTACTGAGTATGGTGTGCCAGCAATGCACCATAACAGTAGGACTGAGGAATGCTCCAGAACCTGGAGGCCAGGTTCTTCAGTATGTAAAAGATGCAGCTCAGCTAACTGTCTCAGATCTGAATACTAGCAATCTCTCTCTGTTAAATAAACATACAAGTAATGTATTTCATCATGGCATTATCATACATATACCATTGTACTTTGTTCCTTCTCCTGTGGGAGAAGAGGAGATGGATAGTTAGTAATGCTGTGCACAGCAGGATAACCACTAGCACTGGTTGACCACAGTGTATCTAACAGTTGGTGTTGCTGAATGTTCTTAATAGAAAGAATGCTCTTAACAGATAAATGCTCTTGAAGTTTGACATCATTTTGCAATATAAATTATAAAATGTCACACTGTATTCAACATATATATATATTATATATATATATATATTACACAATGTGTCAACTTAAAATAACAAATAGATTAAAAAAAACACAAAAGTAAGAAAGTAAGTTAAATATCAACAGAACCACTTTAGTGTCATAGTAAAGATTCAAACTAAAATCTCATCATTTTTACCATATTTACCTAATTGGTCAAAATGGTTTCTTTGCAAAAGTAAATGATCTGAACATAGCAGAACTGTCCTCTGAGAGGCTTCTCCAAGCAGCTGACAGATGTAGAAATCATAGCCAAACATTAGATGGATCTGGGGAAGTCTTGTGGAAGAGTTGGGGTGAGGATCTAAGAACCCAGAAGTAATAGGGACTCCACAAAAAGATCAACAGAATCAACTAACCTGGATACTTGTGGTCTCTCAGAAACTGACCTAAAGAGCATACATGACCTAGACTTAAGCCCACTGCACATTTGTAGCAGATGTGCACCTTGGTCTTCATGCGAAAACCCAACAGCTCAAGGGGGAGGGGCGGAGGTGTTTTCCTGGCCTCTATTGCTTGCCTGAGGGGAAGATGAGGGAGGGGATATGTGAGGGCAGGGACTTGGGGGAGGGTTGTGCAGTTGTGGGGATGTAAACTGAATGAATAAATGAATGAATGAATGAATGAATAAATAAATAAATAAATAAATAAATAAATAAATAAATAAATTAAAATAAAATAAAGAAAGGTAACTGCTGTGGGGAAAGTAACCTTTCCCATAGAGCCCGAAACCAACTGGCTGACTAAGGAATGTGGGGTTTTGTTGTTGTTGTTATTGTTGTTGTTTTACAATAAAGGGCTGGTGACTGGAGCAGGAAAGGCACAGATTGGTGCAGGAAGAAGAAAGATGGAGGTGTAAAGTAGGCATTGAGAACTACAACCACATGGAAAGACACAATGGAAGAGAGGTTGGGTAAAGTTAGAAGCTCTCTGAGAGACTGACCCAGCAAAAGGCCAACAGTCTTAAACTACATAGATTTCTCTATGTCTTAATTACTAAACCTCAAGCAGGAACCTGGAAAGTCTCGGGATACATGCTCCTTCACCCACAACAATTAGTTAAGTTCTAGTATTTGTCTCCTCCCTTTGCTCTAACTTCCACGCTTGCTTGTTTCATCTCTCTCTTTCACACCTTTCATTTACAACAAAACACTTAAAAAGGATCAAAAGTAGAAAGAAAATTTATGATCATGAGAAGAAATCCCTTTTCTTCAATATAATAGCCAGTGTACAGAAAGCTGGTGTTTGTGGTTTGTGTTGTTTATTGAATCTAAGAGTGATTTTCCACACCTCTAAAAGGAACAGAAATCAGAAGGGTTCAGCTTCAATTTAAAAGCCAGGATGTAAGCAGTTTAAATTGACATTAAGTGGAATAGAAATGCTTTCTCCCATTTATCCTGTATTTGTTTTTATTTGTATCCTAGCAAAAAAAAAGAGGGCATGATCGATTTCTTCTCCATACCACGATGATCAGATATTGCTTCAGTCAGCAGGTGAGGAAGAGAGCAGTTTTTACAAAATGGCTTTATGACCATTTTTATAAATATCTTCAGTTTATCTTTCTTGAGACTACAATGTTAAGCTCCCTGCAAATGTCTAATAAAGGCAGTGTGGGGATCCGTGAATATGTACTCATATTAACAATTTGTTTGGAGTTAATATAGTTTGCCTATTTTTTTGTGCTTTTGACTACATTAGCTCAGAAAAATAAATGGGACATAGGTATTTGCCATAGGATATGAGTTCAGAATGACTTTAGATTGAGGATTCTAGAATACATTTATTTTTGTAGTTATTGATTGATGAACCGAGTGCTTTTGTTTATATTTTTATGTACTAACAGTAGGCTCATGGAAAGGAAATGAGAGCTTTAAAGACCATTTTTAGCAAAAGAATGACAGCTTAATATATAAACATTTTCATTGGATCAATATTAATCTTGTGCAGTTGCAATGAAGATTAGAGTTAAATATTATATGGAAGGTCCAGCATAGGAGGAAAGAAGAGGAAAGGAGTCAAGCAGAGACTTGGGTAAAGTGTCTACTGAAGACTTCAGAACTTATATGGGAATTTAGGCACAGTGTGATGAGGGAGCAGGACTCAGAACTTGGTGATAATTGTTGATGGATGAGGAGTGCCTCAGTCCACAGGCTTGGGACAGTGACTCTCTTAAGATATAACACTGTCAGGGCTAACACCTGAGGTACCTTATTATCAACTCTTCCACAACTAGAGAAGTATGTCTGTAATTCGTGAGAGGGGAATCTGAGAGGCCAAATGTCACCACAGATGGCCTTACCATATGCAGCAAATCAGTCATGTTAGCTCTCTCCAGTTAAAATGAAAAGAAAAATGGTTCAAGAATTTAAGGTGATAGCTTGAAATTCACTAAGCAGCACAAACAAAACTGTACATCAATAACATACATATTAGGATGGTTATACTTTCTTGGAATAGTTTGAATAAGAAATAAATTTATATTTATGCAATAAGCAAGTTAGAAATTAAGGAAAGAGAGCCATGAAAATTATAATAACTTTCCAAGTTACCACTAATCTAGCAATTTAGATGACACAAGACAGTGATATAAAGAAGTACCCTTAACAATGAATACTTTATGTCAACTGGTAAATAAATCTTGTCTAAAAATTTGTTACCCATGGTTTTATCAAACTGTAGTTTTCAGTGTTCAATAACAAGTACATAGAAATACTCATTAACATATTTGTATCGTCAAATACATGAGAACTATCCATATTCTCAATAGAAAGGAAGATATTTTATCAAGTATGATACCATTAAGTCATTCTGCTATTAAACATTGATTTTGGGGCCACTAAAGAGATGGCTCAGTGATTGGAAGTACATACAGACTGAGGACCCAAGCTACGTTTCCAACAGGGAAGATTTTGTGCTCACAATCAACTGTAATTCCAGAAAAAGGGACTCCAATCCCTCTTTTAGACTCTGAAGATACCTATTTATATATGCACACACACACAAAGGATGTTGAGTCTTTTTGGTAGACATTAAAAATTCCACAAAAACTCAATATTAAAAATCATACTGTAAACAGTATATGCAGAATAAATAAATGAACAAATAATAGATAGAGAGATAAATGATAGATAAGTAAGTGTAAAGTGTACATAGTTTTATGCTTTTTGAGTGGACACATTTTCCTGCTCACTAGCTCACATTCATTCTGAAGATTGCCTTCGCTTTCTTAATAAACTGTGTCTATTTCTATTTCTAAAATAAACATACATCTAAAGCAGGCATTAAACATTTAGCTAAAATATTGAAATATCAAACAATTCAAGGTTCTGCATTTCTTTCCCCAAAGCAAAACACTTTATATTAAACCTGGTGTCATTATTTGCAAAGCATGAACAGTACATATATACTTTAACCATGTTAATCAGGTTTATGCAGGAAATATTAACTCTCTACTTTGAAATGCAGCTTAGTTTATTTGTATCTGCATTCATCAATATCAGGCTTCTCCATCTTCTAAATTTAAATACTTTATAATCATTATATTTCAATCAATTATCTTATAACTTTTAATTCTTTGCTTAAACATTTGATGGTTAGTCAGGTGAATTTTAGAGCTGGTAAGAAAGAAAAAAAAATGTAGCTTAATGGTCTCCTGATTTCTTCTCTGTAACATTCCAATTGTAATTTATTTTTTAAACTGTAGGTTGATACTTAATTTAAAAGATAAATAGATAACATTTAGTACATTAAACTTAAGAATGAAATTTATTTTACAACCAAGTAACCTGTACCATTAGGAGGAAGTGACATTCTACATTCTATGATATTCATTTTGTACCCCATAAAGAGAACATTCCATATATAACTAGATATGAAAGGAATCTTGACTTACTAAAGGCTTTATGTATTCACATTTCATTGAACAACTTTCTAATTTTTTTCTTGGTTTCTAATTTCCTTGTTGTTCCCCAAGCACCACCATTATTGCACCATTGTATAGCTGCTTTTAATTAAACTACTTATTTCATGTTATCCATAGTTTGCGAAAGGGCATCCTTGTTAGGGGTTGACACTTTTCTGGTAATCATAAAATATTTGCTCTAGGGGATGACTGCACAATTAGACATTAGTCTAGGATTTCTTTTCCTCATTTATATTCCTTCTTTTTTCTACTATATATTTATTGGAAGAATATTGCTTTTCTTTAATTGTTACATTCTTTTTTGCAGAAAGAACTCATAAAATTCAAGTTTATTCTTTAGATTGTGAAGGTCTGAAATTGGAATTCGTCTTTATTTCTTGCACTTATACTGATATTTGTGAAGTGCTATGCTTAAAATAATTTTGCCATGTAATCTAGAGGCATGGTCTTGTCATATTCTAGGTGCTTACTTACTTGTGCCCAAAGAATCATATCTATCTGATGCATTTATTGAGTTTTTGGTAACTACCATTTAACTGTAAAAAATGTCCAGACTTGGTTTGTAGAGTAACATCTTTTTGCTACTTTGTTCATTTCATGAAAGTTTTTGAGGTCTGTGTGATCAATTTCCATTTAGTTTGCTATTATAAAGATGTTGACATTTGAAGATATATTTACTTGTCAAAAATATCACTCTATTTCATTTTTTTACATTTTAAATTTCTTTTTTATCAGATATTTTATTTATTTACATTTCAAATGCCTTCCCCTTTCCTCATTTCCCCTCCCTAAAAACTCCCTATCCCATCCCCCTCCTCCTTTTTGCTTTTATATCATTTTAATTACATGCAAGTATTAAGGTCAGTTCTAGGTTGAGGAACTAGCAATATAATAGATGAAAATAGTCAAGGAATAAGCAAGAAAATAACAAGAAATAGTCAAATAACATGCAAAGCAATGAACAAAAATCCATTAACACTTCTGTGATCACTATTTCTAGGGGCTTATCAGAATGACCAAAATATCTGAGCCAATTTCCCTGTCCTAGCCCAAAGTCATTTTCATGTCTGAAGCCTTCTTCCTTGTTCTAGCCTCAGATTTAGATTCCTGCCTGAAATTACATCTTTGTTATAGCCTAATGTCAGATTCCTGCCTGAAGCCTACTTCCTTGTCCTTGGCCAATATCACATTCCTGCCAAGCAGCTCATTTCCTTGTCCTTGGCCCATGTCAGATTTTTGCCAAGCAAACCTAAAAGCTCTCTGCCTCTCCCCCTTTTTATTCCATAAACAAGACTGAGACTGTGTTAGGTCATTCTGCCAAGAATGCCTTCCTTACCTCTCATGGAATATGCATTATCCAAAGCAATGCACTTATGTCTTAGGTTGGTAAGGCTCTGTGCAGAATCTTACCCATCCTTGGCTTGCCAGCTTGTTAATTTAATAACTCTGTCTGGGGGTCCACTTTCATGTACTTTGGCTGCCAACATTTTGATGTTGTTAAAGACAAGCTTTAACAGGATGGGCAGGAATAAAAGTATTCCCAGGACAAAAAGGGCTAGCATGATCAAGCTATATATGCCATTCTTAAAGCTTCGAAATAGAAATACTGACCTCAGGCCATGGGTACTTTTATCAGCAGTATCTGCCACATCAATGCTCAGTAGAGCAGCATTTTTTTAAATTCATAAGCTCTATATGCAAAGTTAAATCATCCAGAGAGGTGTTAGAATTGACCCCATGAGGAGAGCAACAATACCATCAAACCAGAGCTCCCAGAGTCTAAACAACTAGCCTGGAAACTCACATGGAGGGACCTATGGCCCCAGCTCTATATGTAGTGGAGGATGGCCTTGTTGGGCATCAGTAGGAGAGGAGGGCCTTGGTCCCTTGAAGACTGGATGCCCTAGTGAGGGGGAATTCGAGGGCAGGGAGTCTATTTCATTTTTGTTATGTATATTGCCATTGTTGTTGTTGTCATCATCATCATCATCATCAACATCATCATTTTAATTCATGTTTCAGTTTCTTCTTAATTCCAATGATCTGATGACTGGAATTTAAGTTGTTTAGATCTGTCACTTTATTTTTCCCTTTGCTCTTTTTCAATATTTTAAGTTTGTTTTTTTGCACTATTTTGTGGACTTCTTTTTGATTTTATTCTCATATTCTCTGTTGTGACAATATTTGTACTGATTCCATTTTTATTTTAAAGAAACTATCTTTTGATTTTCCTTTGCAAATAATTAACTTTACAAATATAATGCAAAATTCTATATTTCATATGAATTTAAATCCAAATGATAGTAATTAAATGCTTTGTAAATTGTCATTTATAATATATATATGTTGTTTGAGAATCTCTTACAGGGTTATGCTTATTTTAGTTCACACATACCATCATCCCCTAGTCTCCTTCAATAGTCATCACTATTATTTCATTTGTGATTTATGTACCCCACCCTTTTAAGACCAGAGTGTCCCCTCAGGACATCCAGTGTCTGTGTGGGTTTAGGGCCATCTCCAGGATTGTGGGATGCATATCAGGGAATACATCAGAGAAAACCAACAGAAGAAATCAATTGTAAGTAGCTCCTCAGCTAGAGGTGCAGAGTCCTTCAAGACTAAAATCAGAGCTAGGCCACTTAAGGAGATTCCTGATCATTCGTGCTCATTGCTTCTCTATTGACAATAACAATAGTCAGATTAATGTGAATATCCTAAATATCTGTCAATTAGTGGATGGTGAGAACAAGGTACATACACACAATTGAACTGGGTTCAGCTATAAAGAAAATGAAGTAATAGAATTTGAAGGTATATAGATGGGCTAGAAATAATAATTCCAAATGAGGCAACCCCTAAAACCAAAAAGCTGCATATACTCTCATAAATATTTAGACTTGTAGATGTATCTTGAAGTTCTCATAGAAACCAGGAAACTGAAAGGGGTCATGGGGGTATTTCAATGCAGGTGGATGTCAAGGCAAAGGTACATAGTTACAACACAGCATGAAAGTAAAAAGAGAAATAATTGGGCAGAGAGAATTAAGTAGGGTAGAAGATATGAAGACAGGTTGATTACGCATTCAAAGGGATAACTAATGCTCAAGACCTTTGAAGAATCATCTCATTCACTTTTTAAAATGACTAAATTCATTCATATTAGCAGTTGCTCTTTTCCCCACAATTGTTAGACATTTTCTGTAAACATGACATAAATTCACTTATTAGTCAATTTACTAGAAACCCTGTATGTGTAGACCAGCACTTAAAATCTCCCTTAAGCTGTATGTATGAGTATATGATACAGACTTGTATTTTATAAAGTGCTAGGTTTTCTCAGGAGCATTGGCAATATAAAAGGCTTATCTTCTTTCCTGAAGTAATACTGTACACTGTTGTTATGAATTTTGCCAGAGAGAGACTCCATTGTGAGTTACACTACACGAAGAGGAAGGAAGCAGTGCTAGTCAGAAACACCCTGCAACTAGTAGACATCTAGAACAAGTATTCCTGCCACAAGTCATACTTCTTCAACAGATTAAACAGAATTTCTAGTGAGTTGGCTCCCCAACACCTACCATTCTGACTACAAAATACTCATTATGCTCCCCTTTAGAGAATCTCCTGTCTTAATGTTGATTGTATACCCATATCCTCTCATCTATTTTCATTTTCTACAAATCCATGTGCACACCTGTGGCAAAGCCATTGCTCCTTGTATCTCCTCCTTACTGTTGTACATTTAAGATCTTTCCTATCTTGATTAATATTACTGCAGCATTGTGAAGGAAAATGAAAATAATCACTTTATTATTTCATCTGAAATGAATTATTTCTTTCCCAATGATTTATTTTTTAATTAATTTATTTTGGTTTTTCAAGACAGGGTTTCCTTTCTGTACTGCTCAATGTCCTAGAGATTGCTCTGTAGACCAGGCTAAGCCTGAATTCAGTGAGTTGCTTGCCTCTGCTTCTTTAGTGCTAGGATTAAAGGCATATGACAACATGCTATGGTAGATGAAACTAATTCCTGATAAAAGATAAAATTAATAGTTTGAATAAAATTTGTAAGAAAATATTTTTGTTTTGTTTCCTTTTAAGGTGGTAGAACCACAATAACATAGGATTACAATTACACAGGGCAACCTGTAATCCAGCAGACCACCCCTGAACTTCTAGATGCCATCATGATTCAGTTTCCCAAGTCAGCAGAAGTATAAGCAAGTGCACCCATGTCTGACTTCTCCCCAAAACACACAAACAGACAAACAGCACACACACACACACAAACACACACACATGACCACAGAAACAAAAACACATTTTATTAATGAAAGCAGGAAAAATAAATACAGATAGCATGCAATGACTTGAGGATTGTTTTAAATAATAAGCCAAATTTTGGTATTCTACTTAAACTCTTATGTATTTTGAGATATGGTGAAAGTACTTTCTCCACGATATTTTGGCTTAGATTGGAAATTCAATGAGCAAACCTGCTTGACAGTATTTCAGCATTCTGAGCTCCCGCTCTGCTTATTATCTGAAAGCACTGAGGGATCAACAGAAAAAAATAGTGAAAATGGAATTTTGATCTAACTTTTTTGAAGTTCTAAAGGGTTGTGACTACCGACAAAATTGAAGAATAAGTTGAAAAGTGTTTTTCGCATATGTCCTTAACTCTTGTGGAACTACCTGCAAAACAAAATAAAAAAAGTTACATACTTATTTTTCTCTAATTAATCATAAAATTAATGAAAATACTAAAGATTAAATGTTACTTCTGCCAAGATAGTCTTAATAGTGTAATATACTATTTATTTTGAAAGAAAATAACCTTTAATATTTAATGTATTTCCTTAAAATCAAACAGATTTACTTGATTGTGATTTTAAAAAGGCTAACTTTGTACACATAAGTTAATAATACAGCATTATCTTTGGGTGTCGGAAGGTTATTCTACATATAACTTACCTTACTATTACTACATCACAAGTAATTGTTACAAAATGTTCATTATTTGTATCACTTGCTAACTCACAACATATACAAAGTGTTAAATTGTCTTTGACCCTGGAAGCAAAATTCACTCAGGAAAAATTCGATTGAAAGGAGTCTAAAAGGAAGCACAGAGTCTAGGCCAGCTTACTTTAACCTGCTTTTACAGCTACTGCACATCAGACTGAAACAGATACTGCACATTGTCCTAGTCGAAATGGGTGTTCAAAACTTTAATGGAATTTGTATGTGCGCATCTACTTGTGTTACAAATTTTCATGGAGCCCTTCTGCCCAGAGCCTGGTCCTTTGGCCTAGGGCAGACACTCAGCTGGTCTGCTCCTGTGGAAACAAACGATCCTGAGACATCTTAGAGGACCTACTGCGTTCAGAGCAGAGGATAAGACACCTTGCCCACTACCCCATGCCCCAGAGTTACAACTGGGAGCCAGGTGGGGGTTAAGGAACTAGCAGGCACCCAAAGTCCACCCCTCCAGAATACCACCTCCCTTCCACCCTGAGCCTGATCCTATTGCCTGGGGGAGACACATAGCTGGTCTGCTCCTGTGGAAATACCAGATCCTGAGACATCCTAGAGGACCTATGCATCCAGAGCAGAGAGAGCTTAGGATCACAGGAACACAGAGACATCTGGAATCTGATGAGTTCTGACACAAGCAAGATAATTGGAAAGACAGACTCCAGTCAGACACAGTGAGCACAGGTAACACTAGAGTCAACCAGATGGTGAAAGGCAAGCACAAGAACACAAGCAACAGAAACCAAATAATCTGACATCATCAGAACTCAGTTTATGCTCCCACCATAGCAAGCCCTGGATACCCCATCACACAGGAAAAACAGGATTCAGAATTAAAATCACTTCTCATGATGATGATAGAGGATTTTAAGAAGGACATAAGTAACTCCCTTAAAGAAATACAGGAGAACACAGGTAAACAGGTAGAAGCCCTTAAAGAGGAAACACAAAAATCCTTCAAAGAATTGAAAGAGAACACAGGTAAACAGGTAGAAGCCCTTAAAGAGGAAACACAAAAATGCCTTAAAGAATTGCAAGAAAACACAACCAAACATGTGAAGGAATTGAACAAAACTGTCCAGGATCTAAAAATGGAAATGGAAACAATAAAGAAATCTCAAAAGGAAACTACTCTGAAGATAGAAAATGTAGGAAAGAGATCAGGAGTCATAGACACAAGCATCACCAATAAAATACAAGAGACAGAAGAGAGAATCTCATGTGCAGAAGATACCATGGAAAACATTGACACAACTGTCAAAGGAAATGCAAAATGCAAAAAGCTCCTAACCCAGAACATCCAGGAAATCCAAGACACAATGAGGAGACCAAACCTAAGGATAATAGGTATAGATGAGAGTGAAGATTCCCAATTTAAAGAGCCAGTAAATATCTTCAACAAAAATATAGAGGAAAATTTCCCCAACCTAAAAAAACGAGATGCCCATAAACATACAAGAAGCCTACAGAACACCAAACAGACTAGACCAGAAAAGAAATACCTCCCGTCACATAATAATCAAAACACCAAATGCACAAAACAAAGAAAAAATACTAAAAGCAGTAAGGGAAAAAGGTCAAGTAACATATAAAGGCAGAACTATAAGAATTACACCAGACTTTCCACCAGAGACTATAAAAGCCAGAAGATCCTGGTCTGATATCATACAGATCCTAAGGGAACACAAATGCCAACCCAGACTGCTATACCCAGCAAAACTCTCAATCACTATAGATGGAGAAACCAAGATATTCCATGATAAAACCAAATTTGCACAATATCTTCCCACAAACCCAGCACTTCAAAGGATAATTGATGGAAAACGCCAACACAAGGAAGGAAACTACAACCTAGAAAAAGCATGGAAGTAATCTTCCAACAACCCCAAAAAAAGATAGCTACACAAACATAATTCCACCTCTAATAACAAAAATAACAGGAAACAACAATCATTTTTCCTTAATATCTCTTAACATCAATGGACTCAACTCTCCAAAAGAAAGATGTAGATTATCAGACTGGATACATAACCAGGACACAGAATTTTGCTGCATACAAGAAACACACCTCAATGACAAAGACAGACATTACCTCAGAGTAAAAGGCTGGAAAACAATTTTCCAAGCAAATGATCCCAAGAAACAAGCTGGAGTAGCCATTCTAATATCAAATAAAATCAACTTTCAACCAAAAGTAATCAAAAAAGATAAGGAAGAACACTTCGTGCACATCAAAGGAAAAATCTACCAAGATGAACTCTCAGTTCTGAACATCTATGCTCCAAATGCAAGGGCATCCACATACATAAAAGAAACTTTACTAAACCTCAAAGTACACATTGCACCTCACACAATAATAGTGGGAGATTTTAACACCCCGCTCTCTCCAATGGACAGATCATGGAAACAGAAACTAAACAAAGACACATTGAAATTAACAGAAGTTATGAACCAAATGGATTTAACAGATATCTATAGAACATTTCATCCTAAAGCAAAAGAATATACATTCCTCTCAGCACTTCATGGTACCTTCTCCAAAATAGACCATATAATTGGTCACAAAACAGTCCTCAACAGATACAAAAAGATTGAAATAATCCTTTGCATCCTATCAGATCACCACAGACTAAGGCTGGTCTTTAATAATGACAAAACCAAGGGAAAACCCACATCCATGTGGAAACTGAACAATGCTCTATTCAATGATGACTTTCTCAAGGAAGAAATAAAGAAAGAATTGAAGACTTCCTAGAATTTAACGAAAATGAGGAAACATCATACCAGAACTTGTTGGGCTCCATGAAAGCAGTGCTAAGAGGAAACCTCATAGCTCTAAGTGCCTACAAAAAGAAATTGGAGAGAGCACACATTAACAACTTGACAGCACACCTGACAGCTCTAGAACAAAAAGAAGCAATACACCCAAGAGGAGTAGGCATCAGGAAATAATCAACTCAGGCTGAAATCAACCAAATAGAAACAGAAAGAACTATACAAAATATGAACAAAACCAGGAGTTGGTTCTTTGAGAAAATCAACAATAGATAAACCCTTAGTCAGACTAATCAGAGGGCAGAGAAACAGTATCCAAATTAATAAAATCAGATCTGAAAAGGGAGACATAATAACAGAAACTGAGGAATTCAAAAAATCATCAGATCCTACTACAAAGGCCTATACTCAACAAACTGAAAATCTGGATGAAATGCACAATTTTCTAGACAGATACCAGGTACCAAAGTTAAATGAGGAGCAAATAAACCATCTAAAGAACACCTAAAGAAATAGCAGCAGTCATTAGAAGTCCTCCACCAAAAAAGCCGAGACAGATGGTTTTAGTGCAGAATTCTATCAGACCTTCAAGGAAGACCTAATACCAATTCTCTTCAAACTATTCCACAAAATAGAAACAGAAGGAACACTACCCAATTCGTTCTATGAAGCTACAATCACACTCATACTTAAACCTCACAAAGACCCAACAAAGAAAGAGTACTTCAGACCAATCTCTCTTATGAATATCGATGCAAAAATATTCAATAAAATTCTAGCAAACCAAATCCAAGAACACATCAAAATAATCATCCATCATGATCAAGTGGGCTTTATCCCAAGAATGCAGGGACGGTTCAATATTTGGAAATCCATCAATGTAATCCACTATATAAACAAACTCAAAGAAAAAAAACCACATGATCATCTCACTCGATGCTGAGAAAGCAATTGACAAAATTCAACATCCCTTCATGGTAAAAGTCTTGGAAAGATCAGGAATTCAAGGCCCATACCTAAACATAGTAAAAGCAATGTAAAGCAAACCAGTAGCCAACATCAAACTAAATGAAGAGAAACTTGAAGCAATCCCACTAAGATCAGGGACTAGACAAGGCTGCCCACTCTCTCCCTACCTATTCAATATAGTACTGGAAGTCCTAGCCAGAGCAATTAGGCAACAAAAAGAAGTCAAAGGAATACAAATAGGAAAGAAAGAAGTCAAAATATCACTATTGTTGGTGGGATTGAAAGATGGTGCAACCACTATGGAAAACAATCTGGGGGTTCCTCAGAAAATTGGACATATCACTACCTGAGGACCCAGCTATACCACTCCTGGGCATATACCCAGAAGATGCTCTAACACATAACAAGGACATATGCTCCACTATGTTCATAGCAGCTTCATTTATAATAGTCAGAAACTGGAAAGAACCCAGATGCCCTTCAACAGAGGAATGGATACAAAAAATGTGGTACATTTACACAACGGAATATTACTCAGCTATTAAAAACAATGAATTTGATAAATTCTTATGTAAATGGATGGAACTAGAAAATATCATCCTGAGTGAAGTAACCCAATCACAAAAGAATATACATGGTATTCACTCAGTGATTATTGGATTTTAGCCCAGAAGCTTGAAATACCCAAGATTCAACTCATAGACCACATAAAGCTCATGAAGAATGAAGACCTAGTGGGAGGGGGGGCTTCAGTCCTTCATAGAAGGAGTAACAAAATCCTCAAGAGAGCAAATATGGAGACAAAGTACAGGACAGAAACTGAAGGAGGGGCCATCTGTAGACCATTTCACCTGGGTATCCATCCCATGTGCAGTCACCAAAGGTAGACGTTGATGTAGATGTCAGGAGGTACATGCTGACAGGAGCCTGATATAGCTGTCTCCTTAGAGGTCTGCAAGAGTCTGACACAAGAGTCTGACATATTCAGAGGCAGATGCTCACAGCTAACCATTAAACTGATCATGGGGTTCCCAATAGAGAAGAAAGAGTGAAGACTGAAGGAGTTGAAAGGATTCGCGACACCATGAGGAAAGCAACAATACCAACCAACCAGAGCCCCCAGGGTCTAAACCACCAGCCTGGGAGTGCTTAGGGAGGGACCCATAGCTCCAGCTATATATGCAAGGGAACTATATATAAGTGGGAGAAGAGATCCTTGGTCCCATGAAGGCTGGACGTCGTGTGGGGGGGTATTCGAGGGCGGGGAGGTGAGGTATGGGGGAAGGTGGGTTGGGGTACACCATCATAGAGGCAAGAGGAGGGGGCAAGGGATAGTGAGTTCCTGGGAGGGAGGGGGGAAAATGGGGTAAAGGGAAAACATCTGAAATGTAAATAAAATTTCCAATAAAAATAAAAAAAAAAAAAATAATTTTCATGGAATATTTTATTTAATTTCTAAAGAACTTTGATATATTTCCCTGTTTTAAAGACCACTGGATTACTTGGATGGCTTAGCATATAAAGTGCTGTGGTTCACTAGTCTAGAGACCTGAGTTCAAGCTCTGGAACCTACATGGAATCAAAAGAAAGAACCCACTTTGCAAAGTTGTCTTCTGGCTTTCACATGTAGAGCATTACATGTTCATTTACCCACCCACATACATCATGCTCCCCATATAATAATAATTGAACTGTGTGTGGAGATGCATTGCTCCTATAGTATAAATACACAGAAATTTTGTATTCAAAATCCCAAACTGGTGTCAAAACCGGGTTTCACACAGAGGTGCCCCGGACGTCCAATTTTCACTATGGTTTCAGATGGGTGAATGAGTGACTGTGAATCTAAATTTCCTTTTATTCTTTCTGTGTTGATCTTGTTTTAAAATTCTTTGAAAAGTAGTCTGATTTGTTGAATGTGCTTCTGTAAATACAATAGGAAGAAAAATGTCTTGTTTTATTTAAATTGATGTGCTCCATATTTTTGAGTATGGGTTTCACGAGAAAAAGAAACTATTATTAACCACATGTAATCTGACAAGGCTAAAAAGTAATACAAGCAAATGTCTGTACAATATTGCTGAGCACAAACTAAAACTTAGAAAATGATAGGAATTATCATATCCACATTATATTTTCTCATTTATTCCATATGATTAGATATAAAGGTAGAACTCTTAAGCCTAAGGGAACTAAGACATACATTAATAAGTCCTAGTTCTCTTAGATTGTTTCTAAGTCAAGTATGATATGTTAAAGGTCAGCCTTAAATGTATCAATGATACAAGGGATCTAACCTCTTTGTAACTGAGGACATTTTAGACAGCTTTAAAAAAATATAGTCACTAAATTCTGGGGAATTCTGGGGAGTAAGAGGTTCCCAGACTCTCCCTAACCTAGACTACAGTTGCTTGTCAGAGCCAGCTTGATGTGACTATTTAGTAATTCTGGAGTTTGTCAAAATGTTGCTTCTGGGAGAAGCCTTATAAGGAAATTCCAGTTAACCCTAGAGCATTGTAAGTCTGAATTAAAGTTGCTATCTATTTTCCTCTTTTGTACAGTGTCAGCCAGATGTATACTTGTTCATAGAATAGCTTGCATACAGTTCTCAGAAGTCAGAATATATAAATGTAGTTTTATAAATATCAGAAGTCTGGGTTCTTCTGGTAGCTGTGTCATATTCCAGAAAGCCAAAGAAAGAAATAAAGATGCTGCAGAGATCCTGTAGAATCTTTTTATTTTAAGCCTTCTCTTATTTGCTGATGCTCTATCCAAAAGATAGAAAAGGCCAACACCAAACCTTACCTGCACTTTACCTTCTTGTTTTCATGCTGAGAGCCAGACTTTAAAGACTATGATATTCAACACCAATTGCATACTCATATTAAAAATCACAAAGTGACCACACAGGTTCTTTAATGGATACGTGTTCAGAAAACATCTCAGGGTAATCTGTGCATTGACAACCTACAAAACTTAGAATATGAAAATGAGACATAATGAAAAAAATGAACAAAGGTCAAAGAGAATGGGCAATGTCATTTCCAGTCCTACATTAGCACATGCAAATGCCCACTTCTCAACAAAAATTCACAAGGCATACCCCAACCTTGAAAATGTGATTAATTCAAAGAACAAAAAATTCAGCAGTTAACTGTTCTTTAAAAAGACACACTAACAGATCTGTTACACAATCTTCTGTTACATTGTCTAAGATATATCCAAATGGTTAAATAAATATGAGAAGTAAGCCAAGACAAAGAGAACAGATAAAATTATCATATATACAAAGTTAAAGTGAAAAAAATCCTAAAGGTGACAAAGTAAATGAAATGAAAATGTTATTGGTAAAAATTAAAGGCAGATGTGAGCAGACAGAGGGACACATTAAAAATAATGGAAGAAAGATAAGAAATTACAGATTGTGAAAAATAGACTAAAACTGAGCTGAACAAAACTAAGTATGATAGCTTTTGCCTGAAATCCCTACTGAGAATGTTGAAGTATGGGATTTATAAACTGAAGTCAGCCTAGGCTCAAAATAAATGAACAACAACAACAAAAATACTGAATAAAACCATGACAGCACCAAGCAAACAATTTGTGCGTTTTAGAAGTCATAGAAGTACATGGGAGAGAAATAATGGACAAAGAGGCTATGTAAAGATGCAACATCTAGCCTGATCAAGCTATATATGCTATACCTGAGGTTTGACTAAAATGGAAATACTGACCTCAGGCCATGGATAATTTTATCAGCATTATCTGCAACATCAAAGGTCAACAGAACAGCATTCTTTAAATTTATAATCTCACTATGTAAAGTTATACCAAGAGAGGTGTTAGGATTATGCCAAATATCTTACAGATGTCTTTAAACTTTTTTCTAATTATAATGACAATCATTGTGAATTTCAAAAGTAGCACTACTCCAATGATATTTGTCATGACACTTGGGATGGCTCCTAACTCTTGAACCCTGAACCTCCTTCAGATAATTTGAATGGGTTACAGAGCATCATACATCATTCCAGATATCTATATAAATCCTTTTGTATACTCAATATATTAATAACTTTTTTTGCTAGATGGTTAACAAAAATAGTTGTCTTATCTCCTTGTGTCAATGCTATTGCAGAAGCAGTGGTGCTAGCAATTAATGGAATTAAAGCTGTTATACCAGCAATAATCAAGCCTGCTACACTCTTGCTTCTGCTTAAAGCCTAACTCAATTCTTCTAGCACTTTCATGCTTTTTTCAGAGAATCAAGGTTTTCTAATATTCAGGGAAGTGAGATGAAAGCTGGTTGATGGACCCCCCATAACAGACATGCCTGGTTTCAACACACTAACATAATTGGAAATTATACAGTCAATGCAACTTATAATAAATACCGTAGAAGAAACAAAATCAGTTTTAGCTTGATAATTAAAAGAGCCTTAAAACATGCACTAACCTTTGTTTGAAATCCAGATCGTGTCCCATCTTTATCTCTTGCTATCATAACATCATAGCGAGCTACAGCTAGCTTCCAAATATGTCTCTGTACTGGGAATACTTTTATTCCTGCCCATCATGTTAAAGCTTATCTTTAACAACCTTAACATATTGGCAGCCAAAGTACATGGCTTAAACCTGAAAATGGATCCCAGACATAGTTATTAAATTAACAGGCTGGCAAGTCAAGGATGGTTAAGATTCTGCACAGAGCCTTACCAACCTAAGACAGAAGTGCATTGCCTTTGATAATGCATATTCATGAGAGATAAGAAAGACATTCTTCTAAGAACAACCTAACACATGCTTAGTCTTGTTAACGAAATAAAAAAGGGGGAGAGGTGGAGAGCCTTTGGGGCTGCTTGGCAAGAATCTGACATGGGCCAAGGACAAAGAAATAGGGTACTTGGCAGGAATATGACATTGGACAAGGAAGTAGGCTTCAAGCAGGAATCTGACATTAGACCAGAACAAAGAAGTAATTTCAAATAGGAATGTAAATTGTAGGCTACAACAAAGAAGTCATCTCAGTCAGGAATCTAAATATTAGGCTAGAACAAAGAAGTAATTTCGGACAGGAATCTAAATTTTAGGCTAGAACAAGAAAGTAGGTATCAGACATGAAAATGATCTTGGGCTAGGATAGGGGAGTAGGCTCAGATACTTTAATCATCCTGATAAGCCTTTAGCAACAGTGATCATGAGAGTGCCTACATAATTGGGTTAAATGCCTTGCTTTTTCTTTGACTATTTGTGTTTATTGTATTGCTTGTTCCTTGACTATTTGCATCTATTGTATTTCTAGATCCTCAATCTAGAACTGACATATACATATATATACATGCATATAATCAAAATTGTGTAAAAGCACAAAGGTAGAGGAGGTATAGAATAGGAGGTTCTAGGGAGGAAAAATGGGGAAAGGGGATGACATCTGTATTGTAAATAAATAAAATATCCAAAAAAGATGCAACATCTAAAATCTTTCTATCCATTTGTGAAAATCTTTTTCAGTCTCTCTTTCTCCCCCCTTTATACATACACACATACACAGAAAGACACACACACATACACACATAGAGAAACACATAAATACATATATACAAAAAACATGTATTCAAATACATGTTTCATGAATTCATATAGAGATGGGGTAACATGATAACTTCAAAATAAATTAATCATAAAAACTGGAAGAACTGAGACTTTCCATATCCAGGGGTATTTAAGTGAACATACCAGTGGAATCCTTCCCCCCTCCCCATAACTTCAACATCAATCTGTAGACAGTGGCCTGGTCTACTTCTATAGTTTAAAGAAAAAAAAAGTTACCCAAGATTTTTTAATATGGCAAAATTTTATTTTTCAAAAGTGAGTAGGAGAGAAATTAAAATACATCCAGACAGACAGGAGACCTATTAGCTTTTGGCTACTACATTTATCTAGCAAGAAAATCTTAACTACATATTAGAGAATGCAAGACAAAATAGTGATAGTTACTTGAAGTCATATGTAGAAAAGCACAATAAAACATGTACATGGAGGAAACTAGGAGAGCATAGCCCACTGATTCAACAAAGCAGGGCTCATATGAGCTCACAGAGCCTGAAGTTGCAAGCATGTGACCTGCATGGATGTGTGCCAGGTACTTTACATACATGTTATGGATTTTAGTTTGATGTTTTAGTGGAACTCCTAATAGCAGGAGTGTGTGTATCTCTGGCTCTTGCTTGTTTATGGGACACTTTTCCTCCCCTTGGGTTGCATCATTCAGCCTTGATGTGAGTGCCTTTGCCTTGTTAAATTTTATCTTTTTTTTGACCTGTCTGGGTATACTCTTTGGAAGGTATTCTCTTTTCTGAAGAGGAAATGAAGGGGAGGTAGATTGGGAAGAGTAGATGTTGTGGGTAGCTTGAAGGAGTAAGGGAGCAGAACGTTGATTAGATTGTATTGTATGAGAGAAGAATATGCTTTCAATGAAATGAATAAAAGGAAAGAAAAAGAGAATAAAAACAAAAGTACTGAAATCTTGTAGCTTCATTGGCAAATCATAGAGTAAAATAGAATCTGACAGTTCTTAAAAGTCAGATTTTGAAAATGAAACAACTATATATTAGATAGATAGATATAGATAGATAGATAGATAGATAGATGCATTTGTGAATTTACATGACAAATTCGTAGGAATCTTTAACAAATAAAGAATGTTTCTAACACTCTGGTTCAGTGGACTAATATATTTTGCAGAGGCCAGGATCCTCACTGGATTTGGTGATTACTTTCGTTCGCCTGTAAATAAGGTATAATCTGTGAAAAAATAGATTGGACTTCATAATATTTTAAATCTGTGGATCAAAAGGCAACACAAACCAAATAAAGGGTAATTTAATGCAAAGAGAATATTTGCAAAGTACTACATAAGGAATTTTCAGATATAGACATACAGAATCTCTGAAACTTAAAAGCCTCAAATCTAACCCCTACCCCCTAAAATGAGCAAATGACTTCAGTAGACTGGTTTCAAAGTAGATATACAATTGTTAATACACAAAACCAAAATAAACCCACTGAAACATACACATTATTAGCAAGATGAAACTCAAAGTACAGCAATACTGCATACCATACATTAAGTTGTTCACTATAGAACTGATAAGTATTTTTGAACTAACAGGGGACTTTGAAAACGCTCTCAATCATTTAATGAGTTTGTAAAATTACTTTGTACCTGTGGAAACTGGTTGTTCCTCAGTCAACTGGAACTATAATTAGCACATTGCCCAGAAGTTCAATTGTTCTTATATTCATGATTTTTAAATTAAAAAATGAATTTTGGGTACAAATTTACACTCTTGTGTTCATAACAGCATCATTATAGAAATATCGTCAGAAAACCAGTCTTAGAAACTATGGTTGCGTAGCATGCAAGCTGAATTTGTATACAAATGATATTGTTCATTCTTTAAAATGAAGATGGCTCTTAATTTCTTTGTTTATCATCATGAGTATATTTAATTCCATTGAGTTCTATATCTGGAAAACATAACATTGGAATTATAACATATTAATTATAACATATTGTGTATTATATTGCAATAAAAAATTGAGAGCTGGGCATTTTAGTGTATTCTGATAATGTCATCATTTGCTGGGGTGGCTGATGCAAGGAGCCTCAACTCCACAGTAAGTGATATGCCAATTAGGGTTATACAACAAGTCTCTGTATCAGAAAGCAAAACCCAGCCAAACAATACTAAAAAATAATAAAATTTTAAAAACAACGAGTCATATTTACTGAAAAATGTTTCCCAGTATTATGAGAGAAATAGAATATGACTAATATATGTGTTTCTACCAAATTGTGTAAGTAACTTATGGGGACAGAGCCAGGCAATTTTCTGCAGACTATGCATTTGAATTTATCAGAATTTTGAAAAGAAATAGTAGACTTATCTGAAGATGGAAAATGATGCATACAATGATAAAAAATATGAAGATACAGCTGATAGAAATGGAAAAAGCTTTCCGTGATGATTTATTGTTGTGAGTCAATCATAACCATAGCAGCAAACTGGGATTGTGTTATACAAACAGACCACATTACATTCTGTATGTTCTGAACTCTCCTGCTTCAGGTCCTTTCTCTACTTCAGTGTGGAATCTTTATAGTCATAGTGATGGATGTTGAAGAAGAACTTCAGAGAGTTTGACAAAGTAAATTTTTTGAATTGTTTAAACTGATCACTCAGTTGTTTAATACAAATCTCAGCTTTAATTCTCCAGCTGCCATATTTATAGGAAGTTTTAAATTTTTGTTTTATTTTTTAATGGACATTTGTCTTTTATAAATGGAATTAATAACAAAATCTGCTTATTATGGGTGGAATGATGTTTGAGGAAACACATAGCCCAATCTAAGTCCCTAAAACTTATGAATGTTACCTTATCATAAAAAGTTTGGAAACACAATGAGATTTTTCCTAAACTATTTAGATCTTTCATAAACTAAATGCCAAGTATGTGTTTCTGAAAAAAAAAAAGTGTGCATCATTTTTATCTGGAGAGAGGATAAGAGTGGAGGAACTGAGTAAGCATAAAGATGCTAGAATTTGCTCTGAGAACATTTTGAGGGCACATGGTTCTGCTTACACTTTGGTTTAGGAATTCTTGACTTCAGAACTGGAGGAGTGTTTGTTATTCTATACTACTGTGGGAATATGTGCTGATACATTATAGTACTTACTAATACTGTTTTCACATAGAACCCGGCAGAAAAGTGAAAAATTGCACTGCTATTGAAAGTATTTTAAGGGCTTGTGACTTAGTCAATAAAATGTCTATGGAGAAAGTACAAATACATTGATTTGATCACAAGAATACTCATATAAAACCATAGGCATAGTAGTTAATTGTGCACAAATTTTCAGAGCAACAAAATGGGCAAAATCATGGAATTCCAAGACAGTCAACCGAGACTACTCAGAAATCTCCAGGTCAGTAACAGACTCGGTTTCAAGAAAACAAAGGAATGAGGGTCTCTGGTGAACAACAGGCAGCCAACACTAACATTTGGCCTCCATGTGCCTTGACATATATGTATACAACATTCACTAGAGTACGTACACACACACACACACACATACAAAAACACAGACACATGCACATATACATGCACACCACATGCATAAAAATTTTAGTACCTGATGAATTAGCACAAAGTCATTGAGTCTGATTTATAATAGATCAAGCATTTTTATAGTTCAGAGAGCATCATAATATCCTAAAGATATTCTTAAAGATAATTGTCAGTTATTACCATCACAAATTTCTGCAAGTTTGCTATGCCACAAACAGATGCAAGAATATATACTTGTCTATTTCAAAATGAGTAATTTTACTAGTAGACGCAGAGAAGGCAAGAGAGAAAAGGAAAGAAGACATGATCCAGCCTGATTAGAGAAGAGGATAATGATAAATCCTCCTATAAATAAAACATCTTATCTCAACATAATACTTTGTAATTTACAAGTTATTCACTGGAATAGATGTCAAAGGAGCTCTAGTGAAGTGACCATAAATAAGATTTTTTTATAACATTGATTTTTTTTTTATTCTTCCTTGCTAGCTAGCTATTCTATTCTAGGAGTATATATAAAATGTTGACTCCGCTCCAAAAAAAAATCCTAATAGCAATTTTGGCTCCATGTATGTGTTTGGCACTGGTCCTTTTAATATCTCCAAAATTCAAGATGATATAAACACCAAACACATGAATATTTATGAACTATAACATTGGCTTTCTCGATAAGGATCATGAACATCTTTTCCACTGTGTGCTAGCCTATCCTTCCACTCAAGAACGTGTATTCAGTCCTCCTATGTGTTAACCACTGTTATGTCAAAATGTAATACTTCCAGTATATACTGAAATGAATACATGAATTTAAGGTATGTTATTTTTGTTTTTTTAGATAAATACTAGGTAAATACTATAATCTTTCATTAGAATATGGTATCTAAATGTTAGGTAAATTTATAAAAATCATGTATATGATATTGAGCCTTACATTACATATTTCTTAATTTATAGACAGCAGTTAGATGTCTGGTATGTTTTAGGGAGGGAATGGAGAAGTTATTTTAAGAATATCTTTCTGATGCTATCATTCACATGGAAATATAAAGTGAGGAATCAAACTCAAATACCTAATTACACTGAAATGATTTATAAATCTACAGTAAGAAAACTATCAATGTCTTAGTTTGTGTTTCCATTGCTGTGAAGACACACCATAACCAAGGCATCTCTTGTAAAGGACAACATTTAATTGGGACTGGGTTACAGATTCAGACACTTCGTCTATTATCATCAAGGCAGGAAGCATGGTGGTCTCCAGGCAAGCATGGCACTGGTGAAGGAAGTGAACATTATAAATATTGTTTCAAAAGCAAACAGAAGACTGACTTCCAGGAAAGTCTCAAAGCCCACTCTCATAGTAACATCTTTCTCTAACAAGGCCACACCTACTCCAAAAGTCCACATCTCCTAAAAGTGTTAATCCCTGGGCCAAACATATTCAAACCACTACAGTGTGTGTGTGTGTGTGTGTGTGTGTGTGTGTGTGTGTGTGTGTGATGGTTTTCTCAGTAAACAGAACCAGTAGAATGCAGAATGTGTGTAGTAGTAGATTTATTATGATACATTGCATCAAGAGGTATGAAAGTTAACGGCCTGCAAGTGATTTCATATACAAGTCGGGGCAAGAGCTGGCAATGCCACCCAAGTCTAACCCAGGAATCCTGCAGATCAGTGAAGCCAATGGTCTGAGTCACAGTAAGAGTCCAAACTTGAGAACTAAGAATTCAATTTAAGAACTGAGACAGAAGTCCTCCTTGTCCTTCCTTTTGTGGTCCATGAGTTGAGGAGTAGCTACTGCCACTTGTAAGGACATTTTTTTTTTCTCATTCAATGCACTGATAGATATGTCACTTTCTTTCAAAAGTGCTCACAGAGAAAAACACTCTAAGAAAAAGTGTGTTTTACCAAACATCAAAACTTGAAATTAATGCTAAAATTATCATGGTAAGCTTAACAAGTAAACTACCTTCAAATATTAGATACAAACATATGTGGCATAAGAGTTTTCTGCAAATATTTTATAGTACTCAGGAAAAAAAGAATCAACATAAGCAAGTAAAATCTCACCAGTGGGTGAAATAAAACAGCATAATCCTCATAACTAAAGTTATATACCCTAGTAAGATGTGCTTGAGGTAATAAGTATCTGATCCCTATCTGCAAAGTTCCATGAGAAATGAATTACAAGCACTTAATATTTTAAAATAAAATATTAAATCATAAGGATGCTAGATAATTCAATGTAAAATTTTAAAATGTTAATCTTCAAGTGTGAGAGTATTCCAATTAGGTTTGCAAGCCTAAGAATCATAAGTAAGTGTATTTAAATACATCAAATTTTAAAACTTACTTATTTCTCAAATGATCAAATCTATAAAAATGAAAGGCACTATTAATAATAAAATCTAAAAAGTTATAAACTGAGATACCACTAAACACTTACTGCACCAGTGTAAGCAGAAAAGCCAGACAATCGATATTTCAGATTAGAACCCATTAGAACCCATTTTACTCTTGTAACACGTAAGTGAAGTTTTAAATTTGTATGCCCATTTATCGACATTGGTGCTATTCTAGACTTTTAAGCATACACATAATTTCGCTACAGAAATGACCTCCAAGGTTGAACCAGCAGTTAAATATAAAATATTTTCAAGATAGGTCACCAGACAAAGAAAAGAAGTGTCCATAGATAGGGATTATTAAAACAGTATTACTGCTAAAAGCTCAAAGTGCAGACCAATGAGGTATTACAGCTATTTACATATGAGTGGGTGAGATATTACTTCCTAAAGCACAAACAACTCAGAGATGGTTACATAAATTGCAAAGCTCAGTCCATACTCTGTGTTTCAGGAAAACCTACATACTGGAGTCACCACCATGCAGCTCCATGTGGAATCTCTTTTCTCCAGAATTCCTTCATTGCTCTGCTATTTGCAAATCTTATACCTTTATGAGCTTTCTAAATATTAATTTTACTAGAACCTGAGTCTTATGAGCCTTACATTGATGAGGAAGACTTTCATTTGGGAGAAAATGCCAAGAAACAAGAATAGGTAAGGATGAGTTGTAACCTCATGCTGTAGGACAGGTAAATTCATGAACTCAGTACTAAGCAAACAATCCAAGCATTGGGTAGCATATAGCTTAGAAAGACCACAAAGCTGAAAGCTATCCTAATCCATGTAGTGGGTGACACTATATAAATCAAATTAAGTTTTTATAAAATATGAATCCAAGCTCAGAGAAATGTATGTTTCAATGCTTAGTTTATTTAATCTGACAGCGGTATTCTATTTACGAGGAGAAACAGGGATATAAACACTTCTCGTGTGATTGCCACATTCCAACACTTGGCCTGAATATTGGTTATAAAAGCACATTGACTTTTGTTTTCTAATTACTCTTTGAACTACACAAAAGATTTGGAACTTTCCTTTGTCTATGTTTAGTTTTCACTAAAATGTTTAAATGAAATCCCTTTCATCAGAAGCAATATTGAGGGAATAGGCTATAGCAACTCTTTTGCCATTCCACGGTTTATACACTTTTAAGTTCTAAGTTTATAAAGCTTTCGTTAGTGAGACTTCATCATCGGAAAACAACCTTTGGAGAAGAAAGCTAGCTCTAATTCTAACCTAACTAGTGTCCTTGTAAGAAAGGAAAGATACACTGTGGATGATAGTCCTTCCACTGGAACTATCTGATGATACAGCAAGAAATTAGCTACTTTCCAGCCTAGAAAACAGTCAGTGGAAACAAGTGTACCTGCTAAGAATTTAATCTTTAACTTTCAGCCACAAGCAAGAAGGAAGGGCAGGAAGGAAGGAAGGAAAAAAGGAAGAAAGGAACAAAGGAAGGAAGGAGGGAGGGAAGGAAGGAAGGAAAGGGAGAAGGAAGGAATGACAAAGGGAAGGAGGGAGGGAAGGAGGAAAAGGACAAAAAGAGAAATGTGTGTGCATGTGTGTGAGTGTATATGTATGTGAATGTATTAACATGTGTGTGTGATTGTGTGGGTGAGTGTTTTTTGTGTGTAAATGCATTTATCTGTTACGATCTTAAGCTCTTCGCTGTTGATCTTTTGATTCTCCGCACCTAGAACAGAAGCACAATTCTATTAGTCAGGTTTTTTTTTTTCTTTGACAAACTACCCAAGAGAAATAACTTAAGGGAGAAAGGATTTGTTTTGACTCAGAGGTCCATGATTTGTTCTAGTTATTTCTCAATGACTGGATACAACAGGTAAGCTACACACATATGCTTTGGTAAGGAGCATCGTATATCCAAAACAGGGTAACAGAAAAAGGAAAAACAATGAAAATGTGATGTAAAATGTATATCTCTACATACTGTATAAAAATCTAGTATTATAAAATAAAATGATTAATATATATTAATAGAATATTAATATAAATTTATAATATATATGAGAAATATTATATAATATGATATTTGGGAAAATAGATAATATAAATTAAGGCTGTTTGTTCTAAGAGAATAAAAATGTTTTACATATTTTGGTAAGAATAAATAAACACAATGCAACAACCTAGAGTAAACCTTTAACAACATTTCAGGCAGTATTCTAAGCTGTTATGTTGTCAGGGGCAGCCCTGCTTAGACACTGAAGGCCTAAAATCAGCCATAGGCCTAAAATCAGCAATAGGCCTGACATACATGCTTGCTAACACAAAGTCTTGGGTCTCTCTGGAAAAACACTGAAACAGATGACTAGAATCTGTTGTAAACAAGCGGCTTTGGTGGAAAATTGCTAGGCTAAATGGTCACAGACCTTGTAGATAGGTAGCCTTGGTGGATAGTACCAACTTAGATAAGGACAAGTGAATCATAGGCAGAGTCATAGTGGTTTGTCCCCTGAACCTTCACCCAGCTGACATTCTATTCTGTAAGATATCTGTACTCCCCCTGAACACCTACACTCCTGCGACATCCCCTTCCCCACATCCTGCCTTTTTGTGTATATAACCTGTGTGTGAAAAAGTAAAAATTGTGATCTGATCAGACTATAGACAGATCATCATTTCTTTGTGTCTTTGTCTGTTCCTCCCTGCCTCTCCCCTCTCTTTCAGGTGACCTCCCCAGACCCCTGTTTAATGCCCTTCTGGACGGGACATTGTGTCTGTCACCTGGTCAGATCTCCAAAGATCCTTATACAGCATGTATTAGCATCCTGAATTTACTGACAAACTATTGAGGAAAAGAGGAATTAACTAAGTTGAGCAAGTCCTTATATATTAACTAGTAAAACAGGGATATAGCCCTGTATCAAGGTAGCTTGATGCCAAATACATACCTCTGACCACTTGTGGTGCACTGACTCCAAAGCTGAAATGCCATTTTGCCTACAAGTTGTATTATGTTGCCCAAAGATGGTATTCCAACATACTTTTTAGCAGAAATAAAAATTAATTTGTACATTTTTAAGACAGTTTACAAATTTGTCCCAAGTTCTTTGTAAGTCACACAAACAAAACATATTATAAGAACAGGGTACTTATCACAGTACTAATAATAACAAAATGTAACACAATATTAATATCCATCAGATTGTAATATGGTCCTTGAAACAACCACCTTACAGCCTTTAAGCATAGTACATCTGGTCTATATTTATTAACAAAAAAGGGATATATTTGATATTATTTAATGTGCTCCCTTGTTCATAACATTCTTATAATAAATTTTGAATCTTATTTTAATTAATGTAAAATTATTAAATAATAAAATAATTGATTTACTTCTAATTATACTGAGTCTTTCAGTCAAAAGTACTTATCAGTTCTTCTCTATGTGTAAACTCTCATCTAGGTTTTGAATACTCTTCAATAAGAAAAGTGACCCTTAATAACCCTGTATTATGGCTTGCTCTTCAGTCCAAGGAAGCCTTGCAGGATCCCAAGAACATTCTGCTTCCCCATGGAAATCTTTGGGGGTTCCAAAATTAATCAGCTTAAAACCCAGCCTAACTAAAACTTTCCCTGCTGGCCTGTCCAGAATACAGTCTGCAGTAGTGTGTTTCAGGCAGTCCTCTGATCTTCATTGTCTCTTTGGTCCTTAAGACCCTTAAAGGACCCCTGTACCTCCTACTACCATCTGGAAGCATGCAGAGACACCAAGAACTACCAACTTGGGACACTGTCCCACCAATCACTTGTAAGTTGGCTTTGCCTGAAGCACAGTCAGCAGAGTCGTGTCCCTTGACCTCCATTGTCTGATCCATGGCTCTCCCCACATTTCTGAGAAGTCTTGCTGCCATCAGGATTATCCAGCAGACACCAGGGAAAACAAGATGCCTAAAGGTCAATTAAAAACACAATCAACAAGCACCAGGGCAATATGGCCCCACTATAGATCAGCTATGCCTGAATTTCCTAATGAAACTGAAGCACAAGAAGAGGATCTTACATCCAATATTGTAAAGATGATAGAAGCCTTTCAATGGGACTTGAATAAATTCATCTAGGAAATACAGGAAAATACATTCAAACAGGTGAAGGATATGAATAAAACTGCCTAATAACTGAAAAGGGAAAGAGAAGCAATAAAGAAAATAAAAATTGAGGCAACCCTGGAAATAGAAAACCTAAGAAAGAAAACAGGAATTACAGGCACAAGTATCATCAGCAGAATATAGGGGATAGAAGAGAGAATCTCAGGTATAGAAGATATAATAGAATAAATCAATATATCAATCAAAGAAAATCAAAATATGAAAAGGTACATGGCATAAAACATCCAGGAAATTTGGAAAACTATGAAATGATCAAATCTAAGTATAATAGGAATAGAAGGAGAAGATTCTCTGCTCAAAGGCCCAGAAAATATCTTCAACAAAATCAAAGAAGAAAATCTCCAAAACCTAAAGAAAGAGGTGCTTCTAAAAGTATGAAGCTTTCAGAACACTGAACAGATTGGATCAAATAATAATCAAAACACTAAATACACAAACCACAGCAAGAATTAAAAAAAAAAATAACAAGTGAAAAAGACCAAGAAACATATAAAAGCATACCTATCAGAATTACACAGGATTTTCAACTAAGACTATATAAGTTGAAGGGTCTGGGCAGAGGTCCTGAAAACTAAGAGACTAGAGATGTCAGCACAGACTACCATACCCAGCAAAACTTTTAAACACCATAAATGGAGAAACCAAGATGTTCCATGACAAAACCAAATGTAAATAATATCTTTCTAATGTTATGCCCAAGTCTCTAGATCTCCAAGAGATCTAAAAGAATTGTCATATCCACTGTAGAGATACATAAAAGCCCTTTATTTCAAACTCAGGTTTGGACAGCAAATTGCACAAAGCGAAGTTGTGGCCCCATGTCTAGGAGTGTAGGGAATATATACAAGCAGGTTACACAGGGGGAGGGAAGCGGCAGATAAGGGAAGCTACAATGTTTTTACAAACAGGTCACAGCTGCCTGAGAATGCTTAATTGGCATGATTTCTCTCTAAGGATCTGTGAGTTTTGCTTTTCCCAAGGCCATAAGCCACCTGTATTAGGTAGTGTATGGCCATCCAGCGGAGAGGGTGCCAGCTTCAGGCGGCATGGAGACTGCTGTGCTGAATTTGTTTATCTGTTCTCAGGGTGATATCGTTGTTCCCAGGATGTGGGTGCTATTAGAGAGAAGATTTGTAGCCTTTGACGCCAGCTGCTGTCTTTTGGGAGGGTCAGGTGGCAGGAAGGAATGGGGGAGGTCTTCTATGTGTGTGGGGCTGAGGGGGAAGTGCTGAGGCAAGCACAGTCCCCTAAGCTTCTGGGAAAGTGCTGAAGCTGGCACTGGCTATTCTGCTCAGCTTCTTTACTACTAACCCACCCTACAAAGGAGAGTAGAAGGAAACTCCAACCCAATGAGGCTAACCACACTCAAGAAATGAGAAGAAATAAATAATTTCAAACCATTAAAACCAATAAAAGAGAAACACACACACAAACACACACATACCAACATCAAAGTAATAGGAAGTAGCAATCATAGGTCATGTATATCTCTCAACATTAATGCACTAAATTCACCAATAAAAACACAGGCTAACAGAATGGATGCATAAACAGGATCCATCATTCTGCTGTATATAAGAAACACATCTCAGTAACAAGGATAGTTTTTAATTTAGTATAAAGGTCTGGGAAAAGGTTTTCTAAACAAACAAACAAACAAACCCAAGAAACAAGAGAGAATAGACATTCTTATATCTAGTAAAATAGACATCCAATGTAAAATAAAAGAGACAGGAAAGGACACTTCATACACATCAAAGGAAAAATCGACCAAGAGAACATCTCAATTCTGAACATCTATGTCTCAAATCCAAGGGCACACACATTAAAAGAAGCACTACTAAGCTTAAATCACATATTAAGCCACACACATTAAAAGTGAGATACATTCACACCCAACTCTCACAAATGGACAAGTCATCAAGACAGAAACTAAGCAGAGAAATAACAAAATCAGCACAGGTCATGACACCATGATCCTATATCTAGATCTATAGATATTTATAGAACATTTCATACAAACACATATACATTATTCTCAGTACTTCACAGAACCTTCTCCAACTTGGTCACAAAGCAAATCTCAACAGATACAAGAAGATTGAAATAATTCCATACATCTTATCAGAACACCATGGGTTAAAGTAGAACTTCAACAACAATAGAAACAATGTAAAGCCTACATTTTCATGGAAACTGAACAACTCTCTACTCAATTATCACTGGGTCAGGGAAGAAATAAAGAAAGCCATTACAGATTTTACAGAATTCAATTAAAGTGATGGCACAACATACCCAAATTTATGGGGCACTAAGAAAGCAGTGCTAAGAGGAAAAGTTCATAGAACAAAGGTGCCCTAATAAAGAAATTGGAGAATTCTCATACTAATAAATTTAAAGTACATATGAAGGCTGTAGAGAAAAAAAAAAAAAAGAAGCAAGCACATCCAGGAGGAGTAGATGTCAGGAAATAATCAGGCTCAGGGCTGAATTCAATCATAAATAAAGAAATCAATTAGAAACAAAGAGAACAATACAAAGAATCAATAATACCAAAGACTGGTTCTTTGAGGAAATCAACAAGATACACAATTACCCCAACTAACTAAAAGGCAGAGAGATAGTACTCAATTAAAAAAAAAACAGAAATGAAAAGGTAGACTCAACAATGGACATTGAAAATTAAAAGAATCATTAGGTAATACATAAAAGACTGTATTCCACAAATTTGGATAATGCAAATGAAATGGATGATTTTCTAGACAGAAATTAAGACTTGGTAAGCTATCAGAATACTCACATAACTTCTATGGAAATGGAGGCAATCATTAAAAGTCTCCAACCCACCCACCCCTCTCCCCCCAAAAAATCTCTCTGGCCTAGATGGTTTTAGTACAGAATCCTACTAGATTTATAAAAAATGACTAATGCCAATCCAATACTCCTATAAATATTGTACAAAATAGAAACAGAAAAAGCACTGGCAAAATCATTGTATGAAGCCATATTTGTCTTGATACCTAAACCTCACAAAGACTTAACAAAGAAAGAATTTTAGACTCATTTGCCTTATGAACACTGATGAAAAAATACTCAGTGTAATACTCACAAACTGAATCCAAGCACACATCAAAGGCATCAGCCACTATTATCAAATAGGCTTAATACCAGGAATAAAAGAATGGTTCAAGAAACAAAAATCTATCAATGTCATATACAAATATATAAACAAACTGAAAGAAAAAAAATCACATGATCATCTCATTAGTTGCTGAAAAAGTATTTAACAAAATCCAATACCCCTTCAGTTTAAAAGTTTTGGAGAGATCAGTGATACAAGGTACACACCTAGGCATAATAAAAGCAATATAGAGCAAGCCATTAGCCAACATCAAATTAAATGGAGAAAAACTTAAAACAATTCTGCGAAAATCAAGAGCAAGACAAGGCTGCCCACTGTCCCAATATCTCTTCCATATAGTACTTGAATTTCTAGCTAGAGGAATAAGATAACTAAAGGAGATCAAAGGATTCAAGCTGGAAAGAAGGAGTCAAAGTATTTTGTTCACAGATGACATTATATGTAAGTAACCTGCAAAATTCTACCAGAGAACTTGTATAGCTGATAACCACCTTCAGCAAAGTGACTGGATATAAAATTAACTTTAAAAAATCACTAGCCCTCCTTTATACAAGTGATAAACAGGCAGAGAAAGAAATTAGAAAGGAAATATCCTTCAGTGTAGCCTAAAATAATAATAATAAAAATAAAACCTTATTGTCACTCAACCATGCAAGTAAAAGATCTGTATGACAAGAACTTTAAGTATTTGAAGAGAGAAGTGGAGGAAGATATTAGAAGATAGAAAGATCTCTCATGTTCATGTATTGAAAGAATTTACATGGTGAAAATGGCCATCTTACCAAAAGCAATGTTCATATTCAATACAATTCCAGTCAAAATTCCAACACAATTTTTTATAGATCTTAAAAGAACAATTCTTAACTTCACACAGAAAATTAAAAAAAAAAAAATCCAACAGAGCTAAAATGATCCTGAGCAATAAAAGAACTTATGGAGGTATCACTATATCTGACTCAAGTTGTACTACAGAGCAACAGTAATAAAACCTGTATTGATGTAGAAACAGATAGGTTGATCAATGGAATTGATCAAAGATTCAGAAATAAACCCACACACCTCAGGACACTTGATTACTTTTACAAAGAAGCCAAAACCATGCAAAGGAAAAGGAAGAGCATCTTCAACAAATTGTGCTGGGCTAATTGAATGGCTGAATGTAGAAGGCTGCAAATAGCTCCATACTTACAACCCTGCACAAGTCAAGTCCGAATGGATCAAAGCTCTCACTTAAAACAAGATACACTAAATCAAGTAGAATAAAAAGTGGAGAGTAGCCGTGACTGTGTCTGTACAAGAGACGGTGTCTGTCATTTTTGATCTTTTGTTAAAATGATGAAGAAAAAAAGAAAGCAAAGATTTCTTTGATGGTATTTGAAACAACCTAATATGAATCTCATTCATTAATCAGCTAACAGGAGTAGACTTCTTTTAGAATTCATTTATTCAATGTTAATAAAAGACTTTGATACACAGACATTAGGATAAGGCAAGATATACATGTTGATCCTCAGAGGTTGACTGCCTCACAGAAATTCCTCAGCACACTGAGGGGCATGGCTGGACTATTCAATGGTCTGATAACATTATATCTATAAATCCCCTTTATAATATACATTCATTGTGTCGGTTCTGTTTCTTCTGAGAGCCCTGATACACACACACATGTGCAGATAAAAGAGAAGCTTCCGTTTTCATGCATTTCATTTGTAGTTTCTTATTATTCCATTTAGAAAATTGAAATGCCCAAAATCATAAAATTTGCATAACTCACAAATAAGGGATTAGTAACAATTTAATATACACCTTTCTACATATGAAAACATTTGTGTATTACATATTTATAAATGTCAATAAGGCTTTATAACCTGTCTTTACACATAGAAAATTTCTCTTAAAAAGAATTAAAATCACAATAGACAAACATATTTTATCACTTTGACAACAGCATATTACTTGATTTTATCAGCTGCTATTTTCTATTCAAATGAATAAATATTTATTATAAGCCAATAGCTACTAATTTATTGGGATGGGAGAATACCTTAAAGTAGATTTTACCAGTTAGAGGATATGAATATTTTTAGTAAGCCAGTTTCTGTTTTAAAAGTCTACAATTCTTTAGCACATAAATGTAGCTTATAAAACTACCTGCCATGTTTCAATAGTTATACTATTTACATTTGTTAATTTTTTGAGAACAGAGTTTTGTCTGAAAAGAATCAGACAATAATTCTTTGTGAAAGCAGATGCCTAATGGTTCAAGACAAAGGACAATGCTGTCCACAGGGCTTTTCAGAATAGGGAAATGCATTAGTCAAGACCATTGGAAAGGAAGGGTAGGCATGGGTCTGATAGGGTAATACCTTTTACTGGGATCTTGACTAGTTGATCACGAATATCTTTGTACAACTTTGCATGTAATCAACAATAGTCATAGCTTATAAAGAAGTATTTTACGTCCACTCTTCCATTATTATCACCTCTCCCCTTCTCATGCTATCCTCATTGTTGGCCGGATTGCATCAGCTCCAGCTTTCTTTTGTTCTCTGTAGGTATAATATCTTTTCTTGATGTCTTTTTTTCCATGCAGTATTGCATAAACTTTATGTGAGTTACCTGCTTTCTCCACACCACTCAATTTCCTTTGCTACACAAACATGGATTTACAGTCCTTCATTACATTTACTGCTTTGTGAAATAATAGGTATTTATTCAGTAATTTATTCAATAATTAAGCTATTGTACCTCCTATCTTTGAATTTAAGATTTATCTTAAAGGAACATTTTTTTACATACAAAACAAATATCAACAAAACACAGTTTCTTCAAAGCAAAGAAAAGTCCTGTGGTTCCATAGTAGTTTCCCTTAAATATTTGCTGAATGACTGAGTGATTAGAGAAAAAGAGTGAATATCGAAGATTAGAAAGAAACAATGGAGTACTACTCGGCTATTAAAAACAATGACTTCATGAACATCTTAGGCAAATGAATGGAACTAGAAAGTATCATCCTCTGGATGGCCTTTCCTTCAGTCTCTGCTCTACACTTTGTCTCTGTACTTTCTTCCATGAGTATTTTGTTCCCCTTTCTAATAAGGACCGAAGCACCCACACTTTGGCTTTCCTTCTTCTTGAGCTTCATGTGGTCTGTGAATTGTATCATGGTATTCTAAGATTTTGTGCTAATATCCATTCACCAGTGAGTACATACAATGTATGTTCTTTTGTGATTGGGTTATCTCACTCAGGATATTTTCTAGTTCCATCCACTTGTCTAAGAATTTCATAAAGTCATTGTTTTAATAGCTATATAGTACTCATTGTGTAAATGTACCACATTTTTTGTATCCATTTCTCTGTTGAAGGACATCTGGGTTGTTTCCAGCTTCTGGTTATTATAAATAAGGCTGCTATGAACATAGTGGAGCATGTGTCCTTGTTGTATGTTGTATATAGCCTTTTGAGGTATATACCAGGAGTGGTATAGCTGAGTCCTCAGGTGGTACTATGTCCAATTTTTTCTGAGGAACCACCAGACTTATTTTGAGAGTGGTCATACCAGCTTGCAATCTCACCAACAATAGAGGAGTTTTCTTCTTTCTCTACGTTCTCACCTTCTATGTATATATTCAAGCTTTCCTACTGAAGGAATTTAGGAAATACATCCTTAAACATACTTCTTCAGTATATTGGTTACTTAAAAACTGAAAAACCCAGCCTTCATCAATTTTTTTCTGGGAGATTCAACAATCTGGAAAGAGCTCACCTTATCACTGGTTAGTTACCAATACCACAACCAGACAAACATTTTTTTATAAGGTGTTACTGGAGTTTCTAAGAATGCACCCTAACCTTTCCACATGTTTCTTCTATGTTGTATTACTAACAGTGCTATGTGAGAAGACACTAAATCTCATGATGGATTTGGGGGGCATCCATTTTTCTGTGATTGCCTATGCATATAATACATTCATATGCATTTTCTCTTGTTGATATTCCTATTTCCAGTTTATTTCACAAATTATTTACCAAACTCAGCGGCTGAAGGAAAATGCCTTTTATATGGTTTGTTACTAATAAACATGGCAATGTGCTTTACACCCGCTGTGTCATTTAATGTCATTGTGCTATCAATCTATTTTTTTTTACAGGATCTAAATAAGGTTATTAACTTTTTAAAAGTCAACATAGTCAAGAATTGGGGGATTCTGGATTCAAATGTATTTAATTTCTCCAGAACCCTTGGGTTTTTTTTATCAATTATTTCTTCATTTTATCAAATGAAGAAAATAGACCTTTCTGTCTCTTATACTAACACTGACTCTTTTGTGATGATGCCCGATGAAAGACCAGGGCTTACACAGTGGCGCTCAGGAGAGGTAGCAAGGTTAAGATTCTTGAAGCCGATGCTATGTAACCATTTGCATTAAGGGTAAGATCCTAGACTTATTGAAAAAGCTACTTGTGGATTTTATTTTGTGCCAGAAATGTTTCTATCAGCAAATACAGAGGCAGATGCTCGCGAGAATGCCAGGGTGGGGAGGTGGTAGTGAACACCCTCATAGAAGCAGGGGGAGCAGGGATGGGGTTTTCAGAGGGGAAATGGGGAAAGAGGATGACATTTGAAATGTAAATAAATAAAATATCCAATTTAAAAAAAATGATTAAAAAAAAGAAAGGAACACAAACCTGAAAGGAAGCAGCTAAGAAATTATTTAAGTAAAATCCAGGACACATTCTAGCCTACGCTTCAGTGAAATAGGGGTAGTGATGGACTACAAAGAACTTACAAAGAACTGAAGAGAACAAGGATGTAGTGGGCAAGCCCAAGCCCAAGCTGCTCTGTTTATAACTCACTCACAGGAGTATGAAGAAATGGTGAATTATGAAAAAGCCTTCTTTTACAATAAATTTTAATACATGCAAGGGTTCTACTGAATCTTAACACAGTTTGATAATGGCTGACATTACATGGCTACTTTTCTCTCACTTTCACTCATATATGTATGTTCACATAAACACTGATATGCATATATAAAAATATATATATCACATTATGTTCATACATTATTATTTTTGAAGTTTCTAATATTTAATTTAAATATTTAAATATTTAAACATTTTCTAATATTTAGTTTAAATAGCTAGAATCTGTGAACAAATTTGAAAATTAACATCAATATAGTTAGATATCATATCTCACTTCTAATGTATATTTCTAATGATTACTCTAACAATGACTACTGTAACCATTACCACGAACACTAGATCAAATCCAATACTTAATTATAAGTCCACCAGGCAGCAGTGGCACACGCCTTTAATCCCAGCACTTGGAAGGCAGAGGCAGGCAGATTTCTGAGTTCGAGGCCAGCCTAGTCTACAGAGAAACCCTATCTTGAAAAACGAAAAAAAAAATTACAAGTCATATTTTCACATAATTTACTGTTACTTATATAGAGATTCCTTTGCTTTCTATAAATAATTAGTTTTAGTAAATTTCAAGTGACTAGGTTTACAGAATGTCTTATGTCATGATCTTATTATGAATTTGAATGTTTCACAAAGCAAAAATCAGTAAAATAATGAAAGATGAAATTATTTAGTTGAGCACATTGTTGCTGAAATTAAAAGTAACAGTGTTCTATGTCAAGATTCTGGGTTATTCTTCATATAAATAATCAATAGTAGAGTAATAAAATGAAGACTGGGGCAACTGGCATTTCTCAGGGTGTTTCTTGAAACTTATTCAATAAAGTATGCTTATTCAAAATATGTTTGTGTTAGTGTACTTGTGATTGATAGTCTTAAGAAATTGAATTATCCAATTGTGACAACAGAGAAGTTTGAAGATCTGTAGTTGGTGAGCTGGAGACAGGATCGCCTGTGTGATGCAGTAGAAGTGTGAAGGTTTGGGAATCTGTATTATAAACTATAGTCCAAGTGGTGCAGATATTTCAGTGTCTGTCCAAAGGCTAGTTAAAACAAACATCCAAGGTCAGATCAACCAGGCAGGAGAAGTGCCCTGGACTCCTGGGAAGATTAACTTTTTTCAGTGTTGTGCTTATATTGATAAAAATTTAGTGCTCAAAACAAAGAAGGAGGTTAATCTACTTTAAAATCTAATAATTTAAATGTTAAGTCCACTCATAAATACAAAAACACACTCAGAATAATGCTTAACAACACAGCTGAGCACTCTTGGATTCATATAGAAGGCATAAAATTAGTCATCATGACAGTTCTTCTAGGTTTATAACTTGAGAAAAGCTAACAAAAAGATCAAGTGTCACCCTTGTTTTAATTATAAAATATGTGTGTTATAGTGTGGTGGACACAGAAACTAAAGTTTGACTTTGAACAAGGGACCAAGGAAATAAATGGTGATGATAACTCATGAAGGTGATAGACTAGAGACACATAGTTGGGAGCCAAAACACAAACTGATGTTGTGTCATTAGATGTCATCAGAAGGTCATATAAGAAGGGATTTTCCCTCAAAATCAGCAGCTTGTAAAAACCAAAAACAGAAAACTGAGGATTGTGCTGGAACTTTTGCCCTAGACCTATATGACCTGATTAATATTGATAGTCAACTTGATAAAATCTATAATTAGGATGTAGGTCTCAACATACCAGAAGGAATTATCTAAATTAGTTAATTAAGAAGGGAAGACCCAATTTAACCATTCTTTGAACCAGAATACTAGACAGTATGAAAAAAAATATTAAAAGAGTTCCCTCTGACACCTTGCAGCAGATGCAATTTAATCAGCAGCTTCACATATCAATTTCCATGCCTTCCTGAATGTGGTAGTTTTCCCTTCAACCTGCAATCCAAAAGAGACCCTCTTTTCCTTAAATCACCTTAGTCAGACACTTTTTCAGCAATGAGGGTCATAACTAAGATATTAAAATAATATGTTTCTAACATTCTTGGTACCAGAATGCTCAAGTATAATACAAAGATCTCTTTAATACACAGACACATACAATGGCATCTCTGATCATGGCTCATCTTCACCACAGTGGTCCATTTGGGTATTGTCCAAATTTACTGTGGAAGATGTGACCGTTTAATAAACTCTACATGTCATCTACATTACTGTCTCTCTTATATGAATTTTGGTAGAAATGAGAGAAGCCAAGAAGAGACCAGAGAACAATCCAGAAAACAGCAGGGTCGAGAAAATTATTTTTATCTTTCATTTCTCACAATGAAAGAAGACTCATGAATGCTTAAATAATGATCAGAAGGAACAAGTAAAAGTAAAAAGAGATTGGATATTTTGTATGATTTTTGGAAGGAGGGCACAATATAAAGCATATTTTAATGAGTGTGAAAAATAATGAGATTAATATCAACATGAGATATGCTTGTCTTAAGGAGATCAACTTGTCACATATTAGCAGAATTGAAAGATAAAAGAAAATATCTAAACACATGAATTTTTTGTTTTGGTTTTTGGGATTTGAGACTTAATTCTTTGAAGAACACTGGTCGTATGCTTAAAAAATACCTATAAATGTGTAGGATTAAAAATTGCAACCCAAAACTTAAAATATCACATGTAAATCTTTAGCTACAATGTTATCTTTTTAACATCATAAAAATGATAATACTCTAGCTGTAGTAAATACACCTAGCCTCTCAGAGACTTAAAGTGGCAGGGTGGGGAATACAGGAGGAGGGGGTACTCAGAAAAGAAGAGATGGGGAAGGATTGTGGGAGGGGTGACTGGGATGGGTTATAAAGTGAACAAGCAAAAAAATAAAATTAAAAAAGGAAAAAAAAGAAAAAAAAACTGAAATAAATTATATCACATTTTTCTCAAGAAATATAAGATATTCCACAGAGGAGAAGAAGCCTTTTAGCTGATGTGAAATGAACTCTGCAATATACTCTTCTAGGTTATCACTTGAGAAAAAAATGAAAAATAAGAAAAAGAAAGCTATACAGAGTAATTTAATTTGATTGTTATTTTCATTTGGGCAAATGATGTCAAAGAAATATATATAAGATCCCACATGTCTATAGTGGTGTCCTTAAGTGATAGGAATTTCTGTCTCTGTCTCTGCCTCTATCTCTTTCTCATTCTCTCTATCCCTTACCCTCTGTGCATGCACTATATTTAACTATATTATATTATGTTATGCTATGCTGTACTGCATTATTCTATACTATACTGTAGAACTAATGAAATCAGAATATATAAAAAAGAAAAAGTAAATTGTGAACCATGATGGTCTTTCAGTATCAGTTGAGAAAAGAACAGTTATAGGAGAATAGTAGATATGAAAAAATGGTCAAAAATCAGAAGGTACTATAAATGTATATATTTAGTAAATCAGTTGTGTGATATCACACAAGTGACTACAGTAACATCACAAACATGCAAATGGTGATTCGTTTGAATGATAATTGTTAAGATTATCCTTAAAGAATGAACTCTCATGTTTTATTTGTAATCCAAGTATGTTTCTCATTATATAATAAGTCAAATGATCTGTGCTATAGTAAGAAATACAAAGACTTTTTCCCCTAACACCATTAATTGTTGCTGTAATAGTTCCCTTTTCTTTAGGAGATGGAAAACTAGTCACTAAATTTATTTGGGTTTCTAATTATGAGCAAAGTCATAGAGTCTGCAAAAATGATTAATACAATTGCTTCTTTCCTGCTTTAGTGCTGTTTCTTTTATAATTTCATGTTTTCACATGAAATTAGTACACAACTCCAGAGATAAGAGCAAGGATAGTGTTCATGTTCAATCTTTACTTTCCCAATTCTACTAGTTTTAAGCACTTATCAGTTAGTTACTTGATTGATGGAGATAAATTCCCTCATCGTGTTATAAAAAAAAATTGCCTTCTGTCAATTTGTTCAGGAAAAGCTAGCAACACTGAAAAAAATGTTGATTTTCAACCATTATTATCTTATTATTCACTGATCAAACACTTTAGCATCACCAAATATTAATTGCAACAATGTTAAGTAAATGCAGATATTTTATTGTTTAAAGTAATTCTAAATTGTTACTATATTTGAGAAATGATATTGACAAACTCATTGTGGTATATTAAAAATATCATTCTTTGTTACTATATACAAAATAAAACATGTTTTATAATCACTTTCTGAGTTAATTTCCTGGTGTTCTTATTAAGCTGGATAAATGGATCCATCATTTTTCTCATAAAACTGCATGACAGTGGAGTAGTTAGTACCCTTTGACACTTTGTTTATTCCTTGACATTTCATTAATGTGGTACAGATTAATGACACTGTTTTAATGTTCAAATGACATCATGTGCTAACACTATATAATGAATAGATACCAGCATAAAACTGTTTTTAAGAATAGAAGTTATTAGGAGTTTTGTGAGAGTAGGAAAAGAATGGGTAAATGTTGGGCTATGACTGAAAGAGCAAGAAGGTGTGATAAGATATTTCATAGTATCCTCAGTTTCAATAAACTATTAAGAATTTAAAATATTTGGAGGATTTGTATGACTATCACACCTATTGATACTAAAAGTAATGATTGTGAAGTTTTATATATTATGTAGAATTTATAAATTATATATGGAAAGCAGACTATACTTACTCTGATCTAAATAATATACAATATAAAACATGTATCAAGCTTTCCCAGGGGAACCCTGTTCTCCTTCTCCCTCTCCTCCACCTCCAGCAGACTCCTGAACCATATAGCCAGGAGAATGTCTTCTGAGAATCTCTACCCAGCAGCACAGACAGATACAGACACCCACAGCCAAACAGTGGATGGAGCTTGGGGACTCTTATGGAAGAATAGGAGGACGAATTGCAGGCACTGAAGGGAATAAAAACTGCACAGAAAAACTAACAGAGTCAACTAAGTTGGACCATTGGGGCTCTCAAAGTCTGAACCACCAACCAAAGAACATACCTAGGCTTGATCTAGGCCTCCCAGCACATGTGTAGCAGATGTAAAGCTCTGCTTTCATGTGGGTCTCTAATAACTGGAACTGGGGCTATCCTCAAAGCTGTTACCTGCAAATAATAGAATTTGAGAATATCATCCTGAGTGAGGTAACCCAGTTCCAAAAGGACATGAATGATTGGAGCATGTTGTCTTCTGAGTGGTTCCACCCATCAACTGACTCAAACAGATACCGACACATACAGCCAAACAGTAGATGGAGGAGCTTGGGGGCTCTTATGGAAGAATAAGAAGAAGGATTGAGGGTTCCTAATAGGAACTCCACAGGAAGATTAACGGGGTTAGCTGGGCTGCCCTGTCTGGCCTCAGTGGGAGAGGAAGCACCAAGCCCCGCAGAGACTTGCTGTGTCATGGTGGGCTGATACACAAGACCTGCTCAGAGGAGAAGGAGAGGAGAGATTGGGGGGGGGAAGGATTGTGGGAGGAGGTTACTGTGAGGGAACAGTAATTGGGATGAACAATGAATAAGTAAAAATATTAAATTGAAAATAAAAAACAAGGATCAAAGCAAAATAGTATACTTTTTGACTATTGTCAATGTGATATATAGTCAGAACCTACTGCTGAAAATAGACTTGGGGGATATGGGAAAATCAAGCTAGGTCTGATCTTCAAGTTTCCTCTTACTTATTGGTTTTCATTATGTGAAAAGGTACTAGACAGCTTCTGGGTAGACTTGATGAGCTGGAGTAAAGGGCTGTCTATCAAGGCATACCCATAGTACAATAGTGATATGACAATCAAGGAAGTAGCCAATGGCTTTCTAATTGGATTTGAGGCCCTCAACATAGAAGGAACTTGGTACCTTAAACCTGATTAGAAATTCATGAATAGAGAGGTTTTGACTCGTGTGTAGACTCAATCGCTTGTAGTTGCTATGCTAAAAAGAAGTTATGTCAAATTGACTTCTTAATGTTTCTACACATCGATTACTTCTCTTTGCCTTCATCAAAATGCTACTTTTTACAGTGGGCAGCAGGCAACAGGAAGGATTTTCAACTTATCATAATGCAGAGAATAAATGTGTTCAGTACAGTATGGACCATTTATATCATCCATGTGATATAAATACAATCAGGGTATACTGAGAAAGAATGGGGGATCAATCTAAAACTCAACAATGGACATGAGTAGATAGCATGGCATGGTCGTTGTACACATGAACTCACTACAACTGCAATTATCAGTAAAGGATAGGACCTGTCACCATTTCATCATGAATAAATAAGAGACACACTCATCTTCATTCCCTTCACTCAAGCACTATGCAACTTTTGTCATGCTCCAGTAAACAACCCATTACTCATTTTCATGCATACAATTAGAAATAACTCATTAGGTAAGAACTAAAACATTGTGTCCAGCATTTCCTAATATGATTTGAAGAGCAAAACATTCCATGATTTCAAGATTTCCTGAAAGATACAAGTTTGTTTTGACAAATGAACTGTTGGTTTAATAGACTTATAAAAGAGAAAAAGCAGTTAGGAAGAAAGACATGGAGACACAGAGTTAAGAACATCATTAAGTTCTGCCCTCAGTTTTATTATGTTTACTTTATTCTATAATCTCTATATTTCACATTGTTCCATATCTGATACATCTTGACATCACTACAACTCTGTTTCTGAATGTTCCTCAACCAAGTTCATATGTGTCCACATCTAAAGACCTTCCAATAATTTTATGTTTTAGCTGCTTTTACTTGGCCTGGTGTAATATCAGCTTCCTGAACTCCAAAATTGTATCCTTAGCTGGAAACATCCATCCATTGCTGGAGGGTGTTCAAACTTGTACAACTATGGAAATCAATATGGAGGTTCCTTAGGAAGAGGAGAATAGATCCATCTCAAGATCCAGCTGCACCACGTTTTAAGCAGATTAAAAGGCTACTTCATTCTACTACAGACTCTTGGGCATTCGTGTTCATTGCTGTTCTATTCATAATATCCAGAAACTGGAAACAACTTATATGTCTCTCAACAAAAGAATGGATAAAGAAAATCTTGTATATTTACATTATATAGTGTTACTCGGCTGTTAAAACAAATAAAATTATAGAATTCACAAGTAAGTGGATGGGGCTAGAAAATCATCCTGAGTGAGGTAACCCAGACCCAGAGAGACAATATGGCATGTATTTGCTTATATGTGTGTATTAGCTATTAAGTGAATGATAACCAAGCTATAAACTATAGAATATTAGATGCTAGGTATAGAATAAGGAACTGGGTGGGAGCAGTGGATATATCTCCATAAGAAAGAGAAATACTCTAGATAGTTATGGGTGGATGAGGTAGTTGAAATGGGAGGATCAAGTCAGGGAACAGGGGCAAGAAGGACACAATAAATGGAAAAAGAGCAATGACAGTTAAAATTAAGGTTCAGTTGAGGTGTAGCCTAGAAACTTAATATGGTAAAACCTTCCTAAAATGCTTATATCTATGAAAGTGATCTATATGAAATTGTCAAATTGAAGAGACAGAGCCCTCACTGACCATCACTTTTCATTAAATGAAGCTTCCAGTACCAGCTTTCAATTACATCTAATTGAGTCAATTGCTAAAAGAGCCCCATGGAAAAGCTCATACAATTCAGTGTGTTACCAAGACTATGTATTACTTTCCAAACATTACAGCAAGGCCCCATTGCTGAAGGGGATCCTTACATATCTCACTGAACATGGAAAAGTCAAGTTGATGTCTCCATAGAGCTCTTATTCCTACATGCTAGCATACTAGCATCTTTGGAATATGAAGGCATTCTGCATGCTGCCAAAGGAGAAACATAAATACCAACACATCCACAAAACCTTTACTGTATAACCACATCCTCCAAAGATATGCTAATACGATGTTAGCACAAAGGTGATGGGAGTAACCAACCAATATCTAATTTGCCTTACAGCTGACTCCATGAGATGGAATCCAGACCCAATACAACACTGCTTGGGTGACCAAGGACTTAAAACTAGATAACATGGGGATCTAACATACAACCAAATATTACTTATCTAGAAAAGTTGCAATATAACATTTAAAGACATTCTGTTATACTCATCGATGAATATCTTGCTCAGCCAACATTAGAGAAGTTTCCACCTGTAGGATATGGGAACAAATATCAAAACAACAGCCAGACATTATGCAGAGAGTGAGAGACCTTGAAATACTCAGTCCTTAAAGGAATATATCCATGAATTTTTTTCTTCAGAGCTCAAGGAAGCTGGCAGAAGAGGAGGTGGAAAGGTTATAAGCGTCAGAGGGGAAAGAGGTCACCAGACAAACAAGGCTCACTAAATCAACAGATCTATAGACATATGAACTCAGAGACCGAGGCAACATGCTCAGTGCCTGCATAGGTCTTCACTAGATAGAGACCTAGAGCTGAAAGGAGAGGCAGATAAATGTTCCTGTTCCAATTGATAACCACATCTTGCTATTGAAAATCTCACTTTCTCCAAGGGAGTTATCACAGGGAAACCAATCTACTCTAAAGGGTAAGCTGCATGCCCAGAAGGTAATGCCCAAGGAAAACAAAGGGAGGTCCCTTGTCTCATAATGTCATGGTATGGACTTTTTCTCTTTTCTTTTTTAATTTTTGTAAACTTCAGTTTTAATTTTATTTCTATTTTTTCCTCTCCTTTTACCCCACAGGTCCTTTGTATACATATTATGGTTTTCAGTTCAGTGTTTTAATGGGGTTACTGATGTGCTGTTTGTTTTGCAATGAGAGACAGGAGTGAATCCAGATGGAGGGGAGGTGGAAAAGACCTGGGAGCAGTAGAAAGACTGAAAAAGGTAATCAGGGAAAACAAAACCTGATGTAAAAAAATTTATTTTCGTTAAAAGAAAAAGATTACACTTATATCTCTAACTTCTAATCCACAAATAAAAATTATAGAAATTCTTGAAAAAGTACCTTGAGAACAAATCCTAAACTGCAATGTTATTATGATATTTACAAATTATTGGTAACATCTACACTTTAAACATGAAATTTGCTTAATGCAGTGGTTCTCAATCGTTATAATGATATGACCCTTTTAATACAGTTAGTTCCTCATGTTGTGGTGACACCTCAATCATAAAATCATTTCCATTGTTGCTTCATAAGAGTAAATTTGTTATTAATGAATCATAATGTAAATATCTAAGTTGATCTTAAATCATTCTCTGTGAACGAGCCCTTTTAGCCCCAAGGTTTTAGAGTTCACAGATTGAAAATCACTGGTTGAAGGTATAAAATGTTATGAAGTTATGGCTTAGAATTTTGTACCTGAACACTTTAGATGCTTCTCAACCATTCGAGTTTCCTCAGTTGAGAGTTCTTTGTTCAGCTCTGTACCCCATTTTTTAATAGGGTTATTTGATGGTCTGGAATCTAGTTTCTTTGTATACCTTGGATATTAGCCCTCTATCAGATGTAAGGTTGGTGTTCTGTTCAGGAACTTTTCCCCTGTGCCCATGTGATCAAGGCTTTTCCCTATTTTCTTTTTCTATTAGTTTCAGTGTAGCTGGTTTTATGTGGAGGTCCTTGATCCACTTGGAATTGAGCTTTGTACAAGGAGATAAGTATGGATCAATTTGCATTCTTCTACATGTTGACCTCCAGTTGGACCAGCACCATTTGTTGAAAATGCTGTCTTTTTTTCCACTGGATAGTTTGAGCTCCTTTGTCGAAGATCAAGTGACCATAGGTATGGGGGTTCATTTCTGGGTCTTCTATTCTATTCCATTGATCCTCCTGACTGTCTCTGTTCCAATACCATGCCGTTTTTATCACTATTGCTTTGTAGTACAGCTTGAAATCAGGGATGGAGATTCCCCCAGAATTTGTTTTATTGTTGAGTGTAGTTTTTGCTGTCCTGGGTTTTTTGTTATTCCAAATGAATTTTAAGATTGCTCTTTCTATCTCTGTAAAAAATTGAGTGGGAATTTTGATGGGGATTGCATTAAATCTGTAGATTGCTTTCAGCATCCCTAGTCATCAGGGAAATGCAAATGAAAACAACACTGAGATTCCACCTCACACCAGTCAGAATGGCTAAGATTCAAAACACAGGTGACAGCAGATGTTGGCGAGGATGTGGAGAAAGAGGAACACTCCTCCATTGTTGGTGGGATTGTAAGCTGGTACAACCACTGTGGAAAGCAGTCTAGCGATACCTCAGAAAATTGAACATAGTGTTACCTGAGGACCCAGCTATACCCCTCCTGGGCATATACCCAGAAGATATTTCAACATGCAACAGGGCCACATGCTCCTCTATGTTCATAGCGGCATTATTTATAATAGCCAGAAGCTGGAAAGAACCCAGATGTCCTTCAACAGAAGAGTGGATACAGAAAATGTGGTACATTTACACAATGGAGTACTACTCAGCTATTAAAAACAATGAGCTCATGAAATTCTTAGGCAAATGGATGGAGCTAGAAAATATCATCCTGAGTGAGATGACCCAATCACAAAAGAACACACATGGTATGGACTCACTGATAAGCGGATATTAGCCCAAAAGCACACAATACCTAAGATGCAATGCATAAACCTCACGAAACTCAAGAAGAAGGAGGAAGACCAAAGTGAAGGTGCTTTTGTCCTTTTTAGAATGAGTATCAAAAGATTCAACCAGAGCTCCCAGGATCTAAACCTCCAGCCTGAGAACAGACAGGGGCAAGCTGAGAGGCTCTAACCAGCAGCTGACTCAAACAGATACAGATATCCAGAGCCAAACAGTGGATGGAGCTTGAGGACTCTTATAGAAGAATAGGCGGAAGGATTGTGGGACCTAAGGAGATAGGAACTGTGGGGCGGTGGGCTGTGGGAAGCAGCTGGGTGCCTGGTTGAGCAAGCCTTGAACCCCAGACCTTTACCAGGACGGCAGGTGTTCGGCGCTGCCCCACGGCCCTGGTTCTTTTCATTCAGCTTCAGCCCTCCACAGCCTCTCCCAAAGGGAGGTCCATGACTATCAGTCACGAGGAACAGTGCCTCAGGCCCTCCCACATGTAGATGAGGTATCTCTAAGCTCTCCGACCAAGCCAATAGGCATTATCTGCTGTCAGACCCTAACCCACCCTGAAACTGTATATAAAGGCTCTATTCGGGAGTGTGTTCGAGAATCATCTTGGTGGAGTTTTTGTCTCAAGAGCTGTAACACTTGGGGAGAGACCCGCTCTCCAGGAACCTTCCTGGGCACCAAGCTGCTTCCTTGCCTGCTAGCCGGCTTCTATCGGCCCAGCCCGGGCGGCTCAGCGTGGAGAGACAGGTGCAGCACCTGGGAGTGACCGAGCTGTGACAGCGGAGACTCGAGCAGAGGCAGCAGCGGAGGCAGGCAATCTCTCCTCCCTGCTTGCACTCTCACCCTTTTGGCCCAGATCTCTCACACCAGGCTGGGCTGAAGACCAACAGACAGCGGAGACGTGGGTAGAGGACCCTCCCTGCTCTCACTCTGTCCTCAGCCGGGAGATCATCATGGGACACCCTCCAGAACCGGGGACCCACAGGAACTGCACAGGAAGATCAACAGAGTAAACCAACCTGAACCCTTGGAGCTCTCAGAGACTGAATTACCAACCGTGGAGCATACCTAGTCTACACAGATCTAGCTCCATGGGCTGGACCTAGGCCTCCCTGCACATATGTTGTAAATGTGCAGCTTGGTTTCATGTAGGTCTCAAACATCTGGAGTGGGGGCTATCCCAAAACATGCAGCCTGTATATGGGGTATGGTCTTCTAGCTGGGTGCCTCATCTGGCCTCAATGGGAGACGAAGCACCTAGCCTCTCAGAGACTTAAGTAAGGGTTGGGAATACAGTGAGGTGCGGTCTCAAGGAAAAGAAGAAGGGGAAGGATTGTAGGAGGGGTGATGGGACGGGTATAACGTGAATAAGCTAAAAAAAAATTAAAAAAGAAGGAAGAATTTTGTACTGGATATATAAGTTCAAAAGCAAAACTCTTTGTAATACACTCATCAATTGCAATGACTTCTATTCCCAAGATAACCTGAGACATTTGCCTAAAGATTAAATGGAAATTAAATGCATCAAGATTAAATAATTAAAGTGATTAAAGGAAAAAGAAAATGGTAATCAAATAATACAGAACACAAGATAGCTAATATAATACAATGTTCAATTTTGACTTAAATAATGAATTAATTTAAATTATATTTAATTTTAAAAAATTTAAAATAAATAATAATGGTAAATTAAATTTTATCATATATACACTATATTTAAACAATTTATACTTTTAAATTATATTTTATTTTTATTTATATAGTATTTTTATACTTTTTTATTTTCATTTACTTTCTTATTATTATTTTATTTTTTTTCATATTATTACTATTAAATTAAATATTCTAGTAGCTCGTAAGAAGAATTGAAAATTTATAAAATATTAACAGGTAAATATATAAGTAGTCTTAATAAAAATTAAATTTAATAAATAATATTAAATAATATGATAAAATAAATATTATACATTTACATTTTGTTAAATAAATAAATATTGATAAAAAATACTTTGCTTTATTTCTTGTAAAATGTGATGGCAAAAGGTCAATTCAGACATAATTGCCAGATCAAATGCATTCATGTTAATTTCACCAATATTTTTGTGTGTTATTTTTGACAAAATCAAGTCATTTACTGAAAAAAATTATAATTAAAACATGACCAATCCTATGAAATGATGCTAAAGTTTACCAAGGCAAAAATTAAAACTCACTTCTACAAGAATATATCCGTCAGCAGCATAGAAAGTGTCATTTTACACATTACCAAGGAACTAAGACCTTTAATTGTTGTTAAATTATTTATATATTTTATATATTTATTATATTCTTGGATTTATACTGTTTGGTAATTTAATACTGAGACTGTTAAAAAGAAAGAGATTTTCTCTATCTCTTTTTCAATATTACATCTGTGAGGATAGACCTGTTCTGTCAAGCCACAATACATTTTTTACTGTGTAAGAGTATCACATAATTTCTGTTAGTCACTACATATCTTTTAAATTAGCCCACAGAGTAACATATTTTCTCATAGGAATTTTAGCATGTTTTAGATGATTGTCCAACTCTATTCCTATACTCCATATTCTCACACACAATTTGTTCACTTCTGTCCCCCTTTATGTCATATGTGCTTTGTTATCTGCCCCACCCTCCTCTTTCTTACCGCTCTCACACTCTCAGGTCCTATACACACTCCACTCTAAAATAAATACACATAAACAAAAGCAAGGGTTCATATGAGAAAGAACATAATGCATTTTCTTCATAAGACTAGTATATTGCATTTACAATTTTTCAGTTCCACTTATTTTTATACATTTTATTTAGCATCAGATGCTGAATAAAGTCCTTTATATAAATATGACCAAAATTTCATTGTGAACATATTTGCTGATAGACATTGTAGCTGATTGCATTTCATTTTGTTCATTTGTGTGTGTTTTGTTTGGTTTTGTGTTTTGGTAGAGCAGCAGTGAACGGGGATGCCCAAGTCTTTCTGTTGTGGACTTACTGGTAGGCATATACTCAGGAAGATGAGACAGGAGGATCATGAGTCTGGGGTCAGCCTGTGCTTATCCTTTAATTGTTCTTCTCTGCCGTTTTGAGGGTTATCTGTGATTCTTTGGGTTACTATAGCTCTAGAATTTAAAAGAAAAAAGAATTTGAAGTACAGTAAAAATAATTACATATCAAATGAAGTCTTCTCCAAAAGTTGTTTCTTCTCATAGTTGTTTTTGACTGCAAGACATGTTCTAAATGTAATACTCCACTACAAATTATAAATCCTAAAATGGGGAATGAAGAGGGGAGTGAAAAATAATAGTATCATATGCTCGAGTAGTAATTATTTTGAAAAAACAATTGCTTTAAGTTTTAATATTAAATACTATATCATAGCAAAATGAGAATGCTTCTTTAAACAGGTAAAACATAACTCTGTCCAAAGACATGCCAGTAATATTTTTATTTAAAAGTTACTGCTAATTTATTATGTTTCAAATTAAAAGTGAATCAAGTTAAAGTTGAATTCCTAAAAGTACTGTATTGATACCTGTAGAATCACCTCCAATTACTAAAAAAGACTTCTATTTAAATGACTATATTTAGTCATTAGTGAGTGGAAGCAGTTTTCTCTTGGTATTCCTTTTGTAAATTTTAGTATTTTACATTTAAAACTATTTTTTCTACTAAGTATATTATCAAATTTATTATGCTTTTATCTCCAAATAATAATTTCTGACTAATAGTACTAGAAAATGTCATTTATATTTCAAATGGTTTTCCACTTTTAAGATCCAACAGCTTATGCCCTGCTTTAGAAAACCATTGTAATACTTAGGGGAGTTTATTTGGCACCACTAGATACCAAGAAGTACATTTATTTAACTTCTCAGCAGTTCATTGGCATTTTACTGAAAAGAGGTTATTGAGGCTATTTAATTAACCTCAAACAGTTCACTGGCATAAGAAACTGAATCATCTGCCAGAATCATTAGCAATTTATAAGCTGAGTTCAGCAGCAAATGGTCATAAATTCAATCACATGTAACCTTTCCAGTAAATGACACCAGTCAATTGAAATTTATTATGAAGGAAATCATAGACTTTGACATTCACACTAAATATCTGGAACATTAAGATTCTGCTCTACAGAACTGTAGATATCACATTGTAGGGAATGTACAGAATTTTAAAATAGAGGAATGATGAATAAGGACTGAGTGGTTCCTCTGAGTGTTATCAAGAGATATGAGAGGTTCAATATTTGATAATACTTCATTTTCTTCAATAGGAAAAACTCATAGCCCAGGACATGTAATGATAACTGTGACGGTGGAGCAATGCATGTCATAAAACACTGGTAAGTACATTTTGGTGTGGTGAGTAGTCTGCTCAGGGACCTTGATGGCACTTTTCCATGAGGTGTTCATGGTAAATGACCTGGGGAAGTGATCAGATTTCATTTTCTGCGACTTTAATGATGATATGATGCTAGACCTTAATAGAGTAGACTGTAATTGATTTTTAGAAGCTTGATTAAATTATCAATGGCCTGGTTTGAATGTAGCCTGAATGATTTTGAATTAAGAATACATTTGTTTCCTAGTCTAAAAAGTTTTAGAGAGAATAAGGAGGATACTAGAGGATTATGGCTATAGACCATTAAGAGAATTCAATACAAGTGATCTGATATAAACACTAAAATGATCAATTCAACCTGTTGGGCACTTTCTTCAGTTCAGCCCACTACGTAAAGAGCAACAGTGAACCATGACTTAGTAATTGTGAACAAAATAACTCCACAGTCATGATTGTAACTGTAAACTTGCCTTAATAGATGCTGCAATCAGTATCAGGGGCAAAATGTTGGTTTGAAAATGCTGATAGATTTTTCAAAAAAATTTTTCACATACCTCATGTGTTGTGACAGTTACTGCCTTGTCCCTGTTTAAGGACTGATATGCTCCCGTAGATAATGTCCTAATATTATCACAATGCACTAGGTTTAAGCTAGTAATTCTGAAGAACAATCCACAATGAATTGTCCTTAGTAAGGAAGCCACGTGCAGAATCACTACTAATTTATGTGCATATAGTCAATAAAAACGTTATTTTGAATATGGAGAAAATAGAATTCTATATGTGTAGCCATTTTAGTCATTCTGGCTGAAGTGATTATAATTTTAACAGGATTTATATTTCAAAATTTACTTTGCTTCAGTAAAAAGATATGTGCCATTAAAAACATTTTTATTTCAACCCTTTCCATCTATAAACTACAAACCAATAAAATTATAAAACTTGAATACTTTTTGCAAAATTGAGCAAATGCTAATCAGTCGTCATGAGTCCTGATTATACAGATATAAGAAAAAGTGATTGATAACTTATATTCAGACTATAAACAACAGTAATAGTAATCAATATAAAATTACTGATTTTCTTATTTTTCAAAGATATTTACCAGTCATAAAACTTAATAAATGTCCTATATAATAAAATAGCATATTTTATATAAATATGGGTTGTTTCACTGTGCCTAGTTCAATCATTCTCTGAGAATGAATTTTACTAAAATGTTAACTATTCATTTCAAAAAAAAAAGAAATATGTATGTAATTACAGACAGATAGGTCACACTCTTTGAGTTTGTATAAAATTTAGTTTAAGAATAATATAAGTTTCACTGAGGAGAAATCAAACTCAGTGAAAAAAGTATTAAGGATTATAGTAAAATTATTTCACTGAAAAGTACATAAGGGCCTAAATTCCTCCTCTAATGTCTGCTTCGTCCTCTATTCTACAAGCCAGAAATTATACAAGTTAAGAAACACAGTGACATATACCTCTTTAAGTGATACCATTAATGTATGACAATGTATGAGGATGGCAGTGGTGGTGGTGGTAGAGTTGTTGTTGTTTGGCAGTATCTGATGTACCTCATGTTGGCTTAAAACTTACTGGTGCTCCACAGATGATGGAGAATTGCTGATCAAGTTCTGGAATATCAGGTGTGCACCAATAAGCCTGGTTAATGAGGTTTTGGAAACTGATCCTGGAGCTTCGTATATACTTACACAAGTTCTCTGTGAGTTGAGCTACACTCTTGAACCATGGTGGGTTTGGGGGACATGATTTATTTTACTCAATTTTCTTTACTATTCTGGCAATTGTTTCGTGACTATAAAACTAGGCACAGGGATAAGGAAATAGAAATGAGGCTAGAATCATTCTAATTGCCAAAAAGGAACCAAAACAACCTGTGACAATGGGTCATGTATAATCAGATGATATTTATCTTCCTAGAGTTCCATTTCTATGGAAAACCTTTAGAATTTCCTTTATGAAACACTGGGTTAAACAATTCAATATTCATAACCAGAAATTGTGCTAAAGTAGTTGCTTGTCTTCTAAATAGAATTAGGGTAAAAAGTACTGTGTGTAAGGAAACACCGTGGCAGGGCAGTCATCCCATTTGGGATTTGCTTGACAATGACTTGAGTAGAATGAACAAAGATTCAATATACTATGTACATGTATTTCAGGAATAATATCTAGAACACTACATCTCCTTAAGGACCATCACTAGTATTGAACTAGCAACTTCTTCATAATTCATAATTTTATCTGATATCTCTGTGATATCTACTCCCATAATTTTCTTTCTAATTTGAAGCAAAACATTATGATGAGATAAAATTTCAGGTGAAAGGCCCCATGAAATCCTGGTTCCAAGGAGAAGCAGCAAAGACATGCGTATGTACTAACAGGACATGAGAGGAGCTGTTGTTTGAGCTGGTCAGTGAAGGGACCTGAAGGAAAAGCTCTAAGGACTTAGTTTAGATTCCATTATCCGCCATATTATTTGAAGAACACACGAGAATATTCAATGCTAGCATAGGAAAACTCCCTTAATAATGATTACATTGCTAGGTTTATATGTTGTTGGAATTTTCTGTGTTCTTGTTATTATCTTTCAAAGATCAAGGATATTTAATTTTTCACTTATTAAAATGAAAATTAACATTTCTTTAAGTAATAATCATATATATAATTATTTTAACTAGAAAATTAATAATTAATTTTTTTAAAGAATAATGTCCCTCTCTGTTCTCACTTTTCAGACTTTCACGAATAGTGAGCTGTGTTTCTCAATGACAGAATGCTAAAGGTAAGTCACCTAAAATATTGAACATTTCATGATTGAAATTCTGGACCAGAGATATGCAGAATAGGAATTGTTAACTATAAACTCAATTCTTTCTCTGAATGCCCTTGTTTAAAGACTTAAATCCTTAAAATGGTTAAATTTCATCTATTTAGATATTAAATTTATTTTTCCATTAGTAATAAAATATACATAAGTAATGTGAAAGTTGGTGATGAATGTTTTGAAGAGATAGCTCTTTGGAGAATAGGGATAGCTTGCAATATTAATGCAGTGAGCAGTGGAGATCTCCAAAGCTGAGCAACACAGCTGATGTCTGCCTTACAACCCTTTGTGAACATCATTAATATAAATGCTATTGCCACTCAAACTATCTGAAAATCATTTTGCTTATTGGTGACTATCATAGGTATATAATTTTATTTTAAACTGGTGATTACCAAACAGAACTGTCTACTGTGAATTTTAAAAATAAAGATTCCTTTGGTATAATCAGTAGCAGAATATTCAGGAGTAAAGTAGAGAGATAACCAAATTTCTCACAAATTATATGCAATGGTTGTACCTTTACCATGTCATTTGAGAGAAATATGATGCTCAGCTAGAGTGATCTCAGTTTCTAGAACAATATATTTCTATACTGGGCGTGATGGCACAAATCTGTGTACTTTGTAGACTGAAGAGTAGACGAGACAAACACAAAGCCATTGTGCATTCCATAGACAGAAACTGTTGAAAGGGTAAAAAGAGGGATAGAAAGAGAAAGAAATTTTTTTGACATTACCTAATAGTATTTCCTTAAAGAACCCTAAATACAGTGACATTATTCCTATCTGTTTTATTTGCAATTAATTAAAATTCATAAATATGCTGGACCATTTCATTTGTTCAAGTTGCTCTCTTTAATTGGTGATCATGTATTTAGATACTAAATCTAAATATTCCGTCTGTATTAGCAGGTTGTTTCTATTCTCTTTGTGGAAATGAGATAGCTTCCCCCATCTCCTCATCTTCCTCCTTCTTAATCTTTATATTTTGGTTATATAATAACAAAAACACAGATACTTTTTATTGATAGGATAAAACACAGAACTTTTTATATGATAGGTACATATTCTAACACAGAATGACAGCTTCAGCCTTTACTTTGGAACTTAATCTTGTAAGAGCTTAAGCTACTTACTATTGGCTGATAATTAATTTGGTAGTTTCTTTTTGAAGCATTACTAAACTACATGTGTAGTCTTTATAATCATTACTATTTTGTAGCATAAATATATGCTTTAGAAAAAGCCTAGAAATCTCTCCACTATCATCTACCACTGCCATCATAGGTTCTTGGGGTAAAAGTATACACAATTGTCAAAGATGAGTGAAGAAAGGGTAATACTGTTCTACTACGAATAAGGTTGCTATAAACTTAGTGAAGTATGTGTCCTTGTGGTATGGTGAGACATCTTTGTGTATATGCCCAGGAATGTTATACCTGGATCTTCTGGTAGAACTATTTCCAATTTTCTGAGGAATCACCAGATCGATTATTAGACTGGTTGTACCAGGTTGCAATCACACCAACAATGGAGGAGTGTTCCTCTTTCTCTAGCCAGCATGTTCTGTCACTTGAGTTTTTTATTTTAGCCATTCTGATTTGTATAAGGTAGAATATCAGGATGGTTTTGATTTGTACTTCTCTGATGACTAAGGAAGTTGAACATTTCTTTAAGTGCTTCTTGGCCATTTGAGTTTCCTGTGTTGAGAGTTTAGCTCTGAACTTCATTTTTAATTGTTTTTTCAGTCTAACTTCTTGAGTTCTTTATATATTTTGGATATTAGACTTCTATCAGATGTAGGATTAGTAAAGTTCTTTTTTCCAAACTGTAGGTTGCAATTTTGGCCTGTTGACAGTCTCTTTTTCACTACAGAAGCTTTTCAGTTTCAAGAGCTCTTATTTATCAATTGTTAATATTACAACCTGAGCCATTGGTATTCTGTTCAGGGAAATTTCCCCTGAGCCAATGGGTTTGAGGCTATTTCCCACTTTCTCTATTAGATATAGCATATCTGGTGTGGGACTGTGTAAGGGTATCCTGGTTCTTGGCTGGGCACGGGCCTAGAACCCCAAGACTCCGAGGGAGAAACGGCAGGAGTTCGGCCACGTCCCCAGAACCCAGGGTCTTGAAAAGCAGTCTAATCTCCATGGACCTACATTGTTCAGTCGCGTAGGCCATTACAGCTCTTCCCAAAGTGCACAGGTAGAGGGTGTGACTACAGGCCTCAGGCCCTAGAGATTTACATACTAATGAAGGTCAGAGGGCGGAGCCAATTAAGCATTCCTCCCAGACCCTTCCCACTTCTCCCTCCCTATTTAGCTCAGGTTTGCCCTGAGTTTCGGGGTGGGGTACATCCAGATCCATCTACCACCCGCCATGAAATAAACCCTTTTGGAACCAAGGACTTCCTCGTATCATTGGGGCCTGCTGTCACTGAAGCTTCCAGCCACTGGAACCCTAGACCTTTCTCCTGGATGTGGGAACCTCCACCGGACCCCGCAGGCAGCCTCCACCGCACTGGTCCTGGGCTGCTGCCACATGGGCCCGGGATCTGCCACTGCGGCCCCCATTTTTCCCACAATCTGGTATCAGTTTTTGTTGTTGTTATTATTGTTGTTGTTGTTGAGGTCCTTGATTGAACTGTTTGTCTCTGTACCAATATCATGTGGTTTTTAATCACTATTGCTCTGTAGAACAGCTGTTAAGTGGATATAAGCTAGAAAGTACAGAATATCCATAATATACCCTACTGACCGTAAGAAGTTAAACAAGAACTAAGGTCCAGAACATACATGGTATGCATTCAATAATAAGTGGATATTACCCCAAAAGTTCTAAATACCCAAGATTCAATTCACAGACCATATGAAGACCATATGAAGAAGAAAAAAGACCAAAGTGCGGGGTGCTTCAGTGCTTCTTAGAAGAGGGAACAAAATACTCACAGGAGGAAATATGGAGACAAAGTGTGAAGCAGAGACTGGAGGAAAGGCTATCCAGAGTCTGCCCCAACCTGCATCCATCCTGTATACAGTCACCAAACCCAGAAGCTATTATGGATGCCCGGAAGTGCTTGCTGATGGGAGCCTGATATGGCTATCTCTTGAGAGGCTCTGTCAGAGCCTGACAAATACAGAGATGGATGCTGAGTGAGGGGTCCCTGATGAAGGAGTTGGAGAAGGGACTGAATGAGTTGAGGAGGGAGCAACAGTGTCATCTGGCCAGACCCCTAGAGCTCCTGTAGACTAAACCAGCAACCAAAGAGTACACCTGGAGGGATCCATGACTCCAGCTGCATATGGGACAGAGGATGGCCTTATTGAACATAAGTGCTAGGAGAGGCCCTTGGGCCTGAGGGTGTTCGATGCCCCAGTGTAGGGGAATGCCAGGGCAGGAAGACAGGAGTGGAGAGCATTCTCACAGAGAGGATGGGGATTGGTTAGGGGTTCCAGAAGGGGAGACCTAGAAAGGGGAAAGCATTTGAAATAAAAATAAGGAAAATATCCAATAAAAAAAGAAAGTATAAAAAAAATGTTGAAACCAGGAGAAAATGTCTCTTATCAACAACAGTGCCTTTTTCTCCAACATTGTAAAAGAAGCTGTACTTGGTTGCTATTGTTTCTGAGTATAAAGATAACTTGGAAAATTGTAGTAATAGAGAAATAGTAAGAATTTCCCAGTACTATATAAGAAGTTTATGAAAAATGAACAATGAAAAGAAAAAGCAGAAGAAAGGATACACTTTGGGAGAAGGGATAAGACTACTTTCAATGACTGAAGGTAGCAACCATGCCATATGAATCATTCTGTGGAAGGAGAGTAAGATAGGTACAATGGTGAACATTTGATGTGTGTTGTCCAGTTATCACATGAGCTCAAGAAATACCTGGGTCAGATATGAAGATAACCTACATTTGTCACACATAGAAGGCAGGGTTCCTGAGCAGTCTGAGAACACCTCCAGGAGCCAGGGGCAAAGTTCATCTTGGGATATTTATGGTGACTGAAAACTGTTTTTGGTTTATTAGTTCCTGCAATGGGAAGTAGCTGGCTACTAAATTGAGCACTGGAGATTTCTCCTAGATTTGCTCAAGCTGGTGGCACAGGTGGAAACTGAAGACAGCCTCCACACCTCCCAGGATTGAGTATCAGAAGGGGAAACTAGGTGGTTACTGTTTGTTTCCTTTAAATTTTATGTATATATAATATCTTAACTTAGCATTAAACGTAATAGACTTTATTGGATATTTTCATGCATATATGTAATTATACTTCATTCTTCTTTTACTTCCTCTGCGACCACCCTTTCCTACCTTTTCTGCTACCCACAGGCTGATCACATTTTTCCTTCTTAATAATTTCCCTGCTGCTTTCATGTCACAAGGTTTCTATTACTCTCTTTAATTTCCTCCTTCCCTGGATATGAATAACTAATCTCCTCTCATAATCTTCTACCAAGCCCTGTCTAAAACACACACACACACACACACACATGCACACATGCGCTTATGTACCCACACCTGCACATACATAAACAAATACACACAGGTACATACACACAAACAAAAATATTGATAATTCACATGTATGTACAGATATCTTCCTAGATTTTTTATTTTGGAATAATGAACTGTCATAATTTCAAGAAATATTCGTAGTTATTTTAAAAAATATTTAATTTTAATGTGTTTCATAGACATTTTGTATTTTAAAAATCACTCTAATTCATTTATCTATTTATTTAATATGTATGGATTTTTTGTCTGCATGCATCTCTTTAAGCTACGTGCATTCCTTGTGCTGTAGAGGTCAGAAGGGATGTCAGAATCTTGAGGATTAGAGTTACAAGTTGTTGTGACTTGCTATCAGGGTGTTGGTAATTGCACCTGTGTCCTCTGTAAGAGCTACAAGTTCTATTAAACCATAGCCATCTCTTCAGCCTCATTTTAGCTAGTTTCATATGCATTAAATTTGTGTTTTATAATTGGTCCTTGTATTTTCTAAAATTAAAATCTATTAATTATTTGATCAATTTTTACTACTTTATATGCTAATTTGGAGACATACTATAGTTACTATACTTCATGTTTTGCTGCTGGATATAATAGTCTTATTTTTCCATTCCCTTTCATTGCTTTACCAGGGTAAACTCTTACTTTGATTTGAATTAGTTTTCTATTTGGTCTTATTATCAAACCTTAATTAATTGTAAGTTGCATGACTTCCTTTTATTAGAATACCAAGATAGACAATATATTTGTAGTGCTAGTTCACTCCAAGATCACAATGAGCATATTTTCTGGGTAGCAGGCAACCTGCCAGAGATAAAACAGCTATCAGAGGTTGAAATCAGAGGCCAGAACCCATGGTGAACAAACAGTTAATATTGTTAAGCATGGTAGTTAGTTCAACACAGGTGGAAAACCTGCCTATTTAGAAATGTGTAGATAATCACAGTCCATTTCACTTCCTCTTTTATAATAATAATGGAGAGAGATATTAAGAGTCAAATATTTATAGAAAGAATGTACATACGGTCTACCTCTCTTACTACAAAACAGGGAACGTGTGGGAACCTGGAAATAGGTAAAAATGGCAATGAAATGAGCTGAATTTTGAAAATCTATGACTATATCTGTATCAATTGAGCTTTATTTCAATTTCAATCATTTTTTTATTTTGCTGGGTGTGTTGTATGTATCTATGTCTTCATGTGAGATTGTGTAGTGTGTGTGTATGCCAGTATATACACGTATGTATGAATATACATAGGTCAGAGTTGAATGCTGGTATCTTCCTCAATCTTCTGCCACCTATTTTTTAAACAAGATCTCTCCCTGATTTTGGAGAGTATCGATTCACCTAGACTGGTTGTTCCCTAAACACCCCAAATTATTCATCATTAGTTTTCTAAGGCTGAGGTTACAATTACTCCTGATTTTACATGGATTTGCGGGATCCAAACTAAAATCTTCATGGCTGTGAAGCACTTGCTGCTATGCCGTGCCTTTGTATGAGTGCCAAAAATCCAAATTAGTGTTCTCAGGGTATCTTACTTGTTGAGCTGTATCTCCATTTCTGAAATGTTTCGGCATAATTCACTGTCTCTGCACATGAAACCACATGAGAAGAAATCCTGGAGTTACTCCTTTTATAGTATGTATCTATAATCCATGCAGAAATTTTCTTAGAATTCAGATCTCAGAGCATCTTCATAGAAACTGCAAGGTAAATTATTACTTTAACCTCAGAGTTGCAAAACAAAGACTGACTACTAGGAATTTTGAAGTGTCATGACTTATAAGTATTATTCAAAATCCTCAGCGTAGTAAATGGTGACAGATGAGTTAAGAATGAATTCTTTAGTATGGATAATGAGTGCAAACTACCAGGAAAATATTTTTAACAGTTTTATTCCTCAGTATGACAGAACAATTACCATTAATTATTCATATTATAAAGATGAATTAAAAAAATTTCTTCCCATTTCTAGAACTGATTTAATTTTTAACAACATAAAGATAGTGAGTTTCAAGTCAGGTGTGTTTATATTTTGAGTATCTACTTGTTGGTAGCAAGCCAAAATGGTCCTGGAGGAAATTACACTATAACATAATTTTAATAGTGTGTGATCAATGACTGGTCACTAGGAATGATTGCAAAACATGTTTTTTTAATAAAATTTCAAGATGCATGGTTTCCATCCAATTTATAGGTAGTGTTGTCACCTGCAATATTCATTTTGTCAGCAGCCATATTTGTTAGGCTTCCCATAAGTCAGGTAGTAATGAAACTCTTTTAGTTAAAGGTGTTTATAAAAGTTGTCTATCTTTATTGAAGTTTGTACAAACCATTTTTTAAATGTTACTTCACACTTATGTCTCCTTTGAATAGATGAGAATGAGTCCTTTATGTCAACAGATTTAAACTGTTGCCCTAATGTCCAACCCTTTTCTTCCTACCCATAATTGCACTATTTTTCAGTGTTTCCTGTGTCATTTTCATCAAGTTCATGACAGTTTTTATCATATGCAACATCTGCAATTTAAAAGATTAAATTAAGTGTATGCTAATGAATGTGTATTTGAGAATGACTTCTTCACAGAAAGAAAAAAGAAGATAAAAATCATAACTTCATAGGAAGGTAAATGATCTAAAGGAAAGAAACTTGATTTAATACACTTGATTTAATATAACTATATTCAGACCTATCTTAATCAGAACTTCTACAATGTTCTAGCCAACCACTGAGCCAGGATCTGTCTACCAAGTAATGACTGACATTCAGAGCTCTCTGAGAAGATGAATATGAGCTTTCTGAAGAGATGGGACACCTGTAAATCAAGTCTCCATGCAAACAGACGGAGTTGGTTTGGTTCTTACTTTAAAAGTAATTGAATAATTACTAACATTTTAAACAGGATAATGATGTACAGAAAATTATAGAAGGGAATTTGACAGAAGATAGAGAAGGGACTTGATAAGTCAGGTTTCTAATCTGAAATGGGGGATATGCATAAAATTTCAAGAACTGAACATGGAAGAAAGAAAACAGAGGGGTGAATTAATTAACTCTTTCAAAGACTATTACACAGTAACTCTGTCAGAATGTGATCACTTTATAATACTCAAATTCAAGGGATATCAAGAAAGTAATATCTGCTTTCAAATTGCTGTAGCCAAGAAAGTGAAAACTACTAAGACTTCTAGGTTGTTCAGCTAAGTTTGATGGCTTTCCGCTAGGGTACATGAAACACTGGAAAATAAAGAGATTAGTGTAGGAGAGGAAGAGGTGGACATAAAGACATCGTTTTGGACCTGTTGAGATGAAGGATTCCTTGAGATATTCAAAAAGAGGACATCAATGTGATTCAGTATTCAAAGAATGGTTTTGTCCAAGAAAATAATTTCAGTTGTTAACGGTATATACAAGGATTGTGAAATACTGCTTGGAAAGGTATATCCAAATATCCTGTCAAAAAGGGGACTAGAAATAACTAGAATATCTACATCTAACTGTAATTCTTCTATATGCTGTTCAAAACACTACTTTTTTGTTTGTCAGGAAAAATCATCTTAAATAAATTATCGTCTAAATTGCAGAAATTTCTGAACATTAAACTGACAAGATGCCAGACTATGCCTTAGATGAGTCCCCAAACACTGCATGTTATTCTTTCAAAGAATTATACCCTTGGGTTTCCTCAGCTTTGTCCAGTAACATGGTAGACCAGGGTGAAAACGACTAGAATAGGAAAGTCTTTTACTCCTTATTTATCAGTTCTTTAGGAAACCCAGACCTGAGGTCAGAAAAGGGAGCAGTACCCGTTTCACTCACAGGCATTTGCAGAAGTTGTAGAAGGAAGTTTTACATCATACTCAGACCAAAGTCTAAGTTACAATTAAGAACAAAGTAGCAGTGCAACTGGAGAAGAGGTTCTGAGAGAAAGTGAGAGAGGAGGCTGCTATTGGGTTGTATTATTTGACAGAGGAATAAAAAGAAAGAAAGAAAGAAAGAAAGAAAGAAAGAAAGAAAGAAAGAAAGAAAGAAAGAAAGAAAGAAAGAAAGAAAGAAAGAAAGAGAAAGAAAGGAGGGAAAAGAAAAAAGGAAAAATAAATACAGCCCTGTGTTTTTAGGGTGAAGTCCTAAACAGCTCCACATGTCTTTTTTATTTGTTTTTTGTTTTGAGAGAAAGTCACTTTATATAGCCTTTGCTATCTAGAACACTAGTTATTGTTAGATAATTAATGTGTGAAAGACAATTCCACAGTAGTTCCTAAAGATGTCCAGATAAATTGAAATAAAACCTAGAAGTCAAGTGGAGAAAGCAGAGCCGTGTGTCAGCCTGTGAATTGTTCCAGGCTCATGGATCCCCCACCCAATTATGAACCTGTCTTCCTGCTTGTGTTCAAACTGTTTGCCAACCCAGTGGAATGTGCCAACTGGATCTCAGCAATGTAGGATTAACGAAACATAAAGAATTGTTCATTTTCTTAAGCATAAAGAGTTGTTCTGTCTGTAGTTCTACCATTTTGGCAGTTCACATAAGAAAACTTATTATTGGCTGTAGGCACCCAAGTTCATGTGTCTGGCATTTTTATTAAAATGTTAAATCATTAGAAGAAGTTTTAAATTATTATTAATAAAAAGAGTTGATTAGTAATCAGAAGCATTTTTATGGAAATGACAACAGATGCATATCAGGTTCCAAGACAGATGAAATGTGTCAAAGCAAATCAGTTTGGTGAATTGTTCCCTCATCAAAGCCTGTTTTTAAGGTAGAGTTTGCATCTTTATTATCCAAAGAGACAGACAAAACTTTAGCATTTTAAAGGTGAATTTAAAGAGAAATGGGAATGTAAATGGGTCTATTTTGTTTGGAGGCCGGTATAAACATCCTATTCTTTCATAGTGAAATAAAAATACAATCTTGGAATTGTTGAAGAACTAAGGAAGCTTCCTGTGTACTCACTGTGCTTGACAATATTTGCAGATGAAAGAATATTCTGTTGTAAATGTAGCAAGAAATGATCTTGTTTTAAATATTTCAATGATATTTTATATGACTAACTCATTTATAGAAAAAATATTCTACATTTATTCTACTATACATACTAACTTTAATGTTATAAATATTGGAATTCTGAGTAAACTAAGGTGATACCTAACTGAAAGATTTCCTTCCAGGTATGCTGGGATAAAAAGCAAAATATTATTTTGAACGTTTTGGCTTATTTGTGACACAGTGTTTCTAGAATAGCTTAAGCAGTGTTCACTGAATTACATACTGCATTTATACAAGACATAGAGATGGAAGACAATATATCACAATCCACGATACAAGAAATGAAGAGACTCACACAAATACTTTTCTCACAATGACGGACGTAGGAAAATCATAGTTCTCCTGATTCAGGAATCTGACTGCTTAGTCTCACATCTATTCTCTCCAAAACACTTTTTTCCTAATTTTCTAGGGTTGACCTGTTTGTTTTTCATTGTTGTTTTGGCAATAATTCTCATCCTACCTAATATCAAATGTTCTCATCCTAGAACCTACTCCTCAGATTTGAGAAACAGCTATGAAATAAAAATATATCTCTTCAAACTGTTTTTTCTGTTTTTGAGATATAATAGTTTTGTCTTCCCTTCTTTCTTTCCAAACTCTACCTTGCTCTCTTTCAAGTCATGGTCTTCTTTATAAAATTGGTTTAGCATACATATATATGTGTATTTACATATATATATCCTTAAATACATAAATACAACCTGCTCAATATGTATAATGTTACTAATTTCAGAGCTGACTGGGTATCAGATAATGAGTTCCTCTCCTGTTTCCTAGAAAACACTATCTCATTCTCAATATTCTTTTTTTTCTTATTAAATAATTTATTTATTTGTTTTCCATCCTGATCACAGACTCCCCTCCTACTAGTCTTCCCCTCATGTGGTCTTTCCCCAAACCCCTGCCCTTCTCCTCTGATTAGGGGGATAATTATAAAAAGGAGAAGTCGATATAAGCCCTAAAGCACAAGATTCCCATGTTACAATCCACGGACTCAAAGAAGCAAAATAACAATGAGGGCCCAAAGGAGGATGCTTGAATCTCACTCAGGAGGGGAAATAAAATACTCACTGGAGTTGTACGGATGGAGGGAACTGGATGGGAATGGCGATAGTGGGGTAGGGATGTTGAACAGGGCAAGAGGGCCAGGACAGTGAAAGGAAATCGGTGGTGGGTGGGACATCTCTAGGATGAGCTAGAAACCTGGGATGGGGGTCTCCGAGAAGACCATAAGGGTAACTCTAGCTGAGACACCTAGCAATGGGGACTATGGAGCCTAAAGTGGCCACTTTCTCTAGCCAGGCTGTACTCTCAGTGAAGGGATAAGGACACCAATCTATCCACAAAAATTTCTACCAAAAGTGTTCTTGCCTACAATGAGTACAGGGACTAAAATAGAGCAAAGACTGGGGGAATGGCCAACCACTGACTGGCCCAACTTGAGACCCATCCCATAAGCAAGCAACAATCCTTGACACTATCAATGTTATTCTGTTAAGCTTGCAGACCGGTGCCTAGCACCTCTAAGAGGCTCCACCTAGCACCTGATAGAAACAGATGCAGAGATAGACAGCTAAACTTTAGATGGAGCTCAGGAAGTCTTGTGGAAGAGTTGGGGGAAGAACTAAGAGACCTGGAGGGGATTGGGACTCCACAAGAAGACTGACAGAGTCAAATAACCTAGACCCTTGGGGGCATCCAGAGAGTAGACCACTAAGTAAACAGCATACATGGGTTGGACTTAGGAAGCCCCCTGCCCATATGTTGCAGATGAGACACTTGGTCTTCATGCAAGTCCCCCAACAACTTGAGTGGGGGTTAGTCCCTGACTTCGTTGTCTGTCTGTGGATCCTGTTCCCATAACTGGGCTGCCTTGTCTGGCTGCAGTGGAAGAGAATGCACCTAATCCTCCAGCGACTTGATGTGCCAGGGTGGGGTACTCAGCATTTTTTTAGAACCCTATTGTTTTTTAGTTGAGTCCTGTGTCAGCTTTCCCTGCTCACTTTAGTTCTATTTATACTTTTCTTCAGCTCATGTTTAGGCAGATGTGTTGGTAATATTTTATGGATGTAGCCAATGACAATCCTAAGATAAACAGTCTCACAGCAATCTCCCTTATCCTCTGGCTCTTACAATGATTCTTCCAAAAATGACCCCTAGCTCTTGTGAGCTAGCAATGTATTGTAGATATATTGATTCTGACCGAGGTCCACAACTCTGCATTTTGGTCTGTGGTTTTCTATACTGGCTTCGGTCTGTTGAAAAGGGACGTTCCTTTGAACGCGGAGGGAATTACATTCATCTGAACACCTCACAGCTTTGTGAAACAAGAAGGAAGAAAGTTCTTACCATTTTGAGAAGCTTTCCTAAGCTTGGTAGAATAAAGCAACATTTGATAAAATTTACTTTCAGCCACTTTCTTGATATCACACAAATCTGTTGGATTGGTTTATTCATTCTGTAATTGTTGATTTAATTGATCTCTTTGACTACTGAAAAGTGAAATTCCACTCATGTGTTTAGCTCTGAGTAAGTGACATGGCTTAAAGTGTCTTGCCGCACTTCTTCCTTTGTCTCCTCTGTATGACCTGCACAAGTCAGTTTAAGCTGTCATCTACCTAAAGTCTTACTACACAATTTTATGGCTACATTTCTTCAACATCATTTTTCTCCTAACAGTAATAATGACACATATTCTATTATCAGAAAACTGAGCTGTACAAATCCCTAAAGGACGCTTCCCTAGACAAATAATAACAATTCTCATTGGCAGCTGACAGTTTGAATAGATAATAACACATTTCCAGCGTTAGTGCACATTTCCCACACCCACACAAATGAGATACTTCTGTGTTCTGACAGTGTTCAGTGATTCCTAAGCAGCTGTGCTGAGGCAGATGCTCAGCAGTTGTACAATAATCACCCAAGATGATTTAGAAATGGAAGTTCCAAGCATCTCAGTAATCTGGAATATAGTTATAAAACTTCTTGTTAGATTTTTCTAGCAACTCTGATGGTAGACAATGTTAAAAACCTCTACTATAACCCAGAGACTTCGATTTGTTATGTATAAGATCTTATTGTTCTATCATTTACCATATTATTCTCATGAAGTTCAAGCCTTCTAAGCTGGTATTAGTGTAATCTCAGACACATAATTTAATTTCTTAATGCTATATTTTTTCCATTTACAGATGTTATCAGTTAAATATTTCTAAAATATTTAGTATAATGTCAGCAGCAAGAAATTGCTTTTTTAATTAGCAAGAACTTTGGTTTTAAATCTTCAACCATTTATTAAGGAACCTTATTAATTGAAGGTAATTTTTTTCCTTGCTTGAGGAATACATAAACAACAAGCATCTGTTTGCTGCTGCATCTCAGAGTCTCTTAGGGAAGACTCTGAAAAATCAATAATCAAAATTAATATGCACAGATCAAGGCCTAAAATTAAGATGTAAACTGCATGACTATTAGAGGAAAACACATTTTTTAAGCTTAAGGATGTCGGATTTCATAATTATTTCTTGTATATAAATAGAGGACAAACACACAAAGAAAAAGTAGATACGTAGCCTATTTTAAATTTTTAAAACAGTTTGCAACAAAGGACACACTCAGTACATTAACAAGATAGTCCACAGATGAAAGCAATTATTTGCAAAGTATATACTTAATAAACGATTAACACTCAATATATACAAAATCTCTATAATTCATAATATTTTATTTACTAATTGCTAGCTTACTAAAATAATTACTAAATTTGCTAAATTACTTAAAAACTTACTAATAAATAATCACTAAAACCAACAGTAAAATGTTATTATATTACCTCCCTATCCTCTGATGAAATCCACACAACTTATTCCACATTCTGCTGTTCTTACTCAGTTTTTTTTTTTTTCATCTTTGTTGCCATTTCTCAAATTCAGTAGTTCAGCTCTCCACTTTGAAGGAATTAGTCACTTTCCTACCATGTGTTCTCCATACTTCTTTCAGGTCTTGACACAAGTCATACTGTATAACATTTTCATTTTGCAAAATGCCTTGACCTTCCCTTCTTACAGTAGTCCACATTTTCTTTTGCCTGACAGTGTTTGAAATGGGGCTTTAAAAACTTTAACCAGTTGAGTGGTAGTGATGTATACCTTTAATTCCAGGAATGAGAAGGCAGTGGCAGGTGGATCTCTGTGAGTTCAATGCCAGTCTGATCAACAAAATTGGTTTCAGGACAGCACAGAGAATCCCTATCTTGGAAAAAAAAATCCTTATCAGAATTGTAGAATTCTGTGCCCTGTCTATGCCTCATTCTTCTATTTTCTTAGTTTGTCACTGTTCCTGTGATAAGACCATTATTAAAAGCAAGAGGGAAAGAGAGAGTTTATTTGACTCCTATGACCTGATTACAATAGATAATTGAAGGAAGTCAGAGCAAAAACTCAAAGCAGGAATCTAGACTTGGGAATTGTATCAGGGACTATGTAAAAATCTATTTAATGGCTTTATTCCCGAATGGCTCTTGCTTAGCTTTCCATTCTATATAACCCAGGTCACTTGCCCATAGTGATGGACTGAGTTCACTTGTAATGATGAACTGAGCCCTTATGCACAATCACTAATTAAGGATATACCTTACAGACTTGCCTAAAGACCAGTCTAATGAATACATTTTCTCAACTAAAATTCCCTCTTCCCAGATGATAATGCCCTGGTGCAAGTCAGCAAAATCTAGCCAGCCCATTTGACTGGCACATAGCTACCAATCTACATGGAATTCACAGAACAGAACTGTTATTTTGCATTTTTTTCTTTTCGAAGGATTAAATAGCCTTGTCTTATTTAAGTTAAAAAGTTTAGAAGACATAGATAACAATCAATTAGGAAATCAAAAACATAAACTAACTTCTAGACAACCATAATCTGTTCTCCCTCATGTGAAGAGTCGTGTTGTTCGAGTGAGCAGAAGAATGATTACAGCTAAAGTCAAACACTCAAGAACAATCCAAACATGAATACGATATTCTGATTATGTTACAAAGAAATGAATTATACACCACAAAGTGATTGCATTGACACTACCCAGGGTAAAATTATCCCAACACAAGTCTGTGTTATTCAATTCTTTTGTCATCTCTAATAATAAAACTTGTAAATTTGTAAAGTTAAGTAAAAAAGTATGTTGCTATCATTTCAGGCAGAATGATACTCCCAGTGATGAGAAGTGCCTCAGAACATTCCACTTGGACCTCTTCAGACACAGCTTATTTTTCATCTTAAAGAATGTAAAATGAAAAATGCACATAAAACATGTGTCTGTTGTTCCCTAGGCAAAGTTTAAAACGCAAAGACTGAATAACAGTAAGTTAAAACTCAGTATTCTCTTACATATTTTTATCCAGCAATATATTTTGAAGCTCCATTCATTATGTAAATGGAGAAAACTATAGTGCCTCTTTAAAGTAATTTTATTTGAACTCATATTAATAGAAATCTACACCACCATGTGCTCACATGTCCTGTTAAACAGAAAACAAATGTAATATACGCCATTGCCTTAGGTTAGCAATCCTATTAAACTCTTAAAATTTCACCTCATTTTTTTTAACCAGGAATTCTTAAAGTCATATACTCTTTCAAAATTTTGGCTGTTTCACACATCTTCACTACTATAGAGTGTTTGGTGTTCGTTGATTTGCTTTTTAGATTACGTTTGTGTGTGCATGTGTGTGGGGGTGGGATATGTGTGTTTAAGTGTCTGCTCAGTTATCACCAGAGGCAGTGAATCCTCATGGATATAGAATTACAGAGAGCTACAGGCCATCCCAAGTGGGTTCTGGGAATCAAATCTAGGTTCTCTGAGAGAGCAATATTTCTTCATAAACACTAAGCCTTCTCTCTGGCCTCCTTAATAATCATTTCTTAAGGGAATCGTTTCATATTATGATGAAGTTTTTTTAAATGTTTATTTGTAATGTTCTGTCACGACTATCTCTATAAGTGTCTTGCATATTTTAAACTGAAGGATATGTTTTCTACGGTTCTCATGAAGAAACTTTTGTATATTTTAGATACAAATCTTTTATTAATATCTAATTTAATTAATATCTAATAAAATATACTATAAGATTGTTTTTCTTTTGTTAACAATGTATATCATGGAGATAGAATTTATAATTTTAATTAAATTGAGCTCCTTTTCTTCACTGATTGTACTTTATTTTGTATCTGAATACTCACTATGGAATATCTCTCATTAGATTATCACCTGTATATTTACCTGTGAATATACTTCTCATTTACCTGTGAAATGCTTCTCATTTTCTTCCTGTATTCATAAAGAGTTTAGAGATAATCTTTTAATGTTATAAGAAGAGAATCCGTGAGCTTTTTGCATATGAATATGCAGAAATTCCAAGATCCTGTGTTCTGACACAAGACAGGTGTACCTCCTTTGTGCAGTATTATCAATATAGTTAGCAATGCTTCTGTGAATGTTTCTGCATTGCTTTCTCTTTTCCAAATCCAATGCGTTTATTAGTTTCCCACGATGTCTTGACTAGTGTATTTTAGTGCTAGCTCTTGAAACTGGGAGGTATGGCTGTTGCAACGTTTTTTATATTTAATGTAAGTTAGCTAATTAAAGTCATTTGTAACATGAAAAATAATTATTAAAAAGCTTTTCTTCTAGAATCAGGAATTTTCTAGTCATAGCACATATAGTTTAAACTAACTACACTTTTTCAATAAATTATACACATCTAAAAAATTAAATAATAAATTTAATTAAATTGGATGTGTAAATAAATATTATTCCAGTACGACTAATAAGCAATATTAATATTTGCTTTTACTTTCACAGTTTTCTTGCAATAGTGATTAAATAATCTGAAACTCTACAGTATTAAGTATTAACTAATCTTTAACACTTATTTTTCTTAACACAAATGGAGAGCATCTAGATTATTAATGATATTTTCTAGTCAGTACAATTGAAAATAAACTATTACGACAATAAACATACTTAAATGTTTATATGAAATTATTAGCTTCCTTTAGAAACTCTTAAGGCAATTCGCTGACACACTCTAAAATCATTCTCTCAAGTTGGAGGGCAGACGGGCAGGCAGGCAGGCGGGCAGGCGGGCGGGCAGACAAGCAGGCAGGTGGGCAGGTATGCAATCAGATGGGCAGAGGGCAGCGGAGGCAAAATTCAGCTGGCATGGCAGATACTAGACTTCAGTGCATAGCTCAGCGCTGGCTACCACAGGCTGACCACTGGCCGCATTGCCCTCACCATCCTGCCCTAACTGAAGGCCCCTGGGGTCCTGGACCCACTGCGCTAGCACTGCCACAGACTGCACGGACTTGCAAAAGCTGGTGTATGACCTTCAGCACCCTGAAGTCTGAAGCCTCCTAAACCCAGCAGCCATCTACGTCAACAATGAGATCAGCCTGAGCGAAGCTGAAGTCTATGGCTTTGACTATGACTACACACAGGCCCTGCACACAGGCCCTGTATGCAGATGTGGTACACTCTGAGATCTTGAATGCTGCCTGGGACATCTTAATAGAGAACTATTAAGTACCCTGAAGGGATTCGGAAGTATGACTATGGCCCCAGCTTTGCCATCCATGGCCTCCACTATGACATTCAGAAGAGCTTTCTGATGAAAAATTGATGCTTTTCTTTATTTATAAGTAGGAACGGGCTACAGGGGCATCCAGTCTATGCCTAATGATAAACTGATTGACCTATACAGTGGCACCTAGCACATCCCATTAAACAAGATGAGCGGCTTTTAGGGCAAGGGCCCTTCCATCAAGCAGTTCATGGACATCTTCTCCCTTCCAGAGATGGCACTGGTGTCTTGTGTGGTAGAGTACTTTCTGGGTCATAACCTGAAGCTTGACCAAGTACCCTTATGCAAGGATGTGGCAGATGCCATCCGAGATGTGCACGTAAAGCGTCCCATGTACCAGTAGGTTGAGCATGGAGAAGTACATCCTGGGAAGGGATGAAATACTTGCAGTCCTGAGTCCTGAGCCACCTGGTGACCCATGGAAAAAGGCTGTTCCTCATCAACAACAGTTTTTTTTTTTTCAATGTGGTGGACAAAGGAGTGTGGCACATGGTGGGTCCCAATTGGTGCCAACTCTTCTATGTGGTCATCGGCTAGTCAGACGAGCTCAACTTTTTCACTGACCAGCACAGGCCTTTTCAAAAGCTTGATTTTTGAGTTTTTCAACCCCAGCCATCTTGACAAGCAATAAAAGTGGTGTCTGCCATAAATAAATAAATAAATATCTCAAATGTAAAAATGTGACAACTGACAAGTTTTTGATTATAAAGCGTATTTCAAACATCTACTAAAATAAATTTTAATGTGACTTTTTTCCCGTTAAAGTATTCGGTTATTCATTTTTCCAGCCTAGTTGATGCCCCCTCTGCTGGTCCCTCCTTACATGATCCCCCTTCTTCTATGCCCCTCCCCTTCTTCTCTGAGAAGATGGGAGGCCCCCCTCCTCAGTATTCTCCTACCCTGGTGCACAAAGTCTCTGCAGGGTTAGGCAAATCCTTTCTCACTGAGGCCAGACGAGGAATTCCACTTAGGGAAACATTCCACAAACAAACAACAGCTTTAAGGGCATTTCCATTTCCAGTTGTAGACACATGAATGAACTTCACATATGTCGGTTGAGTCTGCATATACTCTTTGGTCGGTGACTCAGTCACTGAGATCCCCAAAGGGTCTAGCTTTGTTGACTATCTTGGTCTTCCTGTGGAGTTCCTTACCCCCACTTGGACTGCCGATCCTTTCCCCAACACTTCCATAATGTTTGGTTGTGTGTCTCCGCATATGTTTCAGTCTGCTGATAAGTGGAGCCTCTCAGAGGACAGTTATGCTAGGCTCCTGTTTGCAAGCATAGCAGAGTATCAGGAATTGGCGTTTGCCAAAGGGACCGTTCTCAGGTAGGGCTAGTCATTGGTTGGTCCATTCTCTCAGTTTCTGCTCTATTTTTGAGCTTACATTTCTTTAAGATATGAAAAATTTGTGGTCAAACATTTTGTGGGTGGGTTGATGTCTTTATTCTTCCTCTGGGCATCATGCCTGGCTAGGGTAGGTAACCTCCTCAGGTTCCATATCACCACTGCAACTGAGCTAAGGCCACCCACGTTGACTTCTAGGAGTCTCCCCAGTCCCAGGTCTATGGTACTTCCTAGAAATGCTCCCCACTCTCCCACTCACTCTATCTGCATATTGCCAATCATTCTCCTGTCCCTCTGCCCCTCTCTCCTGTCTCTTTCCACATCTGATGCTCAATCCCCCATATTCCCCTCCCCATCTCTCCTTCCACCTTGTTCCATCCCGCCTTCTCCCTCCTATGACTATTTTACTCCTGTTTTTAAGAGAGATGTAGTATCTTCCCTTGGGCCTTCCTTCTTGTTTAGATTCTTTAGGTCTATGAAGTATATAGTGGATAGATATCCTGTACTTTATTGCTAATGGCCACTTATGAGTGACTACATACTATGCAGATGGTTTTGGGTATTGTTACCTTAGTCAGGATGCTATGAAACTTGTGGGAAACCATGGCAAGGCCTTACTCTTGGCAAACACTCACCCTTGGCTCTCCTATTTACTATTCTTTCTGTTTATCTTCCATGATTCAGAACAAGTATAACCTAGTTAGATCCCACAGCTGCAGCTAGTTTCCTCCACCTGCAAAGCCACCTTTCCCTTCCTGCCCCTCCCCATATCCTGTGTTTAGAGTATATAACCGGTGTGAACAATAAAATCTTTGCCAGTTTGATCTGACTTCTTGACTTGCTTTGCTTCTTTATTTTCTCGCACCTCTCAGTCCTCTCCACAGGGTCTAGGGGTCCCACTTGATTGTCCAGCTGGACTGGACAGAACATGGTGAAGCATGTGTCTTTGTGGTGTGGTGGAGAATCTTTTGAGTATATGCCCAGGAGTGGTATAGTTGGGTCTTCAGGTAGGACTCTTTCCAATTTTCAGAGAAACTGCCAAACTGATTTTTCACAGTGGTTGTACAACTTTGCACTCCCATCAGCAATGGAGGAGTGTTCCTCTTCTTCTAAATCCTCACCATTGAGTTTTTGGTCTTTGCAATTTTGATAGGTTTAAGATGGAATCTCAGTGTAGGTATAAATTTTTGCAGCTTATTATAATAAGGGCTCAACATTTCCTCTTGCCCTCCATTCACCAGAGGCAAGAGCAGAAAAAAGTTATTAGATATGGAGGATGTGGACCTGTTTAACAATAGTTCTTTGAGGGCAAGCTTGATATTGTCAACAGTTCGGTCCCATAGCAAACATCAGATTTGACTCAGAAGTCCTCGGTCCAGTTCTCTGTCTGTCTTCTGGGTCATATTTATATTGCTTCATCACAGGCCCTTTCACATGTTTGCTATATCAAAACAACCTTTTACCTCTGTTTGCTTCAGGAAAACACTCTTTCTGTGTTTGCTTTAGTGAGACACCTTTCACCTGTGTGACCCAGCAAAACAATATTTGTTGTTTCCTGTGCTGTTGAAGTTCAACTTTAATCCATGATGATCATATAAGATGTACGGGGCTATTTTAATCTTCTTGTATCTGTTGAGGCTTACTTTGTGAATGAGTATATTGTCAATTTTGAAGAAGGTTCCATAGGATGCTGAGAAGAAGTTATATTATTTTGTCATTGGGTAAAAGGTTTTATAGGGATTTGTTAGGTCCATTTGGCTCATAATCTCTATTATTTTCATCATTTCTGTTTAATTTCTGTCTCAGTGACCAGTTCCTTAGTACGAGTGCAGTGCTGAAGTCCCCCACTACTACTCTGTGGTGTTCGATGTGTGATTTAAGTTTAGTAATTTATCTTTGATGAATGTGGATGGTCTTGCATAGATGTTAAGAACTGAAATGTCATCTTGGTGTGTTTTCCTTTGATGAGTATGAAGTGTCCTTCCAATTTTTTTGATTACTTTTGGTTGAAAGTCTTTTTTTATTAGATATTAGAATGGCTACTCCAGCTTGTTTCTTAATTCCAATTGCTTAGAAAACCTTTTTCCAGTCCCTTACTTTAAGGTAATTTCTACATTTATTGAAACGATTTTTCTTGTATGCAGTAGAAGTGTGGATCTTGTTTACATATACACTTCTTACCCTGTGTCTTTTTATTGGTGAAATGAGTCCATTGATGTTGAGAGAGATTATTGACCAATGATTGTTAGTTCTTATTATTTTGATGTTGGTGGTGGTACTGTGTGTGTGTGTGTGTTGTGTGAGTGAGTGTGTGTATGTGTGTGTACCTAGGTTTTTTTTTTATAAAATAACTTGGTTTCTTCATCTATGCTGATTGAGAGTTTTGCTGGTTATAGTAGTCTAGGCTGGTATTGTAGTCTCTTAGGGTCTGCAAGACATCTGCCATGGACCTTCTGGCATTTGCAGTCTCTGTTGAGAAGTCAGGTGTAATTCCAATAGTCTGTCTTTATATATTACTTTTCCTCTTCCAGCTTTTAATATTCTTTCATTGTTCTGTATATTTAGTGTTTTAATTATTATGAAGCAAGGGGATTTTCTTTTCTGACCCAAAATATTTCACATTCTGCTGGCTTACTCTATGTTTATAGCCCTACCTTTCTTTAGGTTAGGAAAGTTTCCTTCTACAATTTTGTTGATGTTATTTTATGGGACTTAGAATTAGGAATCTTTACCCTCTTCTATTCCTATTACTCTTAGGTTTAGTCTTTTCATAGTTTTCCAAATTTCTTGGATGTTTTATATTAAAAACATTTTTAGATCTGGCATTTTCTTTGACATATGTATTAGTTTTTTCTATTGTATTTCTATTTCTGAGATTCTGTCTTCCATCACATCTATTCTGTTGGTAACAATGGTCTCTGCAGTTGCTGTTTGCTGTCTTCAGTTTTCCATATCCAGGGTTGCCTCCATTTGTCTTTTCTTTATTGCTTTTCAGGTCTTGAACAGTTTCAATCATTTCTTTCACCTACTTGATTTTACCTTGCTGTATTCCTTTAAAGGATTTATTTATTTCCTCTTTAAAGGTAAAGTTCTCTATCATCTTCATCGGATGAGATTTAAGATCATAATATTTCACTTCAGGTGTGTTAGGATATTCAAGGCTTACTGTAATATGAAAGCTGAGTTCTGATGGTAATATATTGCATTGACATTTGTTGATTTTTTTTTCTTGTGCTTGCCTTTAGCCATATGGCAGTCTCTGGTGTTGGCTGGCCTGGTAGTCACTAGGAGTAGCAGGCCTCTGGAACTGGTTGCTTGGGTGGCAGCAGGCCTCCCAGGCGGCAGGCAAAGCCGAGTCTGTGGAGTGGAGAACATATACAAGATTACAGGTGGTAGTGTACAGAGGAAGATGGAGCTCAGAAAGGACAGTGAAAAACTCACAGCTGCTGGGTTTGTTCAGGTCTCAGCAATTTCAGGCCTGGGGCATGGGCTTCAAACCTGCTTTTCTGGGGTGGCAGCAGGATCCTGGGAGTCAAACGGAGCTCTGAGTTGGGGGATGGAGTACATATCCTCTATTGCAGGTAGAATTGTGTACTGGAAGACAGAGCACAAAAAGGACCTTAATGTGGATTTTAAAAAACTAATATTTACCCAAAAGCTAGATATCTCAGAGACCCACAGTATGACTAGCAAAAAATGATAGTCAATAAAATGATAATGATATTCTGCTATATTCATAGATTGGTGCCTAGGTCAGTTGTCATCAGAGAGGCTTTCTCCTGAAACTGATAGAAAGAGGTTCAGATACCTACCACCAAACATTAGGTGAAGCTTGGGAAATCCTGAGAAACTGAGAGAGGAAGGGTTACAGGAACAAGGAGTGTTCAAATATCATAAGAAAACCCACAGAATCAACTAATTGGATTCACTAATATTCAACTAATTCACTAATTCAACTAATAGGCACTTACAGAGACAGAATAGAGAATCAGGGAGCCTGCATGTCTGACTTTGCTCAATCTCTGCATATATGTTACAATTGTGTAGCTTAGTCTTCTTATGAGACTCCAAACAAGAAGAGTAGAGATGTCTCTGACTCATTTCCCTCTCAATTATTTTTATTATAATAATTTCACTTTCCTTCAGTACATAGTGTTTAAATTTTTTGTTCATAGTTACCTTTTCACTTGCATTTTATCATTGATTGTCCATATGACAAAATATTCCTCATTCCCATTAATATATTTTGATTAGTCATTTAAGTGTTTTACAAAAGAGTTTGAGAATATTATATTTTCCCAGATCATAATGTCTTTCTAAAACATAAACTAATGAGAAATCTCTCTAGTTTCTTTATAATGGGGACATATTATTCTACAGAAGAATTCTGTAATTACAGTTTCTATTTTACAAAATCTGATAGCTGCTGATACACCCTGGCTTGGCATTGCCCGTAGCTATGATGAAATCTGATATCTGTCTAGACCAACATTTTTTCTACTTACATTAGAATAATTCTCTCTCTCATTCTTGTGTCACTTATTTAATTACAATGCTAATCATTTTTATTTTTAAGTGGCATAGATCATCATATAAGAGTATCACACATATATGATGTATAACATTCAAATCAAGGTAAGCATATTTATTTCTTGATAGGTTGCCATTCATGTACAATGAAAGCACAACAAATTTTTTCTTATGTTTTCAAATATGCAACACACTATCATTTATAGTCCCTTCAATGTGACATCACAACAGGATTCATCTTCCCCATGTATAAAACAGTGTCTATTGAGAAATCTCTTCCATCTACTCACTCCAGATTCTGGTAACTACAAACACACTATCAATTTTATCAGTATTAACATCTATGTTGCACATAGTCATCTATGTTCCATGTGTTCTGTATTCTACATGTGTATTCCCTTATGTTCTAGGCAGTCTAGTTAACTTTGGTGTATATTTTGCCATTCATTGACAAATAGATTAAGAGATTAAATGAGCCCATTCTTTTCATCACTTTTCCCTACATTGCATTTACATAATATGGATTTTTTTTAAACCTCTAAGTTTGATACATGGGGATACTAATGATCCTTCAGGTAAATATGTACCTCCCTACCTATATTCTTACTAGATCCTTTTAGTCAACACCACCCTTATTTGACTACCTACCATTGAACTTCATCAATTTATCTATTCAACTTAGTGTCTTATTTAAGTTATTTTGTAACAGTACTGTATTTTGTTTTATGTTGCTATTTTAATACTGTTGTTTTCATGATGCTACTAGTGTGATTTGTATTAATTACTGCTTAAAGTGAACTTTAGTTTTTCAAGTATTTTGCTTTCATATTTGTATAAAATAGGTTTTATCTAGAAACTGTCAGTGACCTAAAGATGATATTACAGAATCATGAGTCATATTTTGTCCCTCATGATTGTCTTGTGTTGACTTTTTTCATTTCTTTGGTGTTTGTGGAGTTTGTGAGTACTTTGTAACTTACGTTCTGCTTATTTATGTGTCTTATCTCCAACTTAGATGCTTTCTCCCTCTTTTCAAACATTTCATTATCAATGAAATATATTACTCAGGACTGAAATCCCAGAAGATGGGAGCCAGAGGCAGTAGAGTCTCTGTGAGTCAGAATCAACTGGGCAACCGAGTCAGACTCTGTCTCAAAAGAAACAAAATAAAGCAACAAAAACATGCAAACTGTTCTTATTAGACTGCACATTGCTTTCTGTGCAGTACACATTGATTTCATCATTTCTCATTTGCCTACTACTGGTGAGTTTTAGACTCTGTTTAAGAATTAATTTTAATTTTCTTCCTAAAGTGAACATTTTTAATTCTACACTTTTGTCTTATCTCTTTCTGTTGGATGACTATGTGTTCTAATATTGCTCAAACTCTTTGTTTTCACAATCTATCAGTTGGTTCTTTATATTTTTACAATAATCTTCAGTGTGATAGATCTTTGAATGAATGGGTATATCATTAAATATATTTCGCTATTTCTCATGAAGTCTTTTCAAGTTTGCCTGTGTAATATAATTACATTCATTTTAGTAGCTTTTTTTTTTTTTTTTTTACCAAGAACATTTTTCAGTGAAACTTTGGTTCTGATTAATAGCACAGCTCATTTCTATGAAAACTTTAAAAATACTTAAGATTTCTCTTACATTTTGATGCTAATAGTGATGAAAGCCATTGCTGTGTTTGTCTTACTATTTCTGTCTTCTTTGAAGACTAACTTCAGTCACCTCAAGCATGGAAATACATCTCTGCTATTAGTTTATTTGGAAGGACCAAATTTCAATCCAGCTCGTTATGAAGTTTCTATATTTATGCTGTGAATATGTGAAATGAATTGAATATTGTAAAATGTAAAAACATGAACATTACAATTTATGTTTTTGTTCTCTTGAGATCGTCATTGCTGTTAAAATGAACATAACCTTAAAGACACAAAATAGCATACATAGAGAACATAGCTATAAATGTGATGAAAACAGTAAGTATAGACGGTAGCTAGGAGTATAGATTGTGTTTATTTTTTTGATATTCAATTTTTAAAATTTTGGCTAAAATGAACATTCATTTAGGGTTTTAATATTGCTTCATAAACAATGATTTCAATAGTGTTATGGGATGACAGATATGTATCTTGAACTGATAAGAAATTCCCCTAAATAGGTTAGTCAATAAACAATTTCACCCAAATTTTCTTATTAACAGCTTTTGACAGTGTTTATTAAACATCGATGTTTATTGATAACATTCTGTTTATAGAAGCATGTATTTGTACCATACATGCAAAGTATAAATATGTGGATATATTTTTTTACTGAAAGTAGCTGGTCTCTCATTCAGTACATCTCAACCATCATTTCTTCTTCTTCCACTCATCCCAGCAACCTCCATCTCCCCTTTCCTCCAGATTAATCCCTCCTTCCTCTTTTATCTAAAAAAAAAAGCAAGCCACCAAGTGATGACAACCAAACAAGACAAAACAAGATACAATAAGATAAGGGAAACCTTTCAGATCAAGGCTTGACCATGCAACCCAATGGGAGAACAAGAGTTCCAAGAATGGTCAAAAGAGTCAAGCACACTCCTGCTCCCACAGTTAAGAGTCCCACAAAAAATACCAAGCTAACAACCACAACACAGAGTGCTTGATGCAGACTCCTGCAGGTCCCATACTTTTGATTTAGTCTCTGTGAGCCCATATAACCCCTGATTAATTGATTCACTGGACCTTGTTCTCCTGATGTCCTTTGCCCCCTCTTACTCCTACAATCTTTCTGAGGAAATAGACCTGGTAGTGACCTCCTAATTAAACTCTTAATCCGTATAATCTAACAGTTTCATTACACCTTCCCATCTGCTGCAGAAGATGGTGTCTGGTGATGACTGACACCGATCTATGAGTATAGCAGAATTATAATTAGGAATCATTTCATTGATTTTTTTCTTGTGTTGTTTGTTTGTTCATTTGTTTTAGGATGGTCATGTTTGGTTTATCCTAGGTCTCTGTGATACCCTCAAGCAGTGTTGGACATGAGAACCCTATTATGGAGTCGTCCTCAAGTTATATCAGACATTGGTTGACCATGTCCAAAAGTTCTGTGCTACCACTGCCTTAGCACATCTTGCAGGCAGGACAGATTGTATGTAGATCAAAGGTTTTGTGGCTGGGTTGCTGTCCATGTTTCTCTTTTTTATAGTCTGCAGAGTACCTTCCCTTACCAAAAGAGTAGAATATAAGTGTGAAGGCTCCAGGCAAACACCAACTTCTCCAAGTCTGATGTGGTATTGAAGTTCTTCACAGAGGGGACCTAGTTGTCTGCCTCAGAGAGGAGTCCTCTGTCCTAGCATCAGCCTGGGTAGTTTGAGATCTCCATGGAACCCCATTGGCTAACAACTCAACCAAATGAAACCCAGCCCAACACTGTGAGCCTTGTCTGGCTACAAGAGATGGTCAGTTCAGACACCTTTATCACCATTACTAGGCATCCTCAGTAGAATCACCTCATAGATTCAAGGACGTTTCCACTATACTAGATTTCCACACCTACCCACAAATGCTCCCAATTCCAGCCATCTTTCCATGTACTCTCTTCATACATCCCATTTCCCTGCACACCAGATCCCTCCCATTCCCATTCATTCCAAAGCATTTGCAAAATCTATTACATCTTCCCTATTCAGAGTGATCCATTCTATCCATTCTAGAATCCTCTTCTTTACCTAACCTCTCTGAGTCTATGGCCATAGCTTTGGTATATTTACGTAATAGCTAATTACAACTTATAAATGAATACTTACCATATTTGTCTTCTGGATTTGGTTGCCTCACTCGTATATTTTTTTTTCTAGTAACATTATTTGCCTGAAATTTTGATGATTCATTTAACAGCTGAGAAATATCCATGTGTCACATATTTTATCCATTCTTCAATTGAGGGATGTCAAGTTGTTTCAAGTTTCTTACAATTATGAAAAAAGTAGTTGATCAGTGTCATCTGGTGGGATAGTGCACCATTTTGGGTATATGCTCAAGCATGGTATAGCGGGTCTTGAATGAGATAGAGTCCCAATTTTCTGAGGAATCACCATATTATTTCCACAGTGCCTATGCAAGTTTGCACTCTACCAGCAATGGAAGGACTTTCTCTTTGCTCACTTTCTTTCAGCATGAGATGTTACCTGTGTTTTGACCTTAGTTATTCTGACATGGTATGGTGGAATGTCAAAGTAATTTTGAGTTGTATTTCCTTGATGGTTAAGGACGTTGAACATTTCTTTATGTGTTTCTTAGATTTTTAGACTGCTTTATTGTGAATTCCCTGTTTATATATTTATGCACTTTAATGGAATTATTTGATTTGTTCACTTCTAGTTTCTTGAGTATTTAAATATTATATATATATATATATAATATTCAATATTATGTATTATATATGATATATATTCAATATTCAATATTATATATGATATACATATATATCATATATAGAATATTAGTCCTCATTGGTAAAATCTTTTCCCATTTTGTAGGCTGTTCTTTTGTTCTATTGATAGTGTCCTTTGTCTTATAGAACGCTCTTCAGTTTCATGAGGTGCCATTTATTAATTCTCATCTTAGTGCCTACGCTATTGGTGGTAATCTATTCAGAAAGTCCTCTGCTGTGCCAAGATGTTCAAGGTTATTTCCCACTTTCTCTTCCATAAGGCTTAGTATATCTGAGTTTGAACTTCAGGGTTTTTGCAGGGTAATATCTATGGGTCTATTTTCATTCTTCTATATATTCTTCTATCTGGTTTTGCCAGCACCATATGTTGGTGTCTCTTTTTCAGAGTATAATTGTGTGAATTTATGTCTGAGCTTTAATTTGATTTCATCGTTCATGTGTTTGTTTTTATGCCAGCACCATGTGGTATTTGTGCTGTAACTCTGTACTACAACTTGAAATCGGAGATGGTGCTGCTTCCACAAGTCATTATTTTATTTTATTCAGGATTGCTTTAGCTATCATGGGTTTTGTGCTCTTCCACATGAAGCTGGGAATTCTCATTTCCAGGTCTGTGAAGATGTGTGTCAGAATTTTGATGGATTTCTTTAGATTGCTTTGTTAAGATGTACCTTTTACTATGGTAATTCTACCAATCCATTAGCATGGGAAATCTTTCCATATTATATTTTCTTCATTTCCTTTCTCAAGAACTTTAAGTTTTTATCATATAAGTCTTTCAATTGCTTGATTAGAGTTACCTCAAGATATTTTAGATTACTTTACATAATTGTGAAAGATGTTTCTAAGATTTCATTCATAGTCTGTTTTCCATTTGTATATAAGAGTGCTGTTGATTAATTTTTGTGAGAAACCATCTGGAAAAGGCTAAAAGCATGAAGGTGAGTTTTCTGGAGATGATCCACCATTTTGCATAGCCTGTGATGTGTGAGCTCTAAGAATGCAAGGTCCTTAGAGACTTTATCCGAGAGTTGCTTCCTGCTACTGATGTGCCTTTCCTGTCACTATTAGATAGCCTAAAGATTCCTGGGCATCAGCCCATCCTATTGAACAAATTTCCTACAGATAAACATAAAGATAAACTTTGATGAATTAATGCTGTTTAGATGTATTAATGATTTTATATAACTCCTGCTTGATTCAAATAATTTTTGGAAGGAAATTTTAAGAGATGGTTTTTGTTGTTTTGCCAGAAAGATATGATAAAGTTAGAATCAAGAATAGAATGTGCCCACTCCTCATAGAATAGTAAGCAAATGCTGCATAATAAGAATTCAATGAGCTTTCACAAATACACACACACACACATACACACACACACACACATACAAGAGAATTAGGCTTGCAACAAATTAGTGATCAAGGAAAATCATTCATTCTAGGTCAGGCTAAAGGATGCAGTCACAGGTGGTGCACTATGATAAAGTGAGGCTGTGTGAACCTTTTGCTTTGAATGTAAAATGAGCTTATAGAATGAAACACTGCTTTGAATTTACTATCAACATCCTTCCGTAAATCCTCTTTTTGTAACATTTTACCTATGAGGTAATTATCTAAAGAAATTTTGTCTAAGAAGATATAAGAAGGCCAGTAAGAAGGAAAAAAGTGGTGGCTTGGGGGCCTCTACTCCATCCACCAAATTTATGCATATGACATTTAAATCTCAGGCTAGTCCACCAAATTTATATATGTATATGTCTATTCATGTGTATGTACATGTGTGTGTAGTTATATATGTATGTGAGTGTGAACACTTGTGGTGTTTATGAGACAGATGGTTGACCCTAACCAGAATTTGTACAAGTGTCTGTGTTCATTGTCTGTGAAATGAATTTCTTTCTTTTCTTTCCTTTCCTTTTCTTTTCTATCTGGTTCATGAAGAGTTAACGAGTTCTAAGCCCCTTGACTGGCCAGTGATAGGTCACTAAGTCAGAGAGAAAAGATCCCTAGTAATTAAGTCTTTTTTCTTCTTAATCCCCTGCTGATGCTAGCAGGATTTTATTACTGGAAACCAGCAGCATTTAGCTACAGAATAGTAAGAAAGCATCACTTATCAGCAAAATATTGTAAGAAGAAAGAAACCAGTGCTTATTAGCACAGACCAGCAAGAGAAGTAAGTTTCCAGAGGCCACTAGCTTCTGGCCCACTGGACAGTAAGAGAGATACAAAGCCAAAGATTAATTCTTTGGCCTTCATCCAACATTGTGTCCAACTTCTGTACTTGTGATGCCAGGAAGGTGCCTGGCACTTTCTTAAGTTAGTAATATAGAGTGATTTGGCTTAGAGCAGGGATATTATAACTAATAATTACAAGTCTACAATATAAAACGTATTAACTTTTTTCATATAAAATAATATAAATGCAAAAGCTTGTTTGGACTTTTAATATTCCAACCATAACAGGGACCAGCCAATTAGTAACAATGTGGGTCCTTAGACATGGAAATTTAACCTTGAATTTACTCAAACATATCTTCTTGCAGAGCTTTTATTTTTTATCTTTATTTATTTATTTATTTATTTATTTATTCATTTTGGGTTTTTGTGACAGGGTTTCTCTGTGTAGCCCTGGCTGTCCTGGAACTCACTCTGTAGACCAGGCTGGCCTCGAACTCAGAAATCTGCCTGCCTCTGCCTCTCAAGTGCTGGGATTAAAGGCATGTGCCACCATTGCCCGGCTGTTTTATATTCTTTAAGCACAATTTTTAGAGACGTGGATATGAACTCAAATTTCAAAGATAGGGAATTCCTTGATATGAGAGCTATAAACCTTGTTAGTGTTCCTTCTAGGCTCTCCAAAAGCCAGGTATGCCTGACTTACTATAAAGTGTGTTGTTTGCCACATCCTCACTCTCTTACCCTCTTATGCTGTCTGTCCCTTCTCTCCCCATTTTACTCCTCATGTCTAATCAGGAGTTCCCAACTGCTCTCTTCTCTCCCTTTCCCTTTCCCTCTCCCTCTCCCTCTCCCTCTCCCTCTCTCCCTTTCCCTTTCCCTCTCTCTCTCTCTCTCTGCCTTTCTCTGCCCCTACTTGTTCAACTCCCCTCCTCATGCCCTAAATAAACTCTATTCCATACTATATCTATCTATGGCTGGTACACTAGGGGTAAGAAATGTCTCAGCATGGACATGCCAAGAGACCCCCTTGTACCTCACCATACCATGCCTCTACAAACTTATACCGTTTCTTTCCTTCATCTTTGTAAAACACAACAACTCTGCCTGGTATTATTGAGTCTCACAATGGTGCTTATCATGATGAGTAAAATATACTAGTTTCAAGATGATTTTTAAAGATGTTATTGATATAAAACCATATAAAACATTTTAAACTATTTATGCAATAAAGACACAATTTTTGTTCAAAATTAACTTATTAATGTAATTTAATTTACTTCTACACTAAAGGTTGAGTTGTATTTATAAATAGTATTTATGACAAAGATTAAAATGACTAAATGAAACAAAAAAATAATAATATGCTATACTACGTATCTCCTAAATTAACTGTAACTTTGTACATAGACCCACACATTAATCATTTTGCTAAACACAATAGAAACATATTCAATGATATACAGACAATGTTCAGCAGATATTCTGCGGAAAAGGTTCTGTTTTAAAATTGTTTTTAATATTATCTGAATTTCTATGAACATTATGCATATGACTTCAAGCTATAACTTTTACATTCACGGAATGCTGATTTTTAAGAGATCTGCTCAATTTCAGTTATTGAATAACAGTTCATTGGATGGTTCTAAACAACACAATGTAGGGAGAGAGACTGAGCAAAGTGCATGGTAGACATGCACGAAAATGAACAGCACAACAAAGCCCATTCTTTTGGATTCAGTTGAGCAAAGAAACCACAAAACACCCTCAGAAGGATGACAGTACTTGAGGATACATAAGAAATGGACAAGAAATAAAAGCCTGTGAAACCTCTAGGAAGCAAGTCATGATGCATGACAGATCCAGGACACATAATTGTGCATTTCAAAAGAAGATGTTTTTATTTTGTATGCTTTACTGTGTAAAGAAATCAAGAGTATTCTACTGTTCTTTGCATAATTTACATTTTCTCCCATAATTTTAGTATATCTCCAACATGCTATAAATTTGGAGGCTTTTTTTCTCCTTAAAACTTGCTAATCCTCATAAAGTAGACTTCATAATTTTATTTTTATTTGACCATAGAGTTAAAATTGTCACTGTTTATCAATAAGAGTACTAGAAATCAGTCCATTACCAGAAAATTTGTGGAGCCCAAGGCTGAAGATTTTACTTAGCAATTATTTAGAATGATTACAGAGAACATTTGACAAAAATCCCATCTCATACTGTTCCTCTCCCCACCTCCTCCAGGAAAATAACAAGGGACTTTACTACCTGGGAGTGGTTTTCAGTTTTGAAAGAGTAGATTTATCTTATCTTTATTATCAGTGAAAGAAAAAGAGATATGGTATTTATTCTGTGTAACATGACCCAGTTTCAGCCATCCCTAACTAAATCTCTTTCATAAATTCTCTGCAGAATTTATCGATACCTTGAATTCACTTTAAAAGTAATTCTGTCTACATGTTTGCTCAGAATCAAAGACTCAAATATGGACAGAATAGAAAGTGTCAGTAGTGTACATGAAGTTATTTTTTGACTAACTTTATCAGACATCTTCCTAACATTTTCCATGGATATTTATTTTAAGCAAATATGAACTCATAAAAGTAGGATACTATTTTTTTTTCACATTACAAGTTGTTCTGACTTAAAAAGAATGCAATGGATTTTAAATTTGGTGTCTGCTGATATACATTGTCAGAAATGAATGCCTGTGTGTGAGTGGGTTTTCATATCCTATTTGGTATGCTGATAACTCAGGGTATCTGCTTTATCATCATTGGAACGTGTCTAGGCCACTAAGATCAATAGAAACTTAAAATTAACTGCAGGTAGCTATTCAAACAGAATATTGCTGCAGATGTAAAAATGTGCAAGTTGTTATGAAGAAGACAAGCCAATCTCACCAAATTATATCACACATACGCCTCTTAGAATTGCTTTATCAATATATGATATGTGGCAAATATAAGTAAAATAAACAAGGAACATTCTCTTCTTCTCTACTTTCTGTCATTTCCTATTAGTTTTAATGAAAATACTTTGATTCAGTACATCCTGTGGAGAATAGGAAAAATATTTCCCTGTAGGTTGTTATTCAGTGGTTATTAAGGAGATGCTGGAGAGATACTATTTCTAAGACATTGATTTTACTATTCTTGTAGCTCAGTAAGTGGAATTTGTAGAGCACTGTTTTGATCATAGTTCTAGGAGGGGGGAGTTGGATGAAAATTTAAGTGTTGCTGAAAACTAAAGGGATGTTTTATAACTTCTTAAAACAATGTGTTAATAAGATAAAATATAATTTATTTATGAGATGCCCATGAATATATAAAACATGAAATATGATATTTTAATTTTTAGACAAATTTGTTGATAATTTTTTAGAAACTGATTTAAACTTTTTTATTTGATTCTGTTAATGTGAGATTGATATAATCTATGGAAAACAGAGTTAAAAATTCTATATAAAATTCAAATTATAGCAAAAATGAGTAATTATATTAAATAGACATGTTAAAAAATGCCACATCAGAGAACCATGTAAAAAGAGTGCATATTATTTCAATACAGGAAATACACCAAAAGTCTCTTTTACTACCTTGTTAAGTAAATCCTCAAAATCAAATATTCTGAAGTCTATACTACAGAACTGGATAGTTGGCATAGAATCAAAACCAGCCATAGTATTTAACTTGTGGAAAAATAAAACTGGTTAGAAAATTTAAAATATAAAATATTTTTTATTTTGTAATAGTTAAGACCTCTATAGTGATTGAGAAGAAATGAATAAATTTTGTATCCTTCTGAACAAACTAATAATAATGATCAGAAATTGTAAGTATGTAGGTATATGTACTACCTTTAAAGTTAGAGAATACCCAATGACATGTGTGACTCTATATGAGTAGATACATCACCCTCTACAAAACTTACAGAACATCAAAAAAGAGGGAGCAGGAAGCATAAGAGCTGGTGGGTGAGAAGATGTGCAGAAAATTCTGTACAAGACATACATGCTATAACTCATGAATTCACTGAAAATGTGCTGGTTACCAGTACAAGATTAGCACAAGATTAGACCCATCAACATATAACCCTGAATTAGGGACCACACCATGATGTTGAAATAATTATTTAAAAATAGCCGCTGGTCAAGCCGCTTATCTAAACTGTGGCGGCTCTGCCTAGCTCAGCCGCCAGGTTCTGTGGTCAGAGACCACATGTGAGCCGAGGCTAGAAATGGCCCTACCACATTAAATAGGACCCAAGCATTGGTATCTACGGTCTGGACTTCACGTGGTGCTGGGTAGGCCAGGTTTCAACATCACAGACAAGAAGCGCAGAACAGGCTGCATTGGGGCCAAACACAGAATCAGCAAAGAGGAGGCCATGCGCTGGTTCCAGCAGAAGTATGATGGGATCATCCTTCCTGGAAAATAAATTTTATCCAAAAGAACCAATAAAATTTTCTCAGAAAAAAAAAAAAAGAAAGAAAGAAATGGCCCCACCAGAAACACCAGCCCTGCCACCCACAAGATGCCAGCGTGGGAGATGGCTCTGCCAATCTTCCATGCTGTCTCCGCAAAGCTGGGCATTGCCCAGACCATCTCTCCATCCACTCAGGCTCGGTAGAAAAATGAGACTCTAATGCTTAAAGATTAGTCAAAGGCTTTATATGTTTGGTAATGATTAATAACAAGATGCTCATACAAAGAGAGTTGTATCCCAATTAGCTAACCTAATTATAACTTGTTCCCCACGACTGCTCTCCATACCTGTGTGGTTCCCAATCCTCCTACATCTCTGCCTCTCTTACTCCTCCTCTTCCTTTTCCTCTTCCTCTCCTAACTCCTCCCACCTTACCTCCTCTGACACCATGAGGTCTCCACTCACATATCTACTGAGGGACTATTAGCAGTTATTGGTTGTTGAAAAGAAAAGTATTGTTTTCTTCAGTGTTGAGACACTAAAGTGTCCTTTATAACAGTAAAAACCTCTGATCCAGAGTCAGGCAAACAAATCTAACTAAACTCCATAGTGAGCAAATGCATGCACACATGCATACATACAAACACCCACCCACCTCCCACCACACACACACACACACACACACACACACACACACCCACACACACACAAACATACTAAAAGTAAAACGAGGAGTTGTTGGGATTAATGGCTCCAACAAAAGAGGAAAGTTGATGAAAAGGGGCAATAGGGAGTGGAAATTATGATGATTCAATATAAAAATTCATTATAATCAATAAAAATTGAAAGCATATTTAATAATGTTTTAGAAACAAGCAAACGTAGAAAAATTCACCTAAAATAATATTTGGATTTTTAGGGGAAGAATGTGCTAAATAAAAAAAAAAAAAAGAGAAGAAGAAATCCAAGAATGAAAGTTCTGGTTCATTCTCCACACTAGATAGTTTATGTTAATTGCATACCATCTTATCCATTCAGAAAACTTTACAAATGAGAAAATGTTACGTTTCAGGCCATATTATTGTAGTGCTCTTGGAATAGTACTCATGGTGTGTATGTGTGTGCTCACATGCATGGGTGCATTAGTGTGTGCTTGCCCTTGTTCTAAATAGTCTCTCTCCACACATGGGCCCAAATTTGCTCATCACAGATGGGGATGTTTTCATAGTCATTTAACCAAATCATACCAAGTCTCCAAAACCAGAATTTGCAATTATATACATTTGCCAGATAGCCAGGAGCAGCAAATTATTTCTTTTCTTTTCCTTTCTTTCCTTTTCTTTTTCTTTTCTTTTTTATTGGATATTGTATTTACTTACATTTCAGATGTTATCCCCTTTCCCAATCCCCCCCAGAAGTTCTCTATCCCATCCCTTCCTCCTTTTTGCTTTAATACTATTTTAATTGCATGCAAGTATTAAGGTCAGTTCTAGGTTGAGGACCTAGCAATGCAATAGATGCAAATACTCAAGGAACAAGTAAGACAATAAACATAAATAGTCAAAAAACAAGCAAGGCAATAAACAAAGTTCCATGATCACTCCTGTGATCACTATTTCTCAGGGCTTATCAGGATAATCAAAATATCTGAGCCAACTTCCTTGTCCTAGCCGAAAGTCATTTTCATGTCTGAAGCCTACTTCCTTGTTCTAACCTAAGATTTAGATTCTTGCCTGAAATTGCTTCTTTGTTCTAGCCTAATGACAGATTCCTGCCTGAAGCCCACTTCCTTGTCCTTGGCCAATGTCAGATTCCTGCCAAGGCAGTTCATTTCCTTGTCCTTGGGCAATGTCAGATTCTTGCCAAGCAGCCCAAAAAGCTCTCCACCTCTCCTCCTTTTTTATTTCATAACAAGACTGAGCCTGTCTTAGGTCATTCTAACAAGAATGCCTTCCTTACCTGTGTCGTGGAGTTTGCATTATCCAAAGCAATGCACTTCTGTCTTAGGTTGGTAAGGCTCTGTGAAGAATCTTACCCATCCTTGACTTGTCAGCCTGTTAATTTAGTAACTCTGTCTGGGGGGTCCATTTTCAGGTTCAAGCCATGTACTTTGGCAGCCAATATGTTGATGTTGTTAAAGACAAGCTTTAACATCATGGGCAGGAATAAACATATTCCCAGAACAAAAAGGAGCTAACATGCTCAAGCTATATATGCCATTCTTGAAGCTTAAAACTATTTCTTTAAGAAGTATTTTCAGTAGTTACAATGATATGAGCAAACAGAATAACAAAGCCTTAATTAATCTTCCTGTTAAGTTCCTTTAACAAACTTTCCTACTAGGATCATTCTAAAAATGAAAGGATTTAGGTACTGTGCTCATACTGCAGCACAACTTTCTATTTATTTCCTCATACCCTAACATATACACCTGCCAAACAGGAGAGTTACTCATTAACACAAATGTGTTAATATGGCTTCTCTACAACCTTGTCAATGACAGGATTTCATAAGATTTTCCTAGAGGGTGGATACATTTTAGTAACTCTTCTTACCTCTCTGAAAAATTTACATTGCAAGTACATGCAGATAGAATTGCAACTCATTAAGATGAAGATAAGGACAAGTGTGAACAGTGAAGAGTTGAATAAGGACCTAACTATTGGAATTCTGTTGACAACTTGTTAGCATTTTTTTTTTTTTTCTGAATCCCAACACCCTGATGGTAGCTAAAATTGAGATCACTCGAGTATAACCTTACAACTGAAATAAAATGTGTGGTTAGATTCTACCACATATATTCATTCTAGAGGAAGAAAATGACAAGAGTGTTGCAGACACACATGGTAGCTGGCTAATGTTTTGATTCTTCCTCCTGTAAAAACATATACAAATGATTGACACAGCAGAGTGTACACAAGTGGTGGCTGATAGCAAATGTGGAATTGCCCATATATAAATAACATTTCACACTAGCAGCTACTAGGGTGGGATTTAACTGCTATGACCAAAATAAGATGCATAGTCCTTTGACTTTCTGTCTGAAAGAGGACAAGAGACAGTTAGAGAATACCAATAAGTCTGAGAGTTCCAAAGGACAAGGGAAACCAGTGTCAGAAACAAAATATAGGCCCTGGATCTCCACAAGTGAAACTTGGAAAGAAATAAAAATGAATAAGAGAATTAAAAAGAAAAAAGAATAAGAAATAAAAACAAAATAGACTATTCTAAAACCATTCTACCACTATACACATTTTATAGATTCTAATGTCTCTGTCACTTCTCATATGTATAACCACTTATTTTATTGTAATAGAATATATAAATAGCTCATATATGCCACATGTATACATAAACCTGAGTGTTGATGAAAATACATATACTTTAATATAGTCTGTGTATTTACATTTTGTACAAGTTGCAGGTAGTTCCAATATTTTTCTAAAAATCTAATCATGTAATAAAATAAACACAAGACATTTATTGCTAATACACTAGATTAATTATATCATAATCAATTTTAATGTTTTAAATTTTATTTCAGTCAGATCAACCTAAATCAGGGAAACCATTCATTTATCTACCTATGTCTCACCTCCATCTGCATTAAAATAATTATCATAGGGAACAAAATATTAACTAGGAGTGGGGGGAGTATATGGTATATTGTAGCATATAGTAATATCATTAATTTTGTATATTTGAAGGCAATTATAGCATTATTCTATTATTTATCAACAGGATACAGTCATATGAAGCCTAAATAAATAAAATATGTGAAAATGAACTTTTAACTTTAATCAATCTCCAAAATCTATGCATTTGGCCTCTTCTGCTTGAAATCTTGGTTTGTGAGGTTTTGACTACATCAAAGATATTGCAGCAGTTGATGCATTTCATTCTTCTCTATGGTATTCAAAATAAGGATCTGTTGTGTGGACTTGGGATGCTTTTGTTTAACATTCCTCAGGCCTTAGGTTCTTCATAGTACCCACAAGTAGATAATATAGGATAATATCAGAGGATAGGTAGCAAGATTGGAAAAACAGTGCTGGCCTTGTAAGATTGACCATCTAAGCACACAGGTATTAGAGAATAAGCAAGATAATCAAGTATGTGTACTAAGCAACTTGATGAAATTATACTTTTAAACTATACTATTTGTATTGCTACATTTAAAATTTTTGGAAACCACGAAAACCAAATAAATAATAATTATGTTTGATGGCTCTGTTTAATTCTTAGAATGTAGCACAGGAACAAAGCGTTAACTTACTGAGGATGCTGTCTTACAACTAAAGCCAGTTTAGACTGGTCTAAACACATCTGTGAAAAGATATTGGTTTATGTATCTCTTTGAAATGTGTTTGTTTTAGGTAACCCTAAATTAAATAAGCAAGTGTAACTATACAGACACAGTAAAACAAACAAACAAACAAATAAAACAACATATGGAATATGAGTATGCTCAGTTTTCTAAAATAATTTATTTCCTCAGACAAAACTGCCATGTTCTGACTAAGACAGATACAGATACTCACAGCCAACCATCAGACTGAGCCCAGGGTTTCCAATGGAAGGGTTAGGGGAAGGGTTAAAGGAGCTGAAGGGGATTGCAGCCCCATAGGAAGAACAACAATATCATCTAACCAGATTCCCTTAAACTCCCAGGAACTAAACTACCAACCAAAGAGTACACATGGATAGATTCAGGGCTCCAGTTACATATGTAGCAGAGGATTTCCTTATCTGGCATCAATGGGAGGAGAGGCCCTCAGTCCTGTGGATGCTTGATGTTCCAGCATAGGGGAATTCTAGAGGAGTGTGGCATGAGTGGGTGGGTGAAGGAGCACTCTCTTAGAGACAAATGTGAGGAGGGATAAGATGGGGGAGTTGTGGAGGGGAGACCAGGCAGGGTTATAATATTTGACATGTAAAATAAATAAAACACCCAATTAATTTAAAAAAAAATCTATAACTTTTTATGTAGTCATTGTTCTAATAATAAGGCTGTAAAGGAAAAACCTTAACTATTAATGTTGATATTGCTTTGATTACCATTCCTGGAAATAACAAACATTTTAATTTTGGATTTCCTCCACGACAGTGTGCCTCATGTAGAAATACTATATGAAGAATTTCAATTTAGAAGTGCTTTCATGGTCCAGTATCCCTCATGAGTATACATACAAAAATTCTCAATGAAGTAGTTATATATTTTTGTTGGGTTTACACTTGATTTCACTATTTCAATATTATTTGCTTTGTGAAGGAGCTTATTGTGGTTCTGAATTTTTTTAAACATAACTCAAAAAGTATTGCTTGTTTGAAGGCTCTATAGAATTCTTGTATAAGTATATCTGACCCTTGGTATTTTGCTTGTTTGTTTCTTTTCATTTTATTCTGTTTGAATGCTTTTTAAATTTTTTTGATTTGCTGAAAAAAAATTAAAAATAAAAATTAAAAAAAAAAAGAAGTGCTTTCATGGAACAGATTGATATAACATATCACTATGGCCTTTGTCATGAAATAGAATACTGTGAAAGCATTCAACTTTAGTCTACTTGAGTCCTCATAAATAATGCTCCAGAAGTATTTAGATGGATTATGAACACAAGCAATGTGACCAAGTGTTTCATATAATGAAATTTCTTGGTTACTGTATCTCCAACATTATTTGACCATAACGAAGGCAAAAATTTTTTATAATCTCCAAGTAGCCATTGGCTAGTGGTTAAGAAATGACCACCTTGTCAGAATTAAGCTTCTATATTCCTCTTCACTTAAGTTTTGGACGTCATGCTCTTCAGCCTTCATGTATGTCAATGAGGATGAAGAAACAAAATGTTCATAGTTAACCTCACAACGATGTTCCCTCACATCTTATGAAGTTGACATTTATTGAGTCTTATCCTATTCTTGTTATTCACAATTCCTGATGAATGTGCATTGCAAAAGTAAATATCATTGTTCCATGGATCTTAGGACCATGGCACATAATTACTTAAGCATTATGACACCAGGAGGTAATGCAATGATAATGAATCTGAACCTCAGACTAACAAATTTTGATTGACATTAGTTATTCTGCATGTTAACTGTGTTCTTACATCTGTGAGATGGACATTCGTATGACTGCCAAAAACAAGTTGATAGACTTGTGCATTCTCAAGAATTCAATATCCGATTTTCTCAACACACCAAAACATACTTATTTCATGCTCTGACCAACAGGCTAGATATTTCTTATTTACTTTTCTGTGAGAGATGACTGACTTGTTTTTACTTACTACCATGTTTCCATATTTCCTTGGACAGTATTAATAACATATTTTCTTTTGTCAAAAGATAATATAATGACTGTTGCATTCCAAAGTGCTCGTAAAACCAGCCAAACTTTAATCCTGACATCAATAGTCATACATTGTTCTCTCTCTCTCTCTCTCTCTCTCTCTCTCTCTCTCTCTCTCTCTCTTTCTCTGTGTGTGTGTGTGTGTGTGTTTTTACATGTAATTTCAATTTCAGAAGAAATAAACTGATTTGATTAGACAACAATTCATGCTTATTAACCATGATTTATTCTATGTCTTAGATTTAGGGAGTAAAATTCTTAGGACAAAGAAAAGATTGACCTAAAGAATACACACTTGAGTCAGCTTCTTACTTTAACCTGGATACAGAAAGACAGACACTTCAGAGAAAAAAAAAAAAAGAAGAAAGAAAGAAAGACTATAGAATGCCCCAATTATGCCTCTGACCACAGGAGGTATTTTATATTTTTGGCCTGTGTGTCAGTTCATTTTCATCACGTAGCAATCTGTTCTAACACATTGCTGTGCCATGGAACCATGAGATGCTATCACTTCCATGGCTATTTGGCTGATGTCAACTGGGCTGACCTCATTGTGTTCTATCCTGTGCTGGATCAGTTCACTTTCACATTTGTGGTCAGGAACCAATTCAAGAAAGAAAATTTGGCCATTCTATTGCTGACATGTCCTGTTGCTGAATGGTTGTTTCCAGGGATAAAAGAGTTATGTGGGCATATCCCATTCATCATAGCCTGCTAGTTCACCTTGTTCACAATGTTCTCATAGGGAACAAATGAGGTACATTTCCATTGAGAACCAATGTTCCCTACTAACCTTAGGTCATATTTCATGATATCTCATTGGCCAGAGCAAATCATATGGTGAAATCTTATTTTATATAAAGGACAAAGAACCTCTACTGTCTGCTAATCCAATTGGCTTTAAGGCACACTGAATGGCATCCCTGCTAAAAATAGATCTAGATAGTAAAGCCAAGCATTGGGCTGATGTTTGGGGACCCTATGGAAGAGTTAGGGAAAGGATTGAAGGAGTTGAAGGGGATGGTTACCCCATAAAAGACCAAGAGTATCAACAAATCCAAGCCTCAGAGAGCTCTCAGAGACTAAGCTACCAACCAAAGAGCATATATGGGCTGGTCTGTGGACCCTGGCACATATGTAGTAGAGGACTGCCTTGTCTGGCCTCAGTGGGAAATGATTCACCTAATCCTTGATGCCCCAGGTAAAGGGGATGCGGGTAATGTATGGTGGAATAGGAGTTGGTGATAGAGGTGAAGGGGTGGGGGGAGCACCCTCTTAGAGGCAAATGGGAGGATGGATAGGGTAAAGAACTCTTGGAATGTGGACAAGGAAAGGGGCAACATTTAGAATGTAAATAAATAAAAACAATTAAAAATTATAAAAGAAGTGTGAACTTTGATTGGTCATTCTTGCCATTTACTGCAACTCATTCTGTTTCATGAGCTATAGGGACCAGATTGCATGTATTTGGGTCCTGGTGCATTCTCATAGTAGTCATTTGACCTTGACAAGCTTCTAATTCTTTCTGTACTGACTAATAAAATATATGTTTATGATATCTTCTTATAGAAAAGGCTTAAAGATTAATTGTCATTTTAAATAATTCATTAAAGGATTTTTGGCACAATAAGGCTAGCTACTATTATACTACTAATAAAAATATCTAAGTTGTCCCATCTTTAAAGGCAAAAATATATTTTTCTATTCACACAGTCTGTTCCTTGCTAAATACATACAACATTAGATCTTATGTGGGACTTTCCATTTTTCTCACCAATTTAATTTTTTTTATATTTATTTGTTGTGTAGTGTACTTTCTGCATAATGTGAATAAGCATATATTCACCTTAGATAGAGAACTGATGACAGACCAAAGTAATAATACAACCAAAGTCCAACTTGTAGAATGGTTTTATTGAAGTTACAAATAGCAATATGAATGAGGGGTTATTTACATGAGCAAAAATGACTCAGAGACAGGTAGGCATATCACCAAAGCCTATGTGAGGGGTGGTTCATAAAATTATGCTGCACAACCTGTAAGCAGGTTATAGAGTGTCTTTTCCAGTTAGCTCAGTTTGTTTGAGCCTCTTCCAAGCAGCTAAATTTGTCTGAGAGTCTTTGCTGTAGACTGCTGGGATTGCTTGAGAGGCTTCTAGGTAATTCTGATTGAATGTCACTCATCAGTTCTGACTGCTCATATGATCTCACAAGAGAGGAAAATAGTGAAACTTATCTATTTCAGGGAATTTCTGAAGCTAGTTTGAAATGTGTCCTACCTTAATCTACAGGTGGAGATTTCACCTCCTTTAGAACATCTTGTTATACCCACTGTAAGCATCCTGGCTTCCATGAGCTTCTATCCAAAGTGGAAAAATTTAACCTCAGAGAAAATTGCTATGCAACATTATTTTACTATAAATTATTGTGATTATTTATAGTTAAATATGGGGGACAACAATAAAGGAGCTTTCTCGGTTAGAACCCATTTGTCCTTATTTTTTCTTCTTCCAGAATAGAAACTCTGTCCCTGGGCCATTCCTTCTTGTTATTCTTTAACTGGATGTCTTAGTCAGGGTTTGTATTCTGCACAAAACATCAGGGACAAGAAGCAAGTTGAGGAGGGAAGGGTTTATTCAGCTTACACTTCCACATTGCTGTTCATCACCAAAGGAAGTCAGAACTGAAACTCAAGTAGGTCATGAAGCAGGAGCTGATGCAGAGGCCATGGAGGGGTGTTACTGGCTTGCTTCCCCTGCCTTGCTCAGCTTGCTTTCTTTTAGAACACAGAACTACCAGCCCAGGGATGGCACTACCCAAAAGGGATCCTCCCAACTTGATCACTAATTGAGAAAATGCCTTACAGCTAAATCTCATGGAATCATTTTCTCAAAGGAGGCTCCTTTCTCTGTGATAACTCCAGCTTGTGTCAAGTTGACACACAAAACCAGCCAGTACACTGGAAAACTTTAGTCTAACTCTTGCCAGGATTGGTGATATCTCATTCTAAGTATCTCTTTCTCACTCAAGACTTCCAAGTCATTGTGATCAAAGAGAATCTCTCACCATGATTTATGCACCCACTATGTCATGAGGAGGTTTATATACTACCTTGTATGTTCTGCTCTTTAAAATATTTATTACCATTCTCCTTTAGAGAATGTAAGGTTCATTGGTGAATGACCCATCTATGCACGTGATTCTGATACCTCTGCTTTCTATGTGATGGTTTGTCAGCATATATTTAATACACTTTATAAAATCATACTCTGTTTCTATGTACTCCCCTGATGCCCTTAGGTTTTTACTAAATATCTTCTCAATAAAAGAGCAAACTTTAACTAGCTTCACTGTTTTCTGGCATAATATAAAGGTTTCCAGTAACATTAAGCCCTTTAAAAAAATTCAAAGACAGGAACTAAACAGCAAATTGAAGATGATGTTTAGAGACCCAAGAAAAGTTGTGTCACATAGGGGAAAAAAAAAAAAAAAACCAACTAGCGGGCACGCTTGAAAGCAGCAATTCAGTTAGGTCTCTATTATCTGTGCTAATGAAGAGAAGCAATGAGGCAGATGATCCATAACAGCAGATAATGAAAAACTATTTGCATTTAGCTTTGAGATGTACCATCTAGAATCCTCAACTCATAAACAGGTTATATTCCAAAGGTCATTGGTAAATAGGTTATTTTGTACTCTCAATAAATTTCCTAGGAAATAATATAACTGATTTATGGTGTAAACAATATTTAGTAACTAAAATAAGAAACAAATGTTATACCATTTGACTTGAAAAATTGCCTCCCAGATTTCAAGTAGATATGTTCAGAAGCTTAGCCACACACAGATAGGCTTTTTCCTATCCAGTCAATCTCAAGCCAAGTCTCTGGAACCTACAAATCTAATATGGATGTGACAGGAGATGGGGGCAGATTCTGCAATGGCTCAGTAGTAGAGGTATATGCCTGATAGAAATATATAATACTGTCTATGGCGGCTTTTAGAAGATTCCTTTGGAAGAAGGGGCAATAGTATATACTAAGATAAGCAATCAGGAGGGATAAGACAGTGTGGCACCAGCTTAAAATGTAGAATACATCAAATTTCTCATAAATGGCAGAACTAATAGTCCTGAGAAGCAGGTAGTGTGTATAAAAAGAGAGTTAAGCAGAATTAGCATTTCTCATAAGTGAATAAGAGTAGAATTCACATCAAAGGCAGGTGGTTGTCTAAAACAAAGAACACAGACAACATCAAACATGGTTGAAACAATAAACAGCAGTAATAGATAAAACATTCCAGAAATATAGTACTAAATTTTGTCAAGTCTAAAACCACACTTTTATGATAGCTTTGGGTCTTTTCCATTGTTATTGTTTAATATTGGGAAGATGCATTTGTGTTATAGTACATGTCGAGTTTAGAGAACAACTTTCAACAGTTAGGTGTTTCAATAGTTAGGATTCATGGATGGAACTCAGATGATCAAACTTGTATAGCCAGCTTTTTTACCCAGAGTCATCTTTATGATCTCTGTGACTCCTTTTGTATAAAAACAAACAGAAATAAAATAATAATATCTTATAAGACTATAGTTTTGAAATAAACATAACCAATAAAATTATATTAAAATTCAAAGGAGTGGAGCTGGAGATATGAATCAAAAATTACCAACATGTGCTGTTTTATCTAGTGACCCAAGTTTATTCACTAGCACCCATGTCCAATGGCTCACAATTGCCTGTTTCCAGCTTAAGGGCATATGATGGCCTCCACTGCAATACACATCCACATGCACACATTCACATAAGAACAGTCAGATATTCATAACTGAAGATAATACAAATAAATGAATGTTCATAAATCAATGAAGTAATAAATTTGAAATCACCATGACTGGTATGGTAGACTGCAATTTTTATCAAGGATCAATTTTAGTCCTACCAGGCAAAGGTAGTAGAATGAAAGGGGATAAAGCCACATTGTCTCATAAATATTTGATCTCTTTATACATGATTTCATTGATTATTATGCTCCCTAGCTATTCACTATATGCTAATTTTATGAATATTTTTGTATTCCTTTTTTTTTCTTTTTCTATACTTGATTAGTTAATGACATTCCCAGCACATATTCTAATATATTCTAAGTCTACTGGTAAGAACAGTTTTGGCTGATTAGATAATATCAAAAAAATGGAGGAAGTTAGAGAATACTTCTTAAAAGCATTTGAATGAAGAGTATTATAGAGAATAGATGAGTTGAAAAAGGTCACAACAAAGCCACACCTGAATCTTTGAAGGATACTGTAAAACTAGTGACAGAGAGACAGACACACACACACAAGGTGGGGGAGAATCTTGAATACAATAAAAAGTATTACTTGGTTTATGTAACAAGCATTTATTTCATAATTATATAAGTTTTACAATATATAATATAAATTAATTAATTATTGCAATGAATATTGGATTGAGAGACTGCTGATGCATGAAAGACAATGCTGCACAGTCTACTAGAGTGATACTATAATAATCTGATTGGTAAATAACAAGGTCTTAGATCATAGTAGTAACAATTGAATGGTTGAAAATTGAATAATCTGGTTCTAGAAGTTGTGAGAAAGAGACATGTCACCACAGTTACAAAATTTTTCATCTGTGCAACTGAAAAACTGTGGTTCTTCTCTGCAGAGATGATTAGACTTTGGGGAGAGGCATAATTGGAAGCATAGAAAATAAGAGATTCTGTTTGGACAAATATTTTGAGCTTTATTAGACAGTAAAATTGACATTGAAAGTAGGCAGAATATATATGAGCAAGGAATTCAGGAGAAAATAAATATATTCCATAAGAAATAAATTTGTGGATATTTAATAATCTTAAATTACATGATAGGTAATATTTATAATATTGATTGCAGATAGCCTTGCTATGTGGTATCATCTGTCATCCAAATTTATTTGGGGGAATAAAACTTAAGATTTTTTTCTAGAATGTTTTGAGAGTGAATTTTTGTTTCAATAACCTTTGGCTTCTTACTCTTCATAGAATATATTCCATTTTAGCTTACTTTTCATTTATATATTTGTATGTTCCTATGAGTTACGTTAATTTTGAAATCCAAGTCTAATTGCCAATGGCTCTTTAAATGTTGTTAGTTATTCACTCTAGGAGAACAAAACCTTCAAATTTAGAACAGAGTCCTGCTGTCTGTTATTTTATATTGAATTCAAATTCTTTCATTCAAAAAAGAATTACTTCATCTCTGGTTATAGTTGTAATTTGTACTCTAGAGAGAAACTAATCCTTCAAAGCCATTGACATTTATTCTTCATGGTAAAGAGAAAGGAGCTCAGAGACCTGACTCTTTTCTATTTAGATTATTGATTTCATTAGTTTCAGAAAATTGCCATAGCATGCTGTATGCAGTTTTCTTATGCTAATTATGCACAGGGCACACAATCTCAACAGTATTAAACATTGCATTGTTCTCTAAAAAGCACCAACATGTACAAAGAGGGAAAAGTTTTAAAATATGATAAAGATTTCTAATAAAGATCTTCAGAGTTCTTTCAAAACAAATATGTGAGTTCAACAGTTTAATTAATATTTCTTACTTCCCTTTCGTACATGTGCCCCCCCGCCACAGACTCCACCAAACCAATAATATCGTTATCTGATTTTTTTCTACAGTGTTTTATATGACTTTTAGAATTTGGAAGTTGAAGAAGATACCATATCTGATGTACTGACGTGCACTGCCAAGTACTCTTCTAAAGTCATTTATAAAAGTGATTTTATATATTCATCAGGAATTACTATATGAATGTCTGTGAAATCACACAATGAGATAGGTGTACAATGGAGAACCAGGAAAACCATTGTTGTGCTTCAATGTTACCCCAAGGCTTTATTTTCTACTATCTACCTTGTGTGGTAGCAGCTGATAGGACAGATCTCCATCTTATCCAAATGTCCAGAACTAGGAGAACTGAGGCTGTGTCTAATAGCAGGATACGTTGTTTGTTCAATTCAAAAGGAAAGCATATTCTTCTCCTGCCTTTTTTTCTATTGGAGGGAGCTCCCTCAACATGTTGTCTTTCTTCCCACATTGGTGAGAGTGACCATTTTGCTCAACTTGGTGATTTAAATATGAATTGCTCTGGCAACACACTCTCACACTCAAAAGTAATATAGTCCCAAGGTACAAGCTTCCCTCAATTTAGCAGAGTTGACACAAAATTAAAGATGGCATATAAATAACATTAAAAGCAACTTTCTTGGATTTGAAATCCTTTAAAAGTTGTTTTCTAAATCTCTAAATACTACTAATACCATATAATATAAAATACAATTTATTATTGTACTGGCATATAGTTTTAAATGTCCAAACTGTAGCAATTCTTGCCTAGATTTATCAATATGAGAGTTTCAAGTGCACTCTCAAAGCAGTGATCCTAAAATAGTTAAGTTTGTTACCAACATCTTATTGTGCAAATTTATAGAAAAATGCTATAGAATAGGGTTTTAGTGTAATAAATTAACAGATATAACTGACAAGAATTTCCCTGGAATTCTCAGTAAAAATGAAATATGATTTTAATAGTAGTGTTGCATACAGAGGCTGAATTAGGAGTTGTTGTACTCCTAAAATAGAGAGAGAGAAGAGAGAGAGAGAGAGAGAGAGAGAGAGAGAGAGAGAAGAGAGAATATTTTAGTAGCATACAAAATTAAAATGCATTACAGAATTTAATATGCTCAAAAGTGGCCAGGTTAGAGGTAGAAAATAGGGGAAAGGGTATAAAATGTGGATTCTAGTGAGTCATCTCTAGGGTCACACAAACAGACAGCTGTCTTCTGATCTATGTGCTTCCCTCTTAAATGCCACAAGGAAGTCAGCCATATTTAAACTCATCTTCCCAAGCCAGAGCTCTGATAACAGATCAGAAAGCTAACCCTTGTCGAGAACAGACTATTTCTGACAACCATATACTTTTAAGAATGACTTGGCACACATACCTTTGACTCTTAACACCGGTACATGGATCTCAATGTTATTGGAGGAACTCTGTGTTCTCTTGCAGTCATCGTTCTGTTTTATTTTTATTTTGGTGTTTCACAATCAGGAGATAAAGGTATCCCTTTTCTTGGTGTGGTAATGTCATTAAGGAATGAGGCTCTTGGAAATGCCTCAAGGATTCCTTAGAGAAGAGAGCTATGACTATTTCCAATATAACAGCCTACTTTTGAAATGCTTTCCTTTTGATGTTTCTGTCTGATGATATCAGGATTGAAATATCTACACTTGTTTTTCAAGTATTTAACTTGTACAATTCTGCCAGGCTCCTGAATCTTAGATAATGTATTACCAAATGGATGTGTATTTTCTGTACTTGAAAAAGAATTCTTCCTAGCTTTAAGAAAGTCATCGCTTCTGAGCTTTTACTCTCTGCTTCTGTAATAATTTTCCAGATATTTTATGAATGTCAATTACATAGGCAATGCATTTTGCTTCAAGGTTTTCATTAATATTACTATTAAAATTATGAAAATAGAGAGATGGCTCAGCAAGTAAAGTTGCCTGCTTTCAAATCTGAAGACCTGAGTTTGATCCCAGGACCCACAACTCAGACGAAGAGAACCAATTTGTACATGATCTTTTCTAACCTCTACATATTTGCTTGGACTTCAACACTGTCCATAAAACCCACTACACAACATAAGGTAAATAAATAAAATTTAAGAGAAAAAAACTCTGAAAACTACTCATACATTTGCATTTTTAAAAATGCAAAGTCCATCTTCCCATTTTCTGATTCTCTGATTCACTGAGCACCTTAAAATACAGTAGTATCTGTGCTATAACCCAAGATAATAAAAGACCTATGGGGACATTTTATATATACTTTCCTGGTGAACTGCATAAACGTAGACTGACACTTGTGAGATATTATATAAAGAATACTCTACAGGTATTCAATCATGTAACATGCATTCTTAGAAACATTGCCCTTGACATTTTCAATTTGTTCTAGGGAAAATAGTATCAAAATATCTTAGAAGTGTTTGCTTGAGCATCATTCTAGTAAAAGCTTTAGGAAGATATGATTTTCCTACTTAACAAATCAGAACTTCAAAATGAAAATGTATCGATTTGTTATACATTTATGGAGCTGGGAACATGTCTTCTCAGTTACTTAGAATATCTTCATTATTCTCAAAGGAAAACCACAGCCCTTAAATCCCTCTGCACTTCCTCCCAACTGCTCACTACTGGAAAATTTAGTTTCTGTGGGTTCCACCATTTTGGAAATTTCATAAAATCAACCATCATATCTTTATGTCTGACTTTTTATAATTAATATGATGTTTTCAAGGTCCATCACTATTATAGTATAGACTAATATCATTTCTTACCTGCTGAATAATAGTTATTTTATATTCCCATACTTAATTTTATTTATCCATTTTTCAGTTGAAGGAATTTTGAATTGATATTATTATTATGACTGTTGAGTTGATACTATCACTTAGATATTATAAAAAATGCCTTAATCATCCACAATTGTGTAGATATCTAAGTGATTCTTAAAGCCAATTATGTGTTTTATAAGTACTTAACCATAATATCACCCCAATTTTCAAGTTTAATTTTGTTTGGAATTATCATTTTTTCAACTTTGATGATGTATGATTGACAAGTAAATCTGTATATGAATAAGTTATATAACAGAAGACCTTGATATATATAAATACTGAATTTATTACCACAATCAAGGTAATGCTTTGACCACCTTAATCAGTTGCCCAGTAGAGGAGCATTTTTTGAGTGTGTGGCTGAGTATTTGTGGGTGCGCCAATACATGTATATTCATAGTGAGAGCTTTTGTGATCTTTTCTCAGCAAAAGTCAAGCACATAATATATTGTTATGAGCTATAGTCACTCCCCTGTGCATTAGGTACTCAGAATTTTTATCTAAAGGTCAAGGAAAGCATTTTTTCCCTGTCCTATCATCTCCCCATCCTCTGGTAACTACTAATCTATTCTATTTAACCACTAATGCGACTTGATTTTAAGTTCCATGTGTAAGTGAGAAACACGCATTTGTCTTTATCTGGTTTATTTATACACATTTTAGTATTCCATGCACTTCACTTTCTAAGGTTGAATATAGTTCCCCTATGTATATGTGACAGTGAGTACCATCTTCAGTTCATTTATTCATCTTATACTAGATGCACAGTAGGATTCCATATCTTAGCTATCATGATAATGCAGCTATGAACATGTGAGATTATATATGTCTTTGAGATGTTGATTTCATTTTCACTGCTCATTTCTCTCAGAACAAGGATTTCCATATAATGCGGTAGTTTTGCCTTTTATTTTGAGGAAACCTAGATTTGTCTTTCATAATAGCCATACCAGCTTACATTCCTACCAACATTAATTCAGACAGAGCAGACCACACTCTGAGTTACTGAATCTGAAGCTGAATCAGAAGGTTGTTCTGTAAAACATTAGCAATAGCTGTAAAGTAGGCACTCAATGCATTTTCTCTTAATTTAAATGCAATTCACTGAGAACTAAGGGATTGCAAAATATAGATCCACATGTTCTTTTAAAATTATTACTTTTTAGACAAATGAACAAAAATTAAGAGCAGAAGGAAACATTAGATTTAATTGTTTAAAGGTCTACTATATATTATGTTAATTTGACTAAAATTGCATATTCCAGTTGGGTTAAAATCAAATGAAGCTGAATAAAAAAGAAAAATAATTGGGATAGGATATATTAATAAAAATATAATTCTTACATGTAATAGTTATTGAAGATGACCACCGTTATTCTGTCAATAACACAAATATATATATTTTTAAAATCCTTTCATCAATTAAAAGACTAAAATATTTTAGGGATTGCAGACCTTCATGTTAATTTTTTGTCCCCTGATAGTCTTAGGTTATTTCTAAATCTCATTTACTCTATGCAGTGGTACAATAATAAGATAGGTACATTTGGAAAATAAATTATTTTTAAATCCTGGTAAGATGGCACTTATTATTTGTCACCTTTAGGTTTGGTTCTTGGAATACTCAAGGCAAAACAAACATAATAGTTCTAGTATTAAAAGCAACATGAATGAATAAGTACACATATCAACTTATAGAAGTTCTGACATATAAGATAAGATAGATAACATTCTGATTAATATCACACACTTCCAGGAAGGAGACTGGTGATGGTTCTTGGTTGTCAATATTCCTGGCTTAAAGTTAGCTAGAAGAGCTGGAAAGATAGCTCAAGATTAAGAGAAATGTCTGTATTTGAAGAGATCCAGGGTTCTGTTCTCATTACACACATGATGATGAACAACAAGCCAAATTTCACCCAAGGGAATCCATTATTTACATTTATCAAATTCATAGAAAATTTTAAAAATGTCTTCAGGAGAAATAATAAGATTACATAAAAATAAAACTTTATTACAAGATGCAAAAAAAATTGGGCTTTGGTTTAAGATGTGCTTTTATTTTTAGACACTTTTATGTAGCACCAGATGATCTAAATTTTCCTATATAACTTCTGGAAGCCTCTAATGTTTTTATTCTTCTGTTTCCACATCCTAAGGTCAAAAATAACAGGCATGTACCATAACTCCTATGACATTAGGTATATAAACACAAGGCTTTAAAGATTCTAGGTTAGCAAACTTCCACAAGACCTATATATTCAGCCAGGGTTAATTTAAAAATCTTTATATTGATTTAGATGAATAATTATCCAGAATTTTATTTAATGCATAGAAAAGGCTAATATAATATAATATAATGTAATGTAATGTAATGTAAGTATAATATAATATAATATAAATAATATATATATATAATATAATAGAGAAGATATTTTCTCTATTGTATTGTTTCTCAGTTTTATGTTGATATTGTCCATTAGTTCTTCCCTTCAACTGTTAAAGTTAAAATTCATTTTAGTCTTTGAACTGGAAAAAATAAATATGATGTTATAATAATTTTTAAGTTGATTTTAATTTAATGTTATGTCATTTAAATGATAATGTAAGTTATAAATAAAAAGAAAAATGAGGTGGAAAAGTTATCTTAATCATGGAATTGCAAATAAAATAAATGCATACTTTATTTTTACACTAGTCTCTTCTATTTAGGCTAAAAACATATAGTTATTCCTTTTCATTTTTTATATATTTTTCATACAATACATATTGATCATTTTATTTCCCCTCCCCTAGTCCTTCCTAGTTCCCCCTAACTTTTTGTTCTATCTTTCTATTAAAAAGAAAAACCATACAAACATCCATAAAAATGGAGTCTATTTTGTGTTAGATCACTACTGCTGCAAATGAGGCTTACCCTGGAATGGGATTTATAAAGCTGCTGTAACTCAATGGAAAACAAAACAAAACTTGTTTCCACCCTCCCTGAAGTTGTCTAATGCAAATAGTGTCCTGGTTCAGCATGGTACTTTGTGCTTCTTTTCCTTTCTCCACGATGGCATTTGTTTCTCTTGGACTTGTATAGATCTTCTAAATGCTACCACAGTGTGTGATTTCATATATTCATCAGCCATGTTTTGTCTAGGAGATTCTTTCATTGGGTCAACCACCACCTGTGCCTCTTAAAATCTTTGTATTTCCTCGTGCTCATAGGTCCTTGAGTTTTGAAGGAAGAGGTGTAATAATGGCATTCTGTCTAGAACTGAGTGCTCTAAAGTCTCTCATTCTCTACATATTATCTAGTTGTGGGTGTCTGTGTTAATTACTGTCTCCTGCAGGAAGCATTTCTAATGAGGATTGAACAATTTACTGACTTACGGGTATAGCAACATATTATTAGGTGTTGTTTTATTGCTATGGTCATTTAAAAGAGTAATAGTTGTTAGTTGGTTTCCTTTAAGGTCCATGACTTATTTAGTCCAAGGTTCTTTGCATCCTTAAAAGTATAGGTATGGATTCTATATCAGGAAGCAGGCCTTATGTTCAACTTTAAAAGTTTTGGTTACTCCTATTAAATTTGTACCACTGCTGACAGGTGAGTATGACTTGCAGGCAACTCATGACTGCAGATTACAATGTTTGCAGTTGGGTGATATTGATGATTATCTTTCTCTTCTAAAAAACATGTACAGTGCCTTCCAGCATGATGAATACTAATCAGTACAGAAGAAACTGCTGCTTGAACACCAGCTCAATTTCTTTTTAGCCATTAGGTAAAATCAGATTAAACCTACTTTAAGATTCCATCTTACCCCAGAGTGCCAAATATCAATGAAACAAATGACAACTAATAAAAGCTAGGATGTGTAAAAAAAGTAAGCGTTTATTTATTGCTGGTAGTATGGAAACCTGTTATAGAAACTATAGACATCAATGTGGATGTTCCTTAAAAGGATGAAAAGAACAACTGGACAATCTGGTAGATCTATTTTCAGTCCCAAAGGATTCCTTCATCTTACAGCAGAAGTACTCACTCATTCATGTTCATGCTGTTCTAGTCATCCATTCAGAATAGATTTAAGTTGAAAACAGCCCAGATGGATACTGAAATGTAATAGAAACTGGTGAATTGATAATGAAATGTAGTACAGTTATACAATGGAATAGTATTTGACTGTTAAAAATGAAATTATACAATTTGCAAGTAAATAGAGAGAGCTAGAAACAATCTTCCTAAGTGAAGTAACCCAGATCCAGAAAGACAAATGTAGCATATTTTATATGTAGCTGCTAGATTTTAAGCTTTACAAATGTGTATTTTCATATTAATAAACAATCAGGCTAGGTATGTAGTAGGAGACAGGAGTAAGGAGGTGAATTTGTAAGGAAAGGGACATTGAATATAATGTTATAAAGCAGATACTAGAATAGAATGATTAAATGTCAAGAAGGATGTGAGGATAGGGTAAAGGAGCAGATATGGGAGAGATAACTAACTCTAAACACTTTTTGTAAAGTCTCAGTGAAGCCTACTCCAGTAGAATTTATGTATGTTCATGCATAGTAGTTTAAAATAAATTATGATATAATGGAAGAGAAAATCCATATATTGGATATAACTCCAAATAAAATTGAAAGTACCAGGAATGACATATCTTTTAGAGCCATTGTCCAAAAAAGTTTCATAGACTCCTCCAAATATAACAGGCTATTGTCAATGCCATTGGTCACCCTTCCAACCTGATGGCAATACTCTATTAATGACACCACTGCACAATGATAAACATTTGCTCTAAAAGGACAGAAATGTACAGTTAAAAATTGTTAACTGTATATAAAAATCTAGAACTTCTGATATTACTATTGAAATTTTTTGTTACTTTTTTAATAATTAATAGCACATAAAGTTTTCCAAAAGAAACATAATATACCAAACAAATTTATTTGTTGAAAAAAATTATGAAATACTTTTCAGCTATTCACAATTTAAAATTTTTTGAAATGAAAGTACGATTATACCATCTTTCTTATTTCTTTTTTATGTCCAACTTTTCCCTTATAGATCCACTTTCTCAAGTTCCTGCCTTCTTAATTCTTAACTGTTGTCACTCATGACTGCACGTGCACACACACACCACACACACACACACACACCATACACGCACATAAATACTACCTGCTCTGTTTGATTAATGTTGCTAGTACATATATGATTTCAGGGATGATTAAGTAGTATTGGATAATTAATTGGGGCCCTCTTCCCTGTGAAGTACAATTTATCTGGCCCCTAGCATTTATTAATTGCCTATAGTTCATTGTCTAGGGCTAGGGCCCCATGAAATTTCCCCCATCGATGTTTAGCATTACCTCTTTGTTATGCTTGTTCAGGTCTGGATTGGACAGTTATTTTAATTGGGCTTCATGGGTATAGCTTCTCAGACTTTACAAGGAAATAAAACTTTACACCAAAATTTTTATTTTTCTGACTCAGAAATTATGTGACACCTTTTTTGCTATGATCTCTGAGCCTCATATGCAAGACTTTTGTTGTAGATATATCAGATACTGCATGATGTCACATTATTAACAGTCACTTCTTACCCTAAGTAATTAAATATCCATAGTCCCTGTTACAATCAAGCACTTTTTGGAAAGAAATACCTCAAATATGAGTATGACAAATAAGAGTATAAACGGTTTACATTTTATAATTTCATTTACTATTTAAGTTACTATTTAACATGATCATTTACTATGATCATGTTGGGTAAATTCTAGTTATTCTGAAATGACTGACATGTAAGTTAATAAATATAAAATCATCAAATACATAAAGAATAAGAAATAATAATTTTAGCATCCCAACGGATGTAGAAAAGGACTTTGATAAATCTCAATATCCATTTATGTTTCAAGCATGGACATCTTAGGGACAAAGAGAGAAAGTATCAATATAACATAGGTTATATATAAATAGGTCTATAGCCAACATCATACTAAATGGAGAAAAACTCAAAATGTATTATTCAGTAAAATCAATTCATGACAAAGATGTCTATATTCTCTTTAGCCCTGTTCAAAACAGTGATTGAAGTCTTAGTGCGAGAGAGAAAGAAGAGAAAGAGAGAGAGAGAGAGAGAGAGAGAGAGAGAGAGAGAGAGAGAGAGATTAATGTGTACAAATAGACAAAGAGACACTAACCACTTCACCAAAACCTCAGAAGTAACAACCCCCACTAAGAAGCAGAATATACAATCAATACACAAAAGTCAGTAGCTGTCTTATATTTTTATGACAAGCATACTAAAAAAAAATCAGTGAAGCAACTCCATTCATAATAATCACAATAATTATTAATTAAAATACCTGGAAATAAACCTGACCCCATACTGAAAACATTATGATGGCCTATAATATGTAGTGCAGGAATTTTTCTGCTACATTGCATTTGCGGTGGAGCTCGGTGACTGGGCAGTAGAAGAGGTAGGCAGAGTGAGGAGAGAGGAGGAGAAAGGGAAAGGAGGAGAAAGGAAGAAGAAAAGGAGGAGAAGGGAGGAATGAACATGGAGAAAGACATGGGTCTCTAGCAGTCTCAGGTAACAATTCATATCAAAAGGTTAGATATTGGATTACAATTCTAATTGTGTGAGCATCTTGTATTTTGAACATTTCCAAATTATAAATCTATTGACTAATCTTTAAGCTTTAAGAGTCTCATTTCCACCCGGTACTGCTAGAATGGCAGATATTGTCTGAGGCATAGCCGGGAACTATGAGGGTGGCAGGGTTGGCCCAAGGGCCATGCTTTGGGGCATGGTCTCCATGGAGCTGTTCAGTGGAACCAGCCGCCACATTAATGTCTCATAGGTCTAGCTGCAGCATGCTTTACCTCTGGCCGCTTCTAGTGTGGGAACATGGCAGGTGGTCCAGGTAGCCGGACCATGCTGCAGCTTTAATAAATATCTCCCGTATCAAACATGAAAACATTAAGGCTTTGAGAACGAAAATTGGTAAGCACCAAAAGATGAAAAGACATTCCATACACATTGATTGAAAGGATAGAAAAAAATGACATATTCAAAAGCAATATACATATTAAATGCAATCAAAATTCTACAGAGATTCTTCAAAGACATAAAAAGGGGAAACTTGAAATTTATAAGAAAGCACAAAAGACCAGGATTTAATAAAGAAATCTGACCAAGAACAGTAGTGCAGAAGTTAGCACCACATCAGATTTCAAACTACATCCAGAACTATAATAATAAAAACAGTATTGTACTGACATGTAAACAGATACATAGATGATTGAGATATAACACATATATAAAGTGCTCAAAAGTTAAAACTCTCAACAGCCAACACTCTACTTATTTTTTTAAACAGGATTTGGAACTGAACAGAGAGTCCTCAAAGGAAGAAATACAAATTGCTAGAATGTGCTTTTGACATTAAATGTTTAACAGCATCAGGTATCATGGAATTTCAGATTAAAATTATTTTAATACTCTACCTCTGTTCATCAGAATAAGCACCATCAAGGATCCAAAGGACAATAAATTTTTCATGGGGAAGAATGCACACTTACACGTGCTAATGTGAGTGTAAATTACTGCCACCATCGTGAAAATCAGTCTGTAGGTTCCTCAAGAAAACTAGTCATAAGACTACATATGATCATGCTCCATTAACTTTGCAGCTATATTTACAACATCTAGAAATGGAATCAGCCTAAATACCATTTTTTTATGATTGTTCCTATTAAAGCATCTTGGCCAAAAGTAATTTGTGAAGAAAGTGTTTATTTTTATCTTACGCCTCCAAGAGTTGAGTAAAATTGCACAGAAGGAATGTCATGACCGAGCAGGATCAAGAAGTTGAGAGACCGCAGCTCCATCATACAAGGAAAGCAGAGTACATGTGAGTGCAACATGGTGTGAGGCTATAAACTCTGAACATTTACCTCCAGTGATGTATTTCCTCCAACAAGTCTTTACCTCCTAAGAGTACAATAACTTCCATGTCTTAATTATTGATTATTGCCATGAAGAGACACCATGACCAAGGCAACTCTTAAAAAAAAGCATTTAATTAAGGACTGGCTTGCAGTTTTAGAAGATTTGTCTATGACCATTATAACAGGAAGCAGAGAAGCATGATGCTGGAACAGAGGCTGAGATCTTACATCCTAATCCACAAGCAGTAGGCAGAGAAAGAAGGAGTATAGTGGTGAGTTTCCATGGGATTTTGAAATGCTGTGATCTCAAGTTACATACTTCCTGCCAAAAGGCCATTGCTAACCCAATAAAGCCATAGCTCCCAATCCTTCCCAAACAGTATCATTAACTGGAGGATAAGCATTCAACCATATCAGCCAGTGGAGCACATTCTTTTTCAAACCATCACACTGTATAAGCAGCACCAGAAAACAGCAACCAGGTTTTCAAATATTTAAGTCTATGTGAATCAATTTTTTTTTCACTCAATCCACTACAATTCCTATCTATTAAAGGATAATGAGAATGTAGCACAACTGCACAATTGATTGTGCTCAGTTTTAGAGAAAAATGAAATTGTAAAGTTTGAATGCAAATAGTTGAAACTGAAAACAAAAAGGAAATAATCAAGAAAGCAGTAAAAAAGAAAAACGGTGTTTATTCTCTCATACATATATTCTAGCCTTGTTGCTTCAGTTTTTTGTGTTTAACATGTAGTACATCTAGAAGACAAGAAACAAGAAAGGAAACAGTAGGTATAGAATTGCCTTAAAGGAAGGAAAACAGTTGGCCACAGCAGAAAAATAAAATACTGTTAAAGGGAGATACGAAAGTGGAAAGGATAAAACAGAGAGGGAAGTGGCAATGGGGTATTGTGAAAGTGTGAGTTGTAGAAGGCAGAGTTCATCAAAGTTAAGTGGTTGTGAAAATGTGGCATGAAAACAAGCAAAATGGTTATCCATCTAAAACACATAAAAATGAGTTTGAATGTAGATACTCCACAAAGCTAGATAATGGTGGTCACATAAACATTAAATAACAACCCAGTGCTGAGAGTAGAGTGCATCTTTGAGAGATGCTGGTCATGGAGCTCTGAGGCTTCCAAAACAATAAAAGATCTTGCTGATAATTTATATTTTCACATATGCTATTTGGGAAGATCATATTAATAAAAGATACCATACACCTTGGATTCAATCAAACTAGGATTGAGCTCGAAGACTCCTCTCTTCTGATTAGCTTTCACTCTGCAAGATGGCCAAGTCTGGATGAAAGGATAGTAAAAGCACCACGCATCTTACCTCACTGTAAACACTATGGACTATTTGTCAGACAAGTAGTAGGCCAACATGTCGGGCAAGATCTGTTCACTAGTATAACAACTAAGGGAGTAACTATATCTGATTAGATTGGAACCTGCATCATAAATGGGAAGTCATACATATTACTGTAAAAACATGAAAGAAAGAAAAGAAAGGATCAAGGAAGCTTTAGATCCTAGGAGAAACCTATTACATGTGCTTTGCTTACTATCAGTTGTTTTCCCACTGGTTAGCCCACCAGGTTCTAATAGGTAATCCAAGGATCACAACAAAGACTCTGGTTAAATGCTGTGGGATTCAAAAATTCAGAAAGATATTTTTAAGGAAAACTGAAAAATGAAGCAGACAAGTGTAGGTGAAATATAAGAGAGGAAAGGGAGAATAGCTGAAGTGTATTAGATATAGGCTTTTTTCATATATTAGTAGTTCCTCAATAATTACAGGATACCCATTCACACAACATGCTTAAATCATAATTACTCCACTCCCCAACACCTCCCAAATATAACTCCCTTCCTTCCCACCCAACTTTGTGTCTTTCTTTCTCTAACAAGGTCGATTTATGCTGTTCAAGTATACTTACATGTGTGGCCTTTCATTGGATATTGGTCAACATAGTAAGCCCATAGTTTTATAGAAAACTAACCCTTCCTTTTCCAGCTAACTAAATGTTCCCAGTTATTCCATGCTGGCATTGGTCTACCGAGGGCTTGCATATGTTTTGTATATTGTCACAAGGGTGAATTCAGATGTGCAGTTTCCCTGCTGTGTCTAGACACACTGTTTCTTTGTAGTATCTACTATTTATGACATTTTTGTCCACTCTTCTCCAATGACCCCAGAGTCTTGGAGGAGTGGGACTGGCATATATTTTATATTTTAGGATGAACATTCGGTAGTCCACTATTTTCTGCACTTAGCCAACTTGTAGGTTTCTATGTTGACCACAACTACTACAATCAGAAACTTCTCTGATGAAGTGGAGAGATGCCTTAACTTAATGGTATAATGATAGGTGGTTAGCACCTGGTTTAATTCAATGTTCCATTAGGAGAACAGTAGTAAAAGATTTCTCCTAGTCTGTGATTTATCTATAATCTTGATCTTTAAATGTTGCCAAGTTTAATTGAATCTGAAAATGATTGGTTATTTCCACATTTAAACCACTATTGTACTGCTGATTTAGTAGGTCCCCTTTTATCGTAGATCACTGAATTTTACCTTTTCTCCTCTGGAAGTATACATGGCACCTTCAAACAATACGAAAGCTAGCCAGTAGGAATGAAACCACTAGGTTAATCAAATTTGGTTTATGCATGTCCTATGACTTAAGTACATGATGTTTGCAGCAATGGAGATCTTAGCAAATGTTTTAAAGGAAGCTATAGTCAATAGGCTACAAAGTTTGGGTGTCTTTCAGACTAATTTGATTCTTGGGTCTTAACAACTCCAAAAGAAGCAGTTAGCCCGATCTTCGGATTTGGCTTTTTATTTATTAGTATTTGGTGGCTAATAGGTGTATGTTTTCAAATAATTAAATTTATTAATAAAAGATACAAAAAGATGAAAAGTATATGACTATATACCAATTTTGTCCTCTAAAAGGACAAGGTTAAGGGTCTCAAAACATACAAAATAGAACTTGACTTATAGTGGGTGATCCTACAGTTTGACTTTATAAGAAAACTTTTCAGTAACAAGATAGAAGAAGCTGGAGCAGAACTCTGTAGAATACACTGAGCTTAGTGTTTGTCCCAATAAAATGTAAAAGCAGATCCACTAAAGTTCTGTCATAAGAGCTTGTAAGAAAGGACCAGTCTTCTTTTATGAGACTTTCTGCCAAGACAATAAGGGTATACATAAGTAGTTATTTAGGAAGCAAATTATAAATAAGTATTTGAGTATATTTGTTTTGTTCAGTTTGTAGGAAAACAAATGTGTTTGCTATCAATTAGACTTCACTCATGTATTCTGAAATTTCAAACTGGTGGCTGTAGCATGTAATTAAAATAAACAAACAAACAAGCAAAACAAGAAAAAAAAAAAAAACCAAGCTTGCGGTCCCCCTTCTGCAGTCTTGCCCAGCCCACTGCTAGCTATAAGCAGCCTTCTGGCCATGATTCTTGTGCTTGTCTTGCTAAACTGACCAAATCAGCTTTTCCTGAAAATGCCTAGAGCTAGCTGCATGCTCAGGCCATTCCACTTCTGTGGCTGGTCTAAAGAACGTGATCACCACTCAGGTCTCACACAGCTCTAGCCCCAGGTATAGTGAAAGGAAAACACTAGAGACTTAAATTTAAACCAGACAGATTTATATCAGTAAATCTCCAACCCCAATATGTCCATGCAAAGAACTCACAACTCAGTTAATATATTTACAAGCTACAGTCCTACCATGGGCAAATATACCACTACATTACTCTATTGCCCAGCTATGAAATCCCTAGCTACTTGTGGCTACTCCAGGCCTGTGGTCTGTTCCATCTTCCACCTCTTTTTACTCCATGTTCTTCTTCCTCCACCTCCATCTTGTCCTCCTCTTTTTCGTCCATTGTCCCTCTCTAAAACTTCCAGCCTTGTCTTTTCCTTCCACTGAATAATCACAGGCTCTAGCCTTTGACCAATTAAGATTTCACTGAAATCACTGAGTACGTGTTCTACTTTTCGTCCAGGCACCCTTGCGGGAGCAGAATTAACATCAAGATACAAACAGCAATCCAAAATGGATAGGTTTTATTTATTATCTCCAAGTGTTCATGGTAAGCCAAGCATGCAGAACCAATCACATGTTTAGTTCAAGTCTGCTTTTCTAATACTCAGAATGTCACAGTCTTTTAAATGGGGAAGGCAATGTGAATCAGTAGAAAGAGTACTGATTTCAGAACAGCCATTGAACTTGAGTACAAAACTATGTTGTACTTGAGTGACAAAAAGCAAAGTATCAGTCTCAGTTTCCTATCTGAAATGATGTGATGATAGAATTTCTAATGATCAGGATTGCTTTATGATTAAAGGTTGTGGTGCATAAAATACACTAAGCAGGGACACATCACTGCTCTCATTTTTAATGTAAGTGCCTTCAATTATTGGTATTAAAATACATTGAACCTTGAGTTTCCATAGGCTAAGTAAATCCTGAGATCTGAGAAATTCTTGCAGACAAGAGGAGCATTGGCTTGAAACAGTAGGTCAGGACCACAGATCAAAAGAACGAAAGGAATCTAACACCTGAGTAACTCCATTGGGTCATTTAACTAATCAAAACTAAATTCAATATCACTCAACTCCTTGACATATGTGTGATTAAAATACCTTCACAGAGTCAGTTTCTATTAGATCTTCATTAGCATTTGGCTAGAATTTATCTTAGAAGAGCCTATCTTATCAGCTACTTTGGAGTAATATGTGAGCCATAGGTATATGATGCAGAGAATAAAGATTAACAGTGACAACCTAATCATGTGTTATTATATTGTGTTTCTTAACAATCATATTAAGGTTTCCAAGTCCTTTTAGACACTTCTTGCAACTCTATGTTTTTGTTTATTTAAGACTCCTTTATTCCAATAAATCAGAATAAAAGTTACTCGATAGCAGAGGTCAAACTTCTTCCTTTTCCTCATTTAGCAATCCATCTTACATATGATAAAACAGCATGTGAATGAGTGAGTTCAATCTATAAATCAGAAATGATAATTAGTTTTGAATAAGCAAGCTGACTGATTCATGGATTATTTATATCTCATATTGAATAGGAATAGGAAGTTATTGTGAATATGCTTTATATCATATCCTACTCAGGTTTTATAATGTATTTTACAGAATTAGATAATAGAGCAAAGGACACTTTGGAAATTCAATAAAACATTAAGAATTCATTGATAAAGCTGAGAGAAATTAAATGAAGATTTGTAAGTATATAACTTTCTAATCAGATAATTAGGGCTCCACTAGCATTCTTATTGTGAGGATTATGAAACATTACAGAAGTGAAACACTTACAGTGAGCACTCATGCATGCTCAGTAGTAATTATTACTCTGTGCCTTTAAGCATTCAACATTTATTCAATTCTACAATGCCACAGGGTAGTTTCTTTTATCTCTGTGGTTTTTCTGAGGAATTTGAGACTTAGAAAAATAAGCAACTGTCTTAAAGACCAACTGAAAGCAGTTCACCCGATATATGTTTACATATATGTTCATACAACCACAAAATGAAATTCACATCTGAGATGTCACCCTGTAAATAGACAAAAAGGAAACAATGTGATATACAGTAACTAAAAGGCCTTTTCACTTGAAATGAAGTTAATTTTCTCTAAAAATTGAATAAATGAAACACAGGCACGCTATATACATAACAAAAATATTGGTACAAACTTATATTTGCAAGGAATCAAATCTATCCTAGTAGGTTTAAAGAAAATATCTCCTTTCTGCTCCTCTGATTGATGTGCATTAAGGCTATTTGTAATGCAGTTCCTAGTAATTTATTAGGATCTTATACAATCTGTGTTAGTTTCTCCAACTTGAATGCCATCAGTATGTACCTTTTGATACAGGGAGATTGCTGCTTGTTTCCTAGCTAAGTTTGTGTTAGCAAGTCACTTGGATCACAGAAATATAAGACTTGCTGATGTAATGAAATCCATAGCTGGCTAATTGCATCCAGTTTTTAAGTGAAAAGCATCTTCCTCACAACCATCAGCATCATCATGGAGGGGGTTAAGTGCCATCTGAATGCTCTTATGCAGCTCTATGCTGCCAAAACTGCTGACCTGGTTGTTTCTCCATCAGCTCATGCTGAACCCAAGATGAAGAAATAAAATAGAAATTTCGAGTCTTTATGTAAACATCCAGATGACATATTCTGCAAGGAAGGCAGTTTTGAATAATAAAAACTTTCATGCAGAATTTTTCATTTTATTGTGTACAAAAGATTACTTCAAATATTATGCAAATGGGGATTGAATGTGCTTCCCCAGATGTAGCAGAATACTTTGGATGACCCAGCCCTGAAATCTGTTATCATGAGTAAATGAAGGACTTTTAAATAACTTCTCGAGGACTTTTCTACAGGACCTAAGTCTACAAATACATTCATTAATTATTGTGCAATCTCAGTGAATTTTTTCTGAATTCACTAAAATAATTTTCCACTATGAATATGAATGCTACACTGATAGCTTTTCTTAAGGAACCATTTATTCACAAACTTTAAAAAGATTCAGAATTTATATACAATGTAAAATTCAATTACATTTTTTATGAACAGAAGTAAAGTACCATCGAATTCAAATTTATTTATAAGCCCTTTTAAAATCTATTTTCCAACATAATATTTTCATCAGTTATTTGGAGAATTTAATTTGCTTCCCATTTCTCCCATGTTCTTCCTTCCACCCTTGTGCCCATTCCCCCTTACCCCTGAAAAGACAAAGTTCAGTAAGTCCAACTTCTGCTGTCCATTTATTAACTCTCACCTACTTAAAGAAAACTTCATTTCTGTCCATGTCTGCCCATCCATGTTCTCCTCCCTGCAGTAGATCTCCTGGGAGGCCTTCAGACTGTTGAATCTTCAGAGGAGCAGTCAAGCTGTTGCCTGTGTGAAGATGTTCTCCAGATGGGGCCTATGGAGTGTAGTTTCTGTTTCTCTGTGTACAGCAGAATTCCAGGGAGGCTTTCAGTTTGTTTGAGTCAGTTGCCCTGCATGCCACAGAGTCCATGGGAGGTCTTCAGAGTATAGTGTCTGTTGCCCAGTTGCTTTGTGTACAGTGAAACTCCTGGGATGCCTTCAAGCTGTGGTGTCTTCAGGTGAGCAGACGAGCCGGCATTCAGTTGTTCAGTTGCCCTGTGTGTAGTAGATCTTCTGGGATGCCTTCAGGTTGAGATGTCTTGGGCTATGGTATGAGTTACTCTGAGTGCAGTGTATCTTCTGGGATGGTTCAGGATATGGTGTCTTCAGGGGAATAGACTAGATAGAAGTCTGTCCCAGCAGAAAGGACCAGGCAGAAGGGCTGACATGTTTTTTTTGACACAAAATTGGCAATAACATTTTCTCTTTGAGTTAAGATCCCAGCTTCAATGAAAGATAAGAGTGAACAAATATTAGATATGAAATTTCCATGTCTTTAAACCAATAATTTAAGGTAGCACATTTCTTATATAAAGCTATCTGTCATATATATAGGTAGTAGAATGTTTGATGTCACATGTACAATAAGTGAAATGATATTTTCCCTTTGAGTTCTTGAGAATTACAGCAAAACATGATATGTTTTGCTTGCAAATGTTTTTTTGTGTGGTAAATATGCAGTCTTGTGGTCAAGAGCGTGACACAGAAGTCATTTATTGTTTATATGAACTTGGAAAAAGATCTTTCTTCTATGTGCCTTCACTTGTTTACATTTGTTGGCAGTGCTCAAGAGTTGTCTCTATTTAAATGCTTACAGAAAATTCAAATGATTTAATTATTGAGCTCTAGAATGTATCAATGTGTACAATGAACTTAACTTAAAATTTGATTATTAACATGGTTCTAAAATTCAGTTATGTAATTTGTCATTCAGAACAATAATCATGTATGTCAAAGTTTCAACATATTTTCATATGCAAATATATGTGAAACATATATATGAAATTATATAAATTATAATATATCTATAAATGTATTATATATAAGAATATGTCAATATATAAATTATATATATATTCTTACAAACAATAAGTTTTCTCAGTCAAGGAAACAATACTTGACTTTGGATTCTTAAATTAAGACACTTTCTAGAATTCAGTTAGTGTACCACAAATATTGGTGAGACCAAGTAAATGCAGAGAAATAGGATGTTTCTCATATTCTGTCTATGTCAGAACTACTAGTTTTTGGCATCAGCAGAAATTCTCATTATTCCAGTTCCCTCATTAGATATTTTCACCATCTGGTCGTTATTTATTTGCCATTCTACATTTTCAGATGATTCAATGTAGCTAATTTGTGAAGCTTTCTTTACAAATATGCATGATCAATAACATAAAATTAGCCTTGATTTAACACCAGGTGATCTGGTCACCAGAATATGTGGTAGGTTTCACTCCTTCAGTTCCAGCTCCAGTTCAGGTTAAATGTCCGTTTCTCGGGGACTATTCCAGAACTCATAGACCAGCATGGGGTCCATATGTTCCCTCAAAAAGCATGCTGTGCTTATTATAATTGTCATTAAATAGCAATTTGCATGATCATTTGTCTAAGGCTTAACTCATCCTATGCACTGTGGACTTCAGAAAGCAAGGTAGTTGCCTGGCTTAGTTTTCTCTGTGTTTCACAGTTAAGCACTAAACCTGTATATCAGAATCTTCAACATATATCATTGAATAACTAATTCTTGGAACCCAGGATGTTATTCATTATTTTATAGAACCTTCAATATAGCAGGCACTTTGAATGTTTTAAGTAATGCCTTGGTAAAAATTTAAGTGCTATTTGTCTTTGTATTTTGCTAAGAATCTTAATAGTAATTGAAGTCGGTTATTGCATAAAGCCTTTGAGATTTCTCTCATATAGTGTCTGGAGATTTTAAAATGAAACTTCCAATAAAAAAAAAAAAGCACAATGTAAAATAAATGTTTTTTTCCTTGAGAAAGTCCATGTCATCACTCAGACCAATATTACAAAGAAAAAATGAACAGAAGCTTGTTTCTATTAAAGAGTTAAAGCCATTTGAATGTAATAATTTTAGGCTGTTATGTAACATTTTTTGTCCTAAGAGTTGAATATCTGAATTACATTGGTTTAGGACATAATCATTTATACCTAGTGACAGAGATCTGCAGCCACATATTGCACACACACACACACATACATACAGCAGGGAGGGAGGAAGGGAGAGAGAAAGAGAGGAGAGACAGAGACAGAGAGATAGAAAGACAGAAAGTCAGAGAAGGTCTTTGGAATACACATGACTAAATGAAATGTTTCCATCAAATTTCTCCCCTTAGAGCTCTGGAATCCCTATAGAAGAAGAGGCAGAAAGATTATAAAAACCCGTCTTAGGGTTTTACTGCTGTGAATAGACACCATGACCAATTCAAATCTTATAAAAGACAACATTTACTTGGGACTGGCATACAGGTTCAGAGGTTCAGTCAATTATCATCAAGGTAGGAACATGGTAGCATTTAGGCAGGCACAGTGCAGGTAGAACTGGCAGTTCTACACCCTTCTTAAGGCTGTTAGTGGAAGACTGGCTTCCAGGTAGATAAAATGAGTGTCTTAAGTCCATGACCACAGTGACACATCTACTCCAACAAGGCCACACCTCCTAATAATGCCACTCCCTGGCCCAAGCGTGTACAAATCATCACAGAGTCAGAATAGGTTTAGTACATAAGGAATACAAGGCTGACTGAATCAACTAAGTAAGGCTCATAATGAACTCACAGAGACTAAAGGCCTGCAGAGATCTGCACCAGGGCGCATATATATATATATATAATATATATTATATATATATATATATAAAGACAGAAAGTCAGAGAGGGTCTTTGGAATATACATGACTAAATGAAATGTCTCCATCAAATTTCTCCCCTTAGAGCTCTGGAATCCCTATAGAAGAAGAGGCAGAAAGATTATAAAAACCCGTCTTAGGGTTTTACTGCTGTGAATAGACACCATGACCAATTCAAGTCTTATAAAAGACAACATTTACTTGGACTGCAACAGGCATATATATATATATATATATAGATATATATAATATAATATATATATATATATATATAATAAGAGAAGAGAGAGGAGAGAGAGAGAGAGAGTAGCTTTTAGCATATTTATGTTTTCATGAGAACCTGGAGTGTGTGAATAAGTAGGTCTCAGACTCTTGTACCTGCTTTTGTGGCACCTGTTTTGTTGGTTTTCTGGTTTAGCCTCAAGGTGAATTTTTTTAATCTTACTGTATTCTATTTTTTCATGTTTGATTTTTTTCTCTTAGAACCCTATTCTTTTTCTAATAATTGACAGAAAGGGAGTGGATCCAGAGAGGAAAAGGTTTAGAGACAAACTGGGAGGAACAGAGGAAAGGCAAACTAATCAGGGTACATTGTATGAGAAAAAAATCGATATACATATGTATATACATGCACACACATATACACATGCACACATATGCACACACACACAAAACAAAGCAAAACATGAATAACTCTGAACATTTGCCTTCTCCAGAAACTACAAACACTAATATGTTAGCTCTGAAAAAAAAATAATTTAACTGAAGCACAAAACAAGGACTTTAAAATTGTAATCATGAATATGTTCAAGGACTTTAACATGATATAAATAAATGCAGTAATAAAGTAATAAATACAGCCTTCTGAAGATGTAGAACTGCCAGCTCTGCCTGCACTGTGCCTGCCTAGGTGCTACCATGCTTCTACCTTGATGATGATGAACTGAACCTCTGAAACACAAACAGCAGAAAACAATAATAAAAACAATTTAAGATGTGAATTTTGAATAATGTGAAATAGTTTCACTAAAGAAAACCTGAAACTGCAATAAAACTGGAAATAAAAATTTTAGAATGTCAAGGAAAATCAGCAGATTTAAACTTCAACAACAGATTAAAAGCCATAGAAGATGAAATTTCATGTCTCAAAGTTAAAAATATAGAAGTGGTTAGGTCAGTCAAGAAAAATGTTAAGTAGAAAAATGGACAAGCATAAAATGTCTAAGGAAATATGAAGCACTATGAAAAGATCAAATATAATAAATGGGTATAGAGAACAAGAAACTCATAAAATAGGCAGACAAAATATTTTTAACAAAATCATAAAAACATTTTCTTTTTGAGATATATTTATTGTAGAAATTTGGAAAACACAATCATATAGAAAGTCTTCTAGACAGATATTGCCAATATTTTATAATAAATCACACTATTCTTTTGTTACTGGTTTACACACATGTGTATGCACACAGATACACATGCACACATGTGCACAGCTGCACACCCATACATACATGCATAGAGGTTACTCTTTTCTAGCATGATTCTTTTAATATATCCCATAAGATATTTGTTTACTATTAATACCATTTAATTTATCACATAGTTAACATCTATTAAATAAATCTATCTATGGATTAGTAGTATTAAACTACAGAATAACAATTTCTTATAAACAGAAACATGTTTTAAAATTTCTAGTGCACAAAATTCATCTGTTCTTTAAAAATCAATTTATACTCCGGTGCTAGCATAGAAAGGCTCTTTTAAATTTCTTTATAAAATAATATTTTGTATTATTAGTAAAAACAGAGGTACAAAAATAAATGGTCAATAAGAAGCTTAGAACGATCATTCATTAATATTTTAATAATGAATCCCATGCAATAGATCCCCTCATAGATCATGTTCCATCTTTTTTTACCTTTTTTATTGGATATTTTATTTATTTACATTTCAGATGTCATCTCCTTCCCAAATTTCCCTTCCCTAGAACCCCCATCCCATCTTCCTTCCTCCTTTTTGCTTTTATATCATTTTAATTACATGCAAGTATTTAGGTCAGTTCTAGGTTGAGGGACTAGGAATATAATAGATGCAAATAGTCAAGGAACAAGCAAGACAATAAACACAAATGGTCAAAGAACAAGCAAGGCAATAAACAAAATTCTCTGAACACTCCTGTGATCATTGTTTCTAAGGGCTTATCAGGATGACCAAAATATCTGAGCCAACTTCCCTATCCTATGTTAGCAGTCAAAGTACATAGCTTAAACCTGAAAGTGGACCCCAAACAGTTATTAAATTAACAGGATGGCAAGTCAAGGATGTATAAGGTTCTGCACAGAGCCTTACCAACCTAAGACAGAAGTGCATTGCTTTTGATAATGCATATTCGTTACTGGTAAGGGAGGCATTCTTGTCAGAATGACCTAAGACAGGCTCAGTCTTGGTAATGAAATAAAAAAGGGGGAGAGGCAGAAAGCATTTGGGGCTGCTTAACAAGAATTGACATGGGCCAAAGACAAGAAAATGGGCTGCTTGGCAGGAATATGACATTGGCCAAGGACAAGGAAGTGGGCTTCAGTCAGGAACCTGACATTAGGCTAGAACAAAGAAGTAATCTCAGGCAGGAATTCAAATCTTAGGCTAGAACAAAGAAGTAATTTCAGACATGAAAATAAAGACATTTTCTCCAATCTAAGAATGGTACCAAATAAGGTACAAGAGGCCACTTAACACATAATAACCAAAACAGTGAATGTGCAAAATGAAGAAATGATATCACAGGCTGCAAAGGAAAAAAGCCCAAGTCATAGGTAAAGGCAGGCCCACCTAAATTTGTTGTTTGTTTGTTGGTTTGTATTTTTATTGTGTGTGAGTGTGTGAATTGTGATTGTATTGTAATTGCTACATTTCTCCCTTCTCCTCCCTACCTTCAAACCTTCATATATATACTCTTTCTACTCTTCTTGAAATTCATTAAATTCATGGCCTCTTCTGTAGGAAATATATATATGATTGAAAGCTCATGGGATTTCCCTATTGCAGTTTGGCATGTTTGTTGATACGACCCTTGTTCAACTCAGACTCATACTTTAGTGGTCATGTTGATGGTATTTTACAGGAATAAATTCTGGTATTACTTGGAGAACCAATTTCACAGCAATCTTCTCAGTCCTCTGGCTTTAGACTCTTTCTCTCCCTTTTTTGTCATTGTTCCCTTAATCTTTGGTATGGGGGTGTTTTGTAATATATCTCTTTGGACTGTGCTCCACAACTGTGCATCTAAATGGTTGTGGCTTTCAATAGTGGTCTCTGCTTCAAACAGATGTTTTCTTGATATGGGATGAAGACTGTATTTATCTGTTGATGTAAGTATACATATTTATATATTGTTGTTAGAAGTTGAGTTGGTTTAGTAAATTAGTATTTGTAGATTCTCCTCCAATAGCCACAGTTCAGGTTAGCTCAATTTCTAGGATCAGTATAGTATCCCTTTTGCTGAGTAGATGTTAAACCTAACAAGATAGTCATTGATAACTGTCAAAGTGTGTATGCATTTCTGCACCCATAGAGTTATTATAATATACTGGTTATTGGTGTGGTTCACAGGTGGGTAAGGCTGTTGATTACCTTATATCTGAAACTTGCATGATGTCCTCTGATACCATAAAAGCTTGTCCTCATGGAGGGAACACTCAACATGTGACTTTTTAATGGAGACTCAGAAAGCCAGAAATGCCTGGACACATGTTCTATAAGCTCTAAGAGACAATATTGTACAATACCCAACAAAAGATCAATCACTATCATTGGAGATAAAAAAGAAAAAGGTTTCATATTAAAAAGAGAAGGTTAAACAATTTTTATCTGCTGATGCAGCTCTACAGAAGACCCTAAAGAAAAATTTATTCTGAAGAAAAGTTTAAGTATTCTCCAAGAGGACACAAGAAATAAATTATCTCAGAATAGTTAGTCAAAGAAGTGGAACAATAAGAAGAAACTCACAGCACAGTAACAACATAAATAATTATTTGGGATTATTAAACACTGTTTATTGAAAGCTTTCAATATTAATAGTTTTAAACCATCAATAAAATCACATAAACAAAAAAATTTGATTAGAAAAAGACAAGGTCTCATCATTCGGCTGCAAGCAAGAAATATAACTAATCATCACAGACGGACATCACCTTAGGATAAAAGAATGAAAGCAGTACTCTAAGCCAAGAAGCAACTAGGTATGACTATTTATGTAAGGAGAGTGAGCTGTTAATTCCTAAGTGTGAAAAGAAGTACTGGAACATGAAAATCAATATAGAAAGTTGAAAAGAAAGGATTATAAAGACAAGGGTGAAAGATCAACATCAGGATCATACAACTATGAATATGAACATTGAATAAGAAAGACAGAACATTGGTTTATAAAAATGTTAAAAAGAAACAATGTCAGTTCAAATTACAGGTAAAGATAAAAAGGAGAGTCAACTTGTGAGGAACAGAAAACAAATGAATAAGTGTTGAAAGTGCTTACCTACAACCTTAACACTGGAAAGGCAGGGAGAGAAGAACACCAGGGTTTGCTGACTAGGACAGTCCAACTGAATCTGTGAAATGCAGGTTCACTGAAAGATTGTGTACCAAAAGAAAAAATTGTAGAAGAAGATTGAAGAAGATATCTAATGTTGCCTGTTGTTCAAAATACTTAAATACACACACACACACAACACATACACACTACACACACATACACACTATCATATATACATTCATACAGACACAAAATGTGCTAATTTAGTGAACACATGTATACCAAGCTTTATACAGGGTAGAAACACACACACATCATCATACACACAAAATATGCTAATTTAAAGAACACATGTAGTATACCAAGCTTTATACAGGATAGAAATACACACATACACACATATACACACACGCAAAGAGAGAGATTCACATACACTAACTTACTGAAACCTCACAACAACCATATGTTTTAAGTATTATCTATCTACTTAAGGAACCTGTTCATGTTTACATTGTTAAGGTATGATGGAAAGATGGCAGATCACAAAATGTAGTGTAAATTAAGATTTCCATGATCTGTATGATTAAAGAGGAGAGATAGCTGCTTTATCTGTTCCTATATCTTATGGATGTTTATATCTCCTATTTTGTAAGGTAAATACAGTACCTCCTTTCAAGTCAGCTTTGGTAATTTTTCTTGCATATTATTTTTTTTTAATTTTCTAAGATTACCATTCCTCAAATGTAACATACTCTCTATGTTTTATAGAACCCAGGAACTGTTTCTCTTTGTTTGTCTATTTGTTTTCTCAATTGTACAGAAGACACTAAGTAGTCAGAGAGAGCAGATGTGCATGTGAAGTTCATTCTGTTTACTAGGAGTGAAAATCTGTGTAGTAACCATGAAGTTTTATGTCTTCTGTGATCCAGACGACTCACTTATTAGTATTAAATGATAAAATCTAAGACATTTCACAGTCTCTTCCAACATAATGATTTGGTTTTTGACTGTAGAAAGGCTACATAAAAGAAATTACCAATATCATTGATGTTGTCTTCCAAAGGCCATTTGAAAAAAAATGTGTCTTAATAACATTACCATGGAATACACAAATAGAAACCTTTGATGATGGTGGAGAAAATAGGATTTTTGTACATGCTTATTCTAGAGTGCTATTAGGATAGCATTTTGGCAATGTCATCTAATAAACTGTGCTTTGCAAGATCAAAGATACTACATTTCTGATTTGCATTTTAGAAAATTTGTTTTATTAGTAATATAAAAAGAAATAAGCAATACCAGAAAAAAATAGGAAGTTGTCATGACCAAGGCAACTTAAATAACAAAGAATGTATTTGGCATTATGATTCCTGTGGGAAATCCCATAACAGCATGGAAGACATGGCATCAGGCATATGGAAAAGAAAGTTCAGAGATCAGATATTCAACAACAGACAGGAAACAGTGTGACTGGAAATAGCATGAGGATATAAACTCTCAAAGCTCTCCCCTAATAAACTATTATGTCTAAAAATGCTTTACCAGCTAACTTTTCTGAACAGCAACACCAATTCTTCAACTATCTGAGCCCTATGAGGATATTTCCTGATCAAACCATCATGAAAGTGATAGCCATAGTCCTCATAAGTGATCTTAACAAAGAAAATTAACTGATGTCACCAGTCTTAGAGTGGAGAGGTTCACTGTTTCAGAACAGAAGATGAAACCACGGGATCAACTCACCTAAAGAAAAGATCTACAGTAATGAACATTCTATCTATTGTTTTTTCATAAGGTAAGATGCATCTTGATATTGCTAACTAACAAAGCTTTTAAAAATATAAGGAGTGGATGTTTTACATTTACACTTTCTTTTGCAATCTGGAAGCAGCATAATGGGCTTTTCTTCATTTCCTAATACCTTTGCTCCTCATCATATCTCCCTTCTCTTCTTCTTGCCTCCTTCTCCTATTTCTCAGTACTATTAATTATATTAGTGAAAGAATTGAGCTAAGTTATATTAGCATCATAGGACTACTGCTGCCTAGTCATGGCTGGCTTCCATGTGTCTTATGTTCATTGTCTCAGTTATCTTTGTTCATACAGTTAATAGAAATTGCAGAGTGTAAAGCAGTGTGTGTGTTTACTAATGTATTTGTGTTTTTTTTTTTCCTTCTGCACACATTAACTTTCGCTGTTATGGTTGTGTTGCAACTTTGATAAAATATGTGTATTACATATATGCTGTGTTTTAGAAAGAAAAACTCATCATTCTCCCAAGCACATAGAGAAAGAAAATGCTGTCAGAGCTCCTATTTCTTAAACAACAACAACAACAACAACAACAAAAAAAAAAATAATTCAGTGTGGTTAGAGATAGGCTTTCTTATTTGCATCTGTTAAAAGTTAGCTTGGGAAGTTATAATATGAAGGGGTGACCTCTGTCCAGTCTGACTTGTCACAATTTTCCAGTGTCTTTACTCATTACAAGCTTCCTGGCTCTTCACATAGAAAAAAATCAAAACTTCAGAACAGAGAATGAATACAAAACTATTGCTCTAAATAAATTGGAAAGGAAATCAACTGTCTACAGGATTCAAGACACAATCACAATGCCTGTTTCTAACATAGCCACTCACAAAGTGACTTTGTCAGGAAACAGCTTGTTTCAGAAAACAGGGTCACAAAGTTATTTAATTTGAACGAAAATAATCACCTATCCTCAATCGCACTTCAGTGTAAGAAGAGACGTTAGTTAATGGAACAACACACTTCTGAGGTGCTGGGTTCCTGTCTTAACATTTGAAAATTAAAGTACATATTATGCTGAAACTTTATAATTACCAATTACTCTACTATTTCCAAGCCCATACCTGTTTCAGAATACAGGGAAAACAAGACTGATCTCTACCAAGTAGTTTCATATGATGTTCTTATGGCTTAAGATCGCTCAAATAGAAAACCCACAACAGCTTCGCTTATCATTCAGAACACAGACTCCATTCAAGCAGTGAAATAGGTTTCAAATTCATTTCTTAGCACTTCCAGGTGCATTTCCATTGTAGTCTTATACGATTTTTGTATAGTTTTCTGCCCTCAGCCCTCACACAGAGCTTTATTGATTCCATGACAAATAATTCAGTCAGCTTGTAACTAGCATGTTATTTGGAATTTCTCTTCAAGGTTTTCTAGACCATTCTCCTTTACAAATAGAGTCACTTTCTTATTATTTATTCTACTGAATGCAACAAAAGTGGATTCAGAGAAAGTTATATTAGCTTTCCCAGGTGAGGAATAAAACTGACTTATATTCTATCCCCGGTTTGGATGCAGAGAAAAGTTCTGCACACTTGAGATTTGTGTATCTTTATGCTTGTTTGTTGCTATTTAAATTTAAAGTTGCAGGAAACCATGATTGTGAACATGATACAATGTTTATGTTTTGCTCTTTTGAATATGAAAATGTTACATTTAGATATATCTAAAAACTAAAAAAAAACAAACTTGGTGGCAAGGAAACTAATGATACAATTTTAAAAAGTCACCTTGTAATTATAAAATGACCCATATAATTGACTAAGTTTGAAAATTGTCCAAAAATCTATTTATAACTAATGGACAATAAACAAGCTACATTAGAGTTCACCAGGTAAATTAAAAAAAAATAGGAGTGACAAGAAAGAAGAAGACCAAATAAAACAAAACCTCACAACAGGAGGTCTCAGCATTGAGTGAGAGTAATCTGATTGTACAACTTTAATCTATACTCTGAGGAACCAGGATATCCATAAGAATATCCAAGGAGTCATTGTGACCTAAAGGAACATGTTGTCATGCTAGCATTGCAGTCAAATTAAGGCAGCATTTACTTTGTAGAGTAGACTGCTACAACATGGTTCGGGATCTTTGGGTTATGAGATAGTGAAGGGATCCATGAGTACATAGGCCATACTTGTGATAAAATATGAGCCAAGAGGTCATTGCATCACAGGAAGAATCTTACCTAGGCATATTGCTATTAGGTCAGGAGAATCTAAAAAAGTCATTATTTTAGGTTCATTGACTGTTTCTGTGTGTAATACCATAATGAAAAAGTAACTTAGGTGAGACAGAGTTAATTTGGTGGGAAAATCTATTCAGCATGAACATAAAACAGCTGGTCCCATGACATCTAATGGCAAAAGAAGCAGTGCATACATATGTCTGCTCTCTCCTTTCTCCATTTGTCTAGTCTAGAATCTGAGTCAATGGAGCCTCCTCCAGGTCAATTACTAAAAATCAAGATAATTTCCCCAAAAAACATGCTCTGAGTTTCCTTTCCCAGGTGATCCCAGAATTTTTCTTCATTAACAATTAACATTAAACATTATTGCAATACATTTTGACAGTTTCAAGATAAATTCAGATAGGTTTTGAAATTATCAGGATGTATTTTGAGCAACAGAAGAAGGCACTTGGAGGTAATCAAAATAAGTTTGTTGTATAATGGGTACAAAGGTAATGATTTAAACAGAGAAATGGCACATTCAGAAAACAGCCTTAGCTGAGCCATCCTCAGTGGACACCATGGAGAGATGTGGAGTCAGGAAGTAGCATCAACAGTTTGAGCAACTGATTGGTCAGGGGCTTATGGTAGGTTTGGTAGACTGATCATTTTGGTTGTATTTTACAGCTGTAAATTAACAGTATTTGATTTGATTACTATTTTAAATGAAAAATTATGAAGCCTAGTCCCAGTGGATATTTATAAATTTACTCCCCGACTCAGGGCTTGGGGATCATTAAGAAAGAGCTTGCTGTGAGGCTGTGCATCCTGTTAATTTTAGAAGTCACACCCATAAAATATCACCAAATGTGACTGTCCAAGTGTGAGCTGAAGAAGGACAACATCAACAAACATGAGAAGGTGGATACAGAAAAGCCCACAAGACTTTAACTCTACATAAAGATCTAACAGCAACTAAGAAATGCTGAAAGTAAGAGGAATAGTCTGACCCAGAAAAGAACACACCAATTGGTTGTCTAATACCAAAGAACAGTCATGAAAAAAAATCATATAAGCAACATTTTTAGACCAAGCATATTATAATTAGAATTACATATGTATATACATACATATACACATACATATACATATATTCATTCACAACAGTTAAGGGGGAAAGATGCCATGGGATGAGAAAAGAGAAGAGAGTGGTGTAATAAGTTTGAAGGAAGGAGAAGGAAAAAATAATACAGTCATATTATAATCACAACAATAACAGAAAAATAATTAATTTTTTTAAAAATACACTTGATTCTTCTTGGGTCATGGAAAGATGTCTCAGCAGTTAAGCAAGTTTGGTATTGTTGAGCAGATCTGACTTCAGTTTCAGCATCACATCATGTCTAGCCTCTGAGCTCTGTGGACACCTATATGCATATGTGTCTATACATACCTATCACATACAGATACACAGATGCAAATTTTAAAAACTTAAAAAATTAAGGAAAGTTTTTAAAAGTGATGCTGCTGTTCACCAGAACAGCTTAAAGAGGACAGCTCAATACCTCAGTGAAATTTTGTCACAAAGAGTAATAAAAACAACATAGCACTAGTGTTCTCTATATTAAAAAGACAGAGATCACATGGAAACGGATTCTGACCCGGAAAGAAGTTTTAGGATTATTTATCTGAGTCCTTTTGTTTCACAACTGCCAGTACAAATCTGCACTCATAGTGGTGAGGTGACTTTTACCCTTGTGACAGGATGTGTGTAGCAACAAATAGAACACACAGGAACTTTTATAAAACTCAATGAGATCCATCCTTTGGGACAACTGATTCAATTGTTTTCTAGAGTTCTGTACCCTGTCACACACAGACCTAAATTTTCTCCAATGGGACCTGAAAGTTAAGGGAATTACTTGATTTAAAACTCAGTTGGAACAGATACATTGTTCCGAAGCATTGGGAGTCCTGTGACCTGCCTCCTCTCACCCACAGCCAGAATAATACTGCGGCCACAGAAAGAAGACACTCTGAGAGCTACAAAACATCTCATTTTCATTTGGTTCTTGCTTAATGGCTTCTTTCTCTTGATGTAATTTAACTGGGAGAAAGGTTTGATGCACAGAGCAGTCTTTAGCAACTTGGTCAGAATCTAGTTTTGATTTATGACTGTGTGAACCTCTGTCTCTGTGAAACATCTTCCATCCAGCTTCTGTCTAGGCAGCTATCTGCAGAATCACCATCAAGGTGGGGGCCGCATGGTCGATCTGCTGGGTCTCTCCTCAGGCATGCTCAAAGCTTTCCTTTAATCAAGTTAATATGTGGTACTGGAAGAAAAGTGGAACACATGTATTAAGCAATCCTCTTCAGTCAACTCTTTGTGCCATCTTCTTTCTCTAATATGGCCACTCCCAACCTGTGGTAGGGACAATTTCAGACCCCCAATTTTGACTTGATATTCTAGAGGAAATCTTGTACACCTTATCTCCTGCAAAATAATTGACTTTTCCTCTTTCACATTCATAGCAACCCTGATTTAATCACACTTATAGATAGATGCCACAGAGCCGCCGGGAGGGATTGTATGGTTTAAAGGAGATGGACAGCCTCTGTGCCATAAAGTGATGGGTGAATAAGTCAGTAAAACTGAACACTCACACGTCCCAAGGTTAGCAATCATGCACTGAACATTATCAATAACAAACATAATGAATCAGTGATTTAGTATCATACAGAAAATAATATAGGCTGTATCTTAAGGAAAATAAATGTCTTCTACAATCTGATGATGTTTTACCCAGGCTTTCTAGAAGAATAAATAGAGATATGAAGAGCTGAAAACACAATTTATTTACAGAAGTCAGAGCAGGAAGAGAGATAGAATGTAAGCAGAATGGTAAAAGCAAGACTAAGAGAAAACTAGGTCAAGATTAACAAGTGAAAATGAGTCAAAAAGTGTGAAGGATTTTTAGGGGTCTGAGAAAATTGAACACTCTAGGATAGGAATATAAAGGAATCGCAAGGACTCCTGGGATCAACAGGAAGCAGCTAGAAATTGTTCTCCTATAAAATAATAACACAATCCACATAGGAGGCTGGATTTGAGAAATGCTATTTTTCATAAACAGTACACTTTTCTTAAGGGGAATTACTAGTCCAGTTAGAGAATTATGCAAATCTAGCAAAGATCTGTATCACTTTATTACTGTGTGATTTGAGTAGGAGCACTTGTGGCTTACCTAACACACTTAGTGGAAGTATTCTTTAGAGTGGACCATCATTGAAATGCAAATTGCATTTGTACTGAGGAAGAGAGAGGTTTAAAAACTACTGTTTCGCCCTCTAGGATACAATGTTCTTAGCACAGGTTTCTTACCCACTTTGGAAACCAGTTAGCACAACTTCTGACTGGCTGAAATCCCTGTGCATTTCATTTTTCAGTATATTTAAGATTATACCTTACCACTTTCTTTAATTTTGTCTTGGGTTTCTCTTTTTGATAAATATTTCCTGACATTTTCTTGAAGTTCAGTGATAAAAGGACATGTTAGTTTGCCTGCATGATTTCTGACTATGCAACTACCCAAGGTAATTTGTGTTCATGTATTCACTTAAAAGTGTTGATACGGCACCTGCGACTTGTCAAGACCTGTTCTAATTATGACCTATACAATTGGAATAGAATTCACAAGCCCTGACATTATGTGATAAATGATCTATGTGGAGACAGCTATCAATCAAATATCAAATGACTTTATGGAAAAAGTGAAACATTTGAGTTAGCACAGTGACGTGGAAAATTACTGCCTAGCCTTTTAACTCTACCTAAGATACAAGATGGAAGAGGTTGGTCAGCCTGTGTATATCATGGAAAGAATGTCATGAATAAATATTCTTTGAAATATCAATAAAGAAAATGCATCCTCTCTCAGAAAAGTTCAAGCTTGTGAAGTTGTAAAGACATTTGGAACAGAATTCATTATCTGGTGGTCTGTGATACAAATTCATCCATAATAATAAAAAACAACAGAAAATTATCCTCTGAAGAAATTAAATCTTGCAAATACCTATTTCCATAGCAAAATTTTAAAATTTCAGATGCAATTAAATATACAAAAATTCTTGATATAAAGAAAAATCATGTCATGCTGCCCCCTAGTGAACATGGACAATTAAAAGACGGTTTGCTTTATAACAACCCATGCCTGTGGCACTGCAATATTCCCTTCAATTCCTAGAGACATCACAGTGATGGCCCACAGGCAACATATCTCATTAGGTATGCAATTCTTACAAAAGTCTGTCTAGACATAAACTGTGCTATTTCGGATATCTCTCTTCCTATTGTTTTGTTTACTATCCCAATTGCTTCTTTACTAGTCAGTCCTAAATACCAAAAATAACAACATAACCAATTTCACTTGAACCAGAAATACTAGACTAGGTATAATATACATTGTGTAACCTTGATACCTAATGAATTCAATAGACTTCATCACATTACTTCTGATTCATGTGCTATTTTTGTTCTCCCACCATGGCTACTCCATGATTTTCTTCCTGAGTATATATACCACCTCTGTATATATACCACCTTTGGATGTTTTTGTTGCTATGACCTACTGATCTCTGTTCTACTTTCTCTTTACATAGTTTTCTAAACAGAGCTGCAAGGGTCTCTGCATTTCTATCTCTGACACACTGTTCTCAAGCTCTCTTACAAAGCATTCACTGAAAGTCACATTCTGGTGACATCAATCTTTCCTTGGTTACTTCTCACCGTAGTTCAGAATGTATTTTGAAATCATTGAATTCTCAGTTTCCCTTTCTGCCCAGAGCTTTCTATGACTTAGGTTATCAAAGACATTTTTATTTTTCTTTCAGAGGTGAGAAAAGTTGTTTGTGAAAGCATCTCATTCTGGCTTCAAACCCACACTATGCCTTAGGGTGTCTTTGAATTCAGTTCCACCTACCTGCAGCTCTCAAGTACTGAGATTACAGACAGAGGACAATTCATTTAGTAAGTTTGTATTGTATACATGACATAATCTCACATTACCTGGGAAGAGGGAACCTCAACTAAAGAATTGCCTGAAATAGAATTGTCTATGGACATAGCTATGAGATATTGTCTACAATGCTAAACACCATCAGAGGTGAAGTCCACTGTGGGCAATACCATCTCTATGAAGGTAGCCCTAAGCTATAAAAGGAACCTAGTTGAACCATCCATAGAGCATGCTAGCAACCATCCTTTACTCACCTTAGTTTTTGCCTTAAATTCCCATTCTTATTTTCTTTAATTATGGAGTGTTACTTGGAAGTATAAGCTGAAATAAATTATTTCCTTCCTTAAGTTTATTTTGGTTGTGGTGTGTATTACATCAACAGAATGTAAACTACCACATATCATGTCAAACTAAGGCTCTATTCTCTTATCAATGCTCTTCTCCCATAATAGACACATGGCCACATACACACACGACACACAGATACACACACACACACACACACACACACACACAAACACACACTATTGAATGATTAAACATCTAGTGGGGAGGAATCTTCATGGAAATCTGACTAGTTTTTGTTTGGTTGGGTTTTTTTGTCTTGTTGTGTTTGTGTCTCTTTTTTCATAAACACATGATTTCAAGTATAGTTTATTGACATGATACTATGTATTCGAATTGCTAGATGAGAATGAAGATTCTCTATTGGTTTATTATAGTTGCTTTTTTATTTTTCCTTAAGAAATAGATGTTTGTCTCTTACTCCAATAGGCTTTCTCTGTAAGACTAGGGTAAATAATTATTACTATAACATTTCTGTTTATCAACACCCACAGCTCTAACTAACTTCTTCTTATCTATGTTCAAATGATAACGCATAGGACAAATTGAATGACTATTGCTTGATTCACATGCTTGCATGCTGAACAGATAATTGTTGTCAGAGATATGGAATTATGCAATAATCCAGAGTGGATCATATGTTTGCCTTGTGAACCTATTTGAAGTAAGATAATGAAAGAGTTAAATGAAGTGGTCGGCCAATTTCACCCACCTGCCTAAATCAACCATCTCATCATTAAAGGCATCTTAGAGTCTCATACATGGGACTATGATTGCATCTATTCCTTGAAGGAATTTTTCCCTTACCTGTAATATATGCCATATTGTTATGTTTCTCTCATGTTCATTCAAATTTTGCTTAGACCCTAATCTCATTGGGCTTGTTAAACCATGTTCCTAGTCCTGAGATGTATGGAGCAGTACTTGACCCATATAACTCATAATGGCCAAGCTACTAACTGAACCCCTAGCTCTGTGATAGTCATGGTAGTTACAGATCGCAACCTTTAAGACTCCTTGGCTTGATGGAGATCAGCTCTTCTGTCTTCCTCTTTCCTGTACTGGCTGGGCATTTCTCTGAAGCTATGGCTGGACATCAGTTAGGCCTCCTTAATTTCTCTCAGTGCATGAACATTTGAGAAATTAAAATTGAAATGGTTCAAATAACATAAAATTTAATGAAAACACAGTTTTATTGGCCATGTCTGCAAATTAATTTTGTAAAAGAATAATAAACAAAACCACATGTATTATAGAGTAGTTAGGTGACCAGTGAGTTCGTATATATTTATTAAAGTTAAATATCTGAGACAATATTGTCAACCAGTGATACTTTGTCTCTGATTCCAGGATTTATCAGCTTTTAGGTTGAATTGGCTGTTTTAGTTTTTGGATTCTTCCAAAGCTCTTGTGATATGTAGACATTTCATTTGCATACAAAAAGGAACACCGCATGGCTGGATAAACCAACCATCTGGCCTGGCAATTTATCTGGATTATTACTGAACTGTACAAAACTATGTAAATATGTATTCCTAAAATTCCAATTGCTTTGTTATCCATCTGCTTTATAGCCTTTCCCTTCAGTAACCCTTAGGAGACTGGCTCATTTGCTTTCTCATCTACTGAAGCGCGTGCACACAACACACACACACACACATACAGATAGTGTAATGAGAAAGAGGAAAGAGAGAGAGGGAGAGAAAAAGATTTATTCTTGTGCTGTTGATTGTTACTACTGTCTAGACACAGAGACATACCAAGTTGGCTCACTCATTGTACACAGTCATATTTTGATCTGATTAACATGTTATTTAGTATTCACTACTTGAGTATCCATAAAAATTCACTTTTTCCTAAGTTCTCATTTCAAATGTTTGCATTCTCTCCTGCTTCTTGGTGTCTTATGCTTGAAGGTGGAGAGTCCACTCTAGAAACTGAAAGTTAAGGGGAACATAGGAATATAAGTTCTGAGAGTAGTTGTTGATATTATAGGTAAATTAATTATCACATCTTGTATGATGCAAGTTTAGTGTTTTGAAATTAAACTATTTCTATTTCCTCAATTCTTTATTATGGGATAATACTTATTATTAAGCAATAATGAATCCAATAGACTTTAGTACTTGTGGTATTTCATTGTTCTGTATGTTTTTTGGTAAACTCAAAACTTATACTGCTCTCACAGCATAGAATGTCAGGAACACTGAAGCAGAACAGCTGGAGTTCCAATTCTTGCTCTTCAAACACAACTGAATCATCTTGGGCTATTGGGTTACACTTTTTGTCTTTCTAGTTACTCATTTAAGAAATACCTACTAGTTTGTTTTATTTGTTTATATTGAGGCAAGATCCCACACTGTAGCCCAGGTTGTCTTAGAGCTCACCTTGTAGTCTAGGCTCATAGAAAGATGAGAACAATCCTTCTGCCTCAGCTTCCTTCCTGACTGTTGAGGTTATAGACCTAACTCATGTTACCTGGAAAAATAACACTTGCTTTCCAGAAGTGCAAAAAAGCTTTTTTTTTCTCTCTAAAAAAGAAAGAAAGAAAGAAAGAAAGAAGAAAGAAAGAAAGAAAGAAAGAAAGAAAGAAAGAAAGAAAGAAGAAAGATTTTAAAAAAGAAAAAAGAAAGCCCATCTGCCATGCCTACTCTATATGATGTATTCCACTTTCAGTATCTCTTCTCATATGTAGCCCCCAACAGTAATGCCTTCAATGTTTTCTGACCCCACTGGTCTTATAAGCAAACTGGCACTTGAACTGTTCACTATCTCATTTGATGAAAACTTTAGCTTTGTTAGCAAGCTCTGGACCACAGTTTTGCAGAAGTTCATTGCACAACAGGTGTTAAATGAATCACCACACTTTTATTAAAAGATAATCATGATGACTCATGAGCAAACAATACTAGCAATATCCTACAGTTCCTCTTTAAGTCTTAAATTTATCACCCTGCTCAAATATCACCCCTCTATTGTTTCAAGTATCTCTCTTTTTTTTTTAATATGTCATGATATTTAACTACATTGTACACCAAATATTCCTTAATTCTTTTCATGATTATTTTGATTCAGAGAAACATATCTACATACATTTCCTCACTTGCTGCTTAGACTCCCATCCTTTAAAAGGCACACCATGGTTTTTACTGAATTGGTATATACACGTTTCAGTGAATGAATAGTTACATAAGGGCAGAAAAACTCTCAAGAAATTGACCCTTGCAGTATACTGAAAACCTGCCTTCATGAAATTCTAAAACGTATTTAGCCCAAAGATACAAAGCTACTTCTGCTGCCCTGGTGTTTCTTTTCATACAGAGACAATGAATCATTCTGAATTGCAGTGCTGAAGACCTTCCGGCAAATACAAAATGCCCTACAGGACATTTATCTTTCATTCTGCATTATATTTTTAAATGATAATTGTTGTCATAAATGTTCTTACCCACATTTCAGCTAGTAAAAAATTTGGCCTGCTTCAATAAAAGGAAAGGTGCCAGATTGTTTACAGATGAATTAATCATGACATTATCCCTGCAACTTTTAAATTACATCAATTACATTGCATTTAGCATCACAAATACCCTGCATATTAAACAAATGGAATCTTTTCTCCTATTAATAAAGATTAAATCGTGAACTACCGCTACTTGAGTAGCAATGTGACTGCAGTCAATGGCTCCCAGGACAGATAAGAAATCTTGTTCTGTCACAGAATGTATGCCGTCCTTTCAGAGACACCATCAATCTTTATGAAATTTGGGAGCATTCATTTTCTTTAGGAGTTCATCTATGGATTGATTGTAACATTTAGACATGGTCGGTTGCCTAATCTGAGAACTCTGGAGACCAAAGTGAAATAATTCCACATTAAAGGATCCAGTGCTTAGGTATCCTTGTGAAGCTGAAGACAAGCCTGCCCATTCCATGTCCAATTTAACTTCTCAGATTCTTAAAATATTTGAATTTAGTGATCGATGTCTTTTGAGAAGAGTCATTTTGATGTCTGAATCAAGTCAGTAGTGCCTTAAAAACGTATTTTAAACAATTTCTGTAAATTAAATATAGCTATACAATAAAGACTGAAAGGATTAAGTATATTAATTAAATACATGGGTCTCAAAAAAGTACTCAATATAGTACTATTTAACCCATCATGTTCATTTTAACTTTTGTTGCCTTTCCTATATTGTAATGTTCTCAAGTAACATTTCTTCCATTTGTGACCCTTATCCAGAAATGCAAACTACAAAATGGATAGTTGCAATGCATGGCCAAAGTGTCTACTGCAATGTCTTCCCTTATATGTTTTGTGTGTGTAGTGGTGTGTGTGTGTGTGTGTGTGTGTGTGTGTGTGTGTGTGTGTGCTAACATATCATGGAAACTTAATAATTATAATACTAAGACACTGAAATCCATCCAGCTTTCTTTTCTGCAAGCATGATAGACTTCTTAGAGGCAAGCAAGAAGGGAGGAGAGATCAACTGGCAGCCATATCACAACAGAGCAAAAACTGAGCTTTTGGTATAGGATAACAAGTGTAAATCACAGTCATTATGTCTGAGCCTCAGCCAGATAGCTTGCTGGTCTTACTGACCGGCTTAGGTGGACCCAGAGCTTTGTGTGACTCTGTTTTTCCTTCCATTCAATCAGAGGAACTTTTAAAACTGTTCTTTAGAAAGGAGATGGTCATCAAGCAAATAAATCCAGTATTAATGGAACAGTTTCCTATTTTAATTAAGTTAACCATAAATACTGATTATTCCAGCAGTTTATATCCTTTTTTATTTTATTTTATTTTTTTCTGTTTTAAGCATCAATATCACCCTGTGTGGCTTAGCTTCACATCTACACTGAATGATGTTGTGTGCATATTCCCAGTTCTTTATTAGAACAGAGATGATAGCCATTAGTGTACTCAAGGTTAGCTAGCAGTGCTAGTGTAGCAGCTGAAACCATCATCCTGGTATCCGTGGTGCCTGGAGGAATACGGGAAACTGTCAAAGCATTCTCAGCCTAGGAGGAAGCAGAATGAAATATCAAACTAGAAGCTCTCGCTTTAAGTCTCTGATGAATGAAAGTCTGAGCCATGGAGGGAACGGGATTGAAAATCAGGGATACGACCACCCATAATCCAGTGCCAAGGATCGAGTCTGATTTAGATAGCATGAGGGTTGTGGCTTGTATCCAAGAAGAAGGAAGCCTTTTAAAATTTTGCCTTACAAATCTAACACATTTTGAATTATGTGAACCAAGTTCTGATAGGTACTTCTCAAAGATAGCATTCACATTGTGTTTTTTAAAAAGCAGTAGAAATCTAGATGTTAAAGAGAAGGACTAGTTAATGTATACTATATTGATATCGGAAGTATTTGATAAGTAAAATTGTCTTATTCACTCAAAAATACAGAAATGCTTATGAGAACATTCAAGTACATAAAATAACTATATATATATATATGAATTTATCATTATAACTGCATTGAACTGTACCCTTATGAAAGCAGAAAATGAATGAAATATAAGTAATGACTTTCTCTTAGTAAAACTGTTGATGGACATTTCTGGAATTTTTCTTTTCTGGATTTTTTTTTTTCTAGAAAAATGATATGGAGTTTCTATACAGAAAATTTCAAGAGGAACATTTAAATTCCAGTTTGCTTTTCAAGTGTCTGTTAAATAAACCTCAAGGAAGTAATCAGCACTTTATGAACATGTTTTATCAAAAGTATAAAAGGAAAATTTGAAACTAAAGAACATTTCTCTTTTAATTATCTCTACTGTCTTTCTTCACAGCAAAAAATATTTCCAAAGTCAAGTATGCAATATAATTTTATTTATCATCTCCTGCCTGTCTCTAAACATGCTTACATCTGATTTTCCTCCACAATTTCCACCATGGTTATGCTCATTGATCAACAAAATATCACCACATCTCATGAATTCTCAGCATTTTTCACTTGCTTGTGTCTTCCTGTTAAGATGTGGATTTCATGCAAGTTACATGCTGTCACCTTTATATATTTTTCATGTGTGTCTGGACCTTTTCAGTTGTCAATCATCCTACTCTTTTCTGTCTAAACTTAAAATGGTACAAAACTAAATGGCATGTGATAGATGGTTCTGTCATAAAACACAAATGCTTAGATTGTGGTATCTGTCTCCCTGAGTTCCACATCTGTAATCAGAATGAAAATTCTCAATGATATTTCCTGACTTTCCTGATCTCATATGCATACCTGTTCATAAGAGCACAAGGATACCTCATATGCAGCTCCAACCAATAGAGAGGCTAAATCAAGTCAGATAACTCCTTGTCTGGTGTTCTTGAGGCTACAAGTTACATAGTCTTCTATGACTTATGTTATCAGAGTTGTATAAGTGAGAATTGTGAAGGTAATGTTCGGTATGAACCTCTAAAATCATTTAACACAAAGAACTGTTGATTCTAACTCACAAATAAATTTTCATCCTGGCCAGTTGCCTGGACCTGTATTAGCATCCAAATATATAACATTTATGTTCAAAAATGAAACCATCTCTCAGGCATCATGGTAATTTACAGCATCAATTTATGGATCTGTATTTTCTAATGAAATAAAGCAGAACAATAAATTATGTGAAAACAAAAGTAAAGTGATAAATTATAGAAGAGGAAAAAATGCATAGGTGGAAGATAAGATGACTCTAAGCATGAAAGTTTTCACTGTACCAGGGTGGTAACCTGAGTTCGATTCTGGAACTCACATAAAGGTAGGAGAACAATGACTCCCACCAAGTTGTTTTCTGGTCTCTAGGCATATGCCACAGTGGATTTCCCCACTACACAAACACATTTATACAGCAACTATAATAATAAATCAAATGTATAAAAGAAATGTTACAAAGATTTTTTAAGATTATTCATTACAATTTTAGTTACATGGGTATATTTGTACAATGCAGTTACTATCCTAAATAATATTTAAACACACAAAAAAAACCACTGTACCAAGTACTTAGCTTCCTTTCAGATTGTGCTGTCTAGTCTCCAAACTATTTAAACTTTTGCAGTAGTAATCCTTAATTATTGTACACCTATTTTTGTGTTTCCTCCTGTATTCATGACTTATTTACTGCTTGAATATAATACCTGAAAAGAAGAAACTGAAAGAAGAAGCTTCAGAAAGTCAAAGTGTATTGGAGTTCTTAGTTTGTATGACTAGAGTTCACCATAGAGGAAAAATCATGTGGCAGGTGGGTGTGAAGTATGGACCAGAGAGTGTACAAAGCTGTATCAGGATCTAAAATCTTCAGGCCCATTCCTAAGAGACCTACTGTTTCTAGCAAAGTTCCAGCTGCTTAAGGTAACAAAACTTTCAAACCCTTAATTACCACCAAGAAGGGATACAGTTTTCAATGCATCAGCCTGTGGAAGAGCATTTAACTTTCAAATGCAATATCTCTCTTTTTTTAAAATTCCTTATTTCATTTTTACAGTCCAGTCTTCATCCATCCCCTCCTGGTGTGCTCTCCTCCCAACTGATCCCCATCCCATAACCCCCTCATCTCCAAGAGAATGTCTCCAGAATCCACCCCACCCCATCAGACCTCCCCCCTTCCTGGGGCCTCAAGTCTCTCAAGGGTTAGGTCATCTTCTCTCACTGAGACCAGACCAGGCAGTCCTCTGCTGTATATATGTTGGGAGCCTCATATCACTGGTATATTAATAATCTCATAAACACAGTGTTTATCTTGTGTCTTTCAAAATATTCAAAGCTGTAAACACAGCACATTGGGCTCTGTATACTGTGTACCACTAAGTTACTCTCTGCTTTTTTTTAAGCTAATAGAACAGAATTGATTACTCTTCATGACTCAGGTGCATCTAGACCTTCAGAAATATTCTCTCCTCTGATCTCCTGTTCCTCTACTTGAAAGATAGTGCCCACATTTCCATAGACAAACATTTCCAGTTTTTGATGTATCCATTTCCATATTATCTCCTTTTCCAAGTCAGTTTATCAGACTCTATTTTACCCTGGCTATGAGTTTGGGTATGGTTCTTTTCTTTTTCATTTTCTGTGGCATATAATCAGCCTGTGCCTTGAGCACAGGGATCGTTGTACATAAGGACTGTTATGTTTCCCAGAGAATAGTAGCTATCTTCTAGATCAACTCAGTAGCATAATTAGCATTTAGTAGGCATAGAGTACATGGGACTAAATCTAATCCTCATGAATAGGAAATTAGATATTATAGAACACATCAAAATCTACAAAACAGAAAAAAAAAGAAGAGGAGGAGGAGGAAAAGGAAGAGAAGGGGAGGAGGAGGTAGAGGAAAAAATAGAAGAACAACAATAACAATCTGTGTGTAAGTTGTGACTCTGTGTGTGTGTGTGTGTGTGTGTGTGTGTGTGTGTGTGTGTGTGTTCCTTTAAAGTGATTAAAATTCTTGGTGTTTTTCATTACTGTCTACCTATGAGGAAATTAACTATAACTTTGTTACATTTATATTTAATCCTAAATTCACCTTTGGTTCTTTCTGGTTAGAAAGTATTCATGTTTTAATTTTCTCACCATAAAGCAGTTTTAAGCAAAACATTTAAAACTCTTAAATCTCTTTAACTACCAATCATTATTAATTGACCTTCTTAAAAGCAGAGCCTCAGATAAGCACACAAAGTTTATTTGGTGATTTCAAGAAGCAGCAGAGTAAACTTAACACTGGGGTTGTAATCAGTCCTAGAGACCTTGGTTATAATATACAGAGGCCTGCCAATTGTCATCATTGCCAAAAAATTTTTAGAAATGAAGGGAGGTGGGAAGGAGTCAATATTAAACGATACTACCATATACCGTGACTGCCACTGTAGAGGTTTCTGTAATTAGCAGACACACCTTTCATATATATGTATGTCACAGTGGCATGCTGGGCCATTGCCAGCTAGTTCTAGTATCCAGAAGATAAGACCTGACAGGAGCACGTGAGGTTTCAGGAAAAGCCAGAGCAGCTAAGGAAATAACCTTTAGGTGTACTCGGCATCCTACTCCTGGGGATCATCCTGAACACAAGATACTATCACTCTGCTGGAAGATCTCTAGAATCTGCCAACTCTCTGAGAGACCAGCAGGCTCCACACAAGCTCACCCAGCAGCCAGTCTGTCACTGGCAGCCCATATCACACGGTGCAAGTTGTTTAGAAAGTGATGTACTGCCACAATCATTAGTCATGATCTTTAAGCAATGTTTTTGTGAATGGCCATTTTTTTCCCTGAAAATACAATATTCTTATTTACTTTTTCCCATGACACATTTTTTCCTTGTTTTCATGTTATTTCATTGCTGCTTCCTCAGGTCCCTTTGCTGATTGTTTTCATGTTAAAAACCAAAAATTAAGAGCATCAGCCAGACCCTCTTTTACTCATTCCATTGTGCTGGTTTATTACAGCCTAGTGATAGCCCGGCTTCTCTACCACCTTTCTGTTGTTTTGTTTTGATTTTGTAATAGTTTCTCCAGTGCCTACATCTCAAAAGCATGTAATTACCCAAACCACATTTTTCTACTACTTGTAAGGCACAAGAAAGCAATGCAGTAAGTATAATTTATCATGAATCTGGACTTGGGCTGTCCTGTTCTGTTGATCTGCCTAGTTTCACTCAATGTGAAGCTAGCACACCTATAACACAGTCTCATGGACAAGAGGAAGAACTAAGACCATGAAGCAGCACGTATATCAACTCCTCAGCAAGATCCCAAAGTGATCTGATACGCAACTTCAGAAACATTTTCAAGTACTAAATAAAATTCACTGTGACATTTATCCACAAAATCACCACTTCGATCATGAACAAGAAGGGAAGTTAAGATTCAAACATTAGCAACCAAAATTGTGGTCATGCAAAATATTAGAACAAATCTACTTTGTTTTTAAAGTGGAAATAGTTCAGCAAGGTTTCAGAAAAAATTATTTTCTCTGGTTTGACTTTTATGTATTCCCAAGAAAAAGAAATTAAAATATGACGCTGAAGTCAAATTGCTAGTCAATTAGATTACTACCAGCTCTGTTACGAAAACCACCTCCTGTGACCACTCCCTCAGTTGTGATTAATAGTTTGTCATGTTTATGCAAGGGATGATTGCTAACAAAAAACAGAATTAATTATATTCCAATATGTCATGGGTGAGTGCTAATGGCTTTTTTCCCCTCTAAACCACCCCCCCCCGCAAAAATTGAAGCTTGTATGAGAAACCTATGCACAGATACAAATTGCGGCCATTTACTAAAATGCTTCTATTATTTATAATTCATAACCATTTTTATCATCTTTGTATAGCTTTGAACTTAAAATTACTAAAGATTATTGGTGTGTATGAAACTAGAACTGAGAAGCAGAGATGGCCAACATTAGTAGTACTGTCATGATTTATTAATCTAATGTGTCAAGGGTTCATTAAAACTCTTCAATGCACACTCTGTCACAATCAACAAATATTTAATCAACAATTATTATATATATATATATATATATATATATATATATATACTCGCTATAAAGCAGTCTACGAATGAAAAGTCATTTAGATAATACTTAGATAAGAAACTAATTGAACAGTTATTTTCAAGTGGTCCCTACTAACAAACATCCATCTCTTTGCTATCAACCTATTTTATTATATTCAACCCCACAGATTAATAGCAACAGTGCATGAAGCCAAAACATTCCAGTCTAGCCTTGACTGCCTGTCAGTTCCCACAAGTGATAAAGACACTACCTAGTGCTGTTATGATTGTGCTTCTCTAGTAAAACCCTTGACACCTTCTCAACTTTTGATTGTAGAATAGAAGATCAGTCATCACACAGAGAGACATAGTGATCCAGTGCTTTCCACAGACCTCATCATATACTGAGTTGCTTTCTAGACCCCTAAAGTAGAGCGACAAGGTAGACTTGAACCTTTGAAACTGTTCAAAGAGAAAAAACATTGTAAGGAGACTAAAACTTTGTCTAGGTGGTATTTAATAATTATTTGATGTTTTCTGGAGATGAAACTATGAACATATTTAAAAATATTTCTGATGTCTCTATGAAATTCTGCATTTTACTTTCTTGTTTATAAAAAGAAAGTACCATTTATTTGTGATCTGGCTAAGAGAAAGTCAATTCACTCCAAATTAGGTCAATAAATCCTTGGAAATCCCTCCATTTAATAAAATGTAAATAACCTTGCATATTACAATGAATTTATTTTTTATTCAGAATATTTGTATCCAATCAAATTTCATTGAATAAGTGATTTCTCCATTTCAGTCTTCACTTACACTTAAATTGATTTTCCATCTATACAATGTATCTATCTGACTGCATTTGAAATTTGGCAAATACAAAGATTTGAAAAGCTGTATCAGAGTTAAGGATCATGGCATCCATCATGATTACAAAGTACATATATAAACCCACACACAAAATATGATTAGAAAACAAAATTATATATGTGAAAATATTTGAAATATCATTTACCAACCTCATAACTTTCTCACAATGAATGTTTTAAAAATTCAGGATTAAAGATCAAAACCTATAAATCACAAATAAATGATGCCTGCTTATTTTCATATAAGCATTTTTTTCCTGAAACAACAAAATTTAACAGAACACTTGATCAATCCATCATGCCTAAGGCTGAACACATTAGTTTCCAAAGATGTGTGTAGTTTTAGTATCCTGCAAAAGCTCATTAATTTTCTCCACAGGTATTTGAGAGCGCAGCTATCACTGGACTAATAAGCACAGGAAATTTAGTACGCTAATTCAACTTTTATTTGTATGAGGAGGAAAACCAGAGCAGGTAGGTAGTCCAGAGATCTGTGAAATTCAAGCATCCCAACTTAAGGATTTTGTTGATGGTGGTGCTAAAAAGAAAAAGGCTGTAACTAAGCAACATTTCCCAAGGAAACTGTTATGATTAGAGTCTGAAATCCCTGTGCTATATTCAGCTGTGATATATTTGAAGTTTAGAATAAGTAATTTTTGTCTGAGTTTGCAGCCTGGGAAATAAAAATCTCAATGTTTAAGTAGGGAAACAGGAGGGAAAAAGAGAGAAAGAGAAGAGCAAGATGAGAAAGAGAGGTAACAGACAGGGTTATAATGACAGTAATCAGTTCTCCCAAAATGTTGGCCTGGCATTGAGACTATTTTGAATTATTTTTCATTTCTATCCCTCCCTCTATTTTATGTTTCAATCACTTTCTTGGGTATGAAAGTGACTCTCTTGATCTGATTAATGAGGTTAAATTCCATATCAAACTGTAATCCCTAAATCATATAGAAAATGAAATTTAAAGACAAGCCTGATAAAGCCAAAATATCAGTGACTATAAGTAGTAGTATTTTTTTAAGACAAATGATCAAACAGAATTCTCACATAGAAGAAAATACTCTATTTATCAGGTGATTCATTTCTTTGCCTCTTAGGAACATTTAAGTGCTTCTCCACCAAGCACCTTAGCATAAAAGTCTAGACACAGTTTCTTTTTCTGGTTACCAAACTTTGCAATCTCTCTTATAGTTTCCTTGTTTAAGTTCGATATTTTGTTTCTTGTTTGTTGTTGATTTATTGTTGTTGTTGTTGTTGTCATTTTTCAGTTGTTTGCTTCCATAGTGGCTGCTGTACCCAGGAAGGAAACTAGGCTTCCTCTACTAGGCTCCTCCTAGTAGAGCTAGATGATGAGCAGTGATTTGTCCAAATGGGTCAGGAAGGGCCTCATCTGCTAGTCTGCATTAATATATGCTTCTAGTGAATTAACTAGGTCAGACTACTGACATAAATTTTCAATGAAATGACTAATCAGATGGACAGAAGATCAAGCTAGATATTTCAAAACCTTGAAGAAAAAACAAATTAACTACTTCAGACTATGACTCGGCAATAGACTGCTGACATATATAACCAACATGAGATCACCATGCATTAATAATTTTGTAATTCAAAGACAGTGATCCTGTTCCCCATGACTCAAAATTATTGAATATATTTTTTCCTATGAAATAAATTATATTTCTTTAATAAGATTTATCACTTTTATTAACTAAATATATTTGTAATTGCTAATCAGAATTTCTGATAGGCTATTTGCAATCAGAGGTTGCATGGGCAAAATTATAAGAAATTATCTCAGACTCTAATAAAAATCTTACAATATAACAATTCTACTGATTAAAATAGTTTAATATTAGAGGCATTTACATAAAATTAAAATTATTTGTGGAGATGTACATCTGGATTTTAAATAGAGAACTACAAATTCACCATCAAACTATTATCTTCTGCAGCTAAGCAAAGAGAGGGGGGCATAAAAGGAAAGTAGAAATGGCTGCAAATTTTCTCTTAGGCTTTCTAATTATGTTTTATTCCTTCTTTATAGCTGTGCAGGAAATTCAAGTGTGGTAAAAATTGCCTCATCAGTTTCCTGATTGGAAGAACTAATTTAGACTGACTAGAAACATTTTCTCACAGAACAGGAGATAACCTTGTAGGGTGTTAGAGTTGTGTATATGCTTTATTGTCTTCAAAGAGTTTTAAGCTACTTCATCTTTAGCATGTTCAGTTCTACATAAAATGTTATTGTTTTTCGATTTCCACTTATACTCATTCACAGAACATATTTTACTGCAAAGACATGAATTCCACATAACAATGTATGGCATAAAATGCTTAATAACATGAAAATAATCTGCTTTTGCAATAAGCCTTCTTCACTCTGAAAAGAATGTGAAGAGTCTGTTTGATGTCAGATACATTGAAAACTACACAAACAAACAAAGACACATCCTTGTCAAGTTGGACTTATAGAACTAGTTCCATTACAAGAAATTTTGATGTCCATGAAATGTCTTTCAAAGACCATCCTGTTGTAACCAACTTTGTAGACTACTCAATCCTGTGAGGCTTGGATCTGGACATCTGACCAAGGCAATGAGGGAATGAAGAAAGAATGACAGACACATACACAGAAAAGCTTAGGTCAGTAATGCATCCCATTCTGGTGGAGTGACTTCAATTACCATAACAGTTAACTACTCTCAGCTTGTTTATTATTATTATTCCAAATAACTTCGTAAAGGAGGTTTAGTTAGTTGGTCTCCATAGGTGAGCAATTGCAGACTTTAAACATCGAGGAGAAAGAAACTGTACTTGTTAGTTTGTGTACATAAAAGTTAATGATTCATAAAGAGGAATCTTTGCCTTTCCAAATCTGATCTGAGGAAAAGACTTTCTCAAATTTCTGTGGGTCCAATTTCTTGGTCCTTTATATGATTGACTTATATCAAACTATACACATTCACTCAAAAGTTCACTGGCTTCTTACATAGACAAGATGAATATAACATCAACTATTAATTTTCTATGACAGTAAACTACCCAATGGCAATTGATTTCACCTCAAAATTATGATATAAATACAGTATTTGTGTATGATAGCCTCAAAATGTAAAAATTAAATTTAAAATTTAGGTATTTGAAAACATGTTTTCTTGCCTCCTGTTTTTTTTTTTTAAATATAATTAAGCATTCTGGATATTTGTTGAAAAACATTTGTTTTTATTTTAAGACTTGTTTGTGTAAATTTCAAAAAATACAGTGGTTCAAAAAAATTCTTATTCTAGAATTCACAATTGTGGAAAATATATGTGTCATTTGACCTCCTACCTAATTCAGGTTTTTATGTTTTCAGAAATCTTCATAGAGCCTTGAGGTTCCCTGGTCTTTAAGCAAGAGTAATACATCATAGGTAGTACTACTAAAGATTTAAGTGAATTATTTCCTCCTTCTGTTTTTTCCCATCTATTCTTTTTATCATTTAAAATCAAACTTGTCACGTCACATGTATAATCTAGTATAATTTAGTTTCTCATAATCAACATCATAATCACATCATAATTTCTTTGTATGACTTTGCTAAGATGTTTGAATCCCATTGGCTTGACTTTCCAACATCTTTCTTGATCTCTTCTGAAACTCTTCCAGAAAAAACGTAGGCTCCATTAAAACTATTATGAAAACCCTTGGTCTAGAGTCTAATATTCCTTCCAACACAATTTACTGTTAACTCTTATGAGAGAATATTATTAGTAATTCCCCTCATTTCTTTCTTAATTCAAGGTTATTTTTCCTTTTTATAAATATTCTCTCTCTAGTAGTTTGCTATTTGAAATTTCTTAAAGTATATATAATAAATATGAATTCATGTAACATATTAATAATAACCTAGAAATAGTAAGTGTAGAAAATATAAAGATATGATAGAAGAAGAGGAATATATGTATACTTTCATATATATATATATTTCATATTATATATTATATATGGTTGATTTGCTAGTAAGGCAAGAGAAAGCAGGCAAAGAGCAAAAGCTTTCTTTATTCAAGCCCACATATATGCTCCTAAGAGAAGGTTTGGCCCAGATGAGAAGTGTATGGTCTGAATTAAAGGTCTGTCTTCCCCCTTAAAGATCCAGATTAGAAGGGATCATCTTGTTAAAATTAAACAACTTTCATTCAGAGGTGTACCTTTCATATTTTGAGGGGTCTAGTTAATTCCAGATAAAACCAACATGACAACCAAGAATAGTCATCTCATTACCCAATGTATTTTCAAGTAAATTTGAATCATGAGTATTAACAAGATTTGCCTAGTGTCTTTGCCTCATGACCTCACAAACATTATCATTGTGTTTAAGATTCTCCATGATGAAGATTTATATGTACCTCTGACTCCATTATGTGCCACTAGTCACTGTTTCTCATTGCATGAATATTTAAGCATAATTGTCTAGGTAGGACGTGGTTCTGTGTTCACTCACAAAATGAATAATGGACACGCTAAGCTTCTTTAATACTTCCACTCTCAGTTATCTATAACCTGCATATATGTATATACCAAACTAATACAAAGTTATGGAATTTGACATAACTGTTATTATGTCTTAATGTTAAGAGCAATCTGAAATATAGTAGATGTTCATGATATATTACAGTTTGTCAGGTTTGCTCATCTCTTTGAATTACTTAAGTAGTGACTATTATAAATTAATGTGTGCTTTTATATCCCTCTGATTATTAGGTAGATTCTTTATCCTCCCCTGGTATCTCAGTTGGCCTAATCACTTACTTAATCTGTGGTAAAATGAAACTATTCCAGTGATGAATGTACTGTCCATGAGTTCTGGAAGCTTGTAACTCCACTTTGTAAGTCCTACAAATCTGTATCACAATTTTAGCAATTTATGCTAGAGGAAACCTTGAGTGAACTTAAAGGCTATGTGTAATTGATCCTGAAAACAGAAGGTGTCATTGGTCAGCCTTGTTATCTTCCAGATGACTTCAGTATCAGCTATTATCTATCTACCATTTCCTGAAAAGTTAAAAGAGAGAACTACCTGTATAATAACAGCCTAACCACAGAATCATGACTAATAACAAATTCTGGGTATAGTTGACTAAATTTGGAGTGGTGTGTTTCACAGTAATTCATAATGAAAGCAATAATTTTTCATTTTCAATGCCTCAACTACATACATGTATACAAAACACCACCTTTTATGACTCTGGAATTTATATTCAGATTTTTCAGAATGTCTACTTTTTATAACATCATACCTTAGAGCAAAGGCAAAAAACAATCATTGATAGCCTAGTTCTTTAAAAGGAAAAACCCAGTAACTCTAAACAAAGGCAAAGAAGAACAGTCACAAACTGTATTAATTTGACTGAAATCAACAAAATGCATAAATATTCATGCCATGAAAAAGCCCAGTGTGCCACAATAATGTTCTCTTATGCACCAGTTGTGAACGTCCTCAATCATGCTAATAACAAAAGGAATGATTTGACTAACCCTTGAAAATGTGAGAATATAAAGGGTTGAAAATTGAAATTATTTACCTCGGTAAAAATTACCTTATAAAGAATTAGATCAATGAGGAAGAATTGGAACTCACAGTTATTCATCAGGAATTTTAATGGGCAGATATATGAATACTAGCAAGAAATGTGTAATACAATATTATATATAAATTGTTTTTTTAAATTTTTAACACTTCATAAGAATGATATGTCGTGCATGTAGGCTAAATCATAAAAGAACATTTAAGATAAAACTATTTGTTCTGTTATCACTAAATGAAATAGCAATCTCCCTTTTTCTCCTACTTTTAAAGTAGAAGGATTTAATGTATTTTATAAACACCTCATAAAGTATTTAGATAGGCAGTATATATAAATCCTTAATATTTTCACATTCATTTACACATACATTCATATGGAGAGAGAAATTAAGACTTGCATTGAAATTTTGGAAGGACATCTTTGGATGTTTTATCCAGATATGCCTAGGATATAATTAAAAATTACTTATTACAAAACAGATGCCTAAAAGAATGAAAAAGAGTTGCTTAAAAGAACACAAGGATAAAAATAAATTCTAATTGAATAGATTATAAGATACCATCATTTCTATCCACACTTCATCCCTGGATTTAAAAAGCTTTACCTTTGGGCCAATTGCAGCACCCTAACTTACCTTTCTATGACAGCCTATAGTATTTATTACCCATCTAACTCTTGTTTGTATGATAGATGAAACTAGGGAAAAAAAGTTCCATACTTCTTCTTATCTTTTACAAACCATAATGTCAGTCAATTAAAAAGAAAAGCAATTTATTGCATTTGTCATGAAACATAAGTGATACGGAATGGCTGTTTTTTGTATTCAGTCATAAATGGCTTAGCTGGATGAGACTTTTATTGTGGGTTTGAAGTTAAAGGGAGACTTTTGATCTCATCTTTTCAAGAGATTCTAATGAGCAAAAAATGATTAGACACCAGCCATCATTATTTTCACTTGGAACGCAATAGAGACACCTCCAGTGACCTAGAATATCAACTTCCACCTACAGAGCTACAGAAATTGGACAAATGAAGGGACAGGCAATTATATTCAGGCATATTTGGGCACTCTCTGCTTTGGTGGGAGAAATCTTGATATAGTTAGCAATAGAGTGAAATTGACTGATAGGAGAGAGCTGTCCCTTAGCAGCACAGGATTCTGGAGAATATGCTCATACAATGAGGCAAAGAAGAAGGCAGTTCACAATGCTGGCTCTCTCTTATTCATGAACATTCAGAAAAGAAAAAGACACTTTGCTGTCCTTTAATTTACTCAGTTCAGTTGCTCTAAATTAATGGATATAAGGAAAACCTTGAAGCATTTCTGATGGAAGAAAGTGTAAAAAACCAGAAGAAATGGGAAACCATTCATCTATTTCAGCGAAAAAACTTTCTATATGAGAAGATTATTGATTTCTGAAGTGATTTTAGAGTCTCTTAATACCTGTAGAGAGCACAGTCAGTCAAGCTGATTTAGCAACCTAAAGGAAATGACAAAACCCACGTCTCTATGTTCTGTCTGAGAGCCTGGATTTAGACACTTTCTATGCTTCCTTACTGAAGAAAGTCATGTGACAGATTATCTGGATCTTCAAACTTCTCCCAGAATATCAGGCTTTTAAAATTGTATGAAATCTCTAGAATATAACCTTTACATCATTTTTTAAAAGTAATTCTGAAATGTTATTGGGAAAAGGAATAAAATCAGTGGGCCAATACTGTGTTAGTATCCCTAGGAAATGTAGATCTGACACTGCATAAAAGAAGTGGTTAACGCCATTTATTTCCTTCTCTGATGGAATGTCTCACGTGAATGTAAACAATTGGCTAGAAGAAATATTCTTTATCTTTAAAATGCACTTACAATGATGTTTACAACTAAAAAAATACCTACATAAATGGATTACCTATCTTTAAATCTTTGCTAATGTTATAAGACTCAGAGGAGAATGTCATCTAAAAATATCATAGGCAACTCTGGCTCACTAGCCATGTTTCAAGGCTCCCCATTGTAAAAGGGAAAGCAAAACAAACAAAATAAACAAAACAAACAAACAAAAAACCCTGAATTGATTTCTGACATAACCTCAGCCCCTCTGGACACAAAGTCATACAATCTGTGGGAAGGTAGGACATGGTTGACATCTAAGTACTCTCTGTTTCTTAGATATCTTTTTCTGCTATAATTTTGGCAGTTTTGAAGTGTCTCATGGTTTTAAGATCTATGATAGTAATTTCTCTAAAATTGCTTTCTCTGCCTTTTAAAGCTTCTGTTATAAATGTCTATATAATTATACTTATTCATTTTCTCTCTATAAGTTTGTTAATGCATGTATCAAGTAATTTTGAGCATGCCTTCTACTTTTTATTACTTATAATTTTAACAAATATTTTTCAGAAATACTGAAATAGTTGATTTCAGACCAATATACATTTGTTTCAAATGTCCTCAATAGGTTCTCTCAATTGTCATATGTAGCTGTAGTTGAACAATTTGCTCTAATCTCCCCAGTGGTGGCAGTATTTCGAGTTCCTTGCTACCTGCTCCAATGCTCTGGATTCTCAAATGAAAGACACAGAGCACACAGAGGCTTCTATTTAATCTCCCTTAATTAGCTCAACTGTTGGACCACTCCCAAACTTCCACATTGCTAGTGCCTCCCCCTCGGAACTCCTGAGTTATTACTTAGTAAATTCTATATTCCATTTTTGCTACCCTGAACCCAATGGGGAAAGGGGCTGACACGTCTTAGATGATTAGTATGCCTCTCTTACTGCTGCTCTAAAGCTTGCTTGTATCTTATTTCTTTCCTGTCATAGTGATTCTACTTAGTCCTTGGTCCTCTTGCTTGCAAATCTTATAGTCCCACCTGTCTCCCAGCAGAGCTATTGGCTATATACAACTTTAATTACCAAACAGAACCAGCTGGGGGCAGGGACCCTCAAAGTCTCACATGTAGGATTGATGTTGGGAACCCAGAATGGAAGCATTAAGCCAAATCCACAACAGTCATAATTGTGGGGAATGAAAATCCATGACAAAACATATGGTAGGTAAATACTAATAGGGATGTAAATGTAGCTTTTATTTGCTATATATAATAGTTATCTTGGAAGCTTACTCAGCAGAACTAAAAAGTACAACCTTTAACGTTCTCTCAGAACACTGGCTGGTTGGTTCAACTGTTCTGGCCCACACTCATTTCCAAGATGACTGACTCAAATTGGCTTCTCTCAGTTTCTGACTGAATTGTTCTGCTTTGCTTCAAACTAACTCTGACAATCTGTTCTAATCTTCTGGTTTCTTATTCTCTGGCTTGTTCTGGCTTCAACTGCAAAGTCTCTCTCTAAAACCATCTCAGTAGAACTGTCCCTCTAACTCTTGCTTATTAAGTTGCCTCTCTTTCATGTTCTCATGAGAATTGAGTCTATCTTATCTCTGACTCATTCTGTCAAATCTTTCTCTGACTCATCACTTTATCTGCCCCTCAATTAGATGTCACTTTCAAACATAGCTGCTTCCCTCTACAAACTAACTTTACCTTCAATGTTATGGATTAAAGGTGTGTACTAAGGGCATGTCAGTATTCCAGTTATAGGGATTAAAGGTGTGTGGTGTGTCTGCATTCCAGACAGATCACATACACCTAAGATGTTTTGGATGTGATCCATTTCTAGAGCAAACATATTGTTGGATTTAAATTCCTCTACATAGGGGCATGAGGTGGGCAACAGCCCACTGTTTCCAGTATTCCAGGTCTTTTGTCATGCTCACTCTTTCATGCTTTCACTCTGCAAATCACACCTCTCAAGTTGTTCAATGACTTCTCCCTCTATCCCTCTCTTCAGTAAAAATCCAAATTGATTTTGGACACTTAATATGGCATGGGCCACACTTATATGGAAAAGATGTTTAAACCCTTTCCATATAAGTTCATACCCATCAAATCAAATTAATCAGCATTCCTAAAATACTATGTTTTAGTCAAAATGATTTCTTCATGTTGATACTTATGTAAATCCACATATTTTACCCATATACATGTTCATGGAACAAGGAAACTATGTTTAATAAAATTCCATGTATCTCATAATCAGAATAGTAAATGATTTGTTATAGCAAAACCACTAGAACAGAGAATCCTTGAGGCAGAAATTATATATTTCTACCAGTTGCAAAGGGAAAGGTCCCATAGCAAAAACTTCAAGTTCTTCATATACTTTTCAGTAAAAATTAATGTTGTGGTTAAAAGAAAAATTAAGAATTAAAAGTCTATAGAATAATGGCCATCTTATAATGGAAGTCATGTTCAACATAACTTTAACTATTTGGATAGTCTTTAACAGTTCCAGTACTATTCAAAGCTGTAAGTATACTGTCTTTCCTAAAATTTGATCACTTTTTAAATTTTTCAACTTCTTAAAATTTTATTTGTATGTGTGTTTTGCCTCCCTCCACACTGCCATGTGTGTATGCAGTACTCACAGAGGCCAGAAGAGAGTTCTGAATGTCTTATATCTCCAGTTATAGACAGTTGTGGATTTCAGGTGAATGCAGGGAATCAAACCATGGTCCTCTGGAAAACTTGACAGTATTCTTAAGTACTGAGCAATCTTCCTCAACAGTAAAACTTATTCTCTTAGCCATTAATCCATAAAGCATGAAAAGAATTTTTACAGATTTCCAATATAGAAGGACACACAGTTAACATTCCTATTTTGAAGGGGATGAATGGCAGAAATATTGGCTAAAGCAAAACTGATGCTTAGTAGGACAAACACCAAAACCTGTTGCTCCTTGTCTGCTATCTGTTGCTGGTGTTTACACATTGCAGACACCTAGGACTAGAGTATTTCCTTCATTCTGGATCTGCTGCTAGTAGCATGTACAATCTGTTCCTTGGTCCATGTCCACTCTTGTGCTTTTGCTTTCCTTTGCAGACATATTATGGTTCTAGCATCTCCAAAATAATGAGACTGTCACTGCAACATTGAGTTCATCTTCAAAGCTTCATGTGATAGCTTCTCAGGCTCTTCTCACTGACCTCCCAACCATTCCACATATTGAATACTCTGAGTGGATTTTGGAACAACACAAAACACCACAGAGTATTCAATCTAGACCTGTTATACCTCAAAATTGGTGGTGTGGCAAAACACTGGTGATAGTTCTAAATGGAGCTTGGCCCTTTAGACAAAAGGTTTTATGGCCTCCATGTACTTAGGTTGCTGATTCTGAGAAAATGGTTTCCTAGACATTGTTTCCTCTTAAGGAACCCCTTAAGAAACAATCTCAATTCTAGTGCTGTCCTTCTCAGTGAATTTACACCTCTATAAGAGGTAGATTTCTCTTACTTGGGGATATTTTGTTATTCCATCATAGGTAGTTTTTTCTTTAATAATCTCTTTAGGAGTGCCAACTTCTTTAAAAGTTGAAGCTGCTTTTTCAGTACTGGCCTTGTCTGCAACCTTAAACTTCCATATTCTCCCACATAATGACATTTTTTTTAATATTTTTCCAATCGTTTATCCTAAAGAGCTGGATATAAGCAGTTATCAGGTATGACATAACCTGAATGTTATCTTGCCTTGTGAGTTCTTCTTCTAAGCCAATTAGTCCATTAGTTTTGAATTCAGTTTCTCTCAAGTTCTCAGGATGATATGTGTGACAGGCTCCGGATGGGGTCCCACGAGGATTTCCGAAGATGGGTGCAAACGGCAGCTGCCTCTGCCCATGAGCAGTCCAGAGGGATGGAGTCCAGGCGAGTCCGTGAAGAGGAGAGGGACTGCGACAGAAGCTCTCAGACAACAGGATGAATTTCGCACCCCTTTACTTCTGAGTTGGGCCCATATATATAGTTTGAGGTGGGTTAAGGTCAGGCAGCAGGTAACCCCTGTTGGCTTGGTCTGAGAGCTTGGGAATGCCTCATCTGCATGATGGTGCTACTCCTACGTCACTGATGACCATGGGCCTCTTTGTCCGAGGGGCAGTGGAGGGCTGAAGCTGAGAGAGCCAGAGGCCTAGGAAGAGCTTGAACACCTTTTGTCCTAGTGGGTATCCAGGGTTCCGGTATCCGGGGTTTCAGAGTTCGAAAAGCTCATTCAACCAGGACACCTGACTTTTTCCCACAGCTCACTGCCCCACAGAAATACAGCCAAATTGTTTCATAGTATATAAAATAAATGACCTTTAGAAAAGTTCCTGATAGAGTCCTTCATCTCTGAAATCTCATGAGTTTGACATCCACTCGTCACATTTCTCCTAAAATTGTAGTATCTTAAATAGCACCAGACAATCTCATTAAACTTTGTTTCCACTACGACTTTCTGTAACTCATATCTCTAAACTCTGCCACATCACTCTCACACATGGTGGATATAATATATGATAGTCATGACTTGTAGGACCATGAGACAAATAGTTACACATCTTCTGCATGCACTAAGTACAGAAAGATGAATACCTGTTCTTAGCTTGATTTCTTCTTTTATTTCACCTTGAAACTTAGCCCATGAAATGGTGCCATCTATATTCAGGACAAATTCTTCCATATCAACTATCCCTACCTAGAATACTGTTTATAGACTTGGCCCCAAAGTTTGTTTCCTAGTGAATCTCGAGACTGTTAACTGTGCAATGAATATTAATCATCACAATAGATGTAGACTAAGTGGTGATTAATTTAGCCAACAAAATTTACCCATAAAACTAAGATCAAGTCCCTCCGTTTCCCAATGGCATTGTAGAATGTGGTTAGTGACACTCTTCCCTGCCAGCAGTTAAGAATCTGTACCCTTATCCAGGACACAGTCACAGGATCAGTAGCCATGACTGTATTATTCTCTTCCTTTGTTTCTTTCCGTTGGACCACTTAAAAACAATGTTTTGACTTCCTTTTTTTGATGATTTATTATAGATTAAAGTATTAGAGACTACACTATCATTCTTAATACTACTTTATCAAGAGTCTGTTTTCAGCAATGGCATAGGTGATTATATATGTGGTCATTTCTCATTGAAAGAAAGATCAAAGTCTGTTTTGGTGTAACAGATACCCTCCCTCTTGTTGTCCTTCTTTCTCTCTTTGACTCATCATATTTAGGATCGTTCTCTTGCAAACCATTCCCCTTTATCACCATATACTTTGTTTTTCAAACAAAGTATTTAAGTATGAGAAACTTAACAGGAAAATAGTTTTAGCTATGAGTCAATGCATTAACTCATGGAATTGAAAGATAATTGGAGGAATCTGACTTGAGGCCCAGCAGATTCCATTGAGCAGGAAGCCCTTGTTTCCCACTTGCTCTTGCTGTCCTTTTCATCCACTCCCCACAACTTAGCTCTTTTCTCCTCTGCACTAGCATCATTTCCAAACATTCTCTTATGTTGAAGAATTGCATTAGATTTAGGTTTACAGATTGCCAGAAGCATGTTTTTAACAAACCATTGCAGCAGGGAGAGATGGTGGAAACTGATTATCAAAAACACTGAGCTTATTTACAGGCTTAGGAACAATGCACCCACAGTGAAACAAGAAAGAAGAAAAGACAAATAACCTGTGGGTTTTATTACATCTTAAGCGATTAGCTAGCACTGCTTTTATGAATTCTAAGTAAATCTCAGATTATTCTTACTTTACGACAAGATTTCGGGCATATTAAAATTTACTATAACATAGTGTTATTAAAAAAACAAAGCAAAACAAAAGGAAAACCTTCAGGGCACTTCTGCACATTCTTTTCTTCATTTTCAGGGTATGGGAGGAATCATCAGCAACAGCACAGCAATGCTAAAAGGCAAAGAACAAAGAAAAGTGTGTCCGTGCAGTGGAGTATCATATGCCACAAATTCAAAACACAACTGGGATATTTTGCACTAAGAATGGTTGTATTTTTTAAAATTAATACAGCCAAATTACCATAAAAGAAAGAACTCAAAATAAAAAGAATACTTAAAAGGGGATACATGCATTATGTATAGAAGGTATTGTAACAAACATACAAACAAAGGATACTTACTCCCTTCTCTGAGAAGTATAATCATGAAATCTTCTGGAAATAGCAAAAGTTATCTGAGTTTTGTACTTCAGTACATATAGACCTGAGGCATACAGAGCATGTTTCAAGTGTTTTTTTGTCACCAACTAATGTTGGAAGATGAATCACATGATCATTTGGTACCGCAGAAGAAAGCAGTAAAAATAGAACTCTGTTGACTCTAAAAGTAGTGTATTACCAATTAATGATAATTGCAGGTTAGACACCTCTCAGAAAATATAACATTACACACACACACACACATCAGAAGTTCTAAACTAATTAGTATATCTATATGAACTTTTATTTATGTTTGTACTTTTATCTATATGTGAACTTTTCTTCTAGCAAACTTTTGCAGGTTGAAACAAGAACTGAAAATATTTACAAGGGAATTTATCCAGACCTAGAGATGAAAGCTTTGCATTGGAAAGGAATAATGTGTGAGAACTTACTTGCCTATGAGTTGTGTCAGAAAGGCTGTTTTTCTTTCCTATCTTAGTATCTCTTCCCACAAAGAGAGAGCTGTACCAGGCAAACATTTCTTGGATCCCTTTGCTCAATTGCTCCTCTTCAAAGAGGAAGGGATAAATTAATAATTCTCTTCAGCCTCTTGTCTTTTATATATTTATATTTATGATAACAACTCTATGGTTACCTGCCTAAAGGGATAACATGTGTTTTACTTTTCTTTCTTTTGGTGTAAAACTTATAAGAGCATAATTTTCCATTTTGAAAAACTAGAGGGGCTTGAAGGTTGTAAAAGTGATAGTTTAAATTCAAGAAACTGTTAAGTTTGGGTGCACGAAGAATGGAAGTTTTAAGACAGACATATTAAATGAAAATACCTTATATAGCAGAGCCTTGATGGGGAGTTTCAGCTGTATAAAGGAAGGTTATGTGAGCAGTCTGCACAAGTGATGCTTGTATTTATTCATTATGGTTGTATTCGTGTAATTGTTAAATACTGAGTCTCATGAATGATCACTTTGTTTCAGAGGCTTGAGGCCATATGCTTACATGGCTTATGCTTGAAAGAATACATATGGACCTCAAAAACTGTATTAGTCTCTTCAATACTGAGGCCTTCTAAGTTGAGCACAAGTCTCAGGCCTTACACTTAGCATTGATCTGATTTTCATGAGGCAGGTTGGTGAGACTTTATAAATGAGTTCATATGAGTTTAGATTATTCCTTTGGGGGAAAATATAACTTTCTATTTTATAACCCAAGGCAATTGTGTTCTAGGTAAACTATGTGAAGTTAATATGTATGGCTACCAATTATTATTTTCAAGCCTAAGGAGATAATATTATATAAGCTACTTCCAATACTTTTCCATAGAATCAAGAGGAAACAAATTATTTTAAGCTTGGCCTCATTTTCAAGAGTTTTAACATACTAATTTGAAACATATTCAAAGTGATGCAATTGTAATAGAAGAGTATACAGATGTTGAGTATCTGAATGAAAGAAGACTTCACATGCTGTACAATTAATTAATACCTGAGGACAAAAAAAAAAAAAAAAAAAAAAAAAAAAAAAAACTAAGTAGAAATACTAACAGGAAATCCATTAAAACAATAGAAGAGAGAGTAAAGACAAAAAATGGTTGTATACTGACCTTACACAGAATATTTCCTAGAAGAAAAAAAATATTTTCAGGTCAACAAGATGGCTCACTTGGTAAGAACACTTATCAAGTCTGATTACTCAAATGGGTTATCTGGTACTAATGTGGTAGAAAGAGCTCTTGGAAGTTGTCTTCAGACCTCTACGTTCTTTTATAGTAAACATACACACAGACACACACAAATACACACACACACACACTCACAGAGAGAGAGAGAGAGAGAGAGAGAGGAAGAGAGAGAGAGAGAGAGAGGAGGAGAGGGGGAAATATAAATAAATTGATTTTCTGTGATTTTTTTAAAAAGAGTAATTTAGTGTTTGTTTTGCAACCCAAAATATCAATTCTCAGAATACATTTAATATAAAATCATAGTGGTCAGTCTTATAATTCAAGTATTAGGGATTCAGAGACTGGTGGGTGCTGTATGGTCATCTAGAGTAGCCTCAGAGAGCTCCAGTCAGTGAAACACTATTTCCCTAGAAATAGAAAGACAGTACTCAGGAAATCAGAAAAATTCCCCTGGCCTCCACATGCATACATATACATTTGCCTACATGAACACACATACGCATACCAAATACACTCATGAATTATGTGAACAATAAACATGTGATTGGTAAATACTATAAAAGATTATTTCATTCCAATCCACACAAGGAGCCTCATATTAAAAACTGAAGTAAAACTTATGAAGGAAAACAATACAAATGACTAAAATCAAGATAAGAGAGAAGTGTTCTTAGCAATCTCTATAAAAGTTTAAACCATCATAAGGCAATGTTCTGACAGTATTATGCTCACTGACTAACTCCATAAACTGAATACCTTTCAAGGAATGTAAAACATGAGTAAAGATGAATTCAAGAAAATAAACTTATACCAAGTGAAGAAATTAAACTAATAATTAAAAATATCTACAAATGAATGTCAAATCCAGATATCTTCAGTGGTAAATGCTAGCAAACTTTTAAGAAAAGTAGCATCATAACTACATAAACACTTTAAGAAAGTAAAGAATGGAGGGATTAATTCACAACAATTGTAGGGCCTACAAAGTCCTGACACTAAGGGCAAATCAAAACATCATTAGAAAAGAAAAGGCACAGTTCAATATACCTCATAAATTTATAAGGAGAAATCTTAGAGAAATATTAAGAAATTAAAATGAGAAATGTATATTAGAGATTGCATAAAATGATCAAGTGGATAATCTGTTGTAGATAAAATTTAAGTCTAACAAACATCTAAAAGTGAACCAGTATCATGTATCATACAAATAAAGATACAGCAAGTTATAATGATAATGACCCCAATCAATGGCTGTGTTTGAAGACAGTGGAAGGAAGGATATGAAGTTTATAATAGTGTAAGATACATTGCAAGACATTTTCTCAAAAGACAGAAACAAAAAGCAAAACTGTGAATTTTTGAATAACAACAATCACTATCAAAGCATAAATACACCTTTACTCTTTATAAGAACTCTACAGGCTATAACACACAAAGGAATTTCCTTGAACTTGCTAAATACATCTAGATGTGAAGATAGATATTAGGGTTAAAATGTGTGTTAGAACTTCTCTTGCAGAATAGGACTTACTTATTAGAAAGGATTATGTTTTCATGCCAGTATTGCACAAGGACATGGCTTGTCATTCCAGTGGTTATGTTTACCTCTCAGGGCTCACAGAAAAGCAAAACAAATTATTACTCCCTCCTGATAGTGTACATTACATCTTCTAGCACTAAAAGCTATCTATCAAGGATGCATTTTCCAGGTGAGTATAATCTTGTTTTCTCTATGTTTTGTATTTCAATACATGGTATTTTCAACAGCAGAGTCTTACTGTTGAATTCTGAATGGTAAAAAAGAGAAAGGGGACTATAGGATACTTAGCCTTAAATGTGACATCTGTAGCAAACTCTGTCCTCCCAAGTGTCAGGAATCATTGCCAAAGAGTGGTAGGAAACTTGTTCAGCTAGAGGTGATACATGAACAAAAACAAAAAATGTTATTTTCCAGATAGAGTTGTGATGTTGTACATACAAACTTAACAGCTCTTATGACATCAGCACAGAGGGGCAAGATTGAAATAAAGTTCAACCTAACTAAGCAGTTATTGACAACTGATAGATTCAAGGGGAAGGAATGTCAGTTTTCTTTAAGACTGAGGCCTCTGATAGGTCAACAATGCCCCAGGAAGTCACAAACAAAACACACACACACACACACACACACACACACACACACACACACACACACACATTGATTTCATAAATTGGACTTGAGACTATTTTCTTACAGAAGACACAAAATTGAGTGGAAAAGAAAATAGAGAGGACAGAGAGGAGTTTGGATAAGAAGGTAAGTATAATCAAAATGCATTGTATTAAATTCTCAATAAAAAGAAGAGCTTTAAAAATATAAAAGTGTTAAAAATAAAATGGTGTCAAGATTAAATTGGGAAGTAAACCCTTTCTTATTTGCTGTTTGTTTTAGGGAGTTGCTTTTATTAGAGAAAATAGTTGTTTTCAGAAGATTTTAATTTAAGAGAATATGAACAAATATAATCTTCAGAAAAACATATAGTACATTCACATACTAGACTATAATTTCTCAAAATTGTCTCTTGAGACACAGAGGACCTGTAAACTGTCTTTAAGAAAAGAAAGTCCACAATAAATTATTTCAAACACCATGCAGAAGTAATAGATTAAACAAATGTCATAAAATTTTGTTTTGTATTGCTCTGTTTTTATAATTCAGACTGACTCAGATTCTTTGATATTACAATTGCAAAGTGAGTGTCACAAGTAAATACATCATGTTGCATTATTCATCTAAATATCTAATAATATCAAACATAGAATATGAGTATTTTACAGACAATAGTTAAATAATATTAATATCCTTCATATTCTAACATGGAAGATTTATCAGTTTTGCAAACTAGGTATTTAAATTATATGACAGGTAACTAGGTAATTAAATTATATGATAAGTAACAAATTTGAAAAACTAGTTTATTGTTAGGAATATTTTATAGTAAATCTTTTACTGTCATAGTTAGATAAATTAAATGTTGTTTAAGACCAAGCTGTAATATTAATATCTCTGTTTCAGCATCTTCTACTTAGCATGTATAGATTTTAACAGGTGTATCAAAAAATTCTAGCACCAACAATCTGTACTTGCTAACAAAAAGTTTTCTTTAGCTCCTTGTCCTTTTTCTCATAAAGACTTGTGCTTATAATTCCAGTCTTAATTTATCACATAGGTACCAAAGTAGCCACCAATAAACTGTTTTCTATAGTTAGTGGATAAGCAGGACCCAGAGGTGAACTCTGCATTTGACACAAATTTATATCATAAAAATGAACTCTCTTCAGCCAGTAATATAAGCCTCTTTTCTTTAAAAGACTGTGTTGGAAATTGTCAAAAGTAGACTCACAATTTCCTACACTCTATTAAGAAAACAGTGCTGAATTTTTTGATTTATGCAGAGAAGAGATGCAGAGCAATGTGACAGAGGTGCACACCGGAAGCAATGACTTGAAATTAGACTAAAGCCAAGCCCTTTAAAGGAAAGTTTGATTCATACTGAGGCCCACAACAAGACAGAACCATTTAGAACTGGTGGAAGCACTCAAAATAGTTAACTCATCAAAATCACGTTAGAATTTTAAATGAACTTGACTTTTTCTTCACATTAACCTTTTTTGTTTTGACACCTGCTCATAAGTTCATTGTTCACCGTGGAATAGATGGATCTTTTGAGAAGTTCCTGTAATAAGCAAACAAATTGTATGTTCAACAGGGCCTTAAAGTGTAGAGTGATGATAATAATGGGGTAGGCGCAGTGGTACTAGCCTAAAGAAGTGTGTGAGAAGGGAGTGTTTTCCATCCACATGCTCCTGGTTGAGGATGCCAACTAGAAATTATTTTTTATTTGTTTGTTTTCATTTTGGCCCTGGTGAAGATTGATTCTTCTTTATCATCAGTTGATAATTGCCTGGAAATTTTCATCTAGTAATGGGGTCTTAAAATTTTTTCACCTACCTATTTTGGTGTGTTGAATGGTATTTCCCATGGTGCAAGTTTTGTTTAGTCAGCCATATTGTCGAAATTTCATGGGCACTGCATCCCTATCATATATAAAAGACACTGTCTTGTAGCTGTTTTCCTGGATCTGTAACTCTTACAAAACTTTCTTCCCCTTCTTCCACAAAGGTCTCAGAACAATTGCTGTAGTGTTTGTAATGTGGATATACCAAATGGTCTTAGTCATCTCCAGTCACTTATTCTTTAATTTTGGCCAGTGTTTTGTGTGTGTATCCACTTATATCTGTTGCAAAAAGGCTGGGTGTGGGGAGGGTGCACATTTGAACTCACAGAGACTGTCAAAGCATAGACAAGACCTGTAAATATTCAAACCAGACAAATCCCAGCATGGAGAAGAGGAAGCAGGCACGAACACTCCTCTAATCAAGAAACTCATTTTTGCAATTGACAGCAGCTGGAAAAAATGAAATCAGTTTTATTTAATGGAATGTGATTGCATATATAAACAACACCCTAGAGCAGGCACCATGGTCAGCAGTAGTTAGACAGCAGGAAATAGACCCCGTGTGTGTGTGTGTGTGTGTGTGTGTGTGTGTGTGTGTGTGTGTGTGTATGTGTGTGTGTATGTGTGTGTGTGTGTATTTTCATTTTGCTTTTATTTGATTTAAATAAAGAACACTTTGTTTGTTTGTTTGTTTGTTTGGGTGAGTGGATAGGTGGATAGATGGGTATATGGGTGGGAAGAAGATAATCAGAGAAGTTGGAGTATGGAAAAGGATATGGTCAAAATATATTGTGTGAAAAATGTTAAAAAAAAATAAAGAGCAAAGTCCTTTGTTAGGAAGAGATAAAGAACATAGGAAAAGTAGAGAATTCTGCTTCAGACATTTTTCATGGTCAAATTAATACAAGAAGTTTAAGGACTCTCATTCCTTAAGGTGCTATGAATGAACACCAGCAGATGAGCAATACTAGAGACCAAGGTCAACAGTTGCTCCTTGGTATAGGATTAAGAACACACATTGTATTGCATCTACATCTTTTTAGGCACAGATATTTTGGGGACTTTACCTTCAACTTTTGCCTATGAGGTTATGAACATCAGTTTCTATTATCATAACTGAAACAAAACAAAAGAGAAAAGGATAATGCAACAGAGAGTACTACCAAGTATAGTAATTGTCTCACTGGGAACCTGCATTTCTGTAATATCACTAAAACCTGATTTTCTTTGAATTATGTATTTATTGAAATGGGAGTTCTCCTAAGCAATCAATGATAATTTTGTTTCCACCCTGAAAATAATTGTCTGCTTAATGAAAAAAATTGATAATGTATTCACTGAACTTAATCTACAAGTTAAAAATAGAAAAGAAAACAGTCTGTAAATTTCTAATTTGCCATTAAAATAAGTTATGTAAGATTAGAGCTACTTCAAAACTATAACATTTTAATTTTGAATAACCAAGATCCTGTTGAATATTTACTTAAAATAAAAGACAGTCTTAATGACATTTAAGTTAATTTCACTTGTTTAAAATTTAACTAAAAAAAGTCCTTGTTATTTTAATCCCGACATAATTGGTACGACGACATAATTGCAATTTTAAATTAACTTGTCTTTTACCTTCAGGGACAACATAATGAAAGTAATTTTGCAGAAAACTGACCTTTTCTGTACTCTTCAGTAACATTTCCACACCAAAAATGAATCAATATAACTTGAGTCAAGAATCTGTATCCAAGAGAAAAAGATATGCTTTATTAGCAAGAATTTCATAGCCCTTTCCTTAGTATATGTTTGTAATATAGATTCAAATGTACTTAATTCATATTTCATGATAATAACAGATGAAGGATCAACATTTTAGCAATACTTTCTCGTAGCCAGACCGTGAATCTCCAAACCACAATTTGGATAGAAATATAATCTTGTGATCATTTTTAATAACCAAAATATACAGTCTATTGTTTTAGATTCTATTTATGGGTGACCTTGCTTAGTTCTAGAATTTTTCTATCATGATTTGATATATACATGAAGATGTGTATAGGACAGAGGCATTCCCACCCTACTTCATTGCCTTGTCTATATATTATTATTCTGAGTTCTGATTAAATATCCTCTGGTGTATTTCAGGCTGTAGTCCATTTTGGTTTTGTCTATTGATCACCTTTTAAGTATACACTAGAGCCATGGTCCATAACTGTTACTAAGTATTATTTCATTAAGTTTATCTCAGAAGTGGAGAGATAGTTCAGTGGTTAAGAGCCACTGATGTTCATTCAGAACACAAGGGTTCAGTTTTTACCACCCTTGTTGTTGGCTCACAGCTTCCTCTCTTTTTAGCTCTAAAGTATCAATGCCCTTTTCAGGCCTCAGTGGGCACCAGTAGACACACACACACATGCATGCACACACAAGTACGCACGTGTGCGCACAAACATACACACACACACACACACACACACACACACACACACACGCACCCCTACCAGGAGATTAAGGTGTCTGCCAGAAACTAAAGTCACAGACAGAATATTAGAATCAAAGCTTGTCCAAGTGAGAATGTCACACAGGGTAAATTTAAAAGTCTAAGATCTCTGAATCAGGAAAAAAAAATATAAGCTTCTTATTAAAATTCTACAATCTATAGTTTAATACAACATATGCTGTTATGTTTACTTTTATATGTGACCAAAATATGTGTATGTTAAGTCTCTTTGATCCTGTAGAAGCAAATTTACATTTGCTGGGAAAAGCATGGGAAAAAAATCTTTGAAATAGAACATGGTGTGGAAAATGACAAATCCTCTGATGTGGTCAGAATTGTGACATGTCATAAGGGTCTGAGCAGATTCAAAGAACAAGATGGACCTTTATATAGAGACATGTCTAGATGGTTCCTATACTGTCACATAATTCCTTTGAGCAGTAGAACTTTGACACGTTGGTCAGAGAAAAAGATCTGAAGATTCAAGTGGAGCCAGACGGACACAATGCTGCTGATATCAAGATGAAAGACAGGAATGTGTGCCCAGCCATTCTTAAAAACCAACAAGGCAAGGAAACAGGTTTGCTTCCCAAGCCCTACTCATATCTTTAACGAATTACAGGTACAGGTTTTCTATATTATTTCTATATTATTTGGGCTTGTGGTCATGGGTTCTCTAAGAAAGCAGACTAAGTCATGGAGGCAAGCCAGTAAGTTGCGCCTTTCCACAGCTTCTGCATCAGGTTCTGCCTCCAGGTACCTACCTTGTTAGAGTTCTTGACTTTCTTCAGTGACGGGCTACCTAATCCAAATAAATCCTTTCCTTCCTTTAAAAGAAGAAGGAGGAGGAGGAAGAGAAGGGGAAGGAGGAGGAGGAGGAGGAGGAGGAGGAGGAGGAGGAGGAGGAGGAGGAGGAGGGGAGGAGGAGGAAGAGGAGGAGGAAAGAATGAAAACCCGGAAAAGACAATATACAAGATGATGTGGGCAACAACAGAGAATTAAAGCAAAATTATTTTTTAATAACCTACTTTCTGCTCTCTTTCTTATTCTTAAAAGAGTGTACATGGGCTGGTCCATGGCCCCCCAGCACATATGTAACAAAAGACAGCCTTGTCTGTCCTCAGTGGGAGAGAATGTACTTAATTCTGTAGAAACTTGTTGACCCAGAGAAGGGGAGGCTGATGGAGGTGAAGTGGGGGAAAGGTGGGGGAGCATGCCCTGAAGCACAAGGGAGGGGGATATGGTAATGAACTCGGAGATGGTAGATTAGGAAGGTGGGCAACATTTGGAATATAAATAAATAAAATAATTTAATTTAAAAAATGTGTTTTATGTAGTTGAACTATATGTACCCACCTGAAGCATATAGAGTGTGTCCCTAAATAAAATCAACCCTTCAAAACTTTCGAACTCATAAACACATTTTTCTTCACAATAACAAGGCTTTCTTAAGTACAACTTCCGTTGTTTTAATTAAATATTACTATAAAATTAGAAACACACTCACTAATCTTTTAGATTTTTCCTAGTAGCTACAAAACTCGCCTTCCATCGGAAATTGATAAAAAGCATTGCAGCAAATACAGAGGCCTAACCTTTTATTCTAAAGCAAATGTAAATTTGTGGCTTATGGCTTTCCCATTATGTCTGAAAACATTTTAAAATTTGCCTCTTTTCTTAGTTCTGATATTATGATGCAAATAAAATGCCACTTTTTTTTAATTTCTTAGTCTTTGGTTTCAAGGTTTAGTCCAGAGCCTCATGTATGCTAGTCAAGTGCTCTATCTTTCCTCACTCCCACCTTTTTGAATCAAACACAGTTCAAATACTTGTCTATCAGTAATTATGCCTATGATAAGAATGAATGCATGCTTGAGTTTCTAATACAATTGAAAAATGATGTTGTCCAAATGGCAAGATCTCTAGTAAGAAAATAAAAGAAATTGTATGAAATACACATAGACACATATACACATACCACATCAGTGCTCTCACATGTGGTCATGGGGGAAAGGCTTTAACTTCTACACAATCTAAACATTGTATTGGCAAGACTGTTGAATCTATCAAATTCCCATCATCTGTAATTAGAGTATTATAAACATGAACAAGAAAAACACAAATGGTAATTATTTGTCCTGCCTTCAGTACTACCCTCTGTGAAGAGCTCTAAGTGGACGGATTCTTTGAGATGGTTTGGGAAGATGATGTTACATGATAACTTATTCAATGTCCTAAATTAGGTAATTGGAGGTATTCAAACTTGGTCATCTTTTTACTACATAGAAAGGCTTCTGTGCTATATAGATGGAAATGGGGTGATATTATGTTAAATGAAAGGTTAGGACTTGGGAATTCTAGGGGTTTATTTGTCATAGAAATCTGCATTAATTTTATGATATTCTCATCTAAACTGTATACCAATATGGTTAATTGGGTCACAATAATTTAGTGACCTTTTTCATCAAATTTAAAGTCAACAAAAAAATGTAAAACCAAAATTAGAAAAAAATACACCTAAATGTGACCATATTTATTTACATACCTAGTTATGTCATATACATGTATATCAAAGAGAATTCCCATTATGAGAGGGCACTTCAGAAATAATTGTATATTTTTGTATTTGTTTCAATTGGTTAGCAACATATTTACTCATCTATCTTTGAAATATATTTCCTAAACTACACCTCTACATACATGTGTATATATCTACATTTGTATAAATGCGATTCACTTATCTAACCCTTATGCAACTTAAGTTGTACTCAATATAGAAAAAAAATGCAAATAAAATTATAAAGACAAAAATTTTCAAAATAGGAATGTGTCAAATGAAGAGTTCTAAAGAAACAGATTATAAATACTAAATATGCATCAAACGGTATAGCAATTGAATAATCTTTATTGACACAGGACCCTGAACATACACTACTATGCACATGTTATATACTTGTGAGTGTATAACATGCTTTTCAGTAATTAGCTAATCACTTTTTTCATCAATGCTGAAATATAAAAACTAAAATAATTTTCATTGAGGATTTATAAACTTAAATAATTAAATTGAGTCAGCATTTAACTCTTCATATATAAAATATTAATGAAAAACTTTTAAAGCCAGCATGAAGGCTTATCAGGTTACTGGCTTTGTTACCAAGCCTGATAACCTGATGCAACATACGACCCATGTAGTAGGAAAAAAATTAATTCTAAAATGTTGTCTTCCTTTCTTGACACTATTGCTATGACATATGGGTTCTTAGAGAAAACACACACACACACACACACACACACGAACAAGTACACGCACACGCACAAACAATCCTCCACCACACCACCACTATCACCACACACATACACAATGTAATGGAATTTTTAAGTATTTTTAAAAGTTATAGTATGGAATGTGGAACAGTTGGAGGGTGAACAGGTTGGGAAATAAAATCTGGAGTATTAATATAAATAAATAAATAATAAATAAATAAATAAGTTATAAAAACAATTTGGGATTATTTAATGAGTTTTGGTTGGTAAATTTTCCTATGCCAAAAAGCTTGACAAGATGTATCTCCATTTCATATTGATTATACATCAAATATTAGCATAGCAAGAACAATATACATATATAAGAATGCTTTAACATCTCATATAAGATATCAATTACTATAATCTGAGTCTCCTATTTAATAAAGTAAAATGTTTAATGAACAATAAAATAAATACACATGTACACAACAAATCTGCACAGTTTTAATGTAATTTAAAACTAACGCTACTGAAATACATGAAGCAAAATTACACATTAATGTATTTTGGTCATTTGTGTGTATTTATACTGAGATTTCAGTCGTTAAATTTTTTTTTTTTGGTTTGGTATTTTTTTGTTTTGGTTTTTGGGTTTTGGGGTTTTCTTGGCGGGGGGTGGTGGATCCAGTATGTAGACTAGGCTACCATCATTGTAGCTAAGCTAAGAGTGACCTTCAGCTCCTGATCTTCCTACCTTCAGCTCACAAGTGTAGGGATTGCAGGCATGCAACTGAACTGGATATACAAGCATGCTCACCAAGCACTGTACCAACTGAGCTGTATCCAGTTCCTTTATCTTCCTTTAAAAAGGAACGCCTTTTGAGTAAGGCCATTTGGTGATTTAATGAAAGCTAAAGTGTCCTTACTTAACCTTTTCTTGGTGCCAAAAGAACAATGAAAGGCAATGTTCATTTCTATCCTGGCACACTACTCGAGGTATGAAAAAATTGACTAAGAAAAACATCTTAATCTTGCTTTGTTCCCTAAAACATATCTCCAGAGTTAACCTGGGGATTTTTAACTCGAAAAATTGTCTGGATGCATTCATCCACTAATTATTAACCTATGGCCTTACCATTCAAGGAACTCATTTGAGTAAAGGGAAAAAAATATTAAAGCAAATTCTGTGTGAAATGTCCTCCTTAGGTTTATATGCTTGAATACTTGTTCCCAATTGGCAGTATTTTTTGGTAAGGTTGAGAAACCCTTAGCAGACTGAACCTCCATTGAAGACAAGTGTTTGCTTCCTGCTCAACCAAGATGTGACGTGGGAGATAAATGCCCACTGCACATTTTGGCACAAGGGAGCCACCATAAATATGCACTATAAGAGTGGGCCAACAATTAATATAACATAATACACAGGATAAAAAGTTATTTTGCACATTTTATATTCATTATCTTAATATTTTTAGTCTCAGCTACTATGCAATCTTATTAATTACAGAACAACTAGCTTTCTTATCACAAATAGTATTTCCTTATCAAACCTTTTAAATAGTGGAAAGTTTATTAATATTATAACATGCCATAAAAAGGACTATATGAGATTCTCATTTTTTCTGTGGGCAATTAATTTCAGGATTTAACTTAATTTACACTTTAAAATAAATAAACAGATATATCATAGTGTTCAATTTTCACAAATCAGACTTTGATTTGTAATGAACCACTTAAGCCTACAGAATTAAAGTAGATTGCATTTTAGAAGTTTCTGTATTAGGCACTTGAAAAAGCATTATACAAATGCTGATGTAATGTAGTGTTAAGTATAGTGCCTATCCACTTTTAATTTGCAAAAATTGGACCAACCTAGGGAATAACTTTTACAAGAACTTTGGATGCCTTAATGAGCTTTTAAATGTTTGTTTACAAGTCATTAACCATGTAACAAATAGGCTGAAGGATTGGAAGGCTTACCAGTGAAGGAAAGAAAAAATCAGAAATTAATGGAAAACACCTCTAAAAGTCATCAAAATAAAATTTAGAGTAGAAAAATTGTTCACAAACAATTTGTTAATAAGAAAATATGATGTAAATTATATAAATATCCCATTCTGTAGGTTTCATTTTATCCTAGTGACAGTGTCCTTTGCATTATAGAAGCTTGTCAGTTTTATGAGGTCCCATTTATTAGTTGTCAATCTTAGTGCCTGCATTATTGGTGTTCTGTTCAGAAAATTGTCTTCTGTACCAATGCATTCAATGCTACTCCCCACATCCTCTTCTATTGGATTCAGTGTTCCTGGTTTTATGTTGAGGTCTTTAATCCATTTGGACTTGAGTTTTGTGCAGGATGATAGATATGTATTTATTTGTATTCCTCTACATGCCAACATCCATTTAGACCAGCACCATTTGTTGAAAATATTTTCTTTTCCCCATTGTATAATTTGGACTGCTTCATCAAAAATCAGTGTGTGGATTTACATAGTGGGTCTTCAATTTGATTCCATTGATTAATCCACAAAATCAACTAATGGAGACTCACAGAGACTGAACTGACAATCAGGGAACCTGCATAGGTCTGACCTAGGCCCTCTACATATATATCTTGCTGTGTGCAGCTTGGTTTTCTTGTAGAACAGCTAACAGTGGCATCAGGCGATGTCTGTGACACTTTTTCTGACTTTTGGGACATTCTTTTTCTCATTGGGTTATCTGGTCCAGCCTTAATATGAGCCAAAGTGCTTAGTCTTACTGTAACTTGATATGCTATGTTTAGTTGATATTAATGGGTGGTCTGTCCTTTGAAAAACATAAGAATGGATGGGAAAAAAGGGAAAGAGAGTGACCTGGAAGAGAGAAAGGAGTGGAAAAAGTGGTAAGGATGTAATAGATATAAGAAGAATAATTAAAAACAGGAAAGCAAACACAAAACAAGAAATTTCAAAGTATAAAGGGAAATTTGTATCTGACCTCTAAGGCTTTGCCAGCCATGTTTATCCACACCAGGAGACAAATTGATTGAAGCTTGAGAATAACCTAGGCTATATATTTATAATGAAGCCTTGCCTCAAAAATGGAAAAAGGAAGAAATGGTGAAATAGGTCAACTGATAAGAGTTGCTTGACCCACAGCCCTGAAGTATATGGTCATGTGATGGAAAAGGTGTTAGACTTTTGTATCTGACCTCCTTTTTCTATAAAAGTTTCTCAGGAAACACTAACTTATTTGCCAAAGGGCCCACCTCCTAGTACTGCAAAGGAGGGAAGTGCATTGTATGAAAATGGAGGAAACATGAACCCCATTGGATATTAGCAGCCCTATATTGAATTTGCCTGCACGAGCTTTGTTTCTTTTTCCAAATATATTTTGACTCATAAATGGAATTAGGCAGTCTAATATATTCTCCCACTATTGAGGATTATCACAACACAATTACTCTCAAATACAATAAATTTACAGATTGTGTTCTTCCTTTTTTGAAAACAAATATCTTAGCCATATATCTTCCATGAACTTGTGAATCAGGGTGATGGAGAAATATGTAACAGTATAATTTTCAATAAAAATCTTACCTTAAAAATCTTGAATTAAAGCTTTGTTATTGTTAACACTGGATCTGGTGATTATTGAACAGATGCAAACTTTACTTTTGAAAATAGAATGGAAGAAAGGAGGAAGAAATAGAGAGATATGAGATGGGAAGGGAGAGGAGGAAAGTAGAGGTGAGGCGAGAAAAAGGAACAATCTACTAAACATGAGACATGGTTTTAAATAAAATCAATATCTTTCTCAAGAATATTATATTTAAGACTCAGGCATAATCACATGTAAGAGTACATATGTAAGCAGGTTAATTCCAATTAAGTTAAAATCCCAATTGTTATTTTGTAATTATTTTTGATGTAGTCATTAATAGTACAATAACTGTTGCAATTTTAATGAAGGGCAGGGAAAATTTACCCTCCTGCCCAAATTTTTATCTAAAAATGCTAATGTGAACCTCAGGGTGAGAATTTTAACATATTGATCTGTCAGCTGGCAAACCACTGGTTAGCAGAATTTGACCTGTGACAAGTCAAGTAATTCATAGCATTCCATATCAATGTGCACATATACTCAATACTGCCAACACAGTATTAGTCTAATGTTTCATACTTATAGAACATAACCCCTATGTCAGGGATTACTTTGAGAGTAAGGAGTATTCTGGGAAAATAAGCCAACCTTTTGTAGCTACATTTTTCAAGCAAAATCTTGCCTTCTGAAATAGCCACTTAGTGGCACAAATAAATTCATATTAGAGTTAACAAGCAAGCCTTTCCTCATAGCTTTTTGTTCTCTTAAATTAAATTTTATAACAACTAATATGTTTTCCTGACATATCATCTAAGCCCTTTCCTATAACTACTGCTATCTAATTTGAGACAGAGGAGAAAGAATTGAGATTAAACTCTGATAATATCCTACTTGGAGCTTTAAAAATAGGGTATACATATATATTTTAGTAAGGAAGGCAGGGAAACTACACTGTCTAATTTAATTCTTTTTCTTAACTCTCATAAAGTTTAATGCTTTTATTGGATTCACCACTTCCTATATATCAGTCCTGCCAAATCAATAAGTGACAGGGCTTCCTTACAGTTTCTCAAAAGTAAAACCTTGGAAGAGAGTCTTGACTCTTAGTAACAATCAGTGCTGGAAAGATGGCACAGTGGGTAAAGACACTACTGATGTCATGCAGCCCAAGTTCGGGTCTTAGAACTCATGTACAGATAGGAGGCTAGACATGATCGTATAAATGTATTCTCTGACATTGATGCATATGTTGTAGTTACACACACACACTTTTTTAAAGGATTAAAAATAGTGAGTACTTACTGTGTGACAAGTTGTACACATGTACTAAATGAATACTTGTGAGTTCAATACTATGTCATCAGCACTCATTTGCAGGAGGGTAGGAGATGAACTTTGATGAGAACCAGTTAGTTATCAGACACTCAATACACTACTCAACTTTCTCCCATGTTCTCTGAACTTTTCTTGAGGCTTACCTTGAGATTTAACAATCCTTTTGCTTTTTGTTACAATGCAATACATTCTAGTCCCTCTTATTCCAGGAGTCCTGAATCAAATGCTCTTTGCTTTTAACTTTCTTTGTGCAGTTCTGGCAATCACAGTGCTGTAGTTTCCATATGTTACCCAAATGTAATCATTTTTGTTCACCAGCAATGCTCTCATTCTGAGCAAAGCTATGCCCCCAAGTATTACTCTCTCTCTGCAGTCTATTTTAAAGTTGCTAAACTAATTTCGAAGAAAATTAATCACCTAATTTCTCTGCTCAAATATCTGTCGTAGATTTAGTTGTGGCCTACAATAGTCAATTTAGCACTTGAAACTATTTCTTTTGAAATATTATTAGCTAACATCTAAGTAGAAGGTACATCCTCACTCTTCGGTTTTGGACAATAGGATGCTAGTGAAGTATCACCTGAAGAATTGCTTGTCTTTGTGGATATGACCAGCTTGTCTTGAACATTCAGCACTGCTTTATGAAAACCTTAATATGGAGAAGTGCAGAGGAACAGACAAGTAGACCTGGACTGGATCTGATCTTTATCTTGCAACAAAGCTCTTCTGAACCTAACTGAAATCTGCTAATCACCACCTAAGCAACTGTTGCTGAAACTAAGCCAATGGATATTGATTTAACTAATAAGCTTTAAGAATCAGTGTGTGTGTGTGTGTGTGTGTGTGTGTGTGTGCGTGGTGTGTGTGTGTGTGTAGTATGCATGTGAGTGTTTCTGTGCATGTGGATACAGAAGACAGAGCGATCCTCTATCGTTCTTCTATGGTTTTTCTATCGTTCCTCATCATGTTTTCCAAGACACAGTCTTCATTTAAACCTGGGGCTTACAAATAGTTTTTTTGTCTACTTGAGTCACTAGGAGTTTCCTGTGTCTAATGTGATGACACCAGGATCACCATGAACGGCACAACGCCTGTGAATTGAGTGGATGCTGAGTATTTAAATTAAGGACTTCATGGTTGGGTAGCATACATTTTATCCACTGAATCAGCCCAAGGGTAAACTAAATAAACCCCTCAATGTGTTCCTACTTACCCAGAAAGTGATAGCCTGCACAATCTCATGGATCTTGCCCTGCTACTAGTATAACCTAAGATCTACTTGCATTTTTTTTTTTTTTGGTTCAATCTATCAGAAATAATTTCCTTCTCAGACAGCTTTTCCAGACACAGCATTCACATTGGGTATTCCTTGTGCTTAGAACACTCTTGATTCAAGTATCTCTACAGAACCCTCCTTCTAACCCTTTATATTTTCAGTGCCATGCTCCTTTTCACTGAGGACTCCTCTGCTCAGCCTATGGTAGATCCTGTGCCTGCATCACATATGTGCTTCCCATTCCTATTTTGTTACTTATCATTTTATCATCTGCCACATTGCCAGGCTTCGGTCTTAACTCAGCCTTCTGTTAGAATAAAAGTTCTATGATTGAAAATCACTCTCTCATACAGCTAAATTCCCAATCTCTAAAGCAAATGGCCAAAACAGTCAGTGTTAGTAATATGGGTGAATTTGTTGGAAAATACACATTTTCTGAATACAGCATAGGATTGAGGCACAATCTCTACTCTCGGTATACTCTTTCCTTACTCCTAGGGTTGGGTGCTTGATCACTATTTGGGGTTCAGTCCTGTACTTGTCTTTAATAGTTAATCAGAGAAGAAATAAAAATAAGAAAGCTAAGATAAAATCTAAAAAGAAATAAAACCAAACAGTTAAACTATTATGAATCTAACACCACATCCTTATGTTGATTCTTGACCCTTGCTTCTCCCCAATTTTTATAATTAAGGTCTTCAAAAAAAAAAAAAAAAAAAACTTCTTCTCTATGTCTGAAATGCACCATCAAACAAAGTGGTGACCTACTTTATAAATTACTCTCAAATTCAAGAGCCATTTCTCTTCACACATTAATGCAATAGACTTCAGATTTTAAACCATATATAGATAGATAGATAGATAGATAGATAGATAGATAGATAGAAGATAGATAGAGAAAACCTGGAAAAGACCTTAATTGTGTCCCCCCCACAGAGTCTGTTATGCTCCATTTAACCTAGACAGGGAGGGACTTCACAGTTCACTATGACACTTGGATATAGTTACTAAGTTTGTGTGTGTGTGTGTGTGTGTGTGTGTGTGTGTGTGTATCTGTCTATGTGTGTGCCTGTGTGTGTCTGTGTGTGTCTATGTATTATGTCTGTGTCTGTGTGTGTTTCTGTGTGTGTCTGTATGTGTCTATGTGTGTATGCCTGTGTGTGTCTTATATGTCTGTCTGTGTATATTTATATGTGTATCTGTCTGTATATGTGTGTGTGTGTGTGTGTATCTGTGTGTGTGTGTGTGTGTGTGTGTGTGTGTGTGTGTATGTATGCTAGGATAAATCTTGGTCATACATGTGCTGCTAGTGTCCTCCTAAAACAACCCAGGTACAAGAAATGCAGCTTTTGAGAAGAATATAAATTTTGATGTTTACTATGAGCATAGTGTTTTATATACATTGTCTTATTATGCTAATAGTGGAACAACAGAAGCTAATTTGTCTCTGTTTAGTTGGTGAGATAGATTCAAAGATTAAGAACAAAACTGCAGGTTTTGTTTTCTATTTTTATGATGTTGCAATTATTGTAAACAAGTGTCAGGTGCTTGCATTATTTTATTGGATATATATGGTTGGGTTTTATTCCCTGGAGTATAAATATATCTGAGAATACAGAATGCTTTATCTCTTTCTATTTTCCTATTAAAGTCCACAGAGAAATGACCATGACGTTTCAAAGGAAGACACATTCCTTTATTCATTACCTGTGAAAGAGATGTTACATAGCATATGGAAAAATAGAACTAAACATATAACAGACCACATCTTTTAATGTGTCTTGATCATAGTGTGTGTTCCACATGATCAAACATAAGAATCAGTATTGACAACAGCATCCTGGCACCTTGAACCAATTCAACACTATCAATAAATCAATCAGTCAATCATTTATGTTCCCCTAATTTGCTTATTACTATGCTGTGTTCTATTGTGTAACATATTATATTTAACTATAAGGAATGCTGAGTAATTTGATTAGTGAGTATGATGTGTGTATATTCCTAGAATAAAGAAAAATTCAGACTTTATCACTAAGTATTAAAGCAGACTATTTTATCCTGAATAGAAAATAAATCAGATCGATTCTCAAAGCTAAGAAATTTTCATTCAGTTAATACATATTTCTTATTATCCCTTATGAAAATTCAGTTAATTGTGTCATTACTAACCAATAAATTATATCACACTATTGTTTGACATTCTAAAACTAAAAATACTGTGCCACATTTTGATATTGAATCAGATTCTGCCCAAACTGAATCTGGAAATCCATTCTCACCATTTGACTTTCCTTCTCTTGGTCTCTCCAAATGCTCAAATTTACTCTGACATCCTCTGCATGGCTGGAAAGTAGAACAGTTAAAAGTGAAAGTTTCATCTAGGATAATTCAGTTTGGATCTTGGACTCTGCCTGCTGCAAAGCTTTTTTTGGAGTGTCTCACATGTCGGTCTTGTACAATTTAGTCGATAGATAACTGTAATATGGGGAAATATCAAAAGTGAATGTTTTAGAGAAATAATACCTTTTATGAACAAGTCAAATTGCCTGTCCTTGAGGCTTTTTATCCATATGGCATGTCAAAACACTTCAATATGCACTGACCTTTCAAAGTTTTCAGCTCTGGCTCTTTGAGGAAGCTCTTGAAATTATGTAATGCTCCTTTGCTACATTTTACCTTTTGTGCTTATAATTCATATGAATCATGCTCGGTGCACTTCATTTTCCTTTTATCTGTTTCCATGTTACAGAGTATTTCAAACTGTTAACTATTTGAGGAAAGAGCTCAAAACATGTCACTTATTTGGAAGGACAAGGAATGAGCTCTCTCTCTCTCTCTCTCTCTCTCTCTCTCTCTCTCTCTCTCCCCTCCTGTGAATTTTTTCAAACTCACATTTACCTGAACAGTGTGTGTGTGGAGGTTTTCTTGAGGACAGTGATATCAGAGAAGCCTGGCACCTTGTTATCTGCAGAAATGTTTCATTACTGAGGAAGAACCCTGGTTGAGGGCATGTTGCTGTGTTTGAGATATGCTAAATTAATTGCACACCAATTAATCTGTGGTTTGGAGAAACCACTATTAGTTACAACACATTGCTTCTTCGATGAGAAGAATATGTGTGTGGCATTTGCTGTCGGCATAACTCCATAAGGGCATGCATCATCCTCCATGTGGCAGCACTGGAAAAACGATATGTTTCAAAGCATCTCTATAATGTGGCACTATAAATGTCTTCAGGTGACGGTGTTTGGGAAGTCTCAGTCACTGAAGATTATTTCTTTGCATACAGCACCCCCTGCCTTCAGTAAATGAAAAAAGTATACATATATATTCAAATGTATAAATATATAAATATTAAATGTATAAAATGTTTTATAGTATTTATAAAGTATTAAATATGCAAATGATATATTTGAAGATAATATATGTTGAGATAAACATATGTATATACATACACAAACATGGTACAATCAGAATGCAATCATGACTCTTCTTTGTAGCCTTCCATGTGTTATATTCATTCGTTATTATGCCAACCTTTGTTTTCCTCTCTGATCCTGAATACAGAAAGCTGTGCTTGGTGTCTGTAGATAGACGTATATGGGATTTTTTTTTTTTTTAATTAATGTGTTAAGAAGCAAAATGAGTAATGGAACTCATTTTAGTGTCAGAAAACTTGGAAAGTCAAAGAAATGTGTAAGAATGTAATAATCTTATTGTGGGTTCAGTTTAAAAATAAGAGGTTTTGATTCTAGAAGGGAGAGAAAGAAGCACATGGAATGAGGTGAGGGGTTGAAAATACATGGATGGAAAACCAATATAGATGTGTAATCATCTCCACAGGGTAAGACAAGTTCTCTATCAGTTACTCTACTCAGGGGACACAGAGCTGAGTGGAATAACAGGACAAAGTATGACCAGTTGTCCATAATTTGTAGAATCTTGTCAGGATACCCAGTTAGCAGTACACACAGAGGCTAATGTTAGGTTACAATGGCAGCTATAGGTAGCTATCTCTCTCTCTTCCAAGAATAGGCTACATACATCCTCACCTTGGAGTCTATCCTCAAAACATACCGCTGATAAACAAGCTTTGAGTTATAGCGAGACTTCAGTTGGTGCCTTCCTGACCTCTAGCATGAGGGCTATATCATGTGACATATAACTCTCTGATTCCCTCCCTCCCTTAGAAACGTACCTCATGTTCTCTGAAACTGAAGGCTCTCTCTTTCTATTCCTGAATCCCTATGTGCTACTAATATTCTGAGAAATTTAGAGAACAGACAGCTCTTTGCATTCCAGACTCCATCACACTATCCGTTATGGCTGCCTCTCCTAATACAGCTTTTCCTGAGACCTAAAAAATCGCTAAACTATTGCAGATCATGAGGCTGTAACTCCCCATATAATGCTCATCTTTTTTCTATGAACCACTATATTATATGTGGGGCTTTATAACTTCATATCCAGCATGGAGGAATAAAACAGACTGGAAGCAGGCAAAATACTAAGCATGTACTTGGAATATGAAGTGGGTAAGGTTTGGAGAAATTGTAGCTATTTAATGACTTGGTTAAAAAAAAAAGGAATATGGCACAATGCAACATTCAGTCATTAGCTCTGTGTTGTAGAACCAAGTAGCCATCTCTAAACATAATGAATAAATAGTTTAACATTATCACTAGTAATATACAGTTATTTGAAAATCAGTAATAGACCATGTATAATAACTGAAACTTTAGCAATGCTCTTCACTTAGTAGTTTCAAAACAAGTCAAAGTAATACATTTTCACCAAACATACCCTTTAATGCTACTTACACTATTGACATTTTTCTACTGGAGTAGTTTATTCAACTTCTTCCTTAAGTGCTATCCTTACTTTGCTGTTTGTGCTTATGACCAGGTGGATGTGTTATCTGTGTATGGCTTTTGTTTTCACAATTAATCATCATTCTGATTCCTGCCCACAGCAACATCTTTTATGCTATGTGACTATTTTTTTTTTCCAAACTAAATAATTGGCTCCTTCACGGAAGCTTATAAGATTCAGTAAGCGAAATAAACCTAAAAGGCACAGGAAACTCATGAAACTTACAAGACCTAGAAAGCTTAAAGAGTTATAACACTCCCACGGCCTTTGCCCATTGTTGCAAAGAAAGTAAACAATTGCTGAGTAGAAAAGACTTCTGTGGAACTGCCTACAAGTTGGGCAGAGAGCTGTGGGACATCGCTGTCATGAATTGTCACCATGATGGGATGGGCTTTTCAGTGATATGGCCACTTTTTAATCACACACGTTCTTGTAAGTAAAAATAGCAAAGTCACTGGCTGATTTAGTTACACTTAAGTGGAATCATTTCTTTGACCAAACATTAGTGTCCTGTCTATGGTAAATAGAAGGATTTCTTTTAACATCTCAACAGGTAAAGACTCATAACACCTACATTAGAAAACTTCTAAGGTGATATTGTAGGTAACTCATCTGTAGCTTTGGGCTTTTTTGTTGTCTCTGCTTTGCTTTCTACATCCCTAGGGCAGATTTTTTCTTACAAGTCTTTATTTATACAATGACCAGGTAAGGAATGACTTAAATTATAACTGTGACAAAACCTAGTGATGAGATAAAGGTCATTTTGAAGTTAAATGTTAATATTAGCCTTTCTCATTATTTGACACATTAGGTTGTTAATTTTTATCTAAGACATTTATCATTATTAGTTATGCAAAAATAGGAGTGCAGAGTTAATTTGTATTGTAGTGTATAAGACAGTAAATCATTCAACAATAATAATTCCAGGTCTGACATTAAAAACACACCTATACTTAATATCCATTAGTAGTAACAAATGTGTTTTTTGCCCAGTGTAAATTTAAAATATATCCTCATATTTCACAAGCCGAACATCTCTGCACATTCAACACACACACTGAAATGCAGTGCCTGTCAGTTTAGACCACGGAGATAGGAAAGGATGACACATTTACTATTTAGTCTGCTGAAAGTAAGCAGGAATTATTTACTTTAAAATACTTTATTATAATTGCATTTGAGTTACATTAGAATTTATAAATATGAGTTAGCTCATGAGTTGCTCACTTGTGCCTGCTAGATCAAGGGCTATGCATTATGTAACGTCTCAAAACTTCAGCAAATGTGACTTTTGGAGGTCAAGAGACTTAAGTTTCAGGTATATGGAGTGATTAGTCACACTTTCTTTTTCCTAACAGAACTGTAGGTCGATTTAAAAGCCAATACTGACTCCGTGGGCCTGATTTCACCCTGTTAGAGGAAGAGATATTATTGCAACTTTCTAGGGCAAAGAATTGACAACTGGTGAATTTACTTATTTAATACTGAATAACCTTGAAACAAAAGGGAATATGTGTTGGTAGAGGGTGAAATAAGAATTGCATTGAGATGACAGATATTGAAAAAAAAAAAAAAAGACGTGTTTAGTCTGTGGAGGACTTGGTGCTTTGCTCTGAGCATGCTCACACTTGGGTGCATGCAGAATAACAACTTACTTCAAACATGTACAGATGAAGGGACCAAGAAAGATGATGATTAAAATCTGTTCTATCATTTTGCAGGAAATAAAGACATAACTACATTAGAGATTGAAATCCTCACAACCTGTTTTTCTAAATAAAATATAATGGAAAAAAACAACCTTCTTATAAAGAGAAAACAATGCAGAATTTTACAGTTTTTCTTTTCTTGGATATAATACATTCATTTTCTCAGAAAGAAATAACAAATTTAAGCCAACGTCTTTTCAGTTTTATGTATATATTACTAACAAGTAAGAATTCTATATATTTAAGATGTACAATATGTTTTATACAAAAATTATTTTTATAATCAAGTTAATGCACATATTCATTACTGTTAGGTGAGACATTAGAAAACAGGAAGAGACAGTTCTCAAATGGATGCCATTAAACTTTCAACACAATTCAGCTAGTAAGCCGCATTCTATTTCTGTTTCTCTGAATTGAACTCTGCTATGAATTGGAACATATTAACGACTTGAGACATCACTCAGGTTAGGTTGCTGATGTGACTCAACCAAAAGGAAATCATCTACCAGGCTTGAGGCTGCAGACAAAGTACACTGAATCTCTTAAGTTTCATGCCACGAAGGGTATGAGTTATAGAATACTTATGTTTAAAAAAATACTTTTCTATTTGTGTGTGTGTGTGTGTGTGTGTGTGTGTGTGTAGTGATTAATTGTCTCTGTTGTGCCATAACAAAATAGTCTGCATTTCTTAAAGTCTCATAATTATCAAATAATTTTTTCTTCCTACTTTGAGTATAATTTGAATACAACTAGATCCATATATACTAATAATTATTTGAAAAGATTTTGCTTAATTTTAGATCATAAAATGAATACTTTGACATTACACCTCAAAGAAAAACATTAGCTGGCAGGAGGGCCAGCAATGTTGTTACTTTTGCAAGTTTCTGACACTCTCTGCCATCATCAGAAATACTGTTCCAGTCCCTCATATTTCCCACCTAATCACCACTATGTCCTCTTTTGTAGCAAAGCTTTGTCAGGAAGAGAAAACATTTTGCACAAAGAGGCTCTGATTTCCTTTTATTTTATCTCTGCAACTTTCAGTAAGGAAGAAAGGGAAATGTTACCATGGATACAATGAAAACAAGCACAGAGGAGGCTCAGTGAAGTGGAAATGAGGAGAACTCAGGGATGGAGGAACAAGCATCTTCCATCTGTGATCATCATCATCATCATTGGATGTGAGACTGGAACCTCTGTAAAATGCATTCTCAGCTTTAGAAAAGGAGATGTCATCAGACTCAGAGAAAAGACTTCTGAATCCAAGCAGCTGCTTTTAGCCATGCCTTTGACCTGTTCCCTCCCCAATTCCACTGATGTCGGGTCCACCTTGACCAGCTAGTAAGACACAACACAGTCGGATCCTTCTCAGTCAGCTTTATTGCAGGAACGACTCTTGACTTATGGACGAGGACGGACCGGGACGAGACGGGGACCTGGACAGGGACTTATGGCGGCGACCGGATGGGGACCACTGGCAGCAGAAATGAGCTGCTTATATAACTGCCCAAGGCGGGCTGGGTGATGTGTTCTCTAGGATAGGTTAAGCTGCCAATACCTCATTAGCATAAGCCCGCTCGGGAAGGGCACGAGACCTACACATGCACAAAGGACTTGTTTATCAGTTTAGCTGAGCTGGCCACACTGGAAGCCAGCTGCTTACATTGTCAGGTGATAGTCATACGACTTTGCAACTGTCCCAGGTGCTATCTTAAACACGGCTGCCTACACACTGAAGTCACAAAGATGGAAAATTTTAAATAAGGCAGCCCCTACTAGGATGGGAGAAATATAGAGAAGACAGCAGTAACAAACTTAGGTTAGTTGAAAATCAAGTGTTCTAAATGGGCACACAAAAGAAACAAAGTCAACCAAACCTGAACAACCAAATTCAAGTGCTGGAACAGAACATGAAAACAAAGGGAGACACTTGGGAGATCCATGTCAATCCATACTAATTTCAGGGAATTCAGGAGTTGGGAAAATTAAGTATTTCATGCTACCTTGGGAAGGAGCATCAACCCACTGAAGATTAATTGAAAGTAGGTTAGAAATTTCAATGACTGCTTTCCCACAAATCGACTAACTGATCCTCTGTTTTTATCTCAGCAGTTGCTGAGACTTCAGTGTCTAGGGAGATTAAAACTAAGGTCCTGTGGGTCTTCAAACCCCATTTGTCTGGGGGCAGCAATACCATCCTCAAACACAAACAATAAGCAATCTTTTCCAAGAGGATGTTGTAAGTGCTGACCTCTTCAACTCTAAAACCAATTTCTCTTTGTTTCTACTGGGCTCCAGTATCGTTGTCTGGTTATATTCTGCAAGCAAAAGACTGGAATGTTATTATTCCTGGGATCTAACAAGTTTAAGAACTGTTTATCCTCACTTATATTTGTTTCTACAACAAGTGGCCCACCAATATCAACAAAGTCTAGCAGTCATTTCTCTAATTACAAACACCAAAGGGGATCAATGTTGATTGCCTGCTTTTTAGTGCCTCACTGCTTAACAGAAAAAAACAGGAGCAGAGAATCATGCACCTGGTTCTCAGGAGACAGAACTAATGGGACATAGAAACCAAGAGGAAAGTAGAATGAAGAAGCTTTGAGTATACAGACTACACACAGGATGAGAAAAGATGCTACTAGTATCTCAGAGAAATAAGGATATTTCACTCAAAGTCACACAAGGAAATAATCATTCAAAGAAAGCAAAACATGCTGTAATGAGAAACATCATAGTGGAAACTAAAAATAACAGAGAATGAGGAAAAAAAAATTCAGAGACTAGCTCATGTAAAGAGAGAAAACAGCAATAGAATTAAACAAAAATAAGATGGTATAGAAATGGCAGTGCCAAGCATCCTGCAGGTGCTGTTTAACAAATTCCAGTGCTTGGATGAACTGGATTGACGTTACTGCCCTTAGTAGAAATTTGCCACACTTATACATGGCTTATACTTAGGTTTTTCACTGTTAAAGGCCTCTCTCAGAAAGCTGGAGTTGGGATAACAAAAAAGATGGTGTGAACAAGAATGAAATTAATGAAGGTTCCTGGGAAAAACTATTATGCAGAAAATTGACTCTTTCTTAAGAATTATTAGATATACATTTAGATCATGAATGAATGTTATTTGTAAGCAGAGACAGAGATTTTGAGAAAAAAAAATTTAAAAAAAGAAAAACTTAGGGAAATTCTAGAAGTTGACATACTGTAATTGAATGATTAGGTTTTAATGTTCATCTACAGAAACAAGAAACTAATATGAATAGGAAGAGATTTTAATTATATAGTTAATGACAAGCCTTGATACCTTCTTGAAAGCAAAAGTAAGCAGCTTTAGGAATTCTGATGTCCCTCTATTTTTTACAGAATTGTAATAAAAATAGGGATCTTATTGAAACAAGGGTTCATGACAGAGACAAGAGGAAAACATTTTGGGTCAGTGAACTGCCCACCTTTCTGCACAGACCTTGCAGACTAGAACATTTCTGATATTATAGAAAAATAAATAACAGACTGCCTTAAGGAAGTCCCTTAAGGAAGGGACAACACATTGTTTTAACTATCAAAGAAATAGGACACTGGTTTTATACAAAATACAAAAAAAAATAGAGGAAAATATAAAAAAATATATGGGTAGGAAAGGAAGATACAATTTAAGGTCAGAGAGATTAAATTTTTGTAGAAAGCTAAGTTTAATATAATGGGTAATAGGATAATGGTAATAGGGTAATCAAGATTCTTATATAATCAAGGAATACATCAGAAGAAAATGTATAATGAAAAGCTATGTAATCAATGAATAAAGTTTCGAGGAAAGGATTTTATGTATAAAGAAAGCCTGTGAGAGACACAGGTTGTCAGAGTAGGTAAAGCCATACTGAGATGTGCTTCCTCTCAGTCTCATCTCTCATGAAACAAAACTGAATAGTGTCCCATGTCTGATTCTTCCCTCGCCACTGTTACATCCTCCTGCTCCAAGCCCTGCCCTCAGGTGGAGCTGATCCCAGCTAGAAATTAGAAAAGAGTTTAAGAAAAGTAAATATTCAAAACTGTCTGTGCCATCAAGATATAAAAGAAGTAAATCAAACAACAAAATTCAGAAAATGTTTCCAGATCTTGAAATATAAGTTGCTCCTTTAGTGGTGCCCAGTGAGATCACCCCATAGAGAAAGAAACCATTCTAATGGGTGACATTTGGATAATTCAAAACCATAGTGCACCACTGAGTGTTCTATAATAGCTCCATGTGAAGCATAGTCACAAGTGAAGGGAAAGTTATCAGACATCCCAAGAGCTTCTTTATATAAAAATGTCCATGTGCTGTTGTGTGCATGTGAGTATGATGGGAAAAGATGTCATGTGTACAGGAATGAGAGGGAAATACAGAGAGAGAGTACATGAATGAGAGGAAGAGAGGAAGGGAGGGAGAGTAGTAGGGAAAGAAGTAAGGAGGGATGAATAAGCCCATTGGAATATGTTAAAAAATAGTAATAGCTAAAAAATGTAATCACTAATTTTAAGTAAAAGCAGGTGATTTAAGGTAATAAAAACTTTTCACTGTGAATTATACATTCATAAGGAGAATAAATAAAGACTAATATTGGTTTAAACAGATATTTTTATACAGTAACACTGAAAGGAAAGGGGAAGGAAAGAAAATGAGAATGACAAATGTAAAGAATTATATCTTTCTTATAATAAAAAGTTGATTGCAGTATCTAAAACAGATGACAAAGGTTTTCTTATATATATATATTTTTTTCAAAATGTCATATAAAATAGTTAAAAGAGTCTACTAAACTCGACACTTCTGGTAAAGGACTGGATAACGTCCAGGGCATGAAAGCATTGTTTAAACAGGTGTTCAGGAGTCAAGTCACCCCAGCTCCCCAGAGTCATCCATTCACATCCTTTCTATTCTCCTTGAGCAGTGATATCGAGCAGGTAAGCTTAAAATTGGTCTTATGGGAGAATCCACATGAGGAATTCAGGAAACAGTGCACAGTATGTTTTCCCCATCCCTGAAGAACTGGTTGTTAATCATTTCTAAGTACTTCATAGACAATACGTCAAGTCTACTTCTGCTTCATCCACAAATTCATAAACCATGTGTAACTCAGTCAATAATGAATAATAAATAACTTCCTAATAATAAACCATTCCAGAAAATATTTTTATTACTCTGTGTTCCAAAAGTTGTAGGAATATTGATAACCTAAAAGGGCTTAAGACTATAAAAGTTATGTGAATATAATTACAAATTACTCCAGTGAAGAAGAAGAAAACACTTAAATTAATGCACGTGACAAGAGCTTTGTAATGAACTCAGAATTTTTAATGATCTACAGGAATGTTACTAAGTATGCTATAAGATCATATATGAGTTTAAAAAGAGCCACAAAGTCAAGAGAACAAAGCAAGATGTAAAGGAACCCAAGCTTGCTTGAAATTTTAAGTACAGCACAAGTGTTTTAGAAGTGTTTAGAAGCATCAATTTTTTGGCAAACGCCCAGTTTGTTGCTGATTCCACTGCAACCAAACAGTAAAATGATCAAAGGGTAAAGTAATAAAATTTGTGCCTAACTAAAGAGAGAAAGATCCTGGTATAACGATAAACTAAAATATCAAAGACAGTTTGTTTTATTGCAGAACACAAATGCCTCGATTTAACGGACTTAAATACATACCTCCTTCTGGTCACAGACATCATTTATCATGTTAGCAACATTCAATTCTTACTTCTATTCAATTCTTTTTTCTATGAAAATCCTTTTCCAGAGAAAACTTTGTCATGCTTATCAGCATTAGTGATGGTATTCTGCTTTTCTCTAAAATATTTTAAATCATTGCTTTCCCATGTAATGAACTCAATGAGGAAATGCCAAAAATTACCATCAAAGAGAGCACATAATTCCTGTCATCTTAGTTTAAGTCAATTATACAGTGATTGCAAAATGTGGTCTGGTAGACTGAAACTATGACTAAGTCATATATTTCTGTCTCCAGACATGCTGTAAGAGCTACTCTACAATGAAGAAAGACCAGTTTAAGCAAGGATAAAGCACATTTCCATTTTTTAAGATCCATTTTTGTGTGTACTGCTTTTATTCACTTTACTGTTTATAATTTTGGTTGAATTTCATGCAGAGGATGTACACAATAACTGGAAAATTTTCACCAATACAGTTTTCTTACCATAACTTCTGTGAATGAACACGGGTAATTTCCATTTCTAGAAAGTGCATGCCTTGGGTCTTCTGTGAGAGAGCTGGTGAGGCATGGAGAATAGAAACAAACTCAAGAAGCAGAAAAAGCTCTGGATCCTTTGGTTGCCATTATGCTATGATTTTGCATTTGAAGGTATTTGTCTTAAAACAAGAGGCTTTATTAGGAGAAGGATTAAATTCCTTAAGCTTCATCTGCTATGTGCTTTCTCCAAAAAGAAAAGAAGATACAGTGTTCTCCGTGGAGCTGAAGTATGAATTACAAGCTCTGTCCTTGCATTACTCATAATCTACACTTTTAAAATGTTAGAAAATGGCAATTATACAACATGAAAAAGAGAAAAAGAGCACAAGAGAGAAAAGATTCATAATTAGAATTTTGTGTTGATGAGAACCAATTGCTAAGATCGATCAAACTGATCTTAATCATTCTTGTGAGTCACCCCCAACTGATTCCAATCTCTTTAGGATATTGAGAATATTATCTGCAGAGGAAATGGCTTTATCTTTCTGAGGAACAAAATTATATTACTAAATGTTTTTTAGAAACATTCAGTTCATTAAGAGAGAGACAAAGACAAATATCACTGGCCTCAAATTGTTAGTTCAGAATCACATGGTGTGAAATTGAAAACAAGCATTGACTGAAAATTATAAATATGCCAGCGACTGAGTGGAAAACATTATGTGCTTTTAAAATTTTAGTTTCTGCTGACTGTAATGGGACATTAGGAAATGATGTCACAACTGTCCACGGTACTGTATTACACTTCGTGTGCTTACCTTATAAATGGTACACATTATACAGTGAGTAAGCCTTGCCTGATGACAGATGTGAAGACACAGATGGGAAGCCAACGTAAGCTGATGTTTACAGGAAGCAATAAAACATAAAAAGAGAAGCGAATTTCTGAATGAAAAAGACAACCTAGCATACATTGCTCACTCACTTTCCACAGTCACTATGGGAACTTCCCCCACACTTGCTGTGTAAATTTTATTAATGTGCTCAATCTAAGAATGCTTGTGTATAAAATAAAACAAGTTATTTCCGAATCACAAGTGACCATTGATGAGAATAAAATATGCAAAAGAGTATGGGACATGATAGCTGAAATATTAGGTGCTTGTGTTGTTTTCCTGTCTTCCCTTTTAGGGACCATTTTGATTAGAAAATTTAACAAAGCAAACGGGTACATAATAATGTTTGATGGAGATAAATATCCCTTTTCAGTTTCCTATTAGTTGTAATGGTGAAAATTGGACAAAAAAAATTACATTTGGCAATTTTGTGATTGAGAGAGTGGCGAGTCACCCTAAGAGTGGTGAAAATCATTGTACATCGTCAGTTCTCAGTCTAATACAGAAGTCCTAGTTTTTAAGGCATGTATTCTATTTCTACAAATGATAGTTTATTTGTTTTATCTTGAATTCATTAACTCTGTGAACTTTCACAGGACAAAACTATATAAAATCATTCTTAAAAAATTTGTAACACTAGGTACATTAGTTTTACACACACACACACACACACACACACACACACACACATCTTAGTAGGTATCAGAATAATTATACCACCCAAAATATCCAGTTCTTATTTTCTAGGAAGTTTGACTTGGTAAGGAAGTTGGTTGATGTAAATCATCTAGGCTTAGAATTGGGAGATTATCATGTATGATCTATTTGGGCTCAGTGAAACCATGATAATATGGAAGAGGAAGACAGGACTACAAGAGATGTTTAGATCAGCCTTTGCTTATTTAAGAGATAAGAAAAAACCTATCAGCCACCTCAACTAGGAATGACAAAGAAACAGATTCTCTTGTGAGCCTCCAGCAGGAAATGCACTTGTATGAGTACCTTTTTTTTTTTTTTTTTTTTTTTTTTGGTGAGGTTAACAACCTCTGGACACAATACAGTAAGCAATGAATTTGTGTTGGTTGGGGCACTAAATTTGTAAAAACCTGTTATAGCAGTAGAGGGAAATTAAATATCAACCCTCTTCTAAGTATTCCATATGTGTTTTCATTAAACTAATGCTACAGTTTTACACTATTATCATCATTTTATCCCTATGACAAGTCAAAAACAAAATGAAAAAATTCACATAACTTGTCAAAAGATGTCAAGGGGTCAGTAAAAAAGACTGAACTTCTCATTCGGCTATGGAATCATCATTCTTTAAAGAATTATGTTTTATTACAATTATTGGATTTTTTTGACCATAGATAAGGTGTTGTTAATATATAGCACGTGTGTGGAGGTCAGAAGAAAACTTTCTGGAGACAGTTCTCTTCTTTAACTGCATGAGTCCTGGAGATTGAAGTAAGACCATGGTGTTTGGAGAAAAGCTCCTTTTCTCACAAACAAACCCATCTTTGTTACAGCCCACAGCCATCATTCTTACATTACAACAAACACTGTCAAATACATTGTAGGTGGGCTGGTGAGCCCTCCACAGATTTCTTAAATGCCAATAAGATGGAAAATGTTATTATAAACCATTAGAAAATATATGTACCTTGAGTTTGCAGAAATGGATCAGCAGTTTAGAACACTTACTGTTTTACCAGAAGTCCTGGGTTTGGTTTCTAACACCCAAATGGCAGCTCACATCATTGTAACTACAGTGTTTGGTGAGTTGAATATATTTCTTGATGCCTATTGGCTTCTGCATGCTGTGGTGTGTATTCTCAAACATGTACAAACACATAAAATAAATTAATTAATTAATTAGTTAATTAATTTCCTACACCTTAAACATTATTTTAATGGACGAAGCACATCAAGGACGTAATAGCATGCGATAACATAAAATTAGCTTTAGAATAAATTGATCCCCATATAGAATAGTAATGCGTTACATTATCTATTGGTGAAGGAAAATGCTAAAGTTAGGAAGAAAAGAAAATGCAATGTATCTTGTGTGCTAGTTTCTGTCTCTTGATCTCTAGTTAATCCCTGCACACATACTCATTTTCCAGAATTACCTTATATATAAAGAAAAAAGAAACAAGCTTTACCAAATGAGCAGGCCAAATGGAAACTACTCTTGAGAAGAAAGAGAAGAGCACAACTTAAATGACACCATCGGTCCGTAACCTTTACTTCTTATGTCTTTCCATTTATTAGCTGACACTTCGGAACATGAGTTCCAAGTCAATGTGAGAGATCCAGAGAAGGTTAAGAAAAAGAAACCCTGAACACTTGTAAAAGCTTTTAATTCAGTTGATATATATTCATGACATGCATGGAACCTCAATGAAGAGTAGGCATGGAGTAGTCATTTCTTTGTATTATTTTCCCCATGCTTCATGGCCTCTTACCTCCCTACTCTGAATCTCAATGAAAATTCCTATCATTGTAAAAGATGAACTTGCTTTCTTAGGGTGTGAAATTTCAAAATTGTTTAAGTAAAATCTCAAAGTGCCATTCATCCACCCATGATATAGACATTACAGCAATATGGAAAAAATATTCTATTACATTTGGCAATTGGTCTAAAATCAAGAAATAAGAATTGGTATCTGAGTCAAAAAATAACTTTAGGTTTCTCACTAGAGGTTTAAATTCCCACGAGATAGTAGAAACAGCTTGCTGCTAGTGAGCAAACTCAATTATTCGATCGAGGACACTGCATGCTAAATGGGGACGAGCTCACTGCGTCAGTGAACTAAAACGCCGCCATCCCTCACTGCACAAAGGCAAGGTACTGCTCTTCTGTCTCTGAAGGTTTTATTAAAACCATTTCTCTGCACCGAGAGTCAGCGACAGGTGCTAACCAAGTCGGTCAGCAAACATTATTATTTTTTAGATAGGACACTTTGAAATGGCAGTTTCATAATAACCTAGAAGTACATACAGTGCCCAGTGAAAGCTCTACACTAAGTTATGAAGTAATAAAATGTAGCATGATTGAAATATTCTCTCAAATACCCATTGTTACTGGTATCCTTTCCAAATACACACACACACAACACACACACACACACAAACACACACACGCACGCACGCACGCACGCACGCACACGCACGCACGCATGCACGCGCACACACACGAGATCCCAATTTCAGAAGCTTCCCATCTTAGCTTAAGGAAAGCAGCTCTCATGACAGCAGTATAAACACGTAACCTGATGCTGTCTTACACAGCATTTATTGCATAACTAATTTGTAATTCCTATTGATAATTATATTTTCCTATGAAGAAATAGCTGGAGAGGTCCCAAATGAACGTGTATTTTATACATGATTTCAGAAATTGGAGGTGGATCTCTTTTGTGGCAGGGCTTTCTATGGCTCTGATATCAAATATTTCTATTTTCAAGGCAAACAAAGCTGGGTGCACTGAAGCTGCACACATAATGGGGGCTTTCCTGTCAGATTCAGAGTGTCAATATAGGTTCTGAGCAAGACTGAGTACCTGTAGATGTTTTAAGTACAAATATGTTAAATTCTTACTTTTATCAGCAAAGTGTTATGAAGAGAATTCAAAAACAAAATAAAATTATCCATGAGGAAGGCCTAAGGGTCATTTTTGGGGAGTAAGTACAGCAAAGATCAATCGTAGGATGATAAGGCTTCCTGGTTGTCTTTGAAAATGAGTAGAATATACACAGGTCTGATATGGACATCCATATGCATTTGAATTTAAAGTCACTCTTAATAGAACACATAGTTCTCTACTTTCCAAATAGATGAAAAATACACTGACATTCTATACACGAGCAAAACTGCTATTTATTGATATTTTAAAGTCACAGTAAATCTAGTTTTAAATTAAATGTGGTCACTATCTTAACTCAGAAATTCTCTTTTTCAATTATTTTATTCCCATGTTAACTGGATGGATATAATGGCTAGGAAAAACACAAAGCTGGAGTATGTTTTACATTTTCTTTTATTAAAAAATATCTTTACAAGTTCTTATTAGTCTATACATGGTTTCTTAAAGGATTAATTTATTTCAGGCTGAGGTTTTATAAACACCTAACTATTTTAAATTATCTTTGTAAAAATAGAAATCGATTTTCCAATATAAGTGTTGCTTACTCTGGGGAATAGGTTCATTCTAGAAAAAGAGTTGCAATAAATGCCTTTCCGTAGTTCTTGGCTTTTATTTTCCCCTTCATGGTTGGTATAACTGTGGGAACCATGCAGGAAAATAAAGCGTTCACAAGGAAACAACTCTTACTTAGCTTTCTGCTAAAACAGACAAAACTTTCAATGGATAATTATGGATTGGAACTGAAGGATTGAAATGGTATTTTGAGATTTTAAAGGCTAGTTAAAATATAACTAAAGTGGAAATAAAAAATGTAGAAAAGTAGTAGTTAATGAGTTCTCTGGTGTACAAGGGACACTTTGTGTTCAGTTCATCCCACCAATCTCTGAAAGATCTCCAAATCCAACCTTCACTCAATCAACATCACTATTAAAATTTAAAGAGTTAATGTTAAAATAAAACTAAAACAGATTTTTAAGTACAAAAATAATAGTTAATGACATTTCTAATGAACAGAAGAGGGTATATGCAATTTAATCACAGGAATATTTCTGAAACATCTCCAACTACATGCTTCACTTAATTAATATTCATCAAAAATTATATGGGCAGTATGCATTATGCCTGCTTTTCTTTTTCAAGAATTTAGAGATGTCTCTGCTTAAGACAGTTTTAGAAACTAGGATAGACCACAGAAGAATCAAATTAATTGGAGGAAATTCAAAGTGCCCTTTTGAGGACCTCTCTTGGTGGTCTTAGCTTCATTAATAAAATAATTTAAGAAAGGACTCAATGAAATATCTAAGAGAGTTTTCTTAATACTTAAAAGAAAACCCACAGAGCAGACTGCTCTCAAGAGGAAAGAGATAAACAAGAAGGAAAAGCTATCCCAGTTGAGTTATCATATATGAGATCAGCCACATGCCTATTGAGTCAATCATATATGAGTCATGTAGCAAACGAACAGCCATCTTGTGGGGAAGGTTACTTTAAAGAAAAAAAATTAACATGCTGATGCTGTGTTTTATAAAAAGATAAGGCAAGAAGGAGTATGTTTGGTGGATATGTAGTCAGGTGTAGGGGAAGGAGGTGCCTCTGCAGGCCCAAGCTGAGGAATCCCTTCCCCCTGAGGGACCAGCCACACAACAGAATAAATAGAATAGAGTTTATTCAGGGCATGGGGAGGGGAGTTGAGGGAGTAGAGACAGAGGGGGAGAGAGAAGAGAGAAGAGAGAGAGAGAGAGAGAGAGAGAGAGGAGGAGGAGAGGAGGAGGAGGTGGGCCATGAGCAAGTGGAGAAAGAGGGGAGAAGGGAATGTAGAGAGAGGGAGCAGGAACAAGGGGACAGAGCAAGAGCAAGAGAGCAAGAGAGAGAGAGAAGGGGACAAGCAGCCCCTTTTATACTGAGTCAGGCACACCTGGCTGTTGCCCTCTGTGGAGTGCAGCCTAGACTAAATGCCAACACCTGGAGTGCCAGAGGATGTAAACTTAAGCTCTGGTCAGCATCTAAAAAAAAAAAAACTACAGAAGAGAAGAAAGAAAATATCATGCCTTTCTGAGTCACGATTCATGAAGGTGGGCAGACTCAAAAGAATTAGATCCATCTAGAACGACTTTGCAAAAGGTGGAGTTGGGGGAGGGGTGGTTCTGGAAAGGAAAGTACATGCCTCCCTTATGGGCTACTTATTCCTCCTTTCTTTTTAACATGCCTTATACCTGCCTTCCCAGGCGTCATCCCACCTTTAAGGGGTGGGTCCTTAGCCAGATCATTGACCTATGTAATTAGAATGATACATATCCACCCAGGCCAGAAATTTCCATTCTCTAGGCCACAGGGAAATAGTTTTTCCTTAATGGGTTACTATGACATAATTATTTTTAAATAATGAAATGAATTAATCAAAAACAACCCATATATAATTGAAGATGAAATTTGTGGAATCATAACATTAATCATTATTAATATTACAAGTACAAATATCTTTATTAAGTATGTAGCCCAGTAACGCTTTATGTTGTTTATTTGTATTGTTTTTGATGATTATATTTGGGTACCATTACCAAAAGTGTCCAATAATAACTCATTCATTGAGTCAGTACTGAAAGACCCCGAGAAGGCCCACACTAAAGCCACAGGAGATCACTGATCTTGATGTAATCAGTAAGAGGTATATGTCAATCAGCGCACTGAGGTCGAAACTTGTAACCCACGCAGGGGCAGAGGAGCTTGACCCCCAGCTTAGGGAGTGTAGGATATTTAAAGGAAAAAAAACACAAACCAGGGAGTGAGCGGGGGTTGCTGGAAAATTCCAGTAGACAATATAACGAAAGTCCCAACCCATTATTCAGCGTATACAATGCAGTGTGTGACAGGTGTAACAGGGTTCAAGAAATGGTCATGGCATGGGGGAAACATCCTATTCATAAGAACTCACTCTTATTCAACCATATCATCCACATTGTGGTCAGCCAAGTTCCTGGAGCACAAGGCCCCAGAACAAGCTGACCTGCTCTCCTGGCTCTTTTTTTCTGCTAGTCTGCTAGAAATAAAAATTCTATTAACCCTTCAGTACTAAAGCCATTAAAAAAATATTTTAGTAATAAAACTCTTTGGGAGTAGGTTTTAACTCAATGGTGAGAGTTCTAGTCTGTTAGCTGAAACATGAAGCCTTTGGTTCAGTTTTGAGCAACAGAAAAAAACAATAAAGAAAATTAATTGGTCTTTTTGTTTGTTTGTTTGTTTTGTTTTTTGAATCTGTACAAACTAGTCATCCATGTAAGTCAAGTGAGTTAAAAACTAATGCTACAATGTCTACCATTCCCAACAAAGAGCAAATGGAAATTGTCAGGTCAAAAGGAAACTCCATTTCAGCAAACACTTGCAGTTAGACAAAAGCAAGCATTCCTCAGGAACTTGTGAAGCCAATTCCCTCTACCAAAAGAAGCCAGTTCTTATAGCACTGGAAGAAATAACAAAAGGCTATCTTTGCTCCTATTAGCATACCAAAGCACATGCTGACCTCCAGGCTCCCTCAATAACAAATTACTACACTCCAAAGTCCATGCTAGCATCCTAGCTTTTCTTATCTCCTCCCATACCCTAACCTTCCCACCTTATGAGCATCCCTGCTGCCCCAGCTATTCTTTCTTCTTATAAACCTGCTATAGTAGCTATACTTCTTTTGCCCACTCACTCTTTGTCTTCTCAGTTTCCCTTTCACTCTTTTCTATGACCTTTTTTCATGCTCTTTCTTCTGCTCTCTGTTCTTCTCATCCCACCCTCCCACTCTCTTTCTCCTCTGCTCTGGCCCTGCTTCTCTCCTGGGTAGGCCCAGTCTGATGAAATATTCAATTGACTCATTACTTTCTCTGTTCTCAACTCTTCCAGAAGCTTCTGGCTGCTCTCTCATAGCTACAATAAAACACTACCCTGTAAGCATACCGTGCATCAGCCGTGTAGTCAGTTTATACAGAAATCGTTGTGTTTTATAAAGCGAAAGAGAGGAAGGGGTATGTTTGGTATGGAGGCAAGGTATGGTGTGGGGGAAGGGGGTACCTCTACAGGCCCATTCTGAAGCATCTCCTCCCCTCGTCCCCAGGAACAAGCCACAGTATGCTATAGATAAAAATAGTGTTTAATCAGGGCATGGAGAAGGGAGTTGAGAGGAAGGCACACACACACACACACACACAGAGAGAGAGAGAGAGAGAGAGAGAGAGAGAGAGAGAGAGAGAGAGAGAGAGAGAGAGAGAGAGAAAGGAGAAGGAGAGACCAGCCATGAGCACATTTAGACAGAGGGGAGACTGGAATGGTGAGAGAGTAAACCAAGAGAGAGGAGGGAACATGCAGCCCCTTTTGTAGTGGCTGTTGCCAGGTAACTCTAAGGTGGAGCCTAGACTGAATGCCAAGAGAAATAAATCATTATTAAGTGAAAATAAGATTATTCAGTTGAAGATCATTATACATCGTATAAGTATGTAATGTTAAAATTGGGTTTAAACCAATTTTATTATGAGTAAGCTTGCTTAGTGTATTTGCAATAAAATTAGATTAAAAATGCCCCTCAAATACTTGCCCTCTCCTTGATTATTGTTTTTATACATTCATACAAACATAATTTTATATATGTATATATATAATTGTATATTATATGGATGTGTGTGTGTGTGTCCATGAAAAAAAAACTGATTCTTCCCTCTCCAGTAGCTATTACTTTTATCATGTCCTCTAGGTTCACACCCAACAGTTACCTAGCAAAAGCCAGATATAAACCTGGTTCACATATAAAAGGAACATCCTTTTGTATGTGATTTCTCCTTCTTCTTCTTTCTTCTTCTTCTTCTTCTTCTTCTTCTTCTTCTTCTTTCTTCTTCTTCTTCTTCTTCTCTCTTTCTTCCTCTTCTTCTCTCTCTCTCTTTCCTCTCCCCTCCTCTCTTCCTCCTTCCTCAGTCTCTTCTGTTTGCCCCTCCTCTCCTTCCTTTCTCCCTCCATTTCCTGCTCGCTCCATTCCCTCCCTCTCTCTGTCTGTCTGTCTTTCTCTCTCCCTGTATCTCTACTCTCCCTTCCTTTCCTTACTCATATTTCCTGGCTGCTTTTCCTTCATTTCTGTCACTGAATCTTCCTATCCCCTTTTCTTTCCACCATTCATTGCCACCAATTATAAAACATATCAATTATTGGCCGTAGTTCTTATCTAAAATATATTGTCTAATCCACCTTAATGTTACCTGATTGTGGTCATTATGAATCTTATTTACTCAACACATTATTGAAATTCCATGGTGTTAAATCACTATTTTCTAAAAGTCATACATTATACTGGTGTCCTAGTCCTCTGAGTCTGTTATTCTATCTTATGTCTGCATTATTTTTTGACTAGTCTTGGATCTACATTATATATTGAGAATACAGGTAGAAATTATGATGGTTTAACAAAATGGCAGTAGTAGAATTTTATTGTTAATACCAGAGAGGGGAGAAGAAAGACCACCAATAAAAATAATCATGGTCAAATTAATTAAAGCAAGCAATTAATTACTCAAACTATTTTATTCATGTCCAAAGCTGTTTCCTCCTGAGACAGGGTTTGTGAGGTCAGCATTGGATATGAGAAAGAAGAGGGGTAGGTGGTTTTCAAATGGGAGATTTGGTCAGCAAAGTAGGCATGCTTATAGGAGCAGTCAGCATAACAAGTTAGTCCTAATGACTTCCTGAAAGAAAGATATGATTGGAAGATGAGCATTAAAGAAGTAGTCATAACACCCCTTTTAAAACAACGATAGGATTTCAAGATGGTTGTTAGCTTTTGAAACAAAGACATTATTGAAATTCTTGTAACAGGCAATGAAGAACCATTTGTAGTAAAGGTCAAAGGTGAGGCATAGCCCAGTCATCTAGGTTCTTTGACCTTGCCAGACATAGGTGGTTTTGTAGGTTTTAAAAAGTTGCTTATCTTTTCTATTGCTCAGAGAGTATTTAAATTTTTGTCTGTGTTTGCATCCTGAACCCTTTTTACTGTACCTAAGACTGTGTTGGAGAAATAAGGAAACTGCAACTAATAAACATTAAAAAATTGAGGAGAAATAATGACAGGATTTATGAATATGGTTAATGAACTAAGTAAATTAATCAATTAACTATTCATGAAAAAGGTTCATCATCAAAACATACATAAATGTTACTCAAATTGAAATGCTTAGATTAATTAGCATCATAATCTGAGGTATACTTTCCTAAGACGCATATCCAGAAATAGAAGTCCAAGGTTGTCATCCCTGAAGGGCAAAGCTAGAGATGAACATTGATATTGCACAGATTCCTTCCTAGGTAACCACTCTTTATAAATTATGTTATCAAAAAGAGGTACCATTTCATAATCTTGGTTATTACTATTTAATTTCTTAACTGATTATTTGCAAATGTGGATTTGTTTTTCTGTACTTGATCTTTGAATGAAGAAACTGTGTCAAATAATTTTAACTAAGACACTGAGCTGTTGTCTGTTGTGTCACTTTTGGGGGTGGAGTGGAGAGGACAGCATTTGAGAAAGAGTTTCATTATGTAGCTGAGGTACCTTGGAACTCACTATGAAGATCAGAATAACCTTGAATTCACAGATTATCTGCCTGCCTCTGCTTCTAGTGCTGGCATTAAAGGCAAATACTACCACAACTGGCTCTGCCTGTTGTTCCTTAATTCTTATCTCAAGAATAAGAATTGTTTCTTTTCTTTGGTAGATAGAATAATAACTGTAGTACTAGAGTTTACCAAACCATATCTGTTTTTTTAAATAATAAATAAATAAATAAGAATGTTGCTGACTCTAGAAGCACATCATACAAATGCTTCTGAAAGGTGGATTAATCACCACACTCTGCAAAGCCATCAAAGTCAGAATTGTCTTTTACTAACATTCAGTAGAACACATTGTTACATACTAAGAATTGATAGCACAAAGGCCAATTGACATTGCCGACAGTGCTAAAGTGGTTCATGAATTTGAAATGACAACAGATGCTTTGAAAAGGAGAGCTGGTTGGATTTTGATTGAACATGCTAATTTTCAAAAAGAATCATTCCTGGCTCGATTTTATACAGTGCAACCTGTTAAGGCTATTTGGAAATCACAGGGGCTGGTGATAAAATAATATTGAGCTCAATTATCCATTATCAGAGGAAGAGAAGCCAGCATCCCTTTACAGAGTTATTTGAATTTACAATGCAGAAGGGAAGTCACCCAGTGACTCAGAGAACAAGCGCCTTCATGCTCAGGGAGCTGTTGGGGTGAATAAGCGACAGAATTTGAGGCTATATTCCTGCTAATTTGGTTTTGCTTGGAGATTGAAGTTTTACTTTCTACCACTTGAGAAAAGAGAATTAAACAAACATCCTCTGTCCTTAAGGCAAGATTAAATTGAATCCTTTATCATGGGGATCCATAGTGGGTAAGATTAAAAATTCTCATCAGTCAGATGACTTTAGAAAATATTTAAGTGGAGTGTTGTATGAGAAATGTGTAACTTTAGGTCCGTATGCTCTTGGCTGCAAAAAACTAAGTTCAAATATCCCCGAATTACAAGATGCATTTATAAATCCAGGGTAGTCCTCAGCTAACCTCTCTTTAGGCCTTTACAATTTCTTCAGCAAAACACACTGTGATGGGGGTGGAACTGTGTACCCAGAACTGTGATTTAAGGTTCTGGTTTCTAGATATTTGCTAGTTGCCTGATATCTGTCCTCCTTAATATAATCCTTTAAGGTTCCTCTAAAGGTACAGACTATACATAAGTATAAGCATTAGTCGTGGCTTAAATCAGCATGATATCAATGAATTAATTTACTATAGAACAAAGTAAGAGAGTTTCATAGAACACAAAATTAATAATACATGATACTTAAAATATTTCAAGAAAACAAGATTAATGAAAAAAAATTTATGAGGAAGCAAATACCAATTTAAATGAGCTAAGATGTCTTTTTTTTTTTTTCTTACCTTCCATTGTTGTGCAGTGGAAGGAGACTTTAACTTCATAGTTTGGGGACCCACAGCCTCTACATTGTCCTCATAGCTTCGTGCCTCTCACTGAGTTTTGAAACAGGATAATTGCTTGCAAAGACATAAGGAAACCATACATTTATAACTTGTTCGTTACAAGATTTGTGTTATTTTTTACCACTTAGTTTACCATATGAGAAGATATCCATAGTATCAGAATAAAGATGTTAAAGAGTTGTTTTTCAGATACAGTAGAATCCATCTATTCTTTCCATTCATTATCTTATTTATGTTATGCACCTTGAAATATGATTAGTGCTATCAAGTCTAAAACGTGGATTTTGTAGTTTTGGCATAATAAGGCCATATCTTGACTGACTAACAGTCAGAAAGTTTATAACAAACTGAATAATTTCATCCACTGCCCTCGATAAAAATATCCAGCTTAGAGTACCGCCTACAGAGGAGCTTAAGGGGGATTTGCTGGCACACTGTGGGCTCTTCTAGCCTTTTTAATGGGTAGCTCAAATGCCATTCTAGTACAGAACATATGTACTTCTAATAGTGGTGGCCAGTTCCTCTCTAATTGGCTGATTAGATAACCAAGCTCACATGTATCAGTCAAGGCTGCAGAGAGTTTGGAAGTATATCAGTTGGAAAGGTAAGTCTGCAGGCTCATTAAATGATTTTCATAGTTTTCTTTGAAAAAAAGAAACTGCGTTAGAAATTGGACCTTGGAGGTATTTGATTCTATTTTTCTTGTTCTAAAATTTAATTTCTTAATTTGGTCTGATATGACAATGCTCTTTCTTTCATATTGAAAGTCAACATGATTTTTTCATTCATTTTTAAAGGCAGCACTGTTATTTCCTAGGTTAATTTTAAATCTGTGAGAACAAGTGATGATCAGCCTTCTCAATTCTTTGTACCACAAGGCCAGCTGAAAGTTCACATTTTAGATGTCCTTTTAACAGAGAAGACCATTTTCCGACTTTCAGCGTTCCTCACTTGCCTGTAATTCTTTGTGTAGGGTTGAGGCCTCCTGGTTTTCTCAAATAAATGGTCATCCCTGAAAACACATACAAGTGTGGTGATCCATGACGTCATGAAGACTGATTAGTTAGCTAAGGTTCCAGCACCAGGTCTGTTTTCCTTCTGTTTGATGGCTTTAAGACCAATTAGAAATAAGCTTTTGCAGGAATCTGACATTGGACCAAGGACAAGGAAATGGGCTTCAGGCAGGAATCTGACATTAGATTAGAACAAAGAAGTAATTTCAGGCAGGAATCTAAATCATAGGCTAGGGCAAAGAAGTAGGCTTCAGGCATGAAAATGACTTTGGGCTAGGACTGTGAAGTAGGCTCAGATATTTTGATCATCCTGATAAGCCCTTAGAAACAGTGATCATAGGACTTTGATTGTTCTTTGACTATTTGTGTTTATTGTCTTGCTTGTTCCTTGACTATTTGCATCTATTGCATTGCTAGTTCCTCAACTTAGAACTGACCTTAATACTTGCATGTAATTAAAATGGTATAAAAGCAGATTAGGAAAAAAATAATAAAATAAAAAATATTTTAAAAAAAGAAATAAGCTTTTGGTTACTGCCAAGGTATGCATGAAACTAATCTGGCCCTGCTGGTTGGCCATTGGTGTGATCCATAGGTGACATAGCTAGGTAGGGCTGTTTATTAACTCATTCCTTTGGAAGTTTGCATGTTGCCTTTTGGTGCCATAATAGCTAGTACTTAGCGAGGGGCTTTCAGGTCAGAGCTACCTCATAGGCCTCTGGGCCTTGTTTCTGAAAAACTTGGTATCTTTTTCAATAGGGACTTACCATCCACCTCTGGAGAACAACAGGTAGCAATAACAATAGACTGTAAGTCTTGGAAGTTGGTGGCCAACATCTCAGAAGAGAGCTTCTCAGATCTGATATTGGAGTTTTTGTTAGGTGTTCTTTGGCTCTTGAGGAAACATTGTCAGCTCAGATAAGGAAAGTTCTTTTAGCCTATATATGTTTACTTATACACAGAACTGTCAGTATTATAGGAATTTTCTGGACACATACTTAATTGGAAAAATCACATATATGTATATACATATACATAGATCCATGTAACAATTTTTAAGAAGATTCCATGAATTTGAAAGAGAGTAATGAGGAGAGATATGGAAGAGTTTGGAAAGAGGAAAGGGAAGGTAGAAATGATGTAATTATATTATAATCTCAAGGATGATAAAAGAAAAACAGGCATATGTATTTTTCTTTTTTAAAGATTATTTTTTAATTATGTTTATGCATGTGAGTCTCTGCACATGAGTGCAGTTGGTCTCAAATTACATTGAATTCTCTGGAGCTGAGTTTACACGTGGTTGTGAACCATTAAACATGTGTCTCGGCACTTAGCTCTTATCTGTTGGGTTGTATTGTGCCTGAGACCTGTTGAGTTGATGTGTGGGTCAAGCCTCCTTCTCACCAAGCATCTAAGGCCTCTCATGGGGACAGAAGTGTGGGGATTTGACTTTGTTCACTCCACGCTGACAGACATCAGACTATGCAAAGCCGTGGGACTCCACACAGGGGTGTGGATCACATTCTGAGCTCCAGCATGGACCCAGAGCTCTTGACTTGGGGTTCCCAGGCCAAAACATGCCGTGCTGGAAATTGGTTGTTCTCAGGACCTTGGGCTTTCAGGCGCAGCTGGGGACATACGGGCTGGTGGCCAGCAGCTGAACAGGAGAGTGGAGGCATGAGCTCTGGCTGCGTCCAGCGGGGATAAAAGTTCTTGGTGACATGACTCTCTTGGCTGTGTCACAGCTGCTTGGCTTGCTTGCTTAGGTTGGTTGGTGATCTCTGTGTGTGGAAATGCAGAGAGTTCTTCTATGGGAGATTAGACAGTGGCTCTATAGATGAAAGCCTGCTCTACTGTTCCCCATAGGAGAATTTCAAAGAAGAGAAGTAGTCTATGATCTTAAGATATTAAGGGTGAAAAATGGATGAAATGTTATTTTCAGGGCAGGCCTGAGATTAAATACCTTTTGCAAGGAGGAGGGTCTGGGAAGGAATGTTTAATTGGCTACACCCTCTGGCCTTTAGGTACCTCATTAATATGGAGATCTGTCTTGAGATTCTGTGACCTGTAGTCACCCCCTCTACCTGTGGAGGGGCTAGCAGGGGAGTTTTCCTACATGACTGGAGGACCCCACTCTATGGAGGTCTTCAGCCTCATGTCAGGAGCCTGGAGGCTGGGAGCATGCCAAAATGCATGCCATCCCTTAGGATTACCTGGGTCTCTAGTGATTTCTACCAATGCTCGACCAGAAACCATGCCATCCTTCCACAGTCCTCCACTTATTCTCTGCAAGAGTAATTTGAGCTCTTAACCACTGACACATCTCTCAACACTGGCATTTTCTTTTACAAGGTGAAAACCCACTGAAGTACATAGCAAACATTACATACTAGTAACGTGTTTTCACTGTTTGAATTTCTACATGCTCTAGATTATCAGTTTGCTAAAATGTGAAAACCAGCTAGAGCTTGTCCTAATGAATGATATGATGTAATTATGTATACCCTTCCATCCCCAGGATCACAGTCATTCTTGCTTTAGAAAATACAGGCTTTAAGCTGAATTCACTCTGCATAATGCTTATAAACAATATTTAACATGAAATAAACATTTTTGGGGAAGGGATAACTCTGGATGACAGGAAGAATTTTGTAACTTCCTCTAAACTGGGAACCACTTAAGACTTCCTGTTGTATGATGAAGCAGTTCAACAGATGGATTCCAGAAAAAGTCACTACAGTTTTTAAAATCATTTTGTGTTTTGTGGGTTAAAAAAATTCTGGATATGAAGCACATGCTGGTTCCTTGGAAGATCTGCCAGTCTTTGCTAATACCATGATATAAGGCAAATCACATTCGTCATGAGTTTTCCATGACAACATCATTTGTCTATGGTCTATGTCACTCCAGCAATACTGTCCACTAACAGAAATGTCCTCTTTAATTATTTCATTCCTTTCTATATGTCTCCAACAGTCTTCATGTGCTATAGAGCCATCACTTTGCATATCACAGGCAACACCTACATCAGGTTGTAGGGACTGCCATGCTCATAGTTTTAAAAGAGATTTTAAAGACTTTTTTTTTTTTTTTTTTTTTTTGGTTTTTATCAAACACTGGAGATAAGAAAGGGCAGTAACTAAAAGCAAATTTCACAATGATGAGGAGAAGGAACGAACAGTAAGATAAAGACAGTGCTTGGTTAAAGGAAAGGCTGGGTACATAGATTTCTTACCTTAGACTCCCCCAGACCTCCAACAACTTCAAGTTTGTCTTTAATAAGCTGGGGTTTTTCATATTTACCATACTGTAGAAAATGGGTGCAACAAACTTATATGAGCAAAGAGTATAAAGGCTGTGAAAATAAAAAGAATATTCTCAAGTAAACCACCCACAGTTTTTTGTCTTAAAAAGGATTCTCTTTTGCCAACCTTTTTTGAATTCTGACTTCTAGCTAGACATTAAGATCTTAATTGTCTTTTGTGAGTATTTCCTGATATCAGTTCAATAAATATATTCAAGAACAGAATAAAAAAAAAGAAGTGAATTGACTTTATTTATGAAAGTCATGTTTTAGTTATTTTGTTAGGTAAGTATAATTTTTGCTTATACCCTTAGAAGAAAGTATAGTCATTATATCTTCCTCTCCCTGTCCTGCCTCCCCCAGAACACACTCGCACACACAGACACACACACACACACACACACACACACACACAGACACACACACACACACACACACACACACACACACATACACTCAGCACTTTAAATTTCTATCAACTAATTTCCCTCACCTTTACTTTCTTTCTTTTGTTATTCAGTAATAGTCTACTGCCTATTGTATACTAAGGGATGCTGAGCTTTGCAACTGGTAACACCTTGCTACTGTGCTCAATGATTCCCTCATCTTCGGAAGAACAGGAATGTGGCATATATGATCTGTGTGTATCTACTTGCATCACCTACATAAGATAGCTTCTAGTATAGAGAAGGCCTTTAGCAACTAATGGTGAATAGAAAGTGGTAATGTGGTTTCAGGGAATTCATTTCTATTTTTGTTTTTCTTCCTTAGAAAGATTAATGCCCGTTAAACACAGAAAATAGGCCTGCATATGTTTAGTAATAATTCTATAAATTAAACCTTGCACTTTTGATGGTTTCTTATTAGCTTGTAAAACAGTACACACTCCTAACTCCCTGCCTAACTCCCTGCCTCCCTTTAAAAGAAGACGACGTGTGATGTGTTTCATTGCTCATTTTCTTTTGCTAATTCATTGTGAAGTAGTATTGTATAATCCTCTTGAAATGACCAAAGCACAGCGATGGCAGAGGACAAGGTATCTTTAGCATTGGCAAAAGCTGGAAATTTTACTTAGTAATTGATGGGTGACTTTGTGGAGGAAAGTAAAGAAAACCAAAAGCTCAAAAAAAAAAAAAAAAAAAAAACTGTAGATCTTTACTACTATTCTCTGAAATTACTCTATGCTAAGCTACATTGTACATAACTGTAATCTGATTATATTTGAATATACATTATTTTTATTCATTTTAAAATAACACAAGTCAGTATTGATTTAGTACAATTGCTGATTTTAATGACTGTTTCATTTCCAGTTTTTCGTTTTTTATATAGAAGACATTTGACACTTTGCAACAAAAATCTTAGCTTCAAACATAGCAGTGACAGAAGACAAAATGTATTCATCTCACTAAAAATTATAAATATCTATAGTGTGTGTTCAGCAATGCTCAGTCACATAAGGAAACAACATTTAACCAAGCTCCCGATTGAAAACAGGTTAATCTCATGGGAAAATGCATTTGCCAACAAACAGATATCTTGGCTCTTTCTAGTGACAAGAAGATTCCTTTGAGGCCATGAGTTCACGCTGAGTGATTTCCAATTAACCCATTTCAATAAATGAGTGTTTTTCTCAATACACGTGAGAGCTAGCCTTTCATGTCAGACTTTTTTCTCACAAGGATCCTGCTAGCTTTTGTCCTGTTGTAGGTAGCCACTTTCAGCTTTTGAATCTGTAAACACATAAAATTATATTTACTCAAAGGTCAGTTAGTTATTGCTGATAAATGATTATAGAGAGATACTATTACAAATGATAAAAAAATAATCAAAAAACAAAATTAATGGAGAAATAATGAATTTGAATAAGATAACAAATACTTCAAAATGCTGAATTTTTTGGTCACTAAATCATCTATTTAATGTGTTTAACAAGGAAATGCCAAGACTCTTTAGAAAACATAGTGATCCAAGGCACAAACAATTCTCAGAAGAAACATGAGCTGATAGCCAGTAAAAAATAATTTTCAATCTGAATGATTATCAAGTGTGGTTTTTTTGAAAGCCACAGATGTGATATAGCTTATTTGTTAAAAAGTAACAACAAAATTCCAGTAGCTTAAAGTATAATGATTTATTCTAAATCTTTCAATATATTATTATGCTTCAGGTAAGAAATCTTCAGGTAAGTATCATTAGTGTATAGAGCACAGAAATCAGGAAATTACAAACTGTGACTCTGTCAGTCACGACAGGAACAAAACAGAGACAGGCCTCTGCTAGGCCTATGTCTACATAGAAATGCAATACTCAGAGGTGACACTTTGAGTCAAGACTCATTAGATAGAAATGGTCAAATGACCCAGCCCTGTACATGTATTCTGGTGTCATTAATTTATTTAATCTTATTCTGTTCCTTACTTGTATCATTCCTTTCTCCCTCTTTCCCACTAAGAATATGTAATCTGTGAGGGCAAGATGGGTGAGCTTTGGTTATCAAAGTCCTAAACCAGGATCATTCATAGATGACCCCACAGCTCCATCCATACTCACTAGAGACTTTCGAGAAATACAAATGCAGATGTCTTGGGTCCATAATCTACATACTAAGGTCACTGATACAGGAATGCCATTTCTGTGAGGCCAACCAAGACTAAAAGACAACAATGCCGCCCCCCCCCCCCGCCTGCCCCGCAATGCATAGCCTAAAGTTTTGTCAAGACTCTAAAATAAAGTAAATCTGGCTTTCAATGTCTAGCAAAGTAAAATAGTATGAATATATGTATATGCTGTTCATGAACTTGAAATTTAGATTCATATGTCTAGAAGTAAATTTGACAGTATATAACAAATTTTCTGGACGGTTTGTACAGTTTGATAAAATGAGATGTCCTTTAAAAACTTGTTGTCAATATTTGGTCTATGAGTACACTATAGCAGTAGCTAATACTTAATACTGGGTATGATCAACTGATAATGTAGCCTAGAAACAATTACTATCTTGGGATCAGAGTCATTCTGAGCCAAGAGAAAGAAGTTGCTTCAACAACTGTGAGAAGTAGGCACCATTGTGATATCCTATAACAATTTTATAAGTTGTTGCTTATGAGTAAAAAAAAAAAAAAAGTCTTAGTTATTTTTTCTGTTTCCATGACAAAATACCCTAAATAAAATCAGCTTACAAAAGAAGACATATTTTGGACCAGATTTTCAGGTTACAATCCACCACAGTAGGAAAGTCATGGTAACTAGTTACATTGCATCTCTATTCAGGAAGCAGAGGGAGATAGATGTGTGTTCTAAACTCATTTTTTCATTTTTTGTACAATTCAAGACCCAGCCCAAATGTCTCAGTTACGGTTTTATTGCCATAAAATAAAATGCCATACCAGAGACATTTTGCAAGAGAAATCATTTACTTACAGTTATAGGAAGTTAGTCATGATCATCATGACCTGAAACATGGAAACAGAGAGATATGGTGCTACAGCAGTAGCTGAGAATTTCTATCTTACTCACAGGATAGAGGTTGAGATGGCGAAAGAATGGGCCTCGCTTAGGACTTTGATACCCAAAGCTCACCCTTCAGTGACACACCTCCTACAAACCATATCTCCTAATCATTCCTAAGTAGTATACCAGCTGATAACCAAATATCCAAACATATGAACCCATGGGCTATTCTCATTCAAATTGCCATACCCACATTGTACAGATACCTAGTGTATAATGATGAATAAAATAATTATCATTTCATCATAATTTTCATTTTCTTCTCCTTAAGTTTTTATCATTTCTTTTGTCTTAGGAAACTTTAAATATTTGTCTTTACTTTTTAACTTTATTAACCTTACATGGTAAAATATTAGAATGTATATTTTACCTATCCATAATTATATACCAATTCTTTAATGTTCCTCTCCTCACTTTCTTGGCGATATTGATTACATAAAAGAACAGGCAGGTTTCTGACTATACGTATCATTTAACAATTTCATCTCTCTACACCTTGCTATTCTTTTCTTACGATGCTAAACAGACTTTTAGTTTGGGAATGAATAGGAAAGTATTTAGATAAATGGTGTGTATTTGACAACTAAACTTAAGAAAACACCAAAACTTATTCAAGGTGAGAAACAGAGAGGGAGAGACATGGAGAAAATGAAAGAAGAGAGCAAATTTCTATGTAACCAGAAATTATAAAAATAAACACTTTAAGGAAGTCATTTGGGAAATTGTTCTGGTAAACAACTGAAAATTAGCTAAACTTAGCTATTTGTGAATACACATCAAAGAATGGTTCATTTGAACCAAGCAACAAGTGCAGATATTAATAGTTTTCTAAACAAAGAGGACTGTGGTACATTCATTGATGTTAGTCAAAGAGATTTAAAGGGTACATTTTGTGTCTGCTTGACCAGTTTACAGAGTTTGGCAATAAATAATTATCGACTTGCTAATATAAAGTTTACTTAGGGATGATAAAATAAACTTTGATTTATAAAACGACACTGAGAAGAGGAAGTCTATGTAAATGTGTGCACTCAATGGCCCATCAATAACTGTGGCCTCCTTGCTTCATTTATCTTGATTCCAATCCTAAGTTAAGAGCCTAAAAATAAATATAAGATGCACACATGGCTTTGTAACAAATCTCTTCATGGATCTTGTTCTTAAAATTTAAAATAACTACTTACATATTTGCCATAAGCTTATTCTACATGGTATACACCTCCTAGCAATTTTTTCAGGATATATGTTTAGATTATCAATGAAAGTAATTCAATAATTAAGATCTAAAAAAATCATTTTGCCTGAACTTTGAAGCAAATATTTATTTTTTAAATTAATATTTAGTTGTATGCAAAGTTGTTTATTTAAATTAATTTAAGTTAATATTTATTTAAATGATAGTTTATTAAACACACACACATATTCTTCAGAGTTATGCAGAAGTATTTGAAATTTTCTTTCTTGAACAAGAAGTACATCAATCTGACAAAAAAGTCAAAACCATATAATGGAAGAAAGAAAGCATCTTCCACAATTGGTGCTGGGCTAACTGACATCTGCATGTAGAAAATGCAAATACATACATATTTATCACCTTGCACAAAAATCCAAGTACCTTGAAGATATCAGCATAAAACTGGGTACACTAAATCTAGTAGAAAACAAAGTGAAGAATAGCCTTGAATGCACTGGCCTAGGAGACAACTTCCTGAACAGAAATCAGTGGGGAGCATCACTGGAATGAATGTTCCAGGGGAGGTTCCTGAGAGTCCATGAGTGTGACCATAGCTAAGACTCCTAGCAGTAGAGGATATGGAGCCTGGAATGGCCACCTCCTGTAGCAAGGCAGGATTTCTAGTGGGGAGAGGAGTATACAAATTCACTCACAAATCCTTAGACACAAAATTTGTTCTGAATATAAAATGTACAGAGATAAAGATGGAAGTGAGATTGAGGGAATGGCTAAACAATGACTGGACCAACTTGAGACCTATCCTATGGGAGAGAGCCAACCCCTGACATTTTAATGATACTCTGTCATTCTTGCAAACAACAGTGTAGTATAACTGTCTCCTGAGAGGCTTCACACAGCAACTGATATAAACAGATACAGATACCTTGAGCCAAACAATAGACAGAGATGTGGGCATCTTATGGAAGAGTAGGGAGAAGAACTGAGGGAGGTGAGGGTCAAGAACACCACAAGAAAACATAGAGAATAAACATGAAGACTCACAGAGACTAAACCAACAATCAAAGAGCATACATGTGCTGCACCTAGACCCCCAGAACATACAGAGCAGATGTACAACTTAGTCTCCATGTGGGTCCCTAACAATTGGAGCAGGGGCTGTTTGCGACTCTGTTGCCTGCCTTTGGATTCCTTTTTCCAAGCAGTGGAGCTGGTACTCATGGGGGAAACTCCCTGTCTCCGAAAGGAAGGGAGGAGAAGTCTTGAGGATGGAACTTCGAGGAAAGAAGACACAGGGAGTTACCATTAGGATGAAAGAAATGTTAGAAATAAAATTTATAAAATAAAATGTAAGTAAATGAATATATGAATATAATAGCAAATAGCATTATAATAGATTATAAACAGTATAAAGTCACTGAAAATATAGTAATTTAAGTAAAATATGCAAGAAGCAGAGAGTAACTGTGTATTGATAATTGTATTATAAAAATTGTATGTAATAGACACTAAAATAATACACGACAGTGATTTAAAAAAGGCATAAAAAGTGATAAATATAACAAAAGGAATTTCACTCAGTCAGAAAGAAAAATAAAAATATGTCATTTGAAAGAAATGGATGAAGTTGAAAAAAATTAGGTTAAAATTTATTAACTATTCTCAGAAAGACAAATACTATATGTTCTTTCTCATAGGAATATCTTAATTTTAATATTTATATATGTGATAGGCAGGAATGGATATGGATAGAGCACGGAAAACTAAAGAAGAGCCCATGAGAGGGAACAAAAAGCTTTAAGGAAGGAGAGTAGGTCAATAGAACACAGTGATTTAAACCAACACTAGCAAAATGCCTAGATATGAAATTAACTCAAAAGAAATCAATAGCCTTCCTATATACAAATGACAAATGGGCAGAGAAAGAAATTAGGGAAACAATACCCTTCACTTCTCTGTGTGCTTGCCTTCCCAACTCTAAGTGTCCCACCCTGTGCTCATCTATTAGCCATTGGCATCTTTATTGATTGATCAAAAACCAATCGAGGACAAGGACATTTAGCATTTGGGCATGCAGATTCCCAGTTGAATCAAAAAGCACTAGAGCAAACCTCCAACACATATTTCCCAGGGAAGAAAACACCAATTGGTTTTCTACTGCTAAAAAGTTAGCCCTCAAACATATATACAGGTAGCAGCAGTATATGTACTGAAGACTTTATATTTAAGAATGTATATATATATATATATATATATATATATAAATATATGCATATACTTATATGTGTGTAAAGACAATTACTTTTTTAAAAAGTTAAGCATATGAGGGAAAGCAGAGAGGGGTATATATGAGAGATTAAAGGGGAAAATGTAAGGGAGAAATTTTTTTTTTTTTTTTTTTTTTGGTTTTTTTTTTTTTTTTTTTTTTTTTTTTGGTTTTTTTCAAGACAAGTTTTCTCTTTGTAGTCCTGGCTGTCCTGTAACTCATTCTGTAGACCAGGCTGGTCTCAAACTCAGAAATCTGCCTGCCTCTGCCTCCCAAGTGCTGGGATTAAAGGCATGTGCCACCACTGCCCAGCGAGAAATTTTATTACCAAATTAAAATCTTAATTATTCTAAATTAAAAATGAATCACAAAAGAACTTTCAATCAGTTAAATATAGACTAAAAGCCTAGACATACAGTATTTAAGAAAATATGAATGGCTAATAAAGGAGATGCAAATTAAAACTACTTTGAGATTCCATCTCACCTCATTTGAAAGGATAGTGTCAGGAAAACGAGCAGAAACAAATACTAACAGGGATAGGAAAAAGATGTACCTTGCCTATTTCTGTTGAGTGTGCAAACTAGTGAAGCCAGTATCAACTCAGTATAGAAGATTCTTAAAATCTAAAAATAAAACAACTAAATGACTCAGTACCATTCCCTGGCTTGTACCGGAATAATTCTAAGTAGTCCTATCACAGATAATTTGTGCACATTTATATTTACTGCTGAATTATTCACAATATCCCGGGAAATATATCAGCTTATATCTATATCAACATATGAGTAGATAAAGTAAGGTAAACAATCCATATACACAATGAAATTTACTCAGCTTTAGTGAAATAAATGAAATGAGATTCGCAAAATATTGACCTGAAGCAATTATATCAAATAATCTAGATACAGAAGGGCAAGCAGCACATTTTTTCATATGTGTAGATTCCATGTTTTCATTTTACATGTATATTTCTATATATGTACACGTACATGTGGTATGACCTTTGAGGGTGATCATGATGGAAAAATGTCTTTTCAGCAAGTCAGAAAACACACATGACATGAAAATCAAATAGGCTTTCATGAACAGAGAAGGACAAAAAGACAGGGGATGGGGCTTGGGAGGGGAGTGAGATGAGAAGTATATGAACAAAGGCAAATACATATGCAAATATCATGATAAAGCCAAATTTTAAAAAGTAATGTGGCAGATTAATAAAATACAAAATAATACAGTAGTGAAAGTGGAAATGTTTAGCATGGGTCTGGCTCTTTAATGACAAAGATGTTAGGGATATGTACATTCACCTTGTAGAAAAGCCTGCCATAGCTCTTACCTAAACCAGTATATTTTAATTTTTATACTATTTTCATATAATCAGAACCAAAGAAAAATGCAAATGTGTATTTTTGGAATTGATAACTAAGGATGGGTTCTGATACTCTCTAAATTTTTTTTTCTTTTTTTTCTTGGATATTTTATTTATTTACGTTTCAGATATCATCCCTTTCCCAATTTCCCCTCCCTAGAAGCCTCCTATACCATCCCCCCTCCTCCATTTTGCTTTTATACCATTTTAATTACACGCAAGTATTAAGGTCAGTTCTAGGTTGAGGAACTAGTAATACAATAGAGCAAATAGTCAAGGAACAAGAAAGACAATAAATACAAATAGATAAAAAACAAGCAAGGCAATAAACAAAATTCCATGAACACTCCCATAATAACTGTTTCTAAGGGCTTATCAGGATGATCAAAATATCTGAGCCTACTTCACAGTCCTAGCCCAAAGCCATTTTCATGTCTGAAGCCTACTTCCTTTTTCTAGCCTAAAATTTAGATTCCTAACTGAAATTACTTCTTTGTTCTAACATAATAATTAGATTCCTGCCTGAAATTACTTCTTTGTTCTAGCCTGTCAGATTCCTGCCTGGAGCCCACTTTCCTGTCCTTGGCCAATGTCATATTCCTGCCAAGCAGCCCATTTCCATGATCTTGGCCCATGTCAGATTCTTGCCAAGCAGCCCCAAAAGCTCTCTGCCTCTCTCCCAAGAGTTTGCTTTGCTGTGAAGGTCATGACTCCTAGGTTAAATTTGCAATGCTGAAAGATTTCTGATTTAAGAAGGCAGGAAGAGAGCGGTAGAGTCCTTGGGAAACAGGTCCCACAAGTGACTAGACCTGGAGTCTATCATGATATGCTGGGCTGAGAATGTTTGTACAGGCAATATGGATCTTGTCCTTTGAGCACAGATGTTCACTGACCCTGAAAGTGTTCATTCCATCTGGCAGGATCTCAGACCCATAGTGCCCTGCTTCATCAGAACTCATTTTTGAGAACACCCATTAGTTAATCATGGACAAGTTAAAATTCATGAGCTGGCATCTAAGAAACGACGTGAGACACGAGGACCATGTGTGAGGAGAAGAACATTCTAAAGAGACAAGAAGCAAGCACATGCATCAGCTGGAAGTCATAGAAGGGGATTAGGAATAAAGAAACTGGATTCCTGAACAGAAAAAAAAAATTAGTTTTATGGTATGGTCTGCAACATCTACTGTCTTAGTGTTTTATCTCAGTGACAGACCAGCATGCATACTTCTAAGTGGTCTGTCAAAGAACCATCAGTAATTGATTGTAGATTCAACACAGAAGCTCAGACATATCCTGGATATTTTCTCTATGTAAGAAGTAGTTCAGAAAGTTTGGCTTCCAAAGGCCACAAAATAAATGACCTCACTGATAATGAGACTAGAAGAAAGATAAAATATTCAAAAGAGTTCTGGGAGATTGTTAATCTGGATATTTATATTAAAGATGTTGAAGTGGAACAGAGATAAAAAGAATCAAGTCATGGTGCTGAAATCTAATAGGATATAATTCACACTGCACACAAGCCTTGTGTGTAATGATGTAAAGTGGGCCTGTATTCTCCTACTCTTCTACATGTTAGGAGCATCACACCAGAAGAATTGATGTTTAGCTTAGTACTGAAAATTAAGAACTACTAAATTACTCAAATAATGCGGTGCTTCGTTTCTTTAATGGTATGTGTGATGTCACAGGTCATTAACTAAGTGGTCATTTAGATTTATGTTAGACTGTTGCTCCATGTATGTGTATGAGGAATTATATTTTAAAAAATATTTGCAGTATTGAGATGATAACCAAAGTGTAATATCATTCATAAAAAATAAGTAAATTAATAATCCAAGATCAAAATTTGTTAGGGGAAAAGTTAGTCTCAAGCTCACTTGCATTATCATCTGAAAAAAAATCCAGATGAAATCATCCCCATCTTATTTTTAAGCTAGACAATTTTCCTTTACACATTGCAGCTGATCAATTGCATACATATGCATTTACTTCTATACACTCCATTTTATTTTTCTGAAAGAAAAGATACATAATGCCTCTATAAGAAAAATATGCCATTTTAATTTATTTTTTTCAAGTAAATAATTTTTTTATTGGATGTTTTCTTTATTTACATTTCAAATGTTATCCCCTTTCCCAGTTTCCCCTCCGGAAACTCCCTATCCCACCCTCCCTCTCCCTGCTTCAATGACAGTGTTTCCATGTGTACTCTTTGGTTGGTGGTTTAGTCCCTGGGAGCTCTAGGGGATCTGGTTGGTTGATATTATTGTTCTTCCTATGGGTTGCAAAGCTGTCAACATCAAATGATATCAGGAACATTGTATCACATACTCTAAATAAAATAGAAAAAACTCTCCATGTACAAGTCAATTTCTATATCATATTAAAAGAATAAAGATAAAAGGTAATGATTAAATTTATTATTACATTAAAATTGGACCTATGCTTTCTCCACAAAAATATTCATATATATACGTATTATATTATATATTTTATATGTTATATATATATATATATATATATATATATATATGAACTCGCTAGAAAGTGCTTGGCCAGAGAGAGTAGGAAAGAGGCAGGCATTGTATTTCTCAGGTAAGCAAACTTCCTCTAACCTCTAACACATCATTTATCATAAAAGGCAACAGGGATCCTGTTTAGACAACATGACAGAACAGCTGTAAATTTCCCAAAATTCCAACGAGAATTACTACTAAATCATTCTGCCTAGGAAAAGTTCCATTTAAGGGTCTATATTTACAAAATCAGTTGCTAGGAAACACAACACAGATGGAAAATGATAACAAAATCTGTGACAGCCCCCTCTCAAGATTTCTTATGAAAATCTAATTTTAACTAATTTTTTTCAAGCTGTGGATACCTATATGTGTATATATAATTAAGACATTTAATGTTAGGTACTCATAGCATTTCATAGATCAAAATAGGACTAGCTTTTAAAATATGAAAACTATCATTTTATTTAAAATTGTATGTTTCATAATATTGATATGGATTCTTTCATTTCAAATACTGTTTTCATGGACTTCCTCATATTAATTCTGCACACTCTGTATACTTCTGCACTTCATAAACTGTTTATGAATTGTTTCTTATTAGTCTAGTCTGCAAGACCTGATACGTGATCTCCATTCACTTTATAAAAAAGAATCTATGTTAATCACAGACATGGCTATGTTGAGAGCATGTTGAGTTAAGAATTAAAACCAGCCTGGCTCTCCTTCAGGTCATGTTGTAATGGGAATAAGTTGACAGTAAACATAGAGTCTATAATATACGACTTTTGTTATCTGCTATGAGAAAACATCAAGCAGAGTAGAGAAAATGTGTACATATCTAATTAGATGGTATTTGAAGAGAGCCACCATCAAAGAAGGGAGTGACCTTCTGAATGTAAAGGGCATGAAAACCAAAGGTAGTGGAATATTGAGGTTGTACCTTTTCCAATGTTTTCACAATTAACATAAGATATGGATGGCAAAGTGAATAAAAGGGCCAGCTGTAAAATACATAAAAGGAGAAATGGGATTCAAAATTATATAAAATCCTCCAGGGTGTAAGGAAAGAATCTCAGATGATTTTCGAAGTAAAATGCCAAACTTCAAAGCAGAGGAATACAACACACTGATATTTCAAAGGATCATGTGCACTAGGAAAAGAAGACACTGGAAGAGCAGTGAGGAAACAGAAACAACTTTGCACATTTATCCACGGGAGAGAAGTGACCATTTGGTCCAGTGAGTTAGCAAAAGAAATTGTGGCAAGTAGTAGAGATCTGGATATATATGAAATGACAGTTGACAGGATTTGAGAATCTACAGCATATGGTCCACAGAGAATGAAGACTAAGAATAGAAAAACTGAAAGAACACTTCCATTGGCTGAAACAAGGCATTTGGGGGTAAACTAACATTTTCTTGCTTCTGTATATCCTTAACTGTGGAAAGACAGCAACATGGCCTAAAGGATAATTTTAGGTTTGAAATAGTAACTGTATTTTGGAATTTAAAGATGTTGGATTACTCCAGATATATTTCTTCTTCTCCATGACAATCTTTTTGCTGCTTGTTTGCATTTCAAAAGGTTATTATGAAACCTCTGTGAAAGTCCTCTTTTCTTACCAGGAAGATTTCACTGCTTTAGAAAGTTAAGGTTTCTCTTCCTCTCTTACCAGTATCATGAAAGTTGTGCAACAGTTCCTTTACAGTTCTCAATTATGTAACTTCAGGCTTTCCCGTGTAGTTGGCCCCTTGGTGTATGCTGTGTGACCTCTGCCTAGATAGTTTTGCACCAAGAGAGGCTGTGTGCAAATGAGCTCATGCTGTCACAGTCTGCCCCTTTATTCTCTCAAGATGAAAGAAACAAACACATATGTTTAAAACCTAGCAAGTTGGTAGGTAGGAACTGAGAATCAGTGATTTTTAATATGCATTTACTTCAGGAAGCTTTCTATTCACTTTGAGTAGTTCAATGGCATGTATCTTTGGGTTATTTCAAGTTTACATACTGTACTTCCACCTCGATCAAAAGTAGATTGTTTTTAAAATTTAAATTCAAGCAATGGCAATGCTAAAGCCATGTAACAAAATAAGAAAGCTTATGGGGCAGGATATAGTTCAGTATTAAAGCATGCAACTAATATGCATGAGGCCTGGGAAACTGGAAAGCACACACACACACACACAGAAACACTGTTCCCTAACTTCTAACTCCATCTCATTTAGCCATTCACACTTTTAAAATTATTTCTTTTGTTTTTGAGATTATAGTTTAATTACATCATTCTCCTTCACATTCCATATTTCTAACCCTCCTGTATTTTCCTCCTTGCTTTCTGTCAAATTCATGATGTCTTTTTTTCATTAGTTGTTGTTACGTAATATACATAGTTGTATATACATCATATCCAACTACCCAGGGCTAGTGAAGACTGGTGGAGAATCTATAACTGCCAGTTTATTAAGACACATAATCTTGCACTACATTATAAAGATTAGTCCTTTACCTACAGATAAATGTACTCATCCCTCATCAAGGAAACTTATCTCTGTTGCTTTTCACAACTGTATTACTCAAGGATGTACATCTAATGTATGCAGGGTACATAACAACTCTTAGTTGGTATCTTTTTTTTGCCTAATATAGCAACATTTTTTCCAATTTGCATATCAGTATCCCCTCCACCTACTTTCATTGTCTTTTCAATGCAGTTATGATATAATTTTAATTGAATACATCAATCATTTACATAATTGTTCTATAAATTATTATTCAGAAATCAGCCCTGCAGCAAAATTCTGACCCATGTGTTTAAGCACTCTTCTCTGATGGCTGGCTAACAAGCTCAGAGTCCCAACTTTTCACGTGTTCTAAGCAGTCCCTAGAGTGTTTACTCTTTCCTCGGCCTCTGTCTTAAATCCCTCCATAGTTGTTGGGAGCCGACTCTTAGTGACTTGTTTTCAACAGCCCACAACAGCTGAGCACACTCTGATAAACATCTTGTTTTTGCTGTTTAGTGCTGCCAGCAACTAGGAGCATGTGGTCTCCACACTGCTAGGCGCATGACATAGTGCCTTCAGTTGAGCTTGCCCACGAGGGTATAAATACCCAGGATTTCCTTTCAATTAAAGAGACTTGATTAGACCCTTTGTCTTGTCTCCATCCTTTGCGTCTCTCCCCCCTCTTTCCCTACTCTCTCTCTTGCTAGACCCTGACCCACAGACTGGAGAAGCAGAACGGCCGTTACAAAGTAGCAGAACAGGCCGGCCATTACTAAAGAGCTGAAAGGCCTTTACTAAGGAGCAAACTGGGCGGTTACACATAGTCTCTTAGGGAATCATGAAATCATGAAAGGGAAATTGATTCTCAGAGCCTCATATCCTTGACCACCTTCAAATCACATGTGGTTCTTGAGCTAAACACTTCACTTTGGGAATTTTAAAAGATTTGTCACATTTGTTCTCTGTTGGATTATGGTAACGGTACTTTATTTTCAAGAAGCCTGTGATGTCTCATCTCTGTCTAAGATCTCAGTCACTGACTCAGTCCCTCTGTACTAGATAAAGATTGTGGCACTTCACCTATTAATTCTTCTTCAGTGCTTTGTAATTTTTTATACTAATTTATTTGTAGATTTCTACATCACGTGTGTCATTTATAGAACAAATTTGATTTATGTGCTTCACTTCACTGAGTTTTCTGGGGATTTGGATTTTGTTTGTTTTTCTCTCCTGTTCCCACATTATTTCATTGCTTCAGTTGGCTTTTTTCTGTGAGGTTTGTCAAATCTACTATCCCGATTTTCAGTTCAAGCTTCTCTTATTGAACTGTCTAAGTTTCTTTTCATCTGAATAATTTGTCTATTATAATTGATCATATACAATAATATATCTTTACATATATTCTTATCACTATGTACATATTTTGATATATTCTTTACAATTTAATTTTTTTCTGGATCACAAAATAAACCCAACCAAGATGTTGTATTGTTCTTTCTCCTCTTCTCTCGTCTCCTTTCTTCTCCTCTATACTGAATATATTCTTGATATTTGCTAACTCCATCTTATCCTAATAATTTTTATATCAGTATTTGGAAGTTTGGAGCATGTCATTCAGCCATTGAAATTATAGTTGGCAAGATGGCTCTTGTCGCCATGGTTCATGACCTGAGTTCATTATCCAGAACCTATCTGGTGGTAGAAGAAATCCTGCACATTGTCCTCTGACTTCCCCATGGGCTAGCATGAACATGCATGGGCACGCACATGCACAGATAAATTTTAGAGAGGGAGAGAAAATGAAGTTACCTGCAGAATGGTTTACATGGTCTTTATGTAAAAGAATTGCAAAAGTGTGGAATGGAGGAAGGAAGCCTAACTAGGTTTTGATTGGTAAGAAATTTTCACTTCAATCCCTGTCTCCTGTGCTCTCCTTTTGAGATATAGAGATAACGAGTTGCTGGGCAGTGTGAAGGTTCTGTTTCATTTCTGGTCCTGCTCTCCTGGGATCCCAGCTGCAGTCCAGAGCTCACCTTCAGTCCAATCACTGATGCAGCTTCATTTGTCTCCTTGCTTTGTCGTATTGACTGCTTTTAAAACATCATTGCTCTTCATTGCATTCCTGCCTTTGAATGTGAATGATTTTACATCTGTTTATAATTGCCTAAGCAGAACTTGTAAATGCAAATAGGAATGGAGGAAAGTAGCACAGTCTTGCTATTTTTAATTGAAATTATATCTCTAAAGGGGTTTTTCTTTTCTCATTCCAAAACATTAAGACACTTTCTTTAAGGGATGATGAAAAAGTGATCCTGAGGCCCCATGCCTCTTCTGTGCTTCTGAATTCCTCTCACACTGCTAAAATCTCTCCATTTGAAATGTATGGTTAGCAACTAAAATATGAATTTGAATTATATTAGATTTTCATCAATAATTTTTTCACTTAATATTTGATATTTATTTCAACTGATGTTGACTTAATCATTAGTGTCTTAAGAGTTAAGTACAGCAATTTCCTAATACTTCCATATTTTGTCTAATAGCAGCATGTCTTATTTTACAGGACAAAACATAAGATATAGCTCTTATATTCATATATGAAAATGTTGGCTCCTTGCTGAGGAAGACTTTCTCTCTCATGCTCAACATCACTTAGCTAACTGTAGTTCAGTGAAACTTCTTGAGACCCTCTGCTTCCTCTCTCCATGTCCCATGTCTTCTATCATTATCCTTATACAAATCATGTATAAGGAGTCATGTTGGTAAGGATTCATGGGCATAGCTTCTGATATTCCTAGAAGACAGACTATCATAACAGACTCACTGTTCCTCTTACAATTTTCTGCCCTCTCTTCACAATGACCCCTGAGTCTTGGATACAGGAATTGTACTGTAGATGTATCTGTTGGTTATCTAATGCCAAATAATCAGCCCTAAAAACATATTACAAGTAACATTATACCGACTGACCATATATATATCAAAGAGTTATCAAAGACTGTGACATGAACCAGATCCTCTGTTAGCTGTGTTAAATATGTACTGAGGATCGATGATTGTTTTGTTTGTGTAGGTGTTTGCATGCATGCATACACACACACACACACACACACACACACACACACACACACAATATGTGTGTATATTTCACAATAGCCTTGGAGATAGCTGGTCAAAGTAGTGTCTGGATCATGGTGCTTAAAGCAGAATCTACTGAAGTATTCACGAATCTTCGTGTTCTTAACATCTGAGATTCGGAGGAATAGATTTTTGTTTTGTTTTTCGAGGTATTTTTTTTTGTTTTGCTTTTGTTTTGTTTGTTTTTCATTCAAGAATAGCTCAAGTTATCAGAAAAATAACAAAGAAATTATAGATCTAGACTGGTCCCTTTTTTCCCCTCCTCACTTCCTAGTACCAGGCCAAAGTAATAGAGATAAGGACAAGTGAGCATGTGAAGAAGAAGCCAAATGAAATAAAAAGATTCTTCCCCATTTTCTTTAAAAATTTTCTGCAACAAAACACCCAAATTGGAAGCCCCAGTCAAATGAGCCCTAGTCAAAAGAACTTCCTTCTGCTGTCTTTTTGATCCTGTGTTTTGCAGCTGTTTAGGAAGTGTAAAGCCAGAAAAGTGGAGTGAGGTGGAGTCTGGTAGACAATCATCTCATTACATCTGTAGGGGTCCAGGGCTAGCTTCTTACCTCCTGCCTGCACCTGCAGATTTATACTTTAATCAGGGTCACCAGGGATGAGACTAACTGTGTAGCACACCTCCAATTGGGTTCCTAGTTAACAAATAGCATTCCAGGGAGCAAACCACACTACCTCCTGAGGGTAGATAATGATTATAGCTGGGTTTCCAGTGGTTAAATATTTTAGCCTCTAAAACTGTTCCCTTCATTTACAATTTTCCTCGTCTTTAAGAACCATAAACCAAACACTGTTTTGACCAACCATCTCCAAGGGTATTTTAATATATTTTGAAAAATTTATGCAATACATATTTAAAGATATCTTATCCTCCTTTGATTTCTGTTGTTATGATAAAATAATGACCAAAACCAATTTGGGGAGGAAAGTGTTTATTTAGCTACAGGTTTTTGCCCACCATAGAAAGAAGGCAAGGAAAGAACTTGAAGCAAAAATAGAAGCAGACACCATGGAGGAACACATCTAACTGCCCTTCTCACTGTGGCTTACTTAGCTTTCTTTCTTTCTTTTTTTTTTTTTTAATTGGAAATTTTATTTACATTTCAGATGTTTTCTTTTACCCCATTTTCCCCCTCCCTTCCAGAAACTCCCTATCCCTTCCCCCCTCCTCTTGCCTCTATGATGGTGTACCCCCACCCACCCTTCCCCATACCTCACCTCCCCACCCTCGAATACCCCTCCCCAAGATGTCCAGCTTCATGGACCAAGGATCTCTTCTCCCAGTTATATATAGCTCCCTTGCATATATAGCTGGAGCCATGGGTCCCTCCCTAAGAGCTCCCAGGCTGGTGGTTTAGACCCTGGTGGCTCTGGTTGGTTGGTATTGTTGCTTTCCTCATGGTGTCTCGAATCCTTTCAACTCCTTCAGTCTTCACTCTATCTTCTCTATTGGGAATCCCATGATCAGTTTAATGGTTAGCTGTGAGCATCTGCCTCTGAATATGTCAGACTCTTGCATACAGACCTCTAAGGAGACAACTATATCAGGCTCCTGTCAGCATGTACTTCCTGACATCCACATCAATGTCTACCTTTGGTGACTGCACATGGGATGGATACCCAAGTGGAATGGTCTGCAGATGGCCCCTCCTTCAGTTTCTGTCCTGTACTTTGTCTCCATATTTGCTCCCTTACTAAACCCACAACTACCTTTTCAGGAATGGCTCTGACCATAGTGGTTTGGGCTCTCAGGGCTCTGAATCATTAATCAAGACAATGTCCCACTGACTTGCTTACAGGGTGACCTAATAAAAATATTTACATATTTTTTCAGGTAAGATTCCTTCTTTCCAAATGGCTTTACTTTGTGTCAGCTTGAGAAAAGTATTCAGCACATGTATATACAAAACAGAATGAGCCCATCCTTATTTTTGTTCTGTACTGGATGGATAGATCTTTTTCCTTGTATTGCAGCTGTCAATTATTTAGCAAATTATTTCCATCTTTTTAATAACTGAGCATCTGGTCTTGATTTTTTCAATATCTAATCAATAACTAAAACTAAATTTTATTGTTGTATAAAATTATAGAATAAACTAATTTAGTCCTCAAAATCTAACTGCATTTAATCTATTCATCCTTAAATCTATGTTCTAAGCCATATAACTATAAGAATTCTATTCTTGGCACAGAGTTTTGAAATCAAATATTTATTTGTGTGATTTCTCCCATATATACAACTCATTTATGGTTTGGGGGTTTTAAATTTGTTATTATTCATGTCAAGAAAACCTGAAGAAGCTATCATTACCATGTTTTTGTGGTTGTTTTCATCTTTGCCTCTGTCCATTCTTTTTTCAACATGGATATTAGAAAAGTAGTTTTTAGTTTATGAATAGAAAGGGTCAAATACAAAGAGCATGGCTGGTGAAATGGCACAGAAAGTAAGGCCATATGCTGCTGGCCTATGACCTAAATTTGATTCTGGAACTCACATTGTAGAAGGAGACAACCAAATCTTTTCAATTATCTCTTCTCTTGACTTCTGTGTGTATGAAACCTCTCTCTACCTCACACATATAAATGAATGAATGAATTCTCTTCTTCTCTCTCTCTCTCTCTCTCTCTCTCTCTCTCTCTCACACACACACACACACACACACACATACACACACAAAAAAGGCAGTAAGACCATCAAACAAAACCAGGAAAATAATGAAACATTAAGGTCTAGACTGAGAACAAATTAGCTATGAGGGAGAGAAGAAAGCTTTAAACTTGTAAAGACTGTGATTCTGAGCCCTGGGAAGGGATATGAGCTCATACTAATTGATTTTTTTTTTTGAAGCATTTATAGGTATGTGTATAGGAATCCATGTAAATGGTAAAGGAAATGAAGACCTGAAATTCTACACCCTCAGAGATCCAAGTCACCAAGGATAATTCACAGTACTGGGTAATATATATATATAATTACACATATACGTATATATTACACATATACATCTCTCTCTCCCTCCTTCCCTCCCTCCCTCCCTCCCTCCCCTCTGTGGTGTGTGTGTGTGTGTGTGTGTGTGTGTGTGTGTTGTGTGTATGTGTGTGTGTCACTACTTGAATGAATGAAGACTCACCTGGTACAAATTACTAACTTACTCTATTCCATTTTGATCCTCTGTAAATAAACCTGCTCATAGTATCTTTAACGTAGTCTTGTTAGTAACTAACTGAGAGAATGAGTAAAGTATTAAAAAAGTAATAAGCACACAATGATCAGTTTAACAAAAAGTAATTATCATAATAATTATCCAGATTGTCACTAGATCTTATGAATGATCTCTATTCAAAAACACAAACAACTCTATTGGTTGAGTCATTTTGCTTTGTAAAAGTGATTTTTTTGATACAGAAAATAGTGTTCATTCCAACAAGTTCTAGGTTTCATTATCTTACAATGTTGTTATCTTTCTAGATCATTTTGGGATCTCATGCCCTTTTCCTGATAGACTTTCTTAGCTACATTCAGTTCAAGATAGTCAACTCAGTGCCTCTGTGTTGAATTTTAAAGATATCCATTATTATGAAATTCATGTGTCCTCTCCAAAATTAATACTAAAATGCTAGCATTAATACTGAGATTTCTCAATGAAATAATTAAGATATATAGTACATTAGAAGATGGTGAACAAAGTCATGATGTCCCAGCTCTCACCACTGGCCATACTAGTGAAAGAGATGCAGAGAACTGACTTGTCCCTTTGATCTCTGTGATTTGTGTCCACTTCAGGGCACAGCATTGGTACCTTCTCCTGCATGAGCATACCATATGAATGCTCTCACCAGATGTATAAATCCATGAGAAAATAAAAGTCTTCTTTTAGTAAATTACTCAGATCCAAACACAGCCTTGTATTAGTTCTCAAGGATCAAGACAGACTTGTCCATTAAACCAGATGTTATAGCCACATGGAGATGATAAAGATGATTATATGATAAATTAGACTTTCAGTCTAGTTAGTGCATATTTACATAAATTCAAGAGCTTCATCAACTACAAAGCTTTGAATTTTTATAAAATTTACAACAAAACAAAGCATAAAATAACAAAATAAAGAAAAATTTGAGCACCCTAAGTTTGTGATCATATTAGAAATACATTTGCTATATATTGTAAACACCATTAACATATTACATTTTATAAAGAACCCTTATATATTTTGTAAACATAAAGAATTGTTTGGAAACAATAGAACATTAATAAATAATAAAGACTCCAAAAGTCAAATGTAACATATCTAAAGATTACATAGTGTTTGGTGCCAGGCAAGCCATTGCAGTTTTCAGGGGAATTTGAAAATGAGCTGTTCACTCAATAAAGATTCTATATTTCAAAATTTATGAAAGTTAAGTTTAGGTTTAACACTATTATAGATGGATCAAAGAAGATATCAAAAACTTTCATGATTTTTAGTCAATGTTTTTATTTTCTTGTGTTAGGTGTATTACTTATCTGTGTATGTTTATATATTAGCAAAACATAATTTTTCTCATTATAATATTTATTATTTTGTAATATGGTATACAAATAACTAAATAAGTAAAATCCATCTTACTGTAAGGGGAATTTATCTCGGTGGACAGTAAAATGATAAATGAATTATTCTGGAGCTTTAAGTTGTATGAATTGAAAGTAAAATCATTTTATTAATGTTAAAACCTCCATTGTCTTTCCAACCTGCATACACACAAACTTATTGTTGATTATATGGCAAGAGTTCTCTGTCTAGAGATTGTAAAACCAAGTCGTATTCTGTGAACAATATATTTGAGTGTTAATGTGAGCCTTTGATTCAGAGAAGTGCACCTGTAATTCAAATGGATGTTTGTCATTATTCCAAGTGCTCAGTTAAGTCAATGTCTGCATAACTGTTTCCGCAACTAAAATACTGGAGCAAAAGAATAAATTTCAAAAAAATCCAACATAATAAAATGGAAAACATCATTTGCAGAGAATTCTATTTGCTCTAAAGAGCTTTCATATTTATGTATATAATTCTGTTTTCATTAAAAATAAACCAATGATTAACATTATTACATTTCTCCCATATTGGTTATGGAGTCTTTGTTTTACAGGATATATTTTAATACAATTTTAGTGAATTACATCTTTTATATTTTTGCTTTAAAATGAGATCACAATTCTAACTCACAGTACGACATTTACATAAACTTATGATGATTTACAGACATCTCAAAATGTGCTTAATAAACTTTAAGCAGTGGTTCTCTGCCTTTGAGATATGAACACTTTAGGGAGACAAATCCCTTCTAGAGAGGTTGCATATCAGATATTTACATTACAATTCCTAATAGTAGCAAAATTACAATTATGACGTAGCAACAATAATATTTTGTATGGTAGTTGTGCAATATGAAAGCTATATTAAAAGGTTAATTAGGAAACTTGAGAACCACAGTTAAATGCTTAAAAAATATGTAGTTTAATGAAGAACAATTTTTTTAATGCATTACAAGTCATACCAATATAATTTTTCCCTGTTACTGGGATCGGTATACTGGAAGGCAGATGAATGTAAAAGAATTAGATTAGGACACAAAGAGAACATATGCACAATACACAGGGAAGATGAATACACATTCTAAAAGTCACTTAATTCAATTCCTTACAGTTAGAAGGTAAGTTACAGCATTTGCAGCATATATTGTTAATATTTAAAATACTCAAAAGTAGGCATTTAAGAGATTATTTAAAAATTTTAGAGAAAAATAAAAATTAAAACCAAGTTAAATAGTGGAAAGTTATATGAAGTATTGATTTTCTCTGAGCTTGAAGCTATATAGGAAATACGCAAATACTAAAAATGTCTCAAGACCATATTAAAGAATCCTTTTGTATAAGACATACATACCAAAGAAACAGTATCAGGATTGGAAATGTTCCCAGAAAGAAAGCTAGAGCTCAGATGGCTTCACTGATAGATATTTCCATATTTTTAGACAACTTGGTAAGAGAAAACTTGCTGTTAGTCTTTCTTAACAATCCCTTTAAAGAGTCTAGTACAGCTTTGCTGGAAACCTATCAAGGTTTCTGCTCAAGGCCACATAAAGGGAGACTATAGGTGCCCAAACCCTAAACAGAGTATTTATAACGTGAATCCAGTATAGCAGTTAAAAACTACTGCATAAAAGTCAAGTTTGTCTGCAGTTTTCAAACCTTGATTGGCTGTAGCAGCATGAGCATATATATATGAATCTTTAATTATATTGCATGTAATTATTTTGTGCTACAAAAGTGAAATCCAGATTTAACTTTGGTACCTGGTATCTGTCTAGAAAATTGTCCATTTCATCCAGATTTTCCAGTTTTGTTGCGTATAGGCTTTTGTAGTAGGATCTGATGAATTTTTTTAATTTCCTCTATTTCTGTTGTTATATCTACCTTTTCATTTATGATTTTGTTAATTTGGATACTGTCTCTGTGCCCTCTGGGTAGTCTGGCAAGAGTTTATCTATCTTATTGATTTTCTCAAAGAACCAGGTTTTGGTTTTGTTGATTCTTTGTATATTTCCTTTCGTTTCTATTTGGTTGATTTCAGCTCTGAGTTTATTTCCTGTCTACTACTCCTTTTGGGTGTATTTACTTTTTTTTGTTCTAGAGTTTTCAGGTATGCTGTCAAACTGCTAGTGTATGATCGCCCCAGTTTCTTTTTGGAGACACTTAGAGCCATGAGTTTTCCTCTTAGCACTGCTTTCATTGTGTCCCATAAGATTTGGTATGTTGTGCCTTCATTTTCATTAATTCTAAAAAGTCTTTAATTTCTTTCTTTATTTCATCCTTGACCAAGTAAGGGACTAGACAAGGCTGCCCACTCCCTCCCTACCTATTCAATGTAGTACTGGAAGTCCTAGTCAGAGCAATTAACAACAAAAGGAAGTCAAAGAGATACAAATTGTAAAGGAAGATGTCAAAATATCACTGTTTGCAGATGATACGATAGTATACTTAAGTGACCAGAAAAGTTCCGCCAGAGAACTCCTAAACCTGATAAACAACTTCAGCAAAGTGACTGGATATAAATTTAACTCAAACAAATTAGTAGCCTTCCTCTAGGCTGAGAAAGAATTTAGGGAAAAGATACCATTCACAATAGTCACAGATAATATAAAAGTACCTTAGTGGACTCTAACCAAGCAAGTCAAAGATCTGTATGACAAGAACTTCAAGTTCCTGAAGAAAGAAATTGAAGAAGATCTTAGAAGATGGAAAGATCTCCCATGTTCATGGATTGGCAGTGAAAATGTCCATCTTGCTGAAAACAATTTACAGATTGAATGCAATCCCCATCAAAATTCTAACTCAATTCTTTATTGAGTTAGAAAGAACAATTTGCAAATTCATTTGGAGTGACAAAAAAACACAGAATAGTGAAAACTATTCTCAACAATAAAAGAACTTCTGGGGGAATCACCATCCCTGACCTAAGTTGTATTACAGAGCAATCATAATTAAAAACTATATGGTATTGGTACAGAGACAGACAGGTAGATCAATGGAATAGAATTGAAGACCCAGAAATGAAATCACACACCTATGGTCACTTGATCTTTGACAAAGGAATTAAAACTGTCCAGTGGAAAAAAAGATAGCATTTTCAACAAATGGTGCTGGCTCAACTGGTGTTCAGCATGTAGAAGAATGCAAATCTATCCATTCTTATCTTCTTGTACAAAACTCAAGTCCAAGAGAATCAAAGACCTCCACATAAAACAAGATACACTGAAACTAATAGAAGAGAGAGTGGGGAAGAGCCTCGAACACATGGGCAGAGGTGAAATTTTCCTGAGCAGAACACCAGTGGCTTATGCTCTAAGATCAAGAACTGACAAATGGGACCCATAAAATTGCAAAGCTTCTATAAGGCAAAAGACACTGTCGATAGGACAAAATGGCATCCAACAGATTGGGAAAAGATCTTTCCCAATCCTCCACCCAATAGAGAGCTAATATCCAAAGTATACAAAAATCTCAAGAAATTAGACTCCAGGGAAACAAATAACCCTATTAAAAATGGGGTGCAGAGCTAAACAGAGCATACTTAACTGAGGAATCTCAAATTCCTGAGAAACACTTAAAGAAATGTTCAAAATCTTTAGTCATCAGGGATGACTGAGATTCCAGTCAGAATGGCTAAGATTAAAAAAAAAAAAAAAAACCTCAGGTGACAGGAGATGCTGGAGAGGATGTGGAGAAAGAGGAACACTCCATTTTTGGTGGGATGCAAGATGGTACAAACCCCTCTGGAAATCAGTCTAAAAGGTTCCTCAGAAAAAATTGGACAGAGTATTACCTGAAGACCCAGCTATACCTCTCTTGGGCATATACTCAAAAGATGCTCTCAACATATAACAAGGACACATGCTCCTCTCTGTTCATAACAGCCATATTTATAATATCCAGGAGCCTGAAACAACCCAGATGTCCTTCAACAGAAGAATGGATACAGAAAATGTGGTACATTTACACAATGGATTACTACTCAGCTGTAAAAACAATGACTACATGAAATACTTAGGCAAATGGATGGAACTAGAAAATATCATCCTGAGTGCAGTAACCCAATCACAAAAGAATACACATGTAATGCACTCAGTGATAAGTGGATATTAGCCCAAAAGCTCAGAATACCCAAGATATAATTCATAGACAACATGAAGCTCAAGAAGAAGGAAGACCAAAGTGTGGATGATTCGATCCTCCTTAGAAGGGAGAACAAAATACTCTCCGGAGGAAATACAGAGACAAAGTATGGAGCAGAAACTGAAGGAAAGGCCATCCAGAGACTGCCCCACCTGGGATCCATCCCATATATCACCATATAGTCACTAAACCCAGACACAACTGTGTCTGCCAAGATGTGCATGCTGACAGGAACCTGACACAGCTGACTCCTGAGAGGCTCTGCCAGAGTCTGACAAATACAGAGGCAGATGCTTGCAGCCAACCATTGGCCAGTGCATGGGGTCCCAATAGAGTGGTTAGAGAAGGTACAGAAGGAGGTCAAGGGATTTGCAACCCCATAGGAAGAAAAACAATATCAACCAACCAGACGCCCCAGAGCTCCCAGTGACTAAACCACCAACCAAAGAGTACACATGGCTCCGGTTTCATATGTATCAGAGGATGGTCTTGTCAGGCATCAATGGTAGGAGAGGCCCTTGTTCCTGTGAAGGCTCGATGACCCAGTGTCGGAGAACTTGAGGGCAGTGAGGAGGGAGATGGTGGATGGGTTGGGAACACCCTCATAGCAGCAGGGGGAGGGAGTAAGGGGAATGGGACTGAAGGTTTCAGGAAAGGAGACCTGGAAAGAAGATAACATTTGAAATATAAATGAAAATATCTTATAAAAAGTACAAAAAAAGGAAAAAAGTGAAATTTAATAACTGCAATATAGAGTATATGACACACAAGTTTACAGAGTTTTCTGTTTCTTTTTTTTTATTACAATATTAAAACATTTATTAAAACATTTTCTTAATTATCAGATCTTTTTTTTTTCCTTCACAAAGCAAATAATATTGAAATAGTGAAATCAAGTGTAAACCCAACAAAAATATATAAATTATAGTCCAGTATCCCTCATGAGTATACATACAAAAATTCTCAATGAAGTAGTTGCAAACTGAATACAAGAGATATAAAAAAATATTTCCATGAATAACTGAACAACTGTTTTTTTTTTAGAAGACCATACTCCATATACAGGCTGCATGTTTTAGGATAGCCCCCACTCCAGATGTTTGAGACCTACATGAAAACCAAGCTGCACATTTACAACATATGTGCAGGGAGGCCTAGGTTCAGCCCATGGAGGTAGATCTGTGTAGACTAGGTATGCTCCACGGTTGGTGATTCAGTCTCTGAGAGCTCCAAGGGTTCAGGTTGGTTTACTCTGTTGATCTTCCTGTGCAGTTCCTATCTCTTAGGGCCCACAATCCTTCCACCTATTTTCTATAAGAGTCCTCAAGCTCCATCCACTGTTTGGCTCTGGATGTCTGTATCTGTCTGAGTCAGCTGCTGGTTAGAGCCTCTCAGAGGACAGCTTGCCCTGTCTGTTCTCAGGCTGGAGGTTTAGATCCTGGGAGCTCTGGTTGAATCTTTTGATACTCATTCTAAAAAGGACAAAAGCACCCTCACTTTGGTCTTCCTCCTTCTTCTTGAGTTTCATGAGGTTTATGCATTGCATCTTAGTATTGTGTGTTTTGGGGCTAATATCCACTTATCAGTGAGTGCATACCATGTGTGTTCTTTTGTGATTGGGTCATCTCACTCAGGATGATATTTTCTAGCTCCATCCATTTGTCTAAGAATTTCATGAGCTCATTATTTTTAATAGCTGAGTAGTACTCCATTGTGTAAATGAACCACATTTTCTGTATCCATTCTTCTGTTGAAGGACATCTGGGTTCTTTCAGCTTCTGGCTGTTATAAATAAGGCCGCTATGAACATAGTGGAGCATGTGGCCCTGTTGCATGTTGAAATATCTTCTGGGTATATACCCAGGAGGGGTATAGCTGGGTCCTCAGGTAACACTATGTTCAATTTCTGAAGTATCGCCAGACTGCTTTCCATAGTGGTTGTACCAGCTTGCAATCCCACCAACAATGGAGGAGTGTTCCTCTTTCTCCACATCCTCGCCAACATCTGCTGTCACCTGTGTTTTCGATCTTAGCCAATCTGACTGGTGTGAGGTGGAATCTCAGTGTTGTTTTCATTTGCATTTCCCTGATGACTAGGGATGCTGAGCACTTCTTTAGATGTTTCTCAATCATTCGAGTTTCCTCAGTTGAGAGTTCTTTGTTTAACTCTCTACCCCATTTTTTAATAGGGTTATTTGATGGTCTGGAATCTAGTTTCTTCAGTTCTTTGTATACCTTGGATATTAGTCCTCTATCAGATGTAAGGTTGGTGAAGATCTTTTCCCAGTCTGTTGGTTCCCGCTTTGTCCTGTTGACCATATCCTTTGCTTTACAGAAGCTTTGCAGTTTTATGAGATCCCATTTGTCAATTCTTGATCTTAGAGCATACGCCATTGGTGTTCTGTTCAGGAACTTTTCCCTGTGCCTATATCATCAAGGCTTTTCCCTATTTTCTCTTCTATTAGTTTCAGTGTAGCTGATTTTATGTGGAGGTCCTTGATCCACTTGGAATTGAGCTTTGTACAAGGAGATAAGTATGGATCAATTTGCATTCTTCTACAAGTTGACCTCCAGTTGGACCAGCACCATTTGTTGAAAATGCTGTCTTTCTTCCACTGTATAGTTTGAGCTCCTTTGTCAAGATCAAGTGACCATAAGTATGGGGGTTCATTTCTGGGTTTTCTATTCTATTCCATTGATCCTCCTGACTGTCTCTGTTCCAATACCATGCCTTTTTTATCACTATTGCTTTGTAGTACAGCTTGAAATTGGGGATGGAGATTCCCCCAGAAGTTCTTTTATTGTTGAGTGTAGTTTTCGCTATCCTGGGTTTTTTGTTATTCCAAATGAATTTTAAGATTGCTCCTTCTATCTCTGTAAAGAATTGAGTGGGAATTTTGATAGGGATTGCATTAAATCTGTAGATTGCTTTTGGCAAGATAGCCATTTTTACTATATTAATCCTTCCAATCCATGAGCATGGGAGATCTTTCCATCTTCTGAGATCTCCTTCGATTTCTTTCTTCAGGGTGTTGAAGTTCTTGTCATACAGGTCTTTTACTTGCTTGGTTAGATTCACACCAAGATATTTTATACTATTTGTGACTATTGTGAATGGTGTCGTTTCCATAATTTCTTTCTCAGCCAGTTTATCCTTTGTGTAGAGGAATGCTACTGATTTGTTTGAGTTAATTTTATACCCAGCCACTTTGCTAAAGTTGTTTATCAGGTTTAGGAGCTCTCTGGTGGAAGTTTTGGGGTCACTTAAGTATACTAACATGCATCTGCAAATAGTGAAACTTTGACTTCTTCCTTTCCAATTTGTATCCCTTTGATCTCCTTCTGTTGCCTAATTGCTCTGGCTAGGACTTCCAGAACTATATTGAACAGGTAGGGGGAGAGTGGGCAGCCTTGTCTAGTCCCTGATTTTAATGGGATTGCTTCAAGTTTCTCTCCATTTAGTTTGATGTTGGCTACTGGCTTGCTGTATATTGCTTTTACTATGTTTAGGTATGGACCTTGAATTCCTGATCTTTCCAAGACTTTTATCATGAAGGGTGTTGAATTTTGTCAAATGCTTTCTCAGCGTCAAGAGATATGATCATGTGGTTTTTTTCTTTGAGTTTATTTATGTAGTGGATTACGTTGATGGATTTCCGTATATTGAACCAACCCTGCATTCCTAGGATAAAGCCTACTTGATCATGGTGGATAAGTGTTTTGATGTGTTCTTGGATTCGGTTGAGAGAATTTTATTCAGTATTTTTGCATCGATATTCATAAGGGAGATTGGTCTGAAGTTCTCTTTTCTTGTTGGATCTTTGTGTGGTTTAGGTATAAGGTAATTGTGGCTTCATAGAATGAATTAGGTAGTGTTCCTTCCGTTTCTATTTTGTGGAATAGTTTGAAGAGAATTGGTATTAGATCTTCCTTGAAGGTTTGATAGAATTCTGCACTAAAACCATCTGGACCTGGACTTTTTTTGGTGGGGAGACTTTTAATGACTGCTTCTATTTCTTTCGCAGTTATGGGACTGTTAAGATGGTTTATCTGATCCTGATTTAACATTGGTAACTGATACTTGTCTAGAAAATTGTCCATTTCATCCAGATTTTCCAATTTTGTTGAGTATAGGCTTTTGTAGTAGGATCTGATGATTTGTTGAATTTCCTCGGTTTCTGTTGTTATGTCACCCTTTTCAGTTTGAACTTTATTGATTTGGATACTGTCTCTCTGCCCTCTGATTAGTCTGGCTAAGGGTTTATCTATTTTGTTGATTTTCTCAAAGAACCAGCTCCTGGTTTTATTGATTCTTTGTATGGTTCTCTTTGTTTCTATTTGGTTGATTTCAGCCCTGAGTTTAATTATTTCCTGCCATCTACTCCTCTTGGGTGTTTTTGCTTCTTTTTGTTCTAGAGCTTTCAGGTGTGTGTCAAGCTGCTAGTGTGTTCTCTCTCCAGTTTCTTTTTGTATGCACTTAGAGCTATGAGCTTTCCTCTTAGCACTGCCTTCGTGTGTCCCATAGGTTTTGGTATGATGTGTCTTCATTTTCATTAAATTCTAAAAAGTCTTTAATTTCTTTCTTTATTTCTTCCCTGACCCCATTATCATCGAGTAGAGTATTGTTCAGTTTCCATGTGAGTGTGGGCTTTCCATTGTCTTTGTTGTTATTGAAGACCAGCTTTAGACCATGGTGATCTGATAGGATGCATGGGATTATTTCGATTTTTTTATATCTGTTGAGGCCTGTCTTGTGACCATAATATGGTCTATTTTGGAGAAGTACCGTGAGGTGCAGAGAAAAAGGTATATTCTTTTGTTTTGGGGTGAAATGTTCTATAGATATCTGTTAAGTCCATTTGGTTTAAACTTCTGTTAGTTTCACTGTACTTCTGTCTAGTTTCTGTTTCCTGATCTGTCCAGTGCTGAGAGTGGGGTATTGAAGTCTCCACAATTATTGTGTGAGGTGCAATATGTGCTTTGAGCTTTAGTAAGGCTTCTTTATGAAAGTGGGTGCTCTTGCATTGTGCATAGATGTTCAGAATTGAGAGTTCATGTGGTTGACTTTCTTTGACAAATATGAAATGACCTTCCTTATCCTTTTTTATATCTTTAAGTTGAAAGTCAATTTTATTCGATATTAGAATGGCTACTCCAGCTTGTTTCCTAGGACCATTTGCTTGAAAAATTGTTTTCCAGCCTTTTACTCTAAGGTATGTCTGTCCTTGTCACTGAGGTGGGTTTCCTGTATGCAGCAAAATGTCGGATCCTGTTTGCGTATCCAGTCTGTTAGTCTATGTCTTTTTATTGGGGAATTGAGTCCATTGACATTAAGAGATATTAAGGAGAGGAGACTGTTGCTTCCTGTTATTTTTGCTAAAAGGGGAGGCATTGTTTGTGTGGCTATCTTCTTTTGGGTTTGTTGGAGGTGGATTACTTTCTTGCTCTTTCTAGGGTATGATTGCTCTCCTTGTAATGGGTCTTTCCTGCTATTATTCTTTGTAGTGCTGGGTTTGTGGTAAGATATTGTGTAAATTTGCTTTGTCATGGAATATCTTGGTTTCTCCATCTATGGTAATAGAGAGTTTTGCTGGGTATAGTAGCCTGGGCTGGCATTTGTGTTCTCTTAGGGTCTGCATGACATCTGACCAGGATCTTCTGGCTTTCATAGTCTCTGGTGAGAAGTCTGGTGTAATTCTGATAGGTCTGCCTTTATATGTTACTTGGCCTTTTTCTCTTACTGCTTTTAAAATTCTTTCTTTGTTTTGTGCATTTTGTGTTTTGATTATTATGTGACGGAGGTATTTCTTTTCTGGTCTAGTCTATTTGGTGTTCTGTAGGCTTCTTGAATGATTATGGGCATCTCGTTCCTTAGGTTAGGGAAGTTTTCTTCTATGATTTTGTTGAAGATATTTACTGGCCCTTTAAGTTGTGAATCTTCACTCTCTTCTATACCTATTATCCTTAGGTTTGGTCTTCTCATTGTGTCCTGGATTTCCTGGATGTTTTGTGTTAAGAGTTTTTTGCATTTTTCGTTTTCCTTGACAGTTGTGTCAATATTTTCTATGGTATCTTCTGCACCTGAGATTCTCTCTTCTATCTCTTGTATTCTGTTGGTAATGCTTGCGTCTGTGACTCCTGATTTCTTTCTTAGGTTTTCTATCTCCAGAGTAGTCTCCCTTTGTGATTTCTTTATTGTTTCTATTTCCATTTTTATGTCCTGGATAGTTTTGTATATATCCTTCACCTGTTTGGTTGTGTTCTCTTGTGATTCTTTAAGGGCTTTTACCTGTTTACCTGTGTTCTCTTCGGATTCTTGAGAATGTTATTTATGTCCTTCTTAAATCCTCCATCATCATCATTAAAAGTGATTTTAGGTCTGACTCTTGCTTTCCTGGTGATATGGGGAGTTCAGGACTTAATGTGGGAGAACTAGGTTCTGATGATGACATGTGTTCGGGTTGCTGGCCCTTGTATTCTTGGGTTTGCCTTTTGCCATCTGGTTCCCTTGGTGCTACCTGTGCTGTCTCTGGCTGGAACCTGTCTTTCCTGTTCTCTTGGTTGTGTCAGAACTGTTTAGGTTGGGTGTCGCTGCTGAGATTAGAGCTAGGGCCAAGGATCTGCTCCGTGCTTTGGTCCGGACCGGAAGGAATCAGTGCTCTGGCGGGTTGGAGAGCTCCCTGGGGAGCCATGCTTCTCACTCCTGGGGTTTCTGTGAGATTGGGTGCAGAGTTGCCGCCCGAGATCTGCTGAGCGCCCAGGCCCAAACCCGAAGGAACCAGTGCTCCGGGCCAGGAGTTTGTACTTGGGTCCCAGTGGGTCCCGGTTACTCCCTATTTGGGGCAAGTGTTGCTGCCTCCTTGCTTAAGGAGCTGCTCGAGTTAGAGTTCCTTGGAGCTACGCTTCCTCTGGGTTCTGTGAGATTGCGTGCAGGATTGCTGCGCGCTCAGGTCCAAACGGAGGGAACCAGTGCTGGGGCCAGGAGTGAGTACCTGGGTCCCGGTGGGTCCCAGTTACTCCCGGTTTGGGGCAAGTGTTGCTGCCTCCTTGCATAGGAAGCTGCTTGGGTTAGAGCTCTAGGAGCCCTGCTTCCCCTGGGTTCTGTGGGATTTGGTGTAGAGCTCCTGCCTGGGATCTGCTGGGAGCTCCGACCCAGACAGGAAGGAGCGGTGCTCCGGGCCAGGAGTAAATCCCTGGGTCTCAGTGGGTCCCGGTGGGTCCCAGTTACTCCCTGTTTGGGGTGGGTGTTGCTGTCTCCTTACCAGAGATACTGCCTGGGTCAGAGCTGCTGGGTGCCCCACTTCTGCCGGGTTTTGTGAGGTTCAGTGCAGAGCTGCTTCCAGGGATCTGCTGCCTGGGCCCAGACGGGAAGGGAAGTGAGTTTTCTGTTTCTTTATTTTAAAAAAATGATAACTTTTGAATCATAGAAATTATTGTAGAATATACTTGTCACCCATGTGCTGAAAATTTATTAAGTGAGGCTAAAAAGCATTTTCAAAAATATTTAATAATAGCCTATTTAACAATAGCCTAAGAATTTTGCTTGCTCAATAGTCATGAAGTATGACAGAAAATTTACGTGGGATGAAAAATTAGGCACAGCCATGTTATTGAAAGGTGCTTTCCAGCAGAAAAAGAAATGAATATATACCAAACCCAAAATATTAGTAAATTGAGTTGTAAATGAGACAAGGTAAAGACAAAGTATGAGCTAGTACTCTAAGAGGAACATTTTCATGTGCCCAGCACATACATGAAAGGAAGGTCTGTAAGTAACACGTCATGAGAAAATAAAACAAGATTTAACAGTAATGGTGGTAAAGAGGGAAAGAAACACTCAACAAGTCCTCAAGTATAACACAAATTAGGATAATAGAAATGATTTTCAAATCATAGGAAGGAAACAAAACTCTTAGACAGTAGTGGGAAGAAAAATGAGAACAATTATATTGAAAAAAAATTAGTATAATGTTGGCAAATTTGAAAACACACAAGTCATATGTTTTGAAAAAAAGTAGTATAATGTTGGGAAATTTGAAAACACACAAGTCATATGTTGTCAATAAGTCTCCTCTGTAGTACATATGCCTCACTGTAAAAAAAAAAAAAAAAAATCAAATGTGCAAAATTGTATACAATAGCATTACAAACAATAAGAAAATAACACATATATACATAAAATAAGACCATTGCCATTGTAGAGTGGCCACACAGTGCAATGTGAACAATGAGAGAAAATAAATGGACCCATTCTCCATACATAAATAACAAGTAAAGTGAGCAGAGTATCAAATGAAAGAAACAATACCCCCATGGGGTTAATTCAGCAAAATTTAGTTCACAGAAATTCCAAACATCAAACATCAGCAGTGTGAGTGATCAGTGTGAGGGGAGACAGTTGAAAGGACAAAGGAAGAGACCTGCAGTATATGGTTAGTAGTTGTTTTCCTTGATTTAGCTCATGGCTACTTGAACTAGTGATGTTTAGATGTTGTATTTCTTTTCAAACAAGTGAATTTAAAATACAATTGACTAGGGTAGATAATGCTGCACACATTATCAGTTTTTTTCTCTCCTGATGGAGGAATTGCACTCTCTAGCCAGGTTTACAGAGATGATGAAGCAGAAGATGGCAAGAGTATTTAAAGAAAGTTCAGAGACCTCTCGTTGGGATAACAAGAGCTTATACAAGATGGAACCCACTATAGGACAAGCATGAAACTCCTTTGACATTCTTATTAAGCAATATCATTAGAATAGAGTTTATGTTCCAGAAATATGACCCAAAGGTACAGTTAACTCTCCAAATGGTCTTCTTCAAAATATTTATCCCGTATTTTAATATTCTTGTTATATCTTTTTCTTCAATTGTATTAAAGTTATGAGAAAAGTAAATTGGTTTCTAGTTGAATTAAATACAGGAAGCTTAGTTTGGGGCTCCAAGTTATTAAGTGCTTTATAGCATACAGAAAATAGTATACATTGCTAACAAGTAAATTTTAATGTGATACAGAAAATTGGAAACAAGTCACCTGAAAGAAAAACAAGTTCATAATTTTAAAATTTTAACTTAACCGTGAATGTGAAACATTTTAGTGAAAGTAGTTAGACTCTTTCTGACGTAATCATATTTAACTCTTTGACATCCTTATGTAATCAATTAAAGCTACATTATAAGATGGAGAGGGAAAAGGAGAGAGGAGAGGGAGAGGGAGGGGAGAAGAGGGAGAGGGAGAAGGAAAAGAGAGAGGGAGAGGGAGAGGGAGAGGGAGAGGGAGAGGGAGAGGGAGAGGGAGAGGGAGAGGGAGAGGGAGAGGGAGAGGGAGAGGGAGAGGGAGGAAAGGGAGAGGGAGAGGGAGAAAGGGAGAGGGAGGGGGAGAGGGAGAGGGAGAGGCGGTAGTTGGGACATAGGAGAGCCGAGCTGAGAGAAGACAATGATGTTATAACTCATAAATGATGTTCTCAAAAAGAAATATTTAAAGCTTGAATTTTTGAAATATAATGCTTTACTGTACATGTACTGCTCCAAAGGCAGACACTAACCACATCAAATATAGGTAGGTGCAAGGAAAGCTAAGGAAATAGTGTATAAATGGATCTTTAAAACCTGCTGGTGTTTTAAAAAGAACCCATCCCAGGTAGCAGTCAGATCCAAGACATCCTTTTTGGTTTGTTCATTGCCCTCTTTTCCATATCCTCCCAAGTCCTTCCCATTCCATACCCATATAATTCCACACTTTCTTTTTGTCTCTCTTTAGAAAACAAAGAGACCATTATCTGTGATTTTTTGTGGGGGGCAGGGGGGGTTTGTTTGTTTTTTCGTTTTTGTTTTGATGTTTTATTATTGGATACTTTATTTATTTCAGATGTTCATTTATTTATTTCAGATTTATCTACTCATTTATTTCAGATGTTATCCCCTTTCCCCATCCTCCTTGGCCAGAAACCCCTTATCCTATCATCCCCCCTCCTATTTCTATGAGGGTTGTGCCCCCACCCATCCACCCACTTCCACCTCCCTGCCCTTGAATTCCCCCAACACTGGGACATCCAACCTTCACTAGACCTAGGACTTCCTCTCCCACCTATGCTGACAAGGCCCTCCTCCCCTACATATATAGCTGGAGACATGGGTCCCTCCATGTGTGTTCCCAGGCTAGCTGTTTAGACCCTGGGAGCTCTGATTTGTTGGTATTTTCGCTCTCCCCATGGGGCGACAAGCCCCTTCAACTCCTTTAGTCTTCTCTCTAACTGCTCCATTGGGGACCCTCTGATCAGTTTGATGGTTAGCTTCGAGTATCTGCCTCTGTATATGTCAGGCTCTGGTAGACCTCTCAGGAGACAGGTATATCAGGCTCCTGTCAGCATGCACTTCCAAACATCCACAACAGTGTTTGCATATGGTGATTGCACGTGGGATGGATTCCCAGGTCTGGCAGTCTCTGGACTGTTCCTTCTCCAGTTTCTGCCCCACACATTGTCTCATATTTGCTCCTGTGAGTATTTTGCTACTCCTAAGAAGGACAGGAGCACACACACTTTGGTCTTTCTTCTTCTTGGGCTTCATGTTATAACTTGGACTATGAGTTATAACTTGGGTATTGTGAGCTTTTGGGCTAATATCCACTTATCAATGAGTGCATTACATGTGTGTTCTTTTGTGATTAGGTTACCTCACTCAGGATGATATTTTTTATTTCCATCCATTTGTCTAAGAATTCCATAAATGCAATTGTTTTTAGTAGCTGAGTAGTACTCCATTGTGTAAATGTATCACATTTTGTGAATTTTGTTTATTGCCTTGCTTGTTCTTTGACTATTTGCATGTATTGTATTGCTAGTCCCTCAACATAGAACTGACCTTAATACTTACATGTAATTAAAATGATATAAAAGCCAAAAGGTGGAGGATAGATTGGATAGGAGGTTTCTAGGGAGGGTAAATGGGGAAAGGGGATGAAATCTGAAATTAAATCAATGAAATATACTATAAAAAGAAAGCAACCAGGCAAATATAAGCAAACAAACAAATGAATAAAAACAGAAGTTAAAAAAGAAAAGGCCTAAAACCACATACAATTCATAAAAACACAAAATCGAAACCATAATATACAAGTAAAAAACTAGGAAGATAAAGAATGTCCAATCAAAACCACGTAAGACACAAAAATCCTCAAAAATTCCTGAGTCTGCTCATGTTGGCAATCTACTACCTTGAGGCCTGTGCTTAAGTGTGGTTAATATACCCAGTGAGACTCCATTAGAGAAGACTATTTTTTTCTTTTGCAAGTGGTTGTTGTTTAGAGATATAGGTTCTGGGTTAGGAGTGGGAGCTCTTGTCCACTTCCCCCTCTCCGCTTCTGGACCCCATCTGGACCCCAGCACAGGCCCTTTGCATGTTGGCATTGTCTCTGTGAATTCATATGTATATCAGTCCTGTTTTTATCTGGAAGATAATGTTTGCATGGTGTCATCCATCCCGTCTGGCTCTTATAATCTTTCTGTCCCTCTGTATTGCTTTTAATCTTGAGAGGAGGGGTTTGCTGAAGACATCCCATTTTAGACTAAATGTTCCATAGTCTGAGCCTTCCTTTCAAACATACACTCATCATCTTGGTAAGGTGATGATCTGCAGCACAGTGAATGTTTGTAGAGCAGGAAATCAAGGGTGTCTCCTAGCCTCCGTCTCCTTCCTGGCTATCCACAGTAGCCCATCTACAGCCTGGGTAAATAACATAGTTTTTTTTTAATTCTTTGAGAAATTCATGCAACATATATTAGCATATTTATTTCCCTTCTCTAACTCTTCCATAGCTGTATCCCTTACTACTCAATTTTGAGTTTTTTTTTTTTCAAATCTGCCATGCATGGTGTGTGTGTGTGTGTGTGTGTGTGTGTGTGTGTGTGTGTGTGTTTGTGATTGTAGTCTTGTGTGTGCTATAGTGCACATATCGAATTTATTGAAAAACTTCAGATGTTGATCCTCAACTTCCACCTTATTTTATAGTCTATTTTTCAATCACCGCTTGTGTCAGCTAGCTGGTCTATGTCAGAGCTACCAGCATCTTCCTGTCTCTACCTCCCATCTCCATTTGAGAGTACTGACGACAAGAGGTATTACTACTATTGTGTCTGATTTTCAGTGGATTCAGGAGATTCAAACGCAGCTCCTCATGCTTTCATGGGGAGGACTTGTACTCATGAAGTCAGTCCCCAGCCCAAACAGAACATTTAATGTTAATTTTATTAAGGTAATACATACAGTAAATTTTTATAAGTACTATTTCCTATAACTACAAAACCAAAGTAAATAATATGGCTACATCACAAATTTTGCTTTGAAATACTTTGAACTCAATCTCATATTCAAATGAGTCCCTTGAAAATGTGAGACTTGGTTATGTTGTTCTAAATGCCTAGTTTTGCCTTTTCAGAATATCAAGTAAATGAAAGCACATTATGTAGCCATTTGATCTGATGCCTGTCACTTGCCTAATGCATTTGGGATTCATACACATACTTGCTTCTATCAGTAATAGTTCTTGTTTTTTTTCTTTTTTTTTTTACTATGGAGGCGGATTCCATTTTAATGGACATGCAAATGTTTATCGACCCTCCATGCATCAAAGGCATTGTTTCCAGCTTTTGGCGATAATTAGCAAAGCCAGTATACATACTGCACAGATTTGTATATCAACATTTGCTCCGTTGTTTTGTATTACTATCTAAGGTTGTGCACTTGTTAATACAGTATCCTCATGTCCTAGTTTGCTTTCTCTTGCTGTGGAAACGATCATGATGAAAAACAACTTGAGGGAAGAAAGGCATATTTAGTTTATATCTCCTAATCATGGTCAATCATTGAGAGAGTCCAAGGCAGGAAGACAAACAAACAGAAGCCTGGAGGTAGAGACTGAAGCCGAGTTCATAGAAGAATGCTGATTTGTGGTTGTTTCTTATGTTTTTTTTTTCTTCTCATTTTGCTTTCCTAAATGATTCAGGACCACCTGCCCAGTTTTCCCACTGCCTAGAGTAGACTGGTCACTCCTACTCAATCATCAGCAAGAAAAATTCCCACAGACATACTTACAAGCAAATCTACTGGCATGTTTTAACTGTGGTTCCCCTCTTTCCCCATATAACCCTAGTTTTCCTCAAGTTAACAATAACAAACAACAAAACTGCAGCACACCCCACTGGCACCTAACTCATCAGTATTTATATATAAAGCTATGGTAACTTATATCTCACTTTTGATATTTGCATTCATTTAATCAATCCTTATAGTGAACAATCCTTCATGTATTATTGATAACATGCTAGTCCTCCTGGGTCAATAGTATATTTCAGTCTTTTGCTTAACTTTCTTTCTTGTTTCTATTGTTACTACTACTTAGTTTTGAGAATGCATAAGTCCATGCATTCCCATGTAGGACATATGCTTACCAATTATATTTTCTCAACTTTTACCTTGCTTTTTAATTTCTTAATGTTATTTAAACATCAAATCACAATTTTGATGAGCTCCTATTATCATTTTTCTTTTATAACTTATATTAAGTACTTAAGAAAATGTTTGTTTTTTAACCCAAAATGAAATTATTTTAATTTATAACAGAGACAGTTTCAGATTGACACTTAAATTGCTGGTTTATTCCCATTTCATACTCTGTACAATATACTTGGAAGTTCATATTGTTAAACATGGCTAATTGGTCCAGCTTTTGTTTTCCTGGAAAAGATGCTTGTCTGTGCACTGAGTGTCCTCTGCACATTTGGTGCAGATCAATCCAATGTGTCTGTGGGAGTTCATGACTGCTCATACGAATATATTTTTACTAGCACCAAACAGTCATAATTGATATAAAAACACATGGATTCAAGTAAAGTGACTACTCCATATTTATTTATTTATTTCAGAGCTGTTTGGGCTACTAAGAGTTTCTACAGCTCTCCATATAAATTTTACAATTATCTTGATGATAACCATTAAAAATCCCTCTGAATTTCTCATTGAGAGAACAATTAATCTGAGAATAATTTGCAGATGGTGTCTTGTTATTGACACTTCTAACTCAGAAACATGTGGTAACTCTCATTAGTTAAGTGTTCTTTAATTTCAGCTATTAGTGATTGTCTCAGTGGTGACGGTAAACAGCCTCAGCATCTTCCAAGCCCGAGGAGAAAATTCAAATGCTTCTCTCAATTAATTGTATTAATTATTTCACAGGGGTTTTCCAGAGGCCTGAGAAATGCTTAGCAGTAAAAAACACTTGATGCTCCTCTAAAGGACCTATTTTCACCTTCTAACACACATATCGGACAGCTCACAACTTAACTATAACTCCATTTTCTAGGAAATCTATTACTATATTCACTTTTGGCCTCTGAGAACATAGGCATACATGTGATACACATACATACACATAGACCACCAAATAGACACACACATACACACATACCACATACACACACATAGACACACACACATACACACATGCATATACACACATACACACACATAGACACACACACATACACACAGAGACAGAGAGACAGAGAGAGTCAGAGAGAGTCAGAGAGAAAGAAACAGAGAGATAAAGACCTAGAGACAGAAAGAGAATAAAAATAATTAAATGAACCCACAGGAATTTGTCTTACTTTTTATGGTGCTTGGAGTATTTTTATTTTTCAGTAGGATTGAATTATCGGGAATAATGGGGTCCATGTTGATGTTATGGCCTGTGTTGCCACCTAAGGCCACATGCATGCCTGTGGTCTGTGCTGCAGCCTGAGGCCATGTTAATATAGGTGAGCCTTGCTGCTGCTGAGGGTCATGTGTATGTCCACAGTCCTACTGCATCTGGTAGCTATGTGCATATCAGTGACCATTGAAGTTCATGTGGATGCATGTGATCGGAGCAGTTACCTGAGGTCATGTTGATTTCCAGGTCCATGCTATTATTTAGGGTCATAGATGTGTCCATCATCCTTTGCAGCCAGGATTTGTGCTGATGTATGTTACCACTGAAGTCCAGGCAGATATCTGTGGTCTGTGCTGTAGCCTGAAGCCATGTTGATATTCATGAGCTGTGCTGCCACCAAGGACCACGTTGATGTGAATGGCCTGCCCTGCCACCTGAGGCCATGTTGATGTCCTGGGTCTATGCTACTGCTGAAGTAGATGATGGCACATGCAGCAGTATCTGGGGGCTTTTTTTTGATGTCTGTGGTCTATACTGCCACCAGAGACAATGATAAGGTCCATGGCACATGCTGACCCTGGATATCTCATTTAAGTCCATGATTCATTTTCCTGCTGACTATAAAGGGCAAGGAAGCTAATTTCCCATGCTATTTGATGAGTGATGACTTAGAGTTGAGAAAGAATGGCATAGAAAGTTTCTGTGACAACCCTACCTCCACCCCTCAAAAGTAACAGCCAAGACCGAAAGCCATCAAAGAGAACTCTTAAATTTTTTTATAAGGATGCTCAAGTGTAGTTCTCTATAATTGATGGCTACTGCTTGGGGTGCACATAACAAAGGACTCTGTTTTCTTTAAGGGACTGGCCACCAGGAGTTTTACATTGTTCCAGTGAATATATGGGCAACAATATTTAGACTTCTTCTTCTTCTTCTTCTTCTTCTTCTTCTTCTTCTTCTTCTTCTTCTTCTTCTTCTTCTCCTCCTCTTCCTCCTCCTCCTCTTCCTCCTCCTCCTCCTCTTCCTCCTCCTCCTCCTTCTCCTCCTCCTTCTTCTCTTTGGTGCATAGGGGGCAGACATGGAAGGACTGGGAAGTGAGTATCAGGATTCGTGATATGAAATTCCCAAATAATCAATAAAAAATATGAATAAAATAAAATAAAATAGATACACTCAAAAGAAAAGGAAAAACAGAAAACAAAAAAAATGTTCATTTAGAAAATACTTTGTACTACATAAGGACTCTATATACTTCCCCCTACACCTTTTCCCGGAATAGCATCTTGTTTTATTGTGTTTCATTAACCAAATTAATTACTCAGTAGTTGTACATTGTAGATTAAAGGCATAGTTTAATGTACACTTAGTTCTACATAGTTCTTTGGATTTCAGCAAATGCCTAAGTCATGTGATCAGTCTTCAGGATAATTTCACTTTCCTAAAATTCCTTTGTATTTACATCTACAGTCCCTTCCTCAGATCCATAAAATCCTAGCAAAATTGGGTCTTTGCATTGTTCGTTTTTTTCTTTACAGAAGACCAGATGTTTGGCGCTATATGGCTGAGAGCATGTTCAGACTGGCTTCTCTCACTTAGCAATGTGCATTTAAAATTTCTCTACATCATTTGCTAGCTCCTTTCATCTAGAGTTAAACAGCATTCAACTCCATGAATCTAGCACAACAGTCTGAGCATCCCCTTACTAAAACACCTCTTACTCACTTGAATAAATATGGATGAAATTTTACCAAATTTCAGCATGAAAACTTTGTATTGAAATATATGTTAATATAAATTAGAGGAATAAATGCAAGCTAAATATTGTGGTGCAATACATTTAGATTTAAAAATGTGACCAACTATCTTCCAAGATGTCTGCTACTTTTTATTCAGACCAGCAACACATGAGTGTTCCAACTGTTTCAAACTTACCTAAAAGTGATATTTTTTTTCCAATTTTTTTCTGGGGGGTTGGGTGGTTGGTGGGTGGTTTTTTTTTGTTGTTGTTGTTATTTGTTTTGGATTTTGGTTTTGTGTTTTTGTTGTTTTGTTTGTTTGTTTAACTTTTGGGTTTTGTCATCCTGATAATTTTGTAGTGTTGCAGTGGTATCATTGTTTTAACTTGCAAAGGTAGGACCAGATATGAGCTGATTGTCTTTCTTCATGCTTCTGTGGCTTTTTTTTGACAGAAAGAAAATTTTAAATTAAGTCCACTCTATATGATTCACTTTCAAGTATCAAGCTTGATTGTAGTATGAGATTCTCACCAGCCATCCATCAGTACTGAGATTTTCCCAGATGGTGTGCCTTCTCCAAGCTTTGTTGTTTGCATTTTACATTCAGCTCTTTGTTCTCTATTTAGTTACTCCTTGCAGAAAACATAACAATATCTCAGGATCTGTGCACTTATGTATAAATGATAGCCTATATCCCAGCATCATTTATTTAAAATAAATTTCACACTCAGCCTAGGGAAGCAAGCAGGCTACCTGAATCCCTGACAGTCCTCCACAATCCTCAGTCTCATCCTAGGCTTTTATTCAGCACACCTGCTGTTGTCTCTTCTTCCTACTGCCTCATCTCCAGTGAATCACATAAATCTTCCTCTCCAACTTTTCTCTTCTGATCTCTACTCATGGCTTTATCCCATCCCCCAACTCTAGCTGGGTACCCTCAGGCTACTGGGGCCAAGAAAGCAAGTACCCTAACTGTTACTCTCTACCTCTCCTCCAAATCCAATATTCCAGTCTTGCCCATAACTCTGTAACAGAGTATCTGCTGTGGCCTTCCTTTACATTGTGCCCCCATCTCCAGAAGATCTCACAGATCTTCTCCAATTTTTTCCCATTCCTCCTGATATATTAGATTCAAAATCTAGCAAGTATTCTCTTACCAGAGAAGGAAGCAACCTTCATATTTTCACTCACCTACCTCACTTCCAAATCCAGTAACCCAGTCTTATCCATAGCTCTGGAACACACTACATGCTGTATATAGCCTCTTCTCATTCTGACTTCATTCTCAGATTAAGCACATTCTGGTAGAACACTCTCCTTAGACACCCTCAGCCCTACCCAACCCCTAGTTCTAGACCATTCCTTTTTCTTACTGTCAGATCTCAATATCTAAAAGCACATTTTAACAGAAAATCCAAGTGGCCATACCTAGGAGGATGCCAGAAAAATTCACTACCAGGCAAGACACAACTACTCCATCCTTCTAAGAACCAAAGATCAGGAGACATAAAGGAACAAAATACGCATCAACAAAGAAACTCCATATATTAGCCCTTAGAATTACAATGTTCTCAAACACATATGGCTAGATGACAGCATAATATGAATCAAAGAGTCACAAAACAATATGTCTCCACTACATCTGACCAATCATACCAGAGCAGGCCCTGAGAATGGCACCAGCTGAAGAATATGACAAAAACAATAACATAGCCTTTACAAATATGACACATGTTCTTAAAGATGAAATTAATGAATCCATTGAAAGAATCTATGAAAATACAAACAAGCAGTGGAAGGAAATGAATAAAACAATCTAAGACCTGAACATAAAACGCAATGAATAAAGAACAAACTAAGAAAAGCCTGGAAGGGAAAAACATGAGGAATACAAACAGGAACCTCGAAGCAAGCCTCATAAATGGAATATGAGAGATGGGAGAGAGAACAGATGAATAACAGGGTGAAAACAAAAATAGAAAGTGTAGATAGTTTAGGTTTGAGATAATGTTAAATCTAAAACAAAACAACAAGAAAAAAAAATCACACAAAGCATCCACAAAAATCAAGATCAAATCTAAGAATGCCATGAATAGAGGAAGGAGAAAAACCCCAAATCAAATGGCCCAGAAAATATTCTCAAAAAAATCAGAAAGAAAATTTTCTCATCTAAAGAGGAAGACTCATATCAAACTAAACGAAGGATACAAGAGCTAAATGAAGAAAGGATGCCAAAAAAGAAAAGGCTTATGACAACATCTAACTTGCCTTCACAATGAAAGCCCTGAAGGGATTAGGGAGATATTCAAAGGACATACCCCCCCAACTTAATAAAGGCAATTTCCAAAAGTCCTTAGCCAACTCAAACTTAATGGATAGAAACTCAAAGCAATTCCATTAAAATCAGGAACAAAACAGGGTTGTTTATTATTCTATATCTATTCAGTATAATACTTAAAGTATTAGCGAGATCAATAGAACAGTTTAAGAAGGTCAAGGGGATACAAACCGGAAAGAGTTCAAAGTATCTTAATTTTCAGGTGATAGGTAGTATACATTAGAGACCCTAAAAATTCCCCAGGAAACTCATACAAACTGCTAATCACATTCATTGAAGTAGCAGGATACAAAATTTCTTCATGTACATTATTGAAAAACAAACTTGCTATTCCTTTGCGCGGGGCCAGGCTCTCGGCTTTGCTTCAAGATCATACTCTTGCCAGCCCTTGCTCTGACTTAGCTCCTCCAGTTGCCAGCTGTTCCTTTCCCAGGAGCTCAGCCAGTGCTCCGACCTCTTCATGTTTAGTTCTGAGATCAGCTTCATCCTCAGTCTTCCCCTACCAAGTCGCCAGCAACTGCCTGTCTTTTCACTTTCCCCTGCCCACCTTAGCTCAGTGAAATAAAAACACTAGACTACTTTATTATTTTAAAACTTACCAGATAACACAAATGCTGGGGAAAGCATTTCCTGCCTTAGCCTTATCAGCTAGCATAATCTAGCCACTGCCAGTTTTGGAGGCCACTGTTTCTAGTAGCATAAGACTTATATCACTGTTACATCCTACACTTTCCAAAGCCTGGTCCAAATCAAACTCCTCTTTCTCTGAAGCCTTCTCTTTCTTCTAGGACCCAGAAAAAAACACCCTTTTCTCTTTTCCCTTCAATTGGCTCCCACCTTCTTTATTGATCAAATCAAGAACTAATTAGGGAACCAGATTTTGGTACCAGCTCCTCCCTCTACAAAAATTAGTTCACAAGAATCGTAGCCTTTCTTATCAAATGACAAGTTGAATGAGAAAGAAATTAGGAAAATAATACTTTTCATAATAGTTTCAAATAATATAAAATATCTTGTGGTGACTCTAAACAAGAAATTGAAAGACTTGATAAAAAAAATTTAGGGTATTGCACAAAGAAATTAAAGAAGGTATCAGAAAATGGAAAGATCTCCATGCTCATTGATCACTAAGATTGATACAGTAAAAAATGCCCATTCTAACCGGAAGCAATATAAACAATCAATATAATCCCTGTCAAAATTCCAAAACAACTTTAACAGATTTGGTAAGGACAATTTTCACTTTCATATAGAAGCACAAAAACCCATGATAGCTAAAGCAAACGTTAATTATGAAAGAACAGTAGGAGATCTAATTAGCCCTGATTTCAAGTAGTACTACAGAGGTATAGTAACAAAAGAGCACAGTATTGGCACAAAAACAGACATGCTGATATACAGAATCAAACTGAAGCCCCAGACATGAATCCACAAACCTAAGGATACTTGAATTTTGATAAAGAAGTCAAAAACACATACTGGAAAAATGACAGCATCTTCAACAAATGGTACTGGTCAGATTGGTTGCCTCTGGGTAGAAAAATCCAATTAGATCCCTATTTATCTCCCAGCACAAAACTCAACTCCATAGGTTCAAAAACTATAGAATAAAACCAGACACACTTAACCAGATAGAAGAGAAAGTAAGAAATAACCTTGGATTCATTGGCACAGGAAAAGACTTTCTGAATGGTACATAGCACAGGTATTACGATCAACAATTAATAAATGGGACTTCATAGAAGCTTTGACATGGCAAAGGAAACTGTATCATCTTTAGTATTTTATTGTTTACTCTTAACAACTGAGCTACTGGCCTAGTTCCCCAGCATTAACAATTTTGTGCTTGAATCTGGACACAATCAATCAGGATACCTTTCTGAGCATAAATATGGTGCCCAAACATATCTCAAAGTCCTATACTTTCTGAGTCCAAGGGAAAATAATGTGCAAAAAGAACATAAAACGTGTTCTTCTTCTAAAGGAATTCCTATTACATAACACGGCCAGCAAATGGATAAATAATGAAGTAGTAAAATTATCAAGCAAACAAACGAACAAAACAAAAGCAAAAACAAAAACCAAAAATCCCCACATTCTATTGTTCTGGAAATAACGGAAGCCAAGTTATTCAACAACATACTTGTTTGAAAATATAAACAGTTGAGCTTTTCAACAACTATAGAAAAATCTCAGTTTAAATAGCAGTAAAACCTCTGCTAACAATTTTGAGAGTTAAATATAGTGTTTGTGAGTTGAATTGTTCAGCAATTCCACTCAAACACATTGCAAGTAACATTTCCTTATTATCAATACCAGCCAAGGGTGATTTTTGTATTATACACACCTTGATTGCCAGAGCTGTGGATTTAAGGAAACTTGAATTACCTGTGATTCTTGATACCAATATTTACACTAACACAAGAGGGGAACATAAACTAACTTAGTTTAAGTATTGTGTGACATGAGGCAGTAAGTAGTAGTTTAATAACTATCTCTACAGAATAGCTTGCTAAAGACTGAGTAAATATTTTATTGTCAGAAAAACCAAAATTGACCTAACACTTTGATACAAGGTTCAATAAAATATTTGTGATATACAAATGTACCAATATAATTATAACAAGAATGTGCTTTTGATTGTATTATAATAAGTGAAATTTTTAAATAAAATAATTTATTTCACATATCAATTTTTATTTTGTTTTATAAATTCTGATTTTCAAAAACTGCAAAAAAATCAAAGAACATTTTTGATATGTGATGATATGTGATGACTTCATTAGCTTCTGATTACTTTTATGAAGATGTATAATAAACATATAATTGGATATATCATGTGACATACTATTTAACTATATGGTCATCTGAAACACACACACACACACACACAATCACGGTTCTTGGAAAATAAACTCTTGATCCTTGTTCAGGATTTAATGCTTTAAACTTAACTTACCTTTGTTCAATTTCTTTTATTTCCATGACTCCACACTGCAACTTCCCATCTTGAATATTTTGTTCAAATTTTAGGATAATGTTTAAAAAACTTTAGTGATAAGAGAAGTTATTTGAGAATCATACACATTTTCTATCTCTCAACTTTCAGCTTCATTTGACCAGCTTGTATATAAATCTTCCTTTGCTTTACTCTCTAAGCCAAATTGTTCTTCTTTAAAATGCATATGAATTTACACTTCTTACCATGAACTTTATAGAACAATTTTTGTAAGACTTTGTGGTTTTAAACGACCATTATTTGTAAACTATCTTCTTGTGTCTTGTGGATGTTCATATACATACACACATACATACAGTATATGAGTATGCATATATACAAATATATATTCTCTTTGCACATTCTGTTTAATTATTATGAGGTTTGTTTTATATATTTGAAGGAATTAGCCTTGGAATTACTTCTTGTCTTATAAATAAAATTCCATCCTTATCAAGATTTAAATAATTTTTATTGGATATTTTATTTATTTACATTTCAAATGATATCCCCTTTTTTGATTTCCCCTCTGCAAATCCCCTAGCCCATCCCCCATCCCCCTGCTTCTATGAGGGTACCCTCCCCCCACCTACCCACTCCCACCTCACTGCCCTGGCATTCCCCTACACTGAGGCATGGAGCCTTCACAGGACCAAGGGCCAAGTTCTGGTTTTTGTTAGATCATGTTTACTGATGTAGTTCTCTCTCTCTCTCTTCCCCTCTCTCTCTCTTTTCTCTCTCCCTCCCTCTCTCCTCCTCTCTTTCCCTTCCTGTTCTCTGTTCTCACTTTCTCTCTCTCCTCTCTCTCTCTCTCTCTCTCTCTCTCTGTGTGTGTAGGTGTATGTGTGTTTATGTACATGTATGTGTGTGCAGTGGTGTGTATATATGTGTGTGTATTTATGTGCATGTATATGTGTATATGTGTGCATGTGTGGTACTGTACTTCCCTCCTCTATTGGTTCCATCAAAATATTAAAATTTTAATTTAAGTTTCATATTTATATATTCATATTTATATATATCTACCTATACATTTTTTCAATATTCCAGATTAACAAAGATGATGCTTGTATTGAAATCACAATTAAAACTGATTACTTGGGGTTTAAATTTTATTTCTTTACCCCTTTACACGCCTGCCTGCCTTTTCCTTTGTTGGGAGAGTTGTCCTTCAGCTGTGTGTTCTCTCATTCTCCCAACATTCCCTAGTTGAATTATTGTTACCCTCAGACATTATATCCAGATTGTGTTTGAGTATGGTATTCAACTGGTAGTCTATCCTAATTTTGCCCTATTCAGGAATATTTTCACTTAAATTCAAACAGCAGGCTGAGGACATTGAAGCACAGGTTCCCACTTAATCTTCTGAACTCAAGTAAATCTCTTTGTTTTGCTGGTTTGCTTTTAATATAGTCTCCTTCCTGTCATTTGTTTATTTGTCTCCAATAAAACTCACAGCATTCCCATGATCTGCCTTATAAATCTCTTGATTTTCTTATTTTTGTAGTTTTCATTTGTGATTTAAAAAAGACCCTTTTTATTTCTTGTTTTTTCGACCCATAATTCATAAGTGATAATTCTATTTTGTCTCATTTTTAACTAGTTTTCTTATATCAATATTTGTTTTTAGATGCTTTCACTTTGTATTGTCTCGTATGGTTGATCCTTATAATATCCCATTTTTCTTCACATTTCTCTTAAAGTATAACATTATTTTACTGTCTTTGAGATTATAGAGTCCAAGGGAGTGACTTTCAATAGACATTTAAATGATGCTATCACAAATGTTAACTGACTAACTGTCAAGCTTTCAATCTGCAAGTATACCATTAATCCTGGGCTGCCATTTACATATGGTCTTTAAAAAGGTTTACATCAAACAAACCAATCTTAACACCTCTTCTATGCTGGAGAAACATGAAGTTCAAGGCATTCAAGAAGGTAAATCCCAATCTTCCAATCTCTCAATTGAAAGATCTACAGATCTCTGTGACAGCTGTACTGGGGCAGATTGACTCTTGCTGGTAGGATCAGTGCAAATACATAGTTTTCTCTCAGAGTGGATGAGCAATGACCTATTTAAGCACCAATCTGCCTGCTGATGTCCATAGCAGCTGGGCCACAAGAGAAAATTTCTTTAACTGAGAATGGAGAATGAAACCAATTGCCTTTTCTTTTTCAAGAGTTTCACAGAACCTTTTCATTACAAAAAAGAAAAGAAAAATCACAAAGTATCATAAACAAACACAACTTAAAATAACTTAAAAACGAGAAACACATTAGCATCTTTATTACAAATGTAATTGGTTCTCTTATTTTTCTTCATGGGGATAGGGTCAATAGTTAAAATACATCACTGTAAAATCTGCAATTTAAATTTCATTTCATGCTGCATTGTAGAAAGAGTTTACATAAATAGCTTCCATTAATCATGTAAACAAAGGTTAAATGTAAATTAGCACCCAACCTTTTTTTTTCTGATATTATTTAGGGTTTTCTGTAAAGTTTGATTTTCATGAGACTATACAAATTAATGTGTTTTAAAGTAAAATATTTTTAATCCAAGACTGATAACATACAAAAATAAATTGCTTTGGGAAGGATCACTTAATGTCACCAGCAGCATCTGAGGATAAAGCATGGTTGCGCTCTCTATCAGAATTTTAATCTTCATTATTTTGTTTGGAAGTCTCTTTCTTAGGACTCTTACTTGCTCAGGTTCAGTAACTATGTGGAAATCAGGTTTGTAGAGAGTATTTTCTCTGATGGCTGAAGTTTGTTAAAGAGTATTGAAATATTTCTCAGTTTCCTCAATAAAAGAAAGAATTAAAAAAAAGAATAAACATCAGTATGCTATAGAAGACAAGTAGTATACTACCAGGTTTACTACAGTGAGAAGAGACATGCATCTAGATAATCAATTTGTTTCAGTGGTTATACATTATTTATTCATTCATTAGTAAGCACCTTTGAATAATTGACCAATTTTTAGAATTATTCTAAACTATAGCTCTTGGGTAATTATAGTTAAAATATGTTTACCCTTTTATTTCCTTTTATGCATTATCCTTACAGCTGCAGAATAATACTTATGACAAGAGCAGACATGTACAATTTAGAAACTGTGCTAAATAACCTGATACTTTATTATCATTATTAAAATTCAAAGTGAAAACATAACTCCTTTTACCTAAAGCAAAATAACCTAAAATAAGTTTTTGATGACCTAAACATAGAAATATTAAATATTAAAAGAACAAACCATCAGAAACAATCCATGTTTACTTCAAGAATGTAGATTATTATAGTACTTTCTTGAGTTTGTGAGGGGGAGCTGACAGGGCTGGTTATCATCACATCTCTTAGTTTGACATACATTTTTGAGTAACAAATTTCTAAAACTGGGGTTCCAATAGGAGGCTGTTTAAAAAAAAAACAGCAATAAGATTTTACAGTGTTTGAAAGGGATGATTTTCAATGTATGTGCAAATATTTTACAAATCACTATTTTAATATTCACTCAGAAACAAGTTACTTTCAGCTATAAATTTCAAATACATGAAGCAAAATTTCCATAATTATAGTTAATAAACTGTTTTGATGGACTTGCATTCATCTAATTTCAAGATCTTGTTATATAAGATTGAATGTTTATGAAAATACAACAGCTTGTAATTCATTCACTCCTACAGAATTCATACTTAAGTGATGCTCTGAACAGAGCTGAAGATTCTCTTTAAGAAAGTTCTGCTATGAAAGTAAGTGCACTCTAGACTTTTTCTTCTGACAAAATAATAATTTGAATAAATTGGCATATTTAAATGAAAACAGATTACCCAACCTAGGGATTTGGAGAGTGAAAGAATGTCCATCAAGTTTGAAAAATTATTTCACAGACTTCCATAGTAGTTTTCTTAAAGTGAATCTAGTCAACAGAAATAAGTTTTAGGATTTAGATCACCACAACAATCTCCACACACAATATGACTCCAATTTGATTCTTTGTACTTTAATCTTTGTGAGAATAGTAGTCACAAAGCTTTTTATAAATTGTACTATTATCATTTTATGAGCATGATCATGATGCATAACAACTGCACAGGGGGAAACTTGTAAATTAATTTACATCTGAGAACAAATGCCACACAAAGAACATCTTGGTACTATCCTAAAAGGACAAACATCAGCCCTTGAACACCATGTGTGGTTTGCATTCCAGCATCTTGGCAGTAATCCACAATCTATCTCCAGCAGTCACCATTTCAAAAATTTATGAGGACCTGAAAAGCACAGAAGGGCTAAAGAAGTCACTGGAGTTCTGCTTATTAGCATACTCATTAAGCCTAATCAATAATTGATGAACCATTTGTGGAAAGCATATGGATAAAATTACATCTTGGCTTAAACCATTCAAAAAACTCCTAATATTTTGCCCCTTTGTTTGCTGTGTAAACATCATGTCAAACCTCGTTCCATAATAGCTGAAAGAACTCAGGCTTCCATTTCTACACAGGCAAAAATAATAAAGCAGCATGCAATGATTTTAATGTTTGAAAAGCATTTAGTATAGCAGCTATTGATATACAAAATTAATTGAGTATACAAAAATTAATTTTTCAAATATCCCTAAGTACTACTTGAGAGAAATTTTTGTATGGGCATATGTCTTTTTCTTTTGAATTTGTCATTTAATTACAACATTTCCCTTCTCTTTCCTCCCTCCAAAATCTCCCAAATGTCTCTCCTTCCTCTGCTTCAAATTCATGGCATGTTTTCTATCAATTGTTATTTCATACATATATGTGTAGGGGTGATATATAGAAAACAGCTCATGATCATGTTCCTGCTGCTCCTCGGCTCTGACTGGGGCTCCAGCTAGCTAGATATGCAGGCCCTGGCACACAAGACACCAGCATGGGTGATGGCTCTGCCAATCCACCACACTGCGTCCACAAGGCTTGGCTGTACCCAGACAATATCTGTCATCCTCACAGTATCCAGGAGAAATTAGACTCTTAAAGCTTAATGATTATCTGAAGGATTTATATATTTAGAAATGCTCAATCAACAAGATGCCCACACAATTAGAGTTGTTACCCAATATCTAACCTTTACATAGAAGTTGCTGCCCAGGACAGTTTTCCACCCATCCATGGTTCTCCATGGCTGATAGACCTCCTTCTTCTCCTCCCCTTCCTCTCTTTCTCCCCTCCTCTTCCTCTCTTTCTCTCCAGCTCCACCTCCTTTTCTACTGCCTAATCACCAAGCTCCACTGCGAATACAATGTAGCAGAAAAAGTATCCTGCTACATATATGTATTGTACATGCATATATATTCCTAAATAAACCTGTTGAATCCATATAATGTTACTCGTCTTCACAAAGGCAGTTATAAGTGGAATTTAGTGGAGGTAGAATGTTACATTTCATTTGTCTAAGCATATTGTTAGAATACTAGGTACTTCAGTGTAGAGCTAATCGAGTCCCACACTTTCTGTGGGGATAGGACCATGAATTCAGAACACACTTAAAAGTAAGCACTGAGAGTTCATATTTACAGAAGCATCAAGAAGATAGACAACACCACACACTCCATCATATTTTACTCTTCATATTTATATAATATTATAATCAGAAATGATGAACCAGTTCATCATTTATAATAATAATATAATATATATTATTAAGCAAAGTTCATTTTGCATTCTAATTTTAACCATATTCCAGCATTTCTTCCAAAAACATTATTATTTAATTATGTGATCTCTTTATATTCTTTTTTGTTGTAGCAATATCTAAAACGTTTTTCTTCCTTTTTAATTTTCTTAGGAGTATTAAGATGCATTGGAATTTTGTTGTCATAGTTTCATGCTAGATTATTCCAATTTTTTTTAGGATAGCTATGTAGGTGGAAGATCATAGAGGATTGTGGATTTTTCATCAGAGTATATAAAGGGTACATTCATTTACTACAGCTTTTTCCTGTTAGTATAACCTTAATCAGACAGTATTTGTTATCTTTTCTACTTTGACACTACCCTTTACTTCCCACTTTAGTTTAATGTAGTCAACACTTGATTTGGGAAGAGTTTACTTCATCTACTCAAGAACGTTTGGAATTACTTTACAAAAAAAGGTCTATTCATTCTCCCTGACTCATCTTTTCATGTATTAGTCATCTGGTTGTTTATCTGAACACAGACTTGTGTGTATTTATTTCATACTCTGAGTTATTATACAGTTTCTTTAGTGCGTTGCTCAAATTACAGTTCTAGCCATTGAGAGACATTGCAGTTCTGCATGCCTGCAAAACATCCAGAACCTTGTGAATATGTGTTGGAGAAGTCCATTTCTTTGGATATTGTAAGATGCTAACTTTACTTTAGTATATTAAATATACTAAAATATATTTAATAATGTATTTTTCCTTTGAAAATCAAAGATTTCCCAAAAAATCTCTGGTTTGTTTGCTAGTTCAGGGATGCAGTTAGAAGCTGAGATCCATATGCTAGATGTGCTCTCAGCTATTGAGGTGGCATTACATCCAAAATTTTAGCTAAAGAGGAAATAAACATATGTATATAAAACAACCATAAGAAATAACTACATCAATATTTACTTCTATATGTAATGGTCCACCTCCAAATTAATATAATACAACTTTCTATTTGTAATTCTAGCTCTTATTAATGCAATGTAGTCTAGCCTGTTACCCTCATTTTTATGCATTAGTCTGTTCCAAAAGTAAGATCCTTGTTTTCTACCATATTCTTCTTGCTAAATAATATGTTTTTCCTTCCAATTTGGGATGATTATAAATAACACCTTACAAATTTTCAAATACACATTTTCCAATCAGTTATTTAGATACCTAGGAATGTATTTGCTTGCTAGACCGTCTCGTTTGTGGAAGAAGACTGTCTTCATCTCTGTGAAATACTGTCATATTGCTGTTTCAAATTTAATTTTTTTTAAGGAAATTAGAACTGAGTATATTTTCATATGTGCATTTCAATTCTCTATATGTTTGTTGGTGAGATATCTAGACACTGTACATTTTCAAGATTAGTTGTTAACCTTATAGTCATTGAATTTGAGAGTTATTTGTATAGTTTGACTAAATATTTCTAATCATATGTGTTTTAATAAAATTTCTCCCATCCTTTGACGTGTCTTTTTTATTTAGTGATTTTGACTTGTCAAGTTTTTTATGTGTTGTGATTTTGATAATTATAGAAAAACTTATCACTAAATTGAAAATGAGGTATCTGCTATATTTTTCTTTCAGAAATTTTATTTTATAAACTCTATAGTTATAATGAAGTTGAATCGTCATACTCTAAGTTTTGTTGGTTTGTGGTTGCTTGTGGGCACACAGTGCTTCTGTGCCATGTAGTCCAGCGACTCACTTCTTCCTTTGTCAGCTGAAATTCACTTTCAGCATGTGCTTCACTTTCTGTTCTGGCTGAGCTTTTCTGCTTATTCATAGGAAATTTCTTTGGCCAGTGCACCTCTGGCTTGATTCCAACAGCTTTACATTGATTCTTGGGATTAAGTATCCTGACTCCTTTTATTTTGTCCTTAAGCTTTCTTTGGCCAGTTCTGCCACACTTACCATGTAAACTAGAATACACACAATATTTGCAACGATAATAACAGTAATATCACTAGAGAATTAAAATGAATTACCCTAAAAAAATATCTAAGAAAGCAAACTTAGGAAAGCTATGCAATAAATAAATGAAATTTTATAAAATAAACCAGAAGACAAACCATTCCTAGCATTCAGGAAGAAAAAATTGAACTATAGAAAATGCCAAAGCAGAAGACACTTTGAGATTACTGTTTTCTTCTATCTCCATAAGAATGTTTTTTAAAATGTCATCACACTTCACATTGTATCAAATCTCTATAGCTAAATTTAAAAGCCAGATTTGACAAAAGAAGACATGATAAGATTTTCAAAAAAACAGTGAACCAGTTTGCTCTAAAATAAAACCATCCCACAAAGCACAGATTATTTTCCATTCATGGGAGCAGACTTTTTCAAAGCCTGTGAATGTGATGCTATTTATTAAACAATTAAATCAGAGCTGGCTGTTGCTTTCTGCAATATTGAAGTATAGTAATGGTTGTTTAGTGATATTAATCACAGACTCAATATCATCAAATTGAACTACCCAATCAATTGTAATATAAAGAAATAAGTTGAAAGAAATTTAAAATTACAACTCATACTGGATGTAAAGTAAAGATCACCATGATCAGAGAACTGAAGAACAATGTGCTTCATACAATGGATAGTTTTCCACAAGATACACTATTCATTTGTCAGTTATTTGGTACTCATGTTATAGGGTTCTTATAGATCATTCTTTCAGGAACTAGATGTCATTGCAAATATTGTTTGATTAATAATTTAAGAAGCTGAATTGGAAGCTTCTGGCTGCTAGGGGGAGGGTGCTCATTTTCTTTTCCTGCTGTGCCCACTAGTAGGTTACTTATATATCAGCAGATAGCCAAACACTGATAGTCATATACATACAATATGGTTTCTTCTCAAAGGACTATAAAAATATAAAAAGAAAGAAGAGGACTTAAAGCTGGCAAGTATATGTGTTATGAAAGGGTTTCCAAAGAAGATGGAATGAGGAAAGTATGAGTAAATATGAACAAAATTCATTGTATCTCTGAAGAAAATTCTCAAAGAATATAACAAGATTATGTTTCCTAAAATCCAGAATAAGAAGCTGAAACTTGACCATGTGAAGAATAACATATCAGTAGCTGGAGGGAGAAAATGTAAGTGGATTCACAACTGTGAATGCACCCACTTCCATCAGATCTTGAAAGTTAAGCCTGATTAGAACTTTCCTGGTACAAAATGTAAGTGGGATAAATCAATGGAACCTCTAAATAATATAATAAAATGGGTTTACAATGTGCCTATTTATGTTTTAAGAAAATAATAAAATTGTATTAAACTGGGGAGATCTATAAATATAGCTAAGATAGTGCTGTGGAATTATACTTAAGAAATCAAGAGAATGTTAAAAATTTTTGAGAGTTTTTTTTTAGAGCAGAAGGTTGATATCCACAGTAGGATTCCAGGAATGTTAGCGAGGGATCACTGGGCCGATGGCATCAACTACCTAATAAATAATTCTATGTTGTCTGGATATCCTGAGATGTGAAATTTTTTATAGCAGAGATTGTCACATTCATTTATAAAATTATGAATTGGCAATTATAATTACTGGTAATAGACACTTTACTCACAAAACCAAGAAGGATCAAAATGTAAAATGTTTTATCACCTGAGACTAGCTGCACCCTAGAGGCTGAAAGAAGTGAGTCAAGTCAGAATAAACGTTCTCTCAATTTCAAGTAAATCAATAACAAAAGACTGAATAGGAATTTCCACCAGGTAGAAAAAAATAAAATAAAGGAATCAAGTGTTTACACTTTGCCATGGAAGTAGATGTCGTTTTCTTGTTGAGCAGGGTCCCATTTTTACTTTTCCCATTTTTCCATTTAACAGAGTTTTTTCCTTTAAAATGTCTATTTAAATCATCTTAACAGTTTAAAAGGATTATCAATTTGTGTGGATATATTTTAGAACACAGATTTTTCTTTTTATTTGTGGTTGAAAGTAATTCTGGATGGCTACTGAGCAGAATGACAATTGCTTCTCCTCCATAGGAGCTACTGGGGCATCTTGACATGTCAATCAAAACAAATATAAAAATGGGATCGACTTTTATAGTGCATCATTACAGGAAGCCTTGCAGATTGTTTTTATCTATGTTAAACATTCTTGCTATACAGAAGCACACTCTGGGCTAGTAGGCATGATTCTAAATACCCAAAATTAAAAAAAAAAAAGAGAGAGAACTATTTTTTATTACACCTATCAGCCATTTTCTACAATGTTGATTCATATTCTACAGCCATGGATTTTACAGTGAAGCTTAATGAAGAAGAGTCTACTTCAGCACTCTTACAATCCACATTTAATCACAAAATTACTCTAGAAAATTGGATATAGCAAAATCACAGCTTGCCAGTTCTGATGCTAGGTTACAGAAAGCCTTCCATGTTTCTGCATTTTTACCTAGAATTCTACGTAACCTATCAGTAGGTATTTCTATGCTAGTGCTGTGGTTTCAAAACAGGAAGACAGTTTCTATTAAAACAGGCTGACATGGTTCTTCTGAGCTAAGCTTCAGTGCTTGACAGTATTGAGAAATGCATGGCAAATTATATAATCATATGACTGCTCACTGATGGTGAAACAGTATCATTCTAGTGACAGATAAGTGGTACGTGAACCTTTCTTCCTTCTCATAAAACATCCACGCATTTATAAACTAAATATCCATGCATTTTCTCAGAGTAAGCTTTGTTTTTCATCAAACTGAATATGTAACTAAGAAAGTCTTACTCCTGACCAGAATAAGAAAAAGAACAATGCATGTTTATTGGTTTTCTGTGACTTTAATTTTTCTATGAAATATCTTTCAAAACCCAGGCAGTTTCTCTGGGATATTTTAAGCATACTGTGACCTTTGGCAAATTCTCATGCAGTCTAGTTCTTCTAATAATGTGTCTCATTTTTTTCCACTGTATTTTGAGCACTGACATTTGTTTATTGTATACTTGTTCTTTTAGAACGTCTTGTTTAGGGGAAAAATATGGAACTAACATTGCATACTTTTTAAAAAGTTTTCGGTTTGTTTGGAGATCCGTTTACTATAGCCCAGACTGGCTTGGAATTTGCAATGCAATGGAGAATGACCTTGGTCTCTTGTTCCTCATAACATAGGTATGAGCGAGTCTACAAGTTTATTCAGTGCTGAAGACCAAACCCAGAATGTCCGGATACCCCAGCAAGCACTCTGTTGATTAAGCCACAGCCTCATCCCTTGGAACTCTTTCCTTTGGAGGAGAAATTAGACACTTCAGGTTAGTTTCCAAATTTCAATGTAAGCACAACCTTGTGTTTTTGTTACTGGTTTTCAATTTACTTCTACCATGAATCTCATTAGCTTATATTACATATATTTTTAAGTTTAAAAATTCACAGTACACTTTCAAAATTTTATTTTAATGTATAATTCTAAGATTACTTTAAAATCGTAACACTACACATACCTTCCTTGCACTAGAATATGTATACTTATACGTGGGAGGCAACTTAGATATACTTCTTTATCTTAAAATCTGCTAGAGAAGTAAGATGAAGGTATTAATAGGGAAAGAAAGGCTTAGGTTCAGATGTAGAGAATGCTTACTTCATCACAGTACAAGAGAAAAGGCAGATGCACCAGAGTAATTAAACAGACCTCCATAGAAATCTGACTGATCCTTGGTATACTCCTTAGGATCCTGGAGAACTATATAGTTGTTCAAATAGATTTGATTCGGGAAGTTAGCAAACACTGTTGTGTTTAGATTGAGATGGATTTGCAATTTTAGATATGATTATAAAACTTCTTTTGGGCTTTTGTTTAATAGCTACAGAGGATTTTGACATATTTTTGACATAAAAAAAAACATCCTGAAGATGTTTTTTAAAAAGAGCAAACATTTTTCACAAGAGGATAATTGTCATAAGAAACATTTTGGTTCTTTAAGTGACCAGTAATGACTGAAACATCATACAGCAGAGAAAAATTTCAAACCTGTTGGAATTATGACATTGAAAGAATATTTATAGAATATTATTTTTCCAGGTACTGTTACAGGGATTGGGTATAACTGTAAAGAGAGTTCTTGAACTTATAGAAATTCATCTCAGCAGAGACATAATGAAAACAGTGACTAGTCCTTGTGTTATACATATGATATATTGCAGAAATGGCATCTAGTGGTGGAAACTGTGGGGAAAATAGATATGTACATGTTCTTCTGAAAATGCTAGTAAATTTGTCTAAAAAGCTCGAAAATTTGAAATTTTATAACTATTTTAATATTTTGAATAATTGGTTCACAGTTAGGATTCAGCAATAAGTAATTTAACATTTAGCAACAGGTAATAAGAAAAACAATAAATATATGGACACAACCGAATAATACCTTACAAATTAACAGCAGAAAAAATTAAGTGGGAAGTACACTAATATAAATAAATTAAAAACTAGCTCAGAATAAGAGACGGTATATTAGCCTAGTGGAATATTGTGTAGTGTCTATTACATAACCACTGTGTTATATAAAATTTGAGCATATGCCCACAATCCATGAATAGGAAAAGTGAAACGTATGACCTCACTAATATCCCCATATTTTACTGCTGTTCTTTTAAAATGTATTATTTCTTCTAAACAGTGTCTCCAGAAACCATTTGAAATACAACTTTTTGTATTTTTCAGAGGTTAGAGTTTATATTAATTTCTCATTTAATGTTTTCTTTTCCATCCTGGAAAATTTGCTTAAAGGACCATTTGTTCACCCATAAAGCAAGCATATACATAGGAGGAAAAACTGAAATGAATCTACTGACTTGGCTGTAAATAATTCAGTCGGAGGAGTCATATCCTCCCATGGAATGCATTTTATTATGGTTGCCGTTTTAATAAGAGTTCTGTCTCTGTAGGAATTGTCTTTGAGAGTTTGATTCTAGTTCTAAGTATGGAATTTGATAACTGCTACACACTTCGTATTTTGCAAAGCTTTACCCTCTTCTCAGTAGTAACTTTGGATATATGAATAGAGGAATCAGAAGAACCTGAAGAAGGAAATAAGAACCTGAACTTCATCTGAAATTTCAAAGGTTGAGATGTAGGATGAAGAAAGACGGCACAGGCAAACCTTAGTCAATACTGAATTGTCACACATGATAATATCTATAATTTGTTACTGTTACAAATCTCAAAACTCAGCAACTTCAAACAATGTCAACATATTGGAAAGACAGATCTGCAGCTGATCTGGGGTTCTTTGACATAGGGTAAGCTTCAGTTGATAAGCATGAGTAAGAAGCCAGAATCTTGGAAAGCATTGCTTCTCATTACAGGATTATCTTATGTGTACTTTAGTGCGCATGTTTCTCACCCTCCTTGTCTCTGTAGGCTTCCTGGAGCAGCATGTTTTGACACTGAAAGAGATGCAAAAGTACAAGCAGAATATACAGTGTTTTCAAGGTTAATTTTCAAACTACAAAAGTCATTTCTTCATATATATATATATATATATATATATATAATATAATATATATACACACACACACAGTGTATATTAGGCTAAACAAGTTAGATCACTGAGTATAAAGGTAACTTGAAGAACATCTGCTGTATCTACAAACATGTTCATACACTTTCCTGTCAAGATGATACCATGCAAGTGTAGAGTATCTAACCTTGACCATGTCAAACACACCCAGTGTTGGAATAGTTTATAGGGTGTGCTACTTGGAGTGACTTTATGAAACAGTCTTAGTAACATTTCCTGTTGCTGTGATAAAAAAATACTCTGACAGAAGCAGGTTAAGAGAAAAAGAGTTTGCTTTGGTTCACAGCTTACTTCCCCATATGGTATGGGGAGGATGCAAGGGTTGTTGAATAAATGAAAATCCAGTATTGTAATCTACCATATAAACTAATTGAATTAAAATAACTTCATGATCATCTTATTAGATGCTATAAAAGTCTTTGACAAAATTCAACACCCCTTCAAGTTAAATGTCTTTTAGAGTTCAGGGACACAACACAAATATAAACACAATAAAGGCAATATACAGTAAGCCAATAACTAACATCAAATTAAATGGAGAGAAATTCCACTAAAACCAGGGACAAGGCATGGTTGTCCCATGTTACTGCACATCAGACAAGTGGTCTCATGCCCACTCTCTCAGATCGTACCCTTGACACCAGAGTCATCTCTACTGTGCTGCCCAGGTGAGATGCAGGGCTCCCTCTTCCAAATGCTGCAGCTACTGAGCTGTCAGGGACAGCCCTCCTGCTCTCATGGCCCAGGGTCAGGTCTCCTACTTGCCAAAGATGCTGGGAGGCAAGAGGGAGGAGTCTCTCTCTCTCTCTCTCTCTCTCTCTCTCTCTCTCTCTCTCTATTGTCCACAGGTGGTAGGGCCAGCTCTCTGGGGAAGCCCATGCACAACTCCAGCAATATGCAGAGGTCACTCTCCTGAGTACTTCAGCTGGCTAGGAATGGGGACAACTTTCCTTCTCTTAAGTCTCCAGGGCCAGCTATCCCATGATGCCAAGTGAGGAGTAGACCCAGTTCTGTACAGCCCTCAGACATCAACATGTTCAAGGCAGTAATCCAGATCATCATCAACCTGGCCTTTGGTGGTAACAAACCTTTGCTACTTCAAAGCCAAAGACGCAGATATGGGAACTTGTAGCAGCACAAGCTTGGTCTTCACCATGGTCCCAGGTAGCACTGACACCAAGCTGTTCTTCACTATCCTTGAGTCCCCACTTCTCTAGCATTAGCACACAGAAGTAATAATCCAGACCAGGTAATACTGTCTCTCAAGCTGGCAGCCAAGCTTGGAAACATATAAAAGTCCCAACATGATACTGGTTTGTCGGCATGAATGATGAAGAATTTAAGGGGTCTTGGAGAGAAGCTAAGATTTAGCAACATGTGTCAGGCTTCCTGCAGAGAAGCCAATAGACCATTGGTGAAGGTACACCCTCCACACTGTGGTGTAGACCCTTAGCTTAGAGATGTCAAGACTGTGGGGTGACCTAAAAGGATGGTGTCAAGTGTGGAGTGAAGCCTGTCTGATGCTACAAATAGCACACCCAGAAACATTGGGCTACCCAAGCTGTTGGAAGCCAGATGGAGAGTAAGTTCCAGACATTAGACAATGAGCTTTCTTGGATTTGGTTTTTGCTTTGATATGATTTTGACTGTTCCTTGGTATTCCATCTTGGAATGATAAATATATGGCTTAATTGGTAGTTTACAGAAACCCATAGTTTTAATATTTATATTATATTAATATATATATATATATATATATATATATATATATATAGTCTGAAGAAGTAAAATAATTTATAAACCCTTCAAAGAGGACTTCTGAAGTTATATTCTGATTTATTTTGTGATAGTTACATGAGAACTTGGAGAAAAATAAGAAAGTTATGGTTTGTAATATATTTATATGTCAAGTCAACAAAGGGTCAGTTGTGCTGGTTAGTAGTTCTTGTCAGCTTGTTACACACTAGACTCACCTGACAAGAAGAAAACACAATTGAGGAATTGCTTCTATCAGACTCCCCTAACCCAGCCCACTGTGGGTAGTGATACCCCTGGGCTGGTGGTCCTGGGTTAGATAAGAAAAGAAAACTGAGCAAGCCATGGTGAGCAAGCCAGTAAGCAGCATTCTTCCAGTCTCTACCTTTATTCCTGTCCTGAATTTCTGCCCTGGCTCTCTACGACTATGAGCCCTAAACTAAACACACCCTTTTCTGTCCAAGTTACCATTGGTCACAAAGTTTTATCACAGTGAAAGAAAGGAAACTCTGATAAGGGCAACTCAACTGGAAATGTTCATGTTCAAATGCCACTAAAGTTTAAAAAAATAGCAACTATAACAACAACAAAGTACTCTCTGGTAAAATATGAATAGAAAATATTACTCTTGAGTCTTAAAGCAATTGTTTCTTGCTTCCCTTATCATCCTATGACTCAAGGAATTAAACCAAGACTTTCTTGATCATGGCATTATGTGGTAGGTAAGGAGTTGGATGAGCCACTGTCACATGGCTTGCTTACCAGAGTGCAGTATCATATGACTGCATGAGCATACCAAATTTGAACTACCCAGACCAATGAGTGTGTATCAACAATTATCTATGTACATGTACCTTAAATAAGTGTCTGCTTTTCCATTTGCCTTAGTCTGTTAGGTATTCTAGACGGAAACACTGAGGACTAGGGAATTTATTATCAATAGAAATGCATCCTGTCAGATCTGGATGCCGAAGTGCAAGATCAAAGATGACTTTGAATCACATGCAACTCTCTTTCCTTGTTCAGTGGTGGTGTTTTTTTCTGTGTGTAGCTATGGAAGAGCAGAAGAAATTAGCTCCCTTTGGCCCATTTTAGTGGAATGTTAACCTCATTGATGACGGTTCTGCTTTGTCATCTAATAAACAACCAAAGGTCCTATTTCACACTACTAGCCACCTAGGAGTTTGGGCTTCCTCATGTGCTAGGGAGAAAGAAAATGCTCAGCTCGTAACCCCATTTTTCTGTTTATGTATTATGATGACCACAGGATTGTATTCCAAATTAACCTAGAAAATCTGGTCACTGTTAGGTTATGAAACATAGCTCTGAAGAGGTAGAGGTTAAAACGCCATTATATATTCTAAAAGGACAAGTGTCTTTTGTGTTGGTTATGGTGACCCATCCACTCAGTCTTGCCGTTGGAACATTCTTTTTAACATTTTCCATCTTTATCTGAAGCTCACATTATGCTTTGTAAATGACCTTTTGCTACTTATCACAATGCTGCAAATGAATTTGAGAGCAAAAGCAGATTTCCAATGCATAAAAAATTTCTGTACATAACATGGAGAATGTCAAAAAAAGCATATAATATAAACTGGCTGTTATTTATTAGCACAAAGAAATGAAATGCTTATGAAAGATGATTTAATTTTTTTGAGAGTTATTGGTCCATATCTAAAAAAAATAGTTGTTTTCTTCCTTGATGATAAATTACAGTGTGATGAACAGTGTCAGATAATGGGACAGTACTTGGCATATATTAATGTTATTAGAATTTAAGTAACTGTTCGTTACAAATACCCCATCCTTCAGCTTCTTAGCAAACGGGAAATATTGTAAGTTTACTGGGAATTTTATAAGTTTGTTTGATGCATATATAATTAAATATGGTAGTTTGCACAGTGTATAGATATTAAAATATTGTTTTACATTACTTGAAGTATGCTAATTTATCCTTATCTCTACACTGTTTTATTTACTCAGCTTCTCCTGCTGTTGTACATGTAATTTCACAACAACACTTGGAAGTATGTGTAGAAATTGGAGACCATGCATTAGTATCCCAGTCAGAGATACTCTTGATGTGAAAAAATATCATGACCAAAAGCAGTTGGGAGGGGAGGGTTTCTTTGGCTTACTCTACAATATCACAGTCCATCAGAGAAAGAAGGAAGGGCAGAAATTCAAGCAATGCAGAAACCTAGAGGCAGGACAGCATGGAGGAGTGTTACTCACTAGCTTGTTCCCCATGGGTTGCTTTACCTGCTTTCTTACAGAACCCAGGACCACCAGTCCAGGGTAGCTGCATTAACAGTAGCCTGGGCCCTCAAACTGAATTGAGAAAAATCTCAAATACCTAACACTGATTAGAAGATAGTTTATTGATGGGATGATACTTTTAAAAAAGTTAATATGTCAAAATCTTGAAGATAAGCAAAAGGACAGTCTTCATAAATAATTGTATATCTAGTAATAGTTCCAGATTATAAAGTATGTGCTATCTAAAGGTCTGTTGTACTATTTTGGGTTTTGCTTAAAGATAATTATTCCTAACTAACACACAATTAACAGAAGACAAATGTCTCTTTTTAAATAATATTAATTTGTGTGTGTTTGCCCCTGAATATATGTATATATGTGCACAACAGGCATCTTGTAGTCATGGAGGCTGGAAAAGGGTGTTTGATTCTCTAGAACTAGAGTTACAGAAAGTTTTGAGGTGCCATCTAGGTGTTAGGAACAAAACCCAGATAGTCTACAAGAGCAGCCAGTGCTCTTAACCACAAAGGCACTGCTCCTGCTCCCTGAATTCTCATTCTAAAAGGATATAAAAGGCTCTATTATAATACTAATTCTAGTTAGGTGCTTTTCTAAAACACTAAAACTGAATCTACACAAGTATAATTCAAATTTATTAGGAAAATGTATGATCAGAAAATGAGAATTAAAGTTACTATAAAATGATCATTATGCAATAAGTTGTGTTTATATTATTCATAATTTATTTAATAAAATTTAATTTAATTTCATACATTGTTGAAAATTCATCTATTAATTCATTTGACAAATGTTTATTGTTTGTGTGCTGGGTCCAAAGCACTTATGAAAAGCTAGTATTACATCATAGAACATAACAGACTGTGATGAGAATAGTGCTAATAATATATCATGGCGCAATATTTTAATACAACATATGCTGACTCACTCTAGAAGTGAGCACAGGAAAACATGGATTTGTAAAGTAAAAGAAAGGAAGAACCTACCACATGCACAAGAAACTCAAAGATGATTAAGATTTGGGGAATAAGTCTCATAAAGAAAAGTTTAGGGAATAACACAAGTGTGGTCAAATTGAGGACAGAGGAACAGACAAGGGAGCAACTCTAAAAGAAGCATTGAACAGGAGAACTCAACACACCAGGTTTGTAGCAAGTGAAAATGGAACTGGGTCATGGCCTGCAATGAGAGGAGGGGATTCATTATGTTGGTCTTTATGACAATGCTGTGTAATTCTTTAACTATCCAATAGCAACAGCTAACTGTCAGGACCATTTAAATGAGGGGGTGAGAAGATGGTTTGAATTTGAGTGATCTCTCAGACTGTGGAAAACAGAAAGAGTCACAATAAAGACAGGAGAAGATGTTTCAAATGGCTACTGCAGTATGTAAAAGTTTAATGTAGGAGAACAAAGAATGGAATGAGTCAAAGACAAACCGATGGTCTTATCTAAAGATCCAAACAGTGAATGGCTACAATAAAACCAAGTTCCATTGAATAAATGGACAGTACAAACTGGACTTGACATATTGTTTCATTCTTTTTCTTTTTCTGTGGATGGCACAAGGGTAGAAGAGTAGACCTGAGGGTGGGAAATAGATGTGATGGAATGCATTGTATGAAATTCCCAAGTAATCAATGAAAATATTATGTTGAGAAACAAAAACACAAACACGGAAAGGCCAACTTGGAGGTTTTTCAGTCATAAATACATTGCATGTGAAGCCTTTATAAACTGTGGAGCTAGAGAAGAGAGAGTTACCTCTGTATAGTAGTGGACAAGGGAAAAGTTTCAAATATGTTATAACAGTACAATTATTCAACATTAGTAATACCTAATGCCTGCTATTCTGGGCACCATTTTGTGATCTGATGTACGTGCAGGAAAGAATAAGAGGACCAATGTAACCAAACTTGGGAGCTTTAATAGAAGTGATAGGCAGTCAGAAATAAAAGTATAATCATAGGCTTTCAGCCTGAAATTAATTTGATACCTTGATCATAAAATGTTCTGATTGGCTATGAAAATTAAATTTTCTTTTAAAAAAAACATAATTTAAATAATTAAAATGCACTAATGGTAATGTGCATACAGTTTATTAGCATGCTTTAGCAGTTATCCTACCCCTATAGTGAGCAGTGTGTGTTCTCTGTCAACTTTATCAGCAAGCAGACAAACATGCAAACATGTCATGGAAAACTGAAGTGTTAGAAAGTAGTGTATGCCCAAGTTTACTTTATGACCTGGGGCAGAAATAATGGGCAACAGAATGCACAACTAAAATGCCCAAGTCTTTTATTTATTTTATTTTATTTTATTTTATTTTATTTTATTTTATTTTATTTTATTTTATTGTCAACTATGTTGTTTTTGTTTCACTATTAGAGTGAGAAAGAAAATATGAAGAAGTTAAAGGGAATGAAAACATTACAAACATATTATCTCTTGCTTTCATGAATTTAAATGAATGTAATTAATGACAAAGACAGATATAAGAAACTGTTGATTACATGAAATACATATTCTCCCTATTTTCCTGTTGAATAGTTTGAGCTATGATGCTTTGCAGTTTAGCATTTTAAGTTCCATTAATTGTAGAATAAAGTCATGCTTCATTTTTGACAATTAAGTACAATTTTACTGGAAGGGAGAAAGAACTCTGAATTGGACTCAAAGGAGAAATCTTCTTTAAAGGTCACCCTTATTAAATGGCATGACAATTTGATTATGTCGTTCCTGCTCAATACCCCAGACTATTCCCCACACAGTGGCTGAAGTGATGCTTCATAAAATGAAAGTCAGAACGTGTTGTTTCTCTACCCAGCATCCCACTAAGCCTCTTCATTTCCCTCTGAATAAAAGCCAAAGGTTTTGTAATCAGAAGACACTGGCTCTGTTTGCCCACCTCCCATCTCTCTGGAATATCACCTTTTCCCTTCCCAACTCCAGTACAGCCACCCTAGTCCTCTTGTTCTTTTAAATGTCAAGCTTGCCCCTTTGCACCACATTTTTTGCCATTTTCTCTCCTGCAAATTGAGTCTCTGTCCCAGGCACCCAGAGTTGAACAGCCTCATTTTGAAGTCTCTGACCAAATTATAACTTCTCAATGAAACTTTCCTTGACTTTATTTAAAACAATCTACTGTTACAACTTTTCTCATACTTTTCTCTACATTAACACTTTCTTTCTCACAGTTATCAACATTTTAAATATCACAAATGTTATGGACACTGTTTATATCCTTTATTGGTTTCCTTTTCCTCCATTGAGGAAACTGAGCTCCAAAATCTTATAATATTTCTCTATTATATACACTTCTGCCCTCTGAATATTAGTCCTCAAATAGAAACGTTTAATAGAATTTGTTAAACGAGTGAACATTCTTTACCTTTTATCTTCATAGATACTTCCCTAGAGGAAAGGTGACACTTTCATTAAACCATCACCCCACTCTCTTGCAGAACAAAAGCCACAAACACTTGAAAAGAGAGACCAAAAGGAGTGAAAATCCTAGCATATTCAGGACATTGGTTACACTTCCCTGAAGGGCTTAGGAAAGAACTGTCTTAAGCGACAGGCTGCTAATATATGCTTTGCTGAACACTACAGCTGGGGAGAAAAGGGATTTTAAGAATAGGAAATTGGACATACAGGAGGAAAAACATTCAAATAAGACAAAATGTTACCTAGAAATTAATGAGTGCTTGAACTTTTCAGTTCTTAAGACAAGACTGAAAAATGCTGAAAGCCAAGTAATGTTAGGAAAGGAATATGATTATTGCCCTCTGAGAATTTTTCTAAGTTGCAAAGGTAAGTCCTAAGCCTACAGGTGGTGCCAAGGTTGACAAGCCTTAGTTTTACATAGATATAGAGGTACGCCTGGCTTGTGTTCATGAAACCCAGTTCCCCTGCTGTCTTCATTTTCTGTATTGACCCATCTCATCACCCAAAAGACCTAGCAGAAGAAGTACATTCTCATTTAAAAAAGTAAATCGAAACATTCTCCAAATACACTTTCAAAGCTAAAGCTTTCAGAGCATAAAAATAATTACATTATCAAAGATACATATACTCTGAAAATGAAAGGATGGTAAAAGAATTTCCACAAAAATCGAAACCTAAAACAAGCAGTAATAGTTGTACATCAGTTAACACAGAGTATGAGGCAAAAAAATATGACAAGAAACAAAGAAGGTCCCAATATAGTTGTAAGAGCATCAATTCAAAAAGCAGACGAAAAATATGTTAGTTTATGGTAAAGCAACTTTCAGGGATCATTTCTATAGTTCGCAACCATGTTTTATAAAAGAAATCATATTCATTGGAAATAATTTAACAAAACTAGCAGAGCTTGAGGCAGCACAAAATCTGATTCTAAAATACATGAACCTATCACAAACAAATACATACATAGAAAATAGAATATAAAGGAGACAAGTAAACCCACAGCCGACTGATTCATGTGGAAAGTACAAAAATTCACTGGGGAATTGACAAATTTTTCAACAAATGTTTTGAGAGCTCTGGAAATCTAGATACAGGAGACTAATGTTTTATGTATTGTTTGAAATTATAATTACATCATTTATTCTTTTCTTTTCTTCCCTCCAAACTCTCCCCATACTCCTTTGTACTCTTCTCTGAATAAATGGATGTGGTTATATATATGTGTGTATATATGTATAAGTTGTTGTGATATAATAGTATATATGACATTATTTGTTTCTAAATGCATAAATACAACATGTTTGGTCTGTATAATGTTACTTGTGTATATGTTTTCCGGGCTGTCCATTTGGTATTGGATAATCACTTGATGTGTTCTTCCATAGGGAAGAGTATTTCTTTCATTCGAAGGTTTCCTTAGTGGTCTTTAGTTATTGTATAAGGTTGAGGCCTCCTGGTACATCCACTTAGGATGCAAATTATTGTTATCCTTGTTCAGCTTATGCTTCGAAAGTCATAATGGTAAGACTTTATGAGCATAGCTTCTGACACTGCTAGGAGAATAAATTTCACAGCAAATTCCCTGATTCTCTGACTCCTACAATATTTTTTTTTGTTGTTTCCTCTTCTACAGTATTCCCTGAGACTTACACTTGGGAGAGGTTTTGTACATGTATCCATTGGAACTGGGCCATATAACTTTGCATTTTATAGGTTGTAAGATATTTTTGTTTTTGTTTTTCTGTTTGTTTTTTGTTTGTTTGTTTGCTTTTTACATTTTTTTACTTTTTTATTGGAAATTTTATGTATTTACATTTCAACTGTTATCCCCTTTCCCACTTTCCCCTCTGTAACCCTCCTACCCCATCCCCCTTACCCTGCGTCTGTAAGAATGCTTCCCTACCCACCCACCATTCCCACCTCACTGCCCTGGCCTTATCCTATACTGGGGCATAGAGCTTTCACAGGACCAAGGGCCTCTTGTCCTACAAGGCTGATGTCCCAAAGGCTGTCCACTGGTACATATGCAGCTAGAGCCATGGATCCCTCCATGTGTACTCTTTGGTTGGTGGTTTAGTCCCTGGAAGCTCTGGGGGGTCTGATTGGTTGATATTGACATTGTTGTTCTTCCTATGGGATTGCAAATCCTTTCAGCTCCTTCTTTCTTTAACTACTCCATTGGGGACATTGTGCTAAGTCCAATGGTTGGCTGTGAGCATCCACCACTGTATTTGTCAGAATATGGCAGAGCCTCTCAGGAGACAGCTCCTGTCAGCAAGCACTTCTTGGCATCAGCAATTGTGTCTGGATTTGGTGTTTGTATATGTGATGGATTCCCAGGTAGGACAGTCTCTGGATGGCCTTTCCTTCAATCTCTGCTCGACACTTTGTTCCTGTATTTCCTTTAGACAAGAGGCATTCTGGGCTAAAAATTTGGAGATGAATGAGTGGCCCCTACCCCAACTGGGGGCCTTGTCTAACCTCTGGATATGGTCTCTACATGTTCTCCCTCCTCTTTGTTGGGCATTTTAGCTAATGTCATCCCTGTTGGGTTCTGAGAGATTCTTGCTTTCTTGGTATCTGTGACTTGCTGGTGGCTACTCCCAGTTCCCCATCCCCCACTGCTGCACACCTAGTCATCTCCACCGGATGCAAAGTGAAGTTTTCTTTTATAAAAAAAAAATTGAAATATATCTTTTAATACAATATAGTCTGATTATAGCTTCTCCTCTTCCAACTCCTTCCAGATCCTTTCCACCTCCTGATCTTCTAGATTTATATCCTTCTTTCTATCTTTCTCTCTCTCTCATTAGAAAATAAATAGGTATCTATTAAAAGAAAAAGGAGGAGGAGGAGGAGAAGGAGGAGGAGGAGAAGGATAAAGAAGAAGAAGAAAGAGGTTGTTTTATGCTTGATATTTAAATTGTTAGATTGGATTTTTGCTCTGGGGAGGAGTTATATCAGCCCAGATGTCACATAGTAAGATATCTTTAACATTCTTTAAATTCAAAAGTTACCTAATTTCAAGAAAATTATTATGATTCTATCTTCAGAGTTTTAAATTTTATGTACAATAGATTTTCAAGGTCTCAGAGTTGCATTCCACATACATGAAACAACATCTTTGTGTTGACACTTTCTACAGTATATATTTAAGCACTGTTTGAAATTTGATTTATGCAAGATCACAATATCATGAAAATAAAGCAATGGTAAATATAACTAAACCATCTGATAAAACTGAAGTACTTACTTAGAAGCTGACCAATATTAACTTCTAATACTAAATGGTTCACTTAACAATAATATAAAGACACCTCCTTGTCAAAGGATCATGCAATGACTGTGCTTCTCTGACTCTTTCACCTATTTTCCCCACGTCTCTTCTTTATGTAGCTCCTGTTATTCTGGACTTTTGGCAAGTCACTTTCTGAGTGGTTCATCCCTTTCTAATTTGTCACTTTCCTCTCAGCACATGGCATCCTTTGACAATTCTACTTGTGTTAAATGATATTTTCTTTCCAGAGAAAAATGATACTATGTCTTCTATCACAGAGAGAAGTAAATTTGAAAAGGCAATGGAAATTTAAGAGATTGTCAGCTACTGCCTAGGTGAGGAATTGTTATTTGTACGATTCCACACTCCATCCACGAACACATACTGAAGGATTTGTATTTCAGGAAGTGATTTTCAAATTATTTCTCCATGTCTAGGATTTGATAGCATGTATAAAAAGGATAGAAATTTTTTATTTACCATTCTCTTTATTGTGATAATTTATTAGCAATACTTAGCATTTTAAATTTTGATAAATTTACTTTCATAGATTTCATAGAAGTTGAGGGATTAGTCAGGAAATTCTATCTTCTTAATCATTTATACATTTTTAGCAGAGATTAATTCAGTCAAAAGATTCACAGATTGTTTACCTCTCTTCCAGGTTTATGATCCACAGAATATACTATCAATGTAAATACATAACTTAATAGCTTTGGCATGTGACTATTTAGTTGGCAGAATCACAGCTTGCTAGAATAAAGGCTCTGATTATCCATGCTTTTTCTGAGCATTTCTGGTGCTGCCCTTGGTGGTTTGTATCACAGTTTAAGCTGATGTCTCTTTCCTCTGATATTCCTATGCATCTTGAAAGATCTGATTGATTGACTTATGCTCTTTCATGCCTTGCCAGTCTAGAACCCTGACAGAACTACAGCACCCACTTGGTGAACCTTTAGCAAATGAATGAACACATAAATTTGGAGACTTCACTTTTCATTCATTTCCCCAGACAAGTGATAAAGTCATAACTTATACTTTGTTCTTGTTTATTATTCATTACAACACCTCCTTATTATTTACTAAAATCTCTGGTTGGCATAACTTCTGAGCTGAAACATTTTTATTTGGCTTTAGAAAATTCTCTCCTTTTATAGAGTTTACTTTTTTCTGAAAATGGAACTAGGCAATTAGTCTTTTTCTGTCTACACGATCTGAGATTTTCAGAATATTTCTTAAAACCATTCATCAGATACAACAAGCTTTATTTTAATAAGCTAGCACATCTTGGAGAAACATATTATTACAAATCATATTTAATATTTTATTGGTTAATGAGTGAACACAACTAGTTAAAGTTTATAAAATATTTGCTGTATAAGAGAAATTGTTGCTGGGCGGTGGTGGCGCACGCCTTTAATCCCAGCACTTGGGAGGCAGAGGCAGGTGGATTTCTGAGTTCGAGGCCAGCCTGGTCTACCAAGTGAGTTCCAGGACAGCCAGGGCTACACAGAGAAACCCTGTCTCGAAAAACCAAAAAAAAGAAAAAAAAACAAAGAGAAATTGTTTTGTCACAGAATTTTAGATAACTTAATCATTTAGAAGGAGAACCTCTAATATTTAATAGAGGATTGTTATAATTTTAAGGTTGCTTTGTGCTAAAGTTTATCAACTATTAACAGTTTCTGCTTCTAACATCTGTTTTTTTCATGCCTGGGAAATCTTTCTTCTAAATCTTATGTGCTGTTAGCAAAACAAAAGTTCTGAGATAAGGATAGTCATTTCAAGGCTATTTAAGAATAGATTAAGTAAAGTAGGTTATACAATCCTAAATATACAACAGAGAAAGATATGTATCAGGGTACTTTGAAATTAAAGAAAACCCTGTGTTTGACTCTTGATTAAGTACCGTATTTGGAGTACATAAAATAGATACTAAGCCTGACTTTTATGAATAAACTATTTTTAAAATAACTTTATATAGTCATATAAATGAGCCATATTTCGTTCAATGACTGCTCATGAAAATGCAAGATAACTATTGTGCAACGTTACCAACTAAAAACGAATGTTCCTAAAACTCCCCGAGTCAGACCTCAGTTAGCACAAAAGAAAGAAAGGAAGAAAGGAAGGAAGGAAGAAAAAGAAGGGAGGTAAGGAGGGAGGGAGAGAGGGAGAGAGGGAGGGAGAGAGGGAGGGAGGGAAGAAAGAAAGGAAGGAAGGAAGGAAGGAAGGGAGGAAGGAAGGAAGGAGGAAGGAAGGAAAAGAAGGGAGGGAAGGAGGGAGGGAGGGAGAGAGGGAGGGAGGGAGAGAGGGAGGGAGGGAAGAAAGAAAGAAAGAAAGAAAGAAAAAGAAAGAAAGAAAGAAAGAAAGAAAGAAAGAAAGAAAGCAAGCTGACAGCATAGTTTGTTATCATTAGCTGTGGCTGAATTCTGTTCATGATGCCTTTCTCTATATTATTGAGCAGACCTGGATGATCTTGATTTCATTTGCTTTAATCAGATGTCTTCTAAAACACTTCTGTTAGTATTTGGTTTGAATGAAGCCAATTTATTAAAAGTGTTAGATGTTTCCACTTAACACAGTCTGAATAGCTAAAAGGGAAACGATGGCACAAGCATAAACTAGCATAATAAATCAAAGGACAACCTTTTCCTTCTAAACATTCCCAAGGTTAGTTTTCATCTTAATAAAATTGCTGATCTGTCAACTGATCAAGTGTAAATACACTGTGTGGCCTGTCTCAATGAAAAGAAAGATGCCAACAATAATGAGAAATAACTCCTGGGAACATTGTCTAAAAAAAAATTTTTTTTTGTTTTCTGTTTAGGCTTTTGTACACTGAGAATCCCTTTCTTTCTTCAGAGTAAATTTCCAATTGATTAAGAATGAAAAGAACTTAGCAGAAACACATCTTTAAGTGGCACAGAACAACAGACCATTGTGGTAAATAATGTTTTCGGATCTACTTTAGATTTCAATGAAGAAAAAAATTGATTAGATATCTTCCAATTTCTCAAGGAACAAGAAAGTGCTTTGTGTATTTGACATATTTTGTAAAGAGTGTCATTTGAAGTTAAAAAATAAAAGTACCAATAAGTCATTAACATCATAATGATCTTGAGAATGTCCCTGTCTTAGTTAGGGTTTTACTGCTGTGCACAGACACCATGACCAATGCAAGTCTTATAAAGGACAACATTTAATTGGGGCTGGCTTACAGGTTGAGAGGTTCAGTCCATTATCATCAAAGCAGGGTTGGTGCAGACAGAGCTGAGAGTTCTGCATCTTCATATGAGGGCTGCTAGGAAAATACTGACTTCCAGTCAGTTAGAATGAAGGTTTAATAGCCCAGACCCATAGTGACAAACATACAACAACAAGACCACACCTACTCCAAAGGGCCACAACTTCTAATAGTGTCACTCCCTGGGCCGAGGTTATACAAATCATCACAGCCCCTGTGAACTTCATACAATGCAGAGGAGACAGAGACATTCTCTTTAGAGTCATGTATAAGCTTTACACTATCAGTTTTACATTTACAAATAATGAGCATTTTTTTTAAGTTCCTTCAGATATCTACAGTGACAGCTACATGACAACTCTGACTTCATCTCTGGTGAGAAAAAGAAAAAAAAAAAAAAACCTCTCTAAAACGGATAAGAAACCCACGTAGTACCATATCATATCTACTCAAAATAAAACCTTTAAACAGAAAGATGACACAGCAAGTTTATGTTTTAATTAGTCCTAAACCTCTTTCTAAACAAAGTAGAAAGAGAATATCTCTATCCTGTTTATCCTGCACATGATGTCTGACCCTGTTTGACCTCATGTGAGTTGACTGGTTAGACAAAGTATATTTTGCTGAATATACTTCCATTTCAGTAAGTTACTTGCCTAAACATTCCTAAACTTCTATGAGCATCATTTATTATGGAAGAACTCCAAACTCCAACTCCAGATAAGCATCCTATGAATGCTTTTCAACATCTGTAGAGGTATGCAAGTCACATTATCAGCAAAAATGCTCAATTTGTATAAGAATGCCTAAGCCAGAGGTTTGACCTCCCCTCATTGAGCACATGCTAAAAGCTCTATAGAAGACATTCAATATGAAATCATTACAGCTTTTATTCAGTCAAAAGTGTATCTACAGATTGGAGCACATATTTTGTGCCAATGATGAAGGGCAAATCATTGAGAAGTTTAATCCAGTATTTCAATTCAATATGTATCTGTTAATGCTGATGTGCAATAAAGAGTATTCCAAACATTAATATTCTTAAGTCATAATGTGGTCCACAAGGTTTCGTTAACGTAAGAGATTTTGAATACTTTTATCTAGAAATATATCACCATAAGAAAAGAAATAATTCATTTACTGTACAAGTTATGAAACAAAAAAGCAGGGCTAGAGAGACGGCTCAGTGCTTAATAGCTTAATAGTGCAGTCAGCTCTTTGAGAGGTCCTGAGTTCAATTCTCACAACCAAATGGTGGCTCACAACCATCTGTACTGGGATCCGGATGACCTCATCTGGTGTGTCTGAGGACAATTACAGTGTACTCACATAAATAAATAAATAAATAAATAAATAAATAAATAAACAAATACGTCTTTTTAAAAATCAAACACCACACACACACACACACACACACACACACACACACACACAAAGAAATATCTTCAGAATGTTAGGGTCTTTACAACCAAATGATTACATAAAATAGCTACACCAATTTTCTTTGTTTCATGCAGATATACAGAAAATGTAAATGTCCTAATAAGACTTATTTTCACTTTGTGTATTTAAAATGTCACTCAGAATTTCTGGACATTTAATTTCTAATATCTTTTCTCTCTTTTCTCCCTTCCTTCCTTCCCTCTCTCCCTTTCTTTCCTCTCTCTCTCTCTCTCTCTCTCTCTCTCTCTCTCTTTCTCTCTCTCTCTCTTTCTCTTTTTTCCTTCATCTTTCTTTTCTCTTTTGGAGACTATAGTCTCACTATGTAGCCAGGATGACCCTCTGGAATACCTCCTGAGAACTGCCGTCACACTCATCTCCTACTGTTTTGTGATTGTATGGTCTCATCTCTACTGCAAATTCAACTTCTCTGTCTTGTACATTGCATTTTACAAAATATAAATATAAAGACCTCTACTGTCCTCCATATAGATTTGAATATAGATGAAGGAAGAGGAGAAAAATGAAGAGAGATAGAGATTTACTTTCTGAAAATACAGCATAATCACTCATCCTATTCTAGAAAGGAAGCTGACAACTAAATATTGTAAGAGTAAAATATACCATTTACTAATAAAAAACAAAAATTAAAAGGCATTGAAAATGAAATCACATCATTATTTTTTATAATACACACATGTACCTTGTTATTTAAAATTGGAGGTATGGTACAGCACTATACTGATATATTGTTATTCTCTTATACACCTTTATCCTGAATTGTAGAAATGTAAATACTAACTTAAACACAGTTATTCTTTTTTATATAGAAGGGTTTTATATTACTCATTAAATGTGTTATTTAATGAATAATAATACATTTATTGTAGAAATAAAAATTGTTCTTACTGAAAACTGAAAAAAAAAAAAAACTAGAATGCCATTTACAGCTGATCAACTAAAATGTAATGCTACCTCATGGTCTTAGGAATTAATTTAGTTAAATAGAGCCCAAGTACTATTGTACTAGACATCTTAAAAGTGCTATACATTTCCATATGAGATAAAGATACAGTTATAATATACATATACAAAGTAATTAATATATTCCATATTTCTATGAATTATAAAATATATCAATTACCCAATAGTATATAGTATCTGAGGATAATTTATATAGTTATAAATAACACAAATCTTTTTATTTTCTATAATTGTCACTACTCACAGACACACACTACTATTTGTGTGTGTGTCTGTGTATGTGAGAGATTCTCATGATTGCCTCTTTGAAGTTAATGTTTTCTTGATGGCTTATATGAGTTTGTTAAATGTTAAACCAATTTAATCTTTGTAAAACTTCTTTCACATTTCTCCAAATCATGATTTTGACTATTTCTTATATTTGATTCCATTTTATTTTCTTGTACTTACAGTTCTGGTATACAGAAAGTTTTGTTAAGGCACCCATCTAAAACATCAAGTTGTTTAATCTCTGCAGTTGGCATTCTGACAGTGTTAACAGTACCACAGCTCTTCCTAAGGATTCGTGAAAGTAACCATTTAACGTCAAACAAGAGAAGTGCCCAATACTTGAAAGTCAATATTAACAAAAGCAGGGACTGAAATATGTTGCTACACAGCACACAAAATGAAATTATCTTCATAATGAGCTTGGGGGCAGTTGTCAATCCCCAAAGTAATAGTTGTCTGGACAGTGTGGTTGGGAATGAATGTGGACTGTCACTGGAGTTGGCTCTTCTCCTGCTTGTAATGCTGCAGTCTGACTTCTTTCTTTTTTTCTTTCTTTCTTTCTTTCTTTCTTTCTTTCTTTCTTTCTTTCTTTCTTTCTTTCTTTCTTTCTTTCTTCTTTAACCACATGTAGGTCTTTTGTTCCTAGATGGGCAAAACTCTATTCTTAGCTATTCAAATAATAGGCTGAAGAGTTCATCTCCTAAAGATAGAGTTCAATATATGTTAACAGAGTCTGCAAAGAATCAGAGATGACAAAGCAAGAACAGTTTTCCAGGACAGAGGTGGAATTTGATTAATTGAATGATTCCTGATACATGATCCTAACAGAAAAAAAAATAGAAAATTGAGGTAACATATATGCTAATGAGCTTGATATGATCCTATCATAAGGTATACATGGACTGAAATATCATAATGAATCTCCTACATGCGTACAGCAAATATGAACTTATATGAAAATAACATCGTTATATGTATGTTTTGCTTAGTTCAGTGGAATGAGTAAAATCTTACATGAATTAATATAACTCCTCCTAGAAAATACTTGGGCAGTTACCTTGCCATGTGGTAAGAGAAGAGCCACTGGGCACTGACTGAGCTACTCCAGAAGGCAATGCAAGGACTTCAGGAGCACTCACATCTTCTCCTTTATATTCTCCAAATCCTGTGATCACTTTTACCTTTGGACTAGCCCTTGGTGGATTGCATAAAACCTGTAAAAGAAAGATTTGTTCTGTATAAGTAATTGATACTTAAGTATGCTCTCTCTTAATTTAAAAAGAAGATGTTACAATTAAACCAGACACATTGAAACAGTTCTTTAGAGGGTGTGAAACTGAGGTCATGGGAAAATCTAACTAGAGTACATTTCTGCCACCATAGGTCCCAACACATTAAGGTTGGACCCCTAAGAAAGTAGTTTTTATTTGGGTTTTTTTTTTTCTTTTTAGGGATTTATAACTCTTCTGTGCGCCTCTACTGTACATTTATTACAGGATATTTTCCTTGAAGTAAGTTTGTATTTAATAATTTTGAAGTATACACATTATTAACTGTTGAGAAGCTATGCTATTTTATATTCAAATGTGATTTGATTTTTTTTTTGTATGTGGAGAGCTTTTGCTTAGAAAAACAACATTCCACATCATAAATTATTCAAGAGACAACTCCACTGACTTACATGTTTCTTTGTAAATGTTCTCTTCTCTCAAGTATGCGGGCTGCTACTAACCTTAGATGTATATTTTATTTCAGATAAAGTATGCAAAAATCTCAATATTATATAATGTAATGTACTTTCATTGGATAGATGCCTTAAGAATGTCTTGACCTTTCAAATTACAATGTATAATATTTCCTATAAAATATACAGTTTCTGCACATGGAACAACATGAGGGCCTTTGAATTTGAGTACAGAATGGTTAATCAGACTAACTCACTAGCATGTACATTCACTCTTCAACTCATATTTAACAAGTTATTTAAAATTTTAAAATAGAGCTCAGCTCATAAAATATCTTGATAGATTTAAGAGATGCAGATGGTGAATCTGTTACTGTTAATCTTTACTGTATCTATATCGTGAATAATGGGACAAATACAGAAAAGCAAAGAGAGTTGGGGAGACAGATCAATGAGTAAAGGAGATTGCTACACAAACAAGGAGACCTGCATTACTTTCCTTAGCAATCAAATAAAAATCCGATTTGGATTTTATGGGGCACAGGAACAATACGGTTATGCAGACATGCAGTCTGACTGGCTACCGTTCTAACTTCACAGAAAGACTTTGTATAAGGAATAAAACAGATGCCACTCAGTATCCTCTGCTGGGTAGTGTGTGTGTGTGTGTGTGTGTGTGTGTGTGTGTGTGTGTGTGTGTACACAGGTACACATGCACATACATACAAAACACACACACACACACAAAACCATGCACACAAAAGAGAAAACAAAATCATTAATGCAAAAAACACAGAAATCATTTATGTCAATATTTTAAACAAGTTTTTATATTGGTTTAGTTTTATTTTATTTAATTATTATATGTTTTGAGACAGAGCCCATCAATATAGTACTAAATATCCTAGAACTTACAATGTACAACAGGCTGTTCTCTGACTCACAGAGATCTTCCTGCCTCTCTCTTCCAAGTTCTAGGATTAAAAGGATGTACCACCACACCCAACCTTGCATTTATTTGTTTTAAAAGTCAATGTGAAGAATTAGATTGTTAAAAAGATTAATGTATTTATAATTAACCACTATCAACAGTTTGATAGATTTAATGACATAAAAGACAAAGAAATAAAACTACTGACATAATTGAAAATCAATACAGACTCTATCTAAAAAAGACTTTTGCTTCCTGAAGAATCTTTTCCTGAAATTATCTTTCCAAATTTGGGAGTATAAAAGGAATGAAAAAATTAAATTTCCACTTTGGAAATGCAGGGCAACTTGCTGAAATTATGATTCAGTGACAGAAATAAATGCATTCAAAACTGTGTGAGTATAATTATGTACCACAGGTAGTAAATGTCATCTTATGTTTCAGTGATTTTATGGATATCAAACTCATCTGTATGCTATTTCTAATAGCAGTTTTATGACCAAACTAATAAATATAGGAAACTGTTCTGATTTTAATAATACATGGTTTCTTATGGTGGTAGTTTATTTTGGCTAATGTAAAATGATAAATCTGAAGGCTAAGGTTAAAGTCTTGAAGATAATTTAAAATACAGAATGAAATCCTTGTCCTAGATCTTCCTAAAGTCATTATTGCATTTTTGGAAAGTATACTTTAGGGGCTTCTTTTCCACTTCAAAGTTAAAGCCATTAAACTTACTGTTCCGTGTAATAAATTAATAAACAAGAATAGATTAGCCAAATGATATGGAGCGTTGCCTCTCTGCAGTTCCTCTTGCTCTCATCTCATTCATTGTTGTTTCTCTCCTGGGAAGTGGTGAAAAGTTCTATTTAAATTTAGATTGAATAAAGTGCTCAGTAAGACATTTCAGAATCCCAAAAGGGTGATATGTGGGAGAGGGAGAGAGAGAGAGAGAGAGAGAGAGAGAGAGAGAGAGAGAGAGAGAGAGAGAGAGAGAGAGAAGATGATTTTCCCCTTTGTAATACACTGGCATGTGACCAGCTTTGTTGAGTATGACTGCCAGGTTAACACTGGCAGGGGTTGAGCTCCTGCTCGAGCTGAGGAAGCAGCCCAGAAATGATCTCAATAAGCATCAGCTTTCTCTTGTGCCTCAGTGAACTCTCAGACTGACCTTCCTGTGAGCCCTTGTTTTTGACTTGAGGATATTATTCACATTTTTTATGTGCCAGGGAGTGAAAAATCAGCATAGCCACCACTAAGCAGCTTTTCTTTGCACTGACAGCTCTTCCTGGGCCTCTAGTCACACAGTGACTTCCACATGGATGCATTTTGTCACAAAGAGGAGTTCAATCCTTGCTGTCTTCAGCTAAGGTGAGTCCTGGCATCAACTGAATAGGCAACAGACAATCAGACCATAACAGTAAGTGTAAACTCAGAAAGTCCCAAGTCTATCAGCCCAGGTTGTATATGCATGTTAGGTATCAATATGACCACTTAATAGAACACTAGTGTAAAATAAAATAATAATTCAACTATGCAACTTTCTTCTCTACAAGATGTGGCCTATGAGGCAAGAGAATTTGGACAGTCTATTAAAGTTAGAATCATTTTGTTTGTATTAATAAAATATCTTAAAATTTTTGAAAGTTAATCTTCTAGAAAGCATTCGAACTGATAATAATATTCAAGTGCTATTCAAACTTCTACCATGACGTTCTTTATGCCTATTTCTCTGTATCCATAGATAAAGTCTCTTCCAATCATTTATTCTCTTTCTTGTGACAGTCATTGAACTTAGGTTATACCTAAGAAACAAATTCATATTAATAAAAAATAGAAGAAAAAACAAAACACCTCAAAAAAAAAAGAGTTTGAAGCTTGAACATCATAAGTAAATTCTAGAAAAAAAAATCACAGGCCCACAAAAATAATATCTTTCTTATTGCTGTTATGTTACTAGGTACAAAACCAATGCCTTCTGATTCAGTTGCATTCAACAGCTACTCACCTTTCCCAAGGTATTTGCCTATGAAAGGCAGTCTCCACATGCATGGTCTCACTTTCTTACTTTATCTGGTTATCACATACTCTTAGTCACTTGAGCAGGACATATTTATGGAGCACCTTCAACAGAATGTCAACATTTACAATATTGAGAGAATGAATGTAGTATATAAATATTTAGGATTTCAACCTACCTGGGATTTGCATTCTAGGGCAGTGATTCTCAACGTTCCTGAAACTATGACCCTTTAATACAGTTTCTTATGTTGTAGTGACCCCTAACTGTAAACTTATTTATGTTACTACTTCATAATTATAATTGTACTAATGTTATAAACTGTAGTGTCATTATTTTTTGGAGTTAGGGGTTGACAAAAGGTCTAACATGTTGATAAACCTGATTTTCAAGTCAAGAGAAAGAAAAGTCCATGAAAGTAAAAATACTATTATTGACAATTTGTAGTTGAGATAGGATTATGCAAGGGCTTGAGACATGGAACGTCTTGAGGAAACTGTTGCTGAACATGTCAAATGCAGTGCATAGCACAGTTTTTAAATTTGTTCTTCTGTTGAGAAACATCAATGTTGTTTCAAATTTGTACATATTATTAATACAGTATCAATGAAATATGGTTGAGCAACTGTCTCTGTGACAGGATGGAGCTTCCATTAGATATATGCCCCAAAATGGTAGAGTTGGATCTTGAGACATGGATTCCCAACTTTCAGAGGAACCACAATAGTGGCTGTACGAATTTGCACTCCCACCATTCATGAATGAGTGTCCCCCTTACCATACATTATCGCTAACAGAAGCTGTCATTTGTTTTATTGATTCTAACCATTCTGCTGTGTGTAAGATGAGATCTCAAAGAAGTTTACATTTGCATTTCCCATTTTATGTTGAGGTTGTTGATCCATTCACAGTTAAATTTTTGTGTAGGATGTTAAGTATGGATCTATTCTCATTTTATACATATAGAAATTGAGTTGGACTGGCAATATTATTTGAAAAAGCTATCTTTCTTCCAGAGTGTATTTCTGGCTTCTTTATAAAAAAGCACACATGAATAGGTATGTAGATTAATGTCTGGATATTCAATTCTGTTTCATTTATCAATGTGTGTTTGTGTCAATATCATGATTTTTGTATTAGTATATTTTTGTAATACAACGTGAAGTCAGGGATAGTGATACCTCCCAAGGGTCGTTTATATTTCAAGGTTGTTTTAGCTATCCTTTTTTGTCTTTTGTTTCGTGGTTTTTTTGGTTTTTTTTTTTTTTTTTTTGGTTTGGTTGGGTTTTTTTTTCTTTTGTTTTTTGTTTCTGTTTCAATATGATGATGAAAATTGTTCTTTCAAGGTCTGTGAAGAATTGTGTTGGAAATTAGATGGGAATTGGAGATCGCACTAAATCAGTAGGTAGCTTTTGGTAGGATGGATATCTTACCTATGTTAATGAGCATGGAAGATCTACTGACATCTTCTTCAACATCCAGTGCCTTGAAATTTTTATTATGCAAGTCTTTTATTTGCTTTATCAGAGTTTCTCCAACATATTTTATATTATTTGAGATTACTGTAAAAGGTTATTTGAGTTTAGCTTAAATAATTTATATTATTTGACATTATGGTTTCCCTGAATTCCTTATCAGTATATTTATCATTTTTAAGGCTACTGATTTTTTGTGAGTGAATTTTGTATTGGGCTCCTTCGTTTAAAGTGTTTATCAGCTGTCCAAGCTTCCCAGTGGAATGTTATGGTTTCTCATATATACTATCACATAGTATACTGCAAATAAAGATTTGATTTCTCCCTTTCCAGTTTGTATTCTCTTGATCTCATTCAGTTTTCCTAATGGAGTATTACTCAGCTGTTAAAAGGAATGAAAACATTAAACTTCCAGGTAAACAGATATAATTAAAAAATAATCATTCCGAGGGAGGTATCACAGACCCAGAAAGCAAAACATTATATGTATTTGCTTATATATTAGCTGTTAAGTCAATAATAACCAGGCTACAATTCTTAGAACTACACAGATAAGGTGTAAAGCAAGGAGCTGGAGGGTCATATATCTCTTTGGGGAAAGGAAATAAAATAGATGAATAATAGAAACAAGTGATGATGTGGAAGGGAAATAGAGACTAGAGAGTGAATATGGGGAGAGACAACTAAAATTAAGGGTAATTTGAGGGTTGTTATGTCAACAGAATAGAGTAGAAACTTCCTAAAAGATCATCTTCTATATCTATATCTATACAATAGATAGATAGATAGATAGATAATGATAGATAGATAGATCTATCTCTATCTCTATCCTATCTTATCTCTATCTCTATCTCTATCCTATCTCTATCTCTATATCTATATCTATATCTATATCTATCTATCTATTATCTATATCATATCTAATCTATCTATATAATATATATATATATATATATAATATATATAAATAAAGACTAATGACATTGCCAATTAGTAGGAATGAGATAGTCCCAATTGGCCATATCTTGTCAGCAACTGTAAGATTTCAGTACTAGGATTACATCTAATTGAGTTGTTAGCCAAAGGGGTCTCATGGAGTTTTCAAGAATTCAGACTGTTGGCAAGGCAATAGCTCTGCACAAACTGAAGACCAGGCCCTGTTGCTGAAAACAAAACCTACACAAATCAATGAACATGGAGAATTCAAGGTAAGCCTAGATAGAGCCTTCACCCATATGTTCTAGAATCTTTAGAACAGAAAGGTCCTCTTCATGCTAGCAAAAGACAAATGAAAACACCAGCCCAGCCACAAGCCCTTTCATCTATGATGGTGTCCTACCTGCAACTGTTCAATCGAGGACAAAGTTAAGAGAAAATCAAAACTACAGAGTAGAAGAAAATCATTTTAATACCTAGATCAAGTTTAGAATACTTACAAGTCAAGAAAAATAGTTTAAAACACCCTCCAAAATATCAAAAAGTAGCCGCATAAAAATAATTAAAATGGCCAAATGATATGAAAATATTAATAACTTCTGAATTTGTATTAAATTTAATATTAAGCCTGTTTGCATGGGTGTGTCAAGATAGGTCAATCTGTAAAATGCCTGCCCAGCAATCTGAAAAACCTGAGTTTCCAAGGCCTGAGTGAAAGCCCAGCATGGTGACATGCATCTGTAAAATGTAGGGAGAAAGAAGCTTAGCACGCTGGCCTATCAGACTAGCCAGTTGAAGAGCTTCAGCCTTCATGCTAACTCCATTTCATAAAGTAAAATCAAGTATGATAGAGAAAAACAATTGATATACTCTACCCTTCACATGGACCTGCACACATGCATTTGCATAACTGCAGGCACACATATAAATGAATACACATATAAATATACACTCTCACACATACATCACACACTGAAAAAAAAAGAAATCTTTAGAATTTGCATGCAATAGTACTGCCTACACATAAAATTAATTAAAAGTTATTGACTTATGACCCAAAATCCAGATCTTCAGCAAAGATGTTGAATGATTGAAAATGTCATGTACTGTGTATAAATTTGATTTGATACAATCACTCTGGAAAACATTTGGCTATTTTTAGTAAAGCGGAATATACACACTGACTTAAGACTAGCAATTTTATGGCTTCCAGCTTTTTCCAAAGTCATGGATATATGTTCTCATTATATAAGTGTGTGCCACTGTGTATATACTCTCTTTAAAAAACAAAATTTGGAAGCAATAATTATCCACAAGAGAATAAATGAAATCTAATGATTTCAGGTAATTGAATAGTAAACAACAGGGGCCAGAGCTATGTCTTAGGAAACAGATGGTATAAGCAAAGTTTATATGATGTACAAGGTAAAAAGAGCTTTTTAAATTTTATTTTAAAGCATTGCAAGACAGATATACCCACTCAGAATATGCTAAACACACTTGTTTAGGCACCACAAACCTAGAGTACTTTGTTTCTTCAAAGAAAATATATATTAGCCTATGTTAATAGAGTCATATATGTTAATAAGGCACTCAAAATGTAAATGGATAATACAGATATATTGTTGAGAGAAAGGCAGCAGACTTTTAAGAATAGAGCATATTTAGGAGTGTGTGAATTCACATCTGGTTATGGGCTCCTTATAATATAGGTAGACACACACACATATACACACAATACACACACACACACAGTAGAAAAGATCAATACCTGCCAATTGTCCTCCGACTGACATGTGCAAATGAAGACATCACACAGACACACAGAGACAGAAAGACAGACATGTGCATATGTGTGTGCGTGTATGTGTGTGTGCACGTGTGTGTGTGTGTTGTGTGTGTGTGTATGTGTGTGTGTGTGAATAACAGTAATAATTAAAGACACTGAATTTGCAGAGAGAATAGGCACAGATGAAAGGAGTTAGAGCAGGGAAAGAGGTGTCTACAGTATAAAATGTCAAAGAATGACTTTTCCTGATGGAAGGTAATTAAAAGAAAAGTAATGCACCAGAGCTTCTGAGATGTGGACCAGTATTATACTTCATTCACTTAGCAAAAATTTCTGCACTATTAAACTGGTGGGAAATCTCAGTGGATAAAGACATTTGTTGTCAAGCCTTTTGATTCAAATATGATCCCGGAACTCCTCAACTTCTGGGACACACATGGTAGAAGGATAGAATCAACAAATGCCAATTGTCCTCTGACTGACATATACAAATGAGAATATCACACAGACACACAGAGACAGACAGAGAGATGCACACACACACATACGTGTGCACACACACACAGACATACACACATAGACACAAATAAAATCTGACTTAAAACTTTAAAAATGACGGACAAATATTTTTGTGCATGTTACATTTTTACCTTATTGAACTCAGAAAATTAAAATAAATTCTTATAAAATTCATCAAGAACAATTATCATAGAATTATTTTAAATTGATAATAACAGAAAAAAACTAACTGTCCAATGATAGATCTTTTTAAATATAGTTAAACCATAAAAAATTGTTTTACCCATATAATGAAATCTATGCAACCATAAAACAAACAACTTATAAAGGAATATTTACCTGTATAAAAAGAAAGAAATAGGAGAAACATCATAGGCTAACAAATAAAAGGTCCAGTTCAGGAATGGGTTACCTCCTTTGTAGATTTTGGCCATTAAGTTCCAATAGACTCCTAAACATTACAGTATATGGATAATGCCCATAGTTATCCTCCAGAACTTGATAGTAGGACGTTCTTGCTGAAAATACCACATACTTAAGCCATATATCGTGGTAAAATGAAGAATCTGTGACTAAAGGTCGCACTTTCTAGGGAAGAACCCACTGCTAGCATTCTAAGTAGGCATCCTATGAAATAGACGTCTAATGCCCCTTACTTCCTCTCTTCCTCACCTCCGCTAAGTGATACAGAGTGTTTATCAGGGAAGAGCACTCATGAGTCACTTGTTTTTGGTTCCTCATCCAGTCATGAATCATTGCACTAATTCATTTGCTGCAAGGAGGAGTGAACATTTTATAATCATATAAACATATACTTTGCCCTCAGCTCAGAGAAATATTCAAGAGGTGGCATTATTTCATTCTGCAGATGAGATTGTTTTCTGCTTATTATTGCTGTTTGTTTGATTGCTTATTTGCTCTTTCCATACATCCTTATTTTTTTGTCTGTCCATACATCTTTAAATGTAATTTGATTGCCAAAGAAGAAAGAGTGCTTTTAAATTTCTACTATATTAACTATGCTTGGGGAAGTTTGCAGTGGATGCTATAACTTGGCTGATCTCATACTGAAAGAGCTTAAGGAGATACTTTAAAAATGCTGCTAGTATCCACAACTATAGGAGTGCTCTATAAATACACTGCTGCTGGTCTTTCAGCATAAGATCTCAGCCTCAAAGAGATCTAAGACTTTACTGTATCAAAGGTATCACACTGACTTTGTCACCACTATTCATTTATAAGCATCACAAGCCCCTGGGGGTGATGGATGACTTCCCTCTCTTGCTGATAAAAAGAAGTTGACATTGCTTTATTATCTCCTCAAGGTTAAAAATCAATGATTTACCTGTGAAAACATCTGTTTGTAAGCATGTCTCTGCTTCTCTCAGGGGCCATATTTACATGCTGGGTTTTAAGCATGTCAAAATGAGAAGCTTAATTTTCATTTGGCCCATTTTCTTTTTTAAAGATGCCAGAATGGCTCTCTGTGAGGAAATGTCAGCCTACATCCATGTATTTGATCCATTTGTAATGAGAGTAAGACTTCCTCTCTTAAAAATTAATGACTAGCATCTCTCAGCTGGGAATATGAGTATTTATTCCACATGATTGGTGTTGAGTAAATGCCAGTCAGGGGAATTTATATGCAGAAAACTGTTGTGTGTACAAAGCAAGTGAAGTCCTGAATGGACATGTATCACTTGACATGTATGGCCACGTCAAAGACATAATGTCTGAGTCACAGTGACAAAATCTTTCCTGGATAAGGGACAAAGGGATAGCAAAGGTTTCCTGGCTGACACCAAGTGCTGTAGTGTGTGCTGAAAATGTCTACCATAGTTTTCTCTCCCAACATTTTAGGATCAGAAGAATGTTCTTTTATCAAGACTGCTCCTGAGACTAGCTAAACTTGCTTCTTTGTTCAGCTGTATGATGTAACATCCACCCATCCACACCCTGTTTAATTGTAGGTAAAAGACAAACTTAGCTTCAAGGTGAGCTGTGCCATCTCTCTCTGACTGCCCAGCCCACCACTTTCAGTTTTCTTTTAATATGTATCAGTGTGTCTGTCTTTTCTTCAGTCCCTTACAGCTCCAAATAGGTCAGTTTCTAGAGCTTGTACAAGCATGTAGCAATCGTGAATATTTTTTTAAATAAATAAATAAATAAAACCTATGAGGAAAATGTATAATATCCAAAAAGAGTTAAAAGTTTTCATATTGAGTTGATTACTTTGACTCCTCATATATATTTTAAAATAATGAACTGGACATGTGTGATGTCTTAATGAAAGATAGTCAGTGCAAGAAAGGACATTTTTGTTTAAGAATCTATTGTTACCAGAATCACACAGTGGGGAAATGCAAATGCTTGACTGTTTTTGTGCATAATCTTCATAATATGAGTTTCCAGAGAAAGCACTTGAAATCTTGTGGGAAAAAACTGAATGCATCTCCATGCAGAGTCGGTTCTTTACCAGAGATTTTGACCTTGGTTTTTCCATCTTCTATTTTACCTCACTCTTACACCTTGGTATTCCCGTGGACTCCCCTCCCGTACACTCAGAGATACCATCAACAGTTCCTGAAACATCTGAGAAAATCGCCTAGGATCCCAATTTCTCTCTCTTCCCTACTGCTAATAAATCACTTCATCTTCTTGTAGATGACTGATTGCATCCTGAGTCATAGCCATCAGTGTGTGACATCATACCATATGAACCTCACTTCACTCCTATCCTCCACGGACTTCCTCTCTAACTTGGGAAGAAGTCTAATGCTCACACTGCCACTCACGACAGTAGCAAAGAATACCCATTCATTCCATTGCAATATTGTTGAGAACAAGGAAAATTCATGACTTCTATTCCTACGTGAATGTCACCCTCTTCTTTGTGGTTATATCAGTAATCTGAATAGATGATTCAGATTATGTTTTGGCAAGCCTTCTTTTTTTTTTATTTAGGCTTATCTATAAATGGTATTATAGTATACTGAGAGAATTATGCACATTTAAATATCACTATTTCATCAATATGCTCTACTATACAAAAGAAAAAATCATAGCAAAATTCCTGCAAAAATAAAATCTAACAAAATTACGTTTGCTTAGGACCCTATTTTTGCAAACACTTATCATGTACCTATCATGTACTTATCAAACAGGTACTTTTCATGGTTAGTCGGATTTCTTCTTCACCTAGGTTGCTTAGGAAAAAGTGTATTTTCATGCATACTTGTATCTAAGGATGGGTTAAAAATATTTTTAGAACATTCCAAAGTACCTTTAAGCCTTTCAGATAAATGTTTATTGTGGCCTCTAGGAAATTTGGGTCATAATTCCACCTCCAATATTTGCAGATTTTTACCTTAGGCATGTTATTTAACCACCAGATCCTGCTATATCTTCTTCAAAAATAATATGAATGGCAAAAATCTCACTGTGAAAGGACTTTGAAAGGATTTAGAAGTATGACACATATATTTAAAGACAACAGACATTATCTGCTTCTACCTTCTTAATAATTACATTTATTCCCTCTAAACTTTGCAAATTTAAGTTCATTAAGCAAAGAGCACATAGGTTTATATGAGGTTATATTTTCTTTAAGTCAATGTTAGATTTGAATATTTGTGAATTATCTAATTTCTCAGTAAATATAAAGATACATCCAGCAGCATGAGATCATCTACTTAAATTAGTTCACCAACATCTTTTCCATATCAGTGTGGCTTGGATGAAAGAAGAGATTTTGTTTGGGTTTCTCCAGAAGTTTACCCTATTCCAATGATTTAATTAAAGGGAGATTTTCCTCCTCATCCTCCTGTAAAGTAGAAAAGTGAGAACATAAGGCATGCAGTCTCACATAGGACACCATTGATGAGATCTGGAAGCTAGTGTGGTCCAGATGGTCGGTCTTCATCCTTAAAAGACAAGAGAGCAAGAGGATTCACTACTAGTGCTCACCACTCATTGTGCATGCTTCTAATCTTTCATGGTAGAAACATATTTGGACTTCCAGTCTGACTCTGGCAAAAGTAGGATCATGGGGCCAGAGTGCTTCCTCAGACAAAATCACTGTGCTAGGTAATGAAAAAATCCATTTCATACTGGTGGTCAGGGCCAATGCTTGGCAGCATCTGCTGCATTTGAGACAAGATATAGATAGGAGGAAGCAAGGTTGGAATACAGGTGGTATTTGTAAATTTCTGTACAAAGGAAGATCTCCTAGTGAAAATAGAAAATTATCCTTAAAATTTGTTCCTGAAATAATGTCATAAAAAGGGTATTTAAAGGTAATTTGGATTTTAGAATCCCTATAAGAAATAACTAGGGAGTCCATTGCAATTGTAGAGTGAAATAGAAAATAAACAGAAAGGTTAAAACAATAATGCAAGTTTCCAAAGATATTTAGTACTATCCCAAATCCTCACATAATGATAAATTTTATTGCCCCATAATTCTGGTTTATTGAAATTTCAGTGTTTCAATAGCTCCAATGTGATACAAGTTTTTGTTTTTATGTTGGTCCAGGGAGCAGTAGAGGCCACTATACTCATGTAACATATAAAGAATGCCATAACTTGCACATCAAACTAATAAATTTTGCACTTTGAGATTTAAAACAAATACAAGGTCCTGAAAGGTCAGGATAAATTCATGTCTTAAATTATTAATTATCAAGTGTGAGCCTTTTCGTGTGTAAGTTTTGAAGAGTTTTAACTAGGCATGAGCAACATTATCAGGATACTGTCTTCCAGAATTGTCTCTATTAATTAAGCTCTGAAACTTAGTTATTACAATATAGAGTTATCCAATTTACACAGCTCATATTTGCAGCTATAAGTCAATGTTCTTTCTAGTTCCATGAAGAATCGGGTTTATAAAAATATTTAAATTGTTATTGAAATGCATATAATTTCTGAATATTAAAGCACAGACATGTAGAGAGGATCTTAGAACACAGCCTAGTTAAACAGAGATAAAATTTAAGCCCAGAGGGGTAAATGGAGCATTGTGGCCCCAAAATATATTTTGAAAAATAATTGCATAGACATAAGTCTGTACATGTTCAACATAACCAATTATATCAGAGTAAAATCTGCATCCCTGGGATATCTCTTTGCACTCTTGTGTACCTCGCATGTTTTTATAGAAAGGACACAACATGAAAATATTCTCTTTTTAAACATCTAAGTACAGAGTGCTACACATGTATGGGCACAGATCAGTAAAATAGATCTCTAAAAGTATCCTTGAGTAACTCAGAATTCACATGCAGTATGCAACAGCTTTCATGTCACTTTGACTCCAGCTCTTGAGATCCACTTTTACATATCCTTTGCTTTTTGTCCGTTTAAAAGCTTTAGGAACTTTGCATAGAGGAGCCATGATGTATCTGTCCTGTGAATACTTATTTCACGAACCATATTGACTTCTAATTTTATCTAAGGTATATATTATAAAATAAGAAATTTCTTTTTTGAAGCCAAATGTTGTTAATCAATTGTATATAAATAACACATTTTCTGTGTATGTTCACCATATATGTTCACATACACATATACATGTTTGGATTTTTCATGAACTGGTTATATGGGAATAGTATTGAAATTAAGATAAGAATGCAGAATACAGAACATACATATAAAAGCCATTTATCACAACATTGTATCTAGTATCATCCTGAATTATGATAATGTGATTTGAATGAACAAGACTTCTCATTCACGTCAGCTATATTCAACATATTACGTAAATTACAGCCAGGGCAATTATTTAGAAAGAAAAATAAAAAGCTTCCAAAATGAAAAGTAAAAGTAAATTCAATCTGATTAACATGTAAAAATCAGTTTATACTCTGCCTATGATTCACTTGTCCTTATCTAAGTTGGTACTGTCCGCCGAGGCTGCCTATTTAGTGACCTGTCCCCTGAATCTTCACCCAGCTGATATCCTGTTCTGAATGGTATCCGTACTCCACCTGAACACCTATGCTCCGGTGTCATTCCCTTCCCCACATCCTGCGTTTTTGTGTTTAAAACCCCTGTGTGAATAAGTAAATTATGATGTGATTTAAATAATTAAATAAATTTAAAAAAAGAAAAAATCAGTTTATACATGCTTATGAATAATGAACTACACAGAAGTCAAATGCAAACAATTCAATTTTAAATATCACATAAGGAGAATGTATAGGATTAAATTTAACCAGGAAATAAAACACTTGCACACTGGGATCAATAAATATTGAAAGAAATCAAAGGAAAAGTAAGTGAAAAGACAAACATTCTAGGGTTGATAAATTGCTCAAACTACTTGACTGATTTAGACACTCCAAAGCATTCCAAAGGTTTATTTTTATAAACATCAAAGCACTTTTAGCATTTACATAGAATCAGCAAATATATACCATGTGAAAGCAATCTTACAAAAGAAGAGCAAAGCTGGAGTCATTAAAATTGCTAGTTTAAAAGAGATTTCATCATACATTATATAAAATACATTAACATATATCATGCAAGCTATTTGTTTTTAAATACTTGTTTTTTCTCACTTATGATCTCAAATTTCCTCTAGTTGTGTATATATATATATATATATATATATATATATAAAATCTTCAGGGAAACACCTAAGAGGAGATCCCAAAGTGATATGATTTCAAGTTTTTTCCCACAATGTGTGTTATTAAGGATTAGCTGATTTAAGCAAGCTGATTAAGCAAGTGATCAAGTGATTTAACAAGATTTTCAAGCCAAAGAACAAACACAGACACTTTTTTTGTAACATTAAAAGCATGACCATTGTGAATATGAGATGATATAACACCTCTCATCTCCTGAGACCTCACTCTTGCAGTTACTTATGCAGTTGTTTGTGGGGCGGTGGGCTGTGGGAAGCAGCTGGGTGCCTGGTTGAGCAAGCCTTGAACCCCGGACCTTTACCAGGACAGCAGGTGTTCGGCGCTGCCCCCAGGCCCTGGTTCTTTTCATTCAGCTTCGGCCCTCCACAGCCTCTCCCAAAGAGAGGTCTATGACTATCAGTCACGAGGAACAGTGCCTCAGGCCCTCCCACATGTAGATGAGGTATCTCTAAGCTCTCCGACCAAGCCAATAGGCATTATCTGCCAGACCCTAACCCACATGCAGATGAGGTATCTCCAAGCTCTCCGACCAAGCCAATAAGCGTTATCTGCTGTCAGACCCTAACCCACCCTGAAACTGTATATAAAGGCTCTATTCGGGAGAAGTAAAGGTGTGTTCGAGAATCATCTTGGTGTCCAGGAGTTTTTGTCTCAAGAGCTGTAACACTTAGGGAGAGATCCGCTCTCCCGGAACCTTCCTGGGGCACCAAGCTGCTTCCTTGCCTGCTAGCCGGCTTCTATCGGCCCAGCCCGGGCGGCTCAGCCTGGAGAGACAGGTGCAGCGCCTGGGAGTGACCGAGCTGTGACAGTGGAGACTCGAGCAGAGGCAGCAGCGGAGGCAGGCAATCTCTCCTCCCTGCTTGCACTCGCACCCTTTTGGCCCAGACCTCTCACACCAGGCTGGGCTGAAGACCAACAGACAGCGGAGACGTGGGTAGAGGACCCTCCCTGCTCTCACTCTGTCCTCAGCCGGGAGATCATTGTGGGACACCCTCCAGAACCGGGGACCCACAGTTGTTTGTCCACTTGTTATACTCTATGGAAGATGCACACTGGACTGGGATATAGCAAATTCCCAAAATTAAACATAAAAAACACTGAAGCCCAACATTATTAAAAACCAATGGCTAAAAAGGTAAGTAGTATGAGAAATATTTAAAAATAACATGTTAATTGAAAGTCAATATGCAGTTAAGTACACGCTATGACAATATTATCTCAAAACATTCCATAAAATGAGAAATTGCGGGCTGTAGACAAGGCTCAGCATTAAAAAGTAATTTCTGTTCTTTCAAACTGCACGAACTCTGCTCCCAGCAACCACAGCAAGCACCAACCAACTTCCTGTGCGTAACTGCAATTTCAGGGATCCAACAAATTCTTCGGTCCTCTGCAGACGCCCATATGCACATGATACACATAAACTTATGCAAGCACACACACATGAACATAATAAAATACTTTGTATTCACAGAGAAATTTTATAGTTTTATTTCTTCATTTATTTACACTCCAGATTTATTCCACCCCCCTACCCACCCTCTGACTGTTCCACATCCCATACTTCCAACCTACCTCCCTATCTCTACTAGGATGTCCCGATCCCATCACCCGATCCCACTTGACCTCTAAACTCCCTGGGGTCTCCAGTCTATTGGTTAGGTGCATCATCTCTGATTGAACACAGACCCAGCAGTCCTCTGCTGTATATGTGTTGGGGGCCCCATATCAGCTGGTGTATGCTGACTGGTTGGTGGTCCAGTGTTTGAGAGATCTTGGGGGTCCAGGTTAATTGAGACTGCTGGTCCTCCTACAGAGTCTCCCTCTTCCTCAGCTTCCTTCAGCCTTTCCCTAATTCAACACAGGGGTCACCAGCTTCTGTCCATTGGTTGGGTACAAATATCTGCATCTGACTCTTTCAGCTGCTTGTTGGGTCTTCAGGAGGACATTCATGATAGGTTCCTATTTGTGAACACTCCATAGCCTCAGTAATAGTGACAGGCCTTGGAACCTCCCCTTGAGCTGAATCCCACTTTGGGCCTGTCACTGGACCTTCTTTTCTTCAGGCTCCTCTCCATTTCCATCCCTGTAGTTCTTTCAAACAGGAACAATTATGGGTTAGAGTTTTGACTGTGGGATGGCAATACCCTCCCTCATTTAATGTCCTATTTTACTGCTGGAAATGGACTCTATAAGTTCCCTCTCCCTACTATTTGGCTCCTCAGGAGACATTTTATCTTTAAAATATCATGGATAGCTATAAATGATTTCACTTTCTGAATCCTAATTCTTTTCATTTTTACACTACTTCTATTTTAAAATATTCACAACGGAGTTTATCTAGTTTCAATGTCTAAATATATACTGTTTTGTAAATAAATAAAATATCCAATAAAAATAATAAAGGTTTAAAAAAAGAAAATATAAATATGTATGTCCATTGCAGATGGTTGTGAGCCACTGTGTGGTTGCTGGGAATTGAACTCAAGACCTTTGGAATTGCAGTCAGTGCTCTTAACCACTGAGAGATAAATGGGACCTCATAAAACTGGAAAGTTTCTGTAAGGCAAAGGACATAGTCAACAAGAAAAATCAGTAACCTACAGATTGGGAAAAAAAATCTTCACTCATTCCACATCCAATAGAGGGCTAATATCCAAAATATATAAAGAACTCAAGAACCTAACCACAAAAAACCCAAACAACCCAATTAAAAAATAGGGTATAGAACTAAGCGAAGAATTCACAACAGAGGGATTTCAAACAGCTGAGAAACACCTAAAGAAATGTTCAAAGTCCTTACAGATCAGAGAAATGTCACTCAAAATGACCCTGAGATTCCACTTTAAACCAGTCAGAATGGCTAAGATCAAAACCTCAGGTGACAAAACATGTTGGCGAGGATGTGGAGAAAGAGAAACACTCGTTTATTGCAAACTGGTACAACCACTCTGGAAATCAATATGGAGGTTCCTCAGAAAATTGGAAATAGATCTGCCTGAAGATCCAGCAATACCACTCTTGGGAATATACCCAAAAGATGCCCCACCATGCCACAGGGGCACATGTTCCACTATGTTCATAGCAGCCTTATTTGTAATAGCCAGAATCTGGAAACAACCCAGATGTTTCACAACACAAGAATGGATACAGAAAACATGGTTCATCAACACAATGGAATACTACTCAGCTATTAGGAACAAGGACATCCTGAGTTTTGCAGGCCAATGGATAGAACTAGAAATATCCTGAGTGAGTTAACTCAGACCCAAAAGAACATGCATGGTATGTCCTCACTAATAGGCGTATATTAGCCAAAACAAAACAAACAAACAAACAAAAAGATACTAAAACCCAAGATTCAGTCCACAGAACTCAAGAAGGTCAACAAGCTGAAGGGCACAAGTGAGGATGCCCCAGTCCCACTTGGGAGGAAGAAGAAAGGAAACACAAGCGGGGAGGAGAGATCTGGGAGGGAAAGTGGACAGGGTGGGGAGGGAGAGGGTAACATGTCATATTGGGTAAGGGAAAAGGACTGAAGGCCTGAGGGTCAGCAGAAAGAATGGAAACAGTCAACCTAGGGAGATAGGAAGTAGGTGGGACCCTCCAGAATGCACCAGAGACCTGGGAGGTGAGAGACTCTCAAGACTCAAAGAGAGGGACCTTAGATGAAATGACAGACAGTAGGGAGAAGGAACTTATAGAGCTCACCTCCAGCAGGAAGACAGACACAAGTAAAGGAGGGGGTTGCCATCCCAAAGTCAAAAACTCTGACCCATAATTGTTCCTGTTTGAAAGAACTGCAGGGATGGAAATGGAGAGGAGCCTGAGGGAAAGAAGGTCCAGTGACAGGCCAAGTGGGATATTTTTCAGCTTGTTGACCTTTTTGAGTTCTGTAGACTGTATCTTGGGTATTCTGTATTTTATTTTATTTTATTTTATTTTATTTTTTTTGGCTAACATCCAAATCTTAGTGAGTACATACCAGTTCAAGGGGTGGTCCCAGGGCCTGACACTAATACTGAGTCTATGGAGCAACAAAGGACCTAACATGATTGCCCTCTGAAAGACCCAACAAGCAGCTGAAAGAGTCAGATGCAGATATTTGCACCCAACCAATGAACAGAAGCTGCTGATCCCTGTGGTTGAATAAGGGAAAGGCTGGAAGAAGCTGAGGAGGAAGGCGACCCTGTAGGAGTATCAGCAGTCTCAGTTAACCTGGACTCCCAAGATCTCTCAAACACTGGACCACCAACCAGGCAGCATACACCAGCTGATATGAGGCCCCCAAAACATACAGCAGAGGACTGTCAGGTCTGTTTCAACAGGAGATGATGCACCTAACCCTCACTAGACTGGAGACCCCAGGGAGTTTAGAGGTCAGGTAGGGGTGGGGCTGGGGGAAGGGGTAGGGACATCCTAGTGGAGAGACAGGGAAGTGGGTTGGAGGTGCAAGATGTAGAACAATCAGAGGGTAGACAGCAGTGGGGAATAAAATCTGGAGTTTAAAAAAACTATATAAATAAATAATAGTAAAAAAAGAAAAATATATAGATAGATATTGAAATTTGTAAATGTAGTTCTCATATAATTAAACATTTTGTTTGGCACTAATAGATCCCACTGTCTTGTTTTATTTTGTCAGATAAAATCAATTTCCATAAACTAAATTTTAATTCAAACAAATGCAATAGGAGACAGCCATTGTCAAAACTTTTAGGGTAAGCCATTAAAATAGTATTGGTACTTTTTCATGGGTTTGCAGGTGATAAAATTACATGAATAAATATTGATAACTTTTTCATGAAGGAGTAAAAGAAAACTTAAAGTTCACCTTCAATGAAATAAAAATTGTGGAATTTTTCTAGAGAGGAAACATATTTTCATTACAAGACAACCAGAAATACCACAAAATGGGTTGAAAGATAATACTGAATTCTGACAAAATACATTATTTCTTTCTAACATATTTTTATATTATAATCCAAATCAGAAGGGAGGAAAGAAACCTCAGAAGTTTCAAGATATAATTGTCACCTGAATTAATTAACCACTAAGAACATGAAGAATAAAAACTACTTGTGTCTTTAATTAAGAGCTAATTATTTCACTTAAGACCTATTTTTAGGCATAGAATTAAATATCCTATTTTTGACATTTAATATAAATGTATTCATCAGACTCTGACTATAGGTGACATCAAGTTCTGATTATGGTCTTAAACTTATATTTTTTATATACATGAACTAATCTGTGTAATTATGCCACCCACACAGGATGAACAAAAATGACCTTGGGTGTAAGTGTAAAGTTACACATAAGAAGAGGAAACAAAGAATCCAAAAATACTCTTGAATTTACAAAACCTATGTGTTTTTGCAATTTGATTTACATTTCCAAATTACCATCAGTTATTTTAAATTCCTTTGCAATCAACTAGGCATCTTAATACATAAAGTTTGCTTAGGAATAAAAAGCCTATATTATCTACTTCAGATCCCATAGTGAGGTAATTAAAGTCATATTCATCAAGTGCTTGATGTTCATTTACTCACCTTCCTATGACTGGCTTTCTTTGCTCATAGGGGAGACTATAAAAGTTTGTCATTTCCTATGATACATTTTATGATGACCATATGCCATATATGCATATATACATTTATATGTATATACATTATTGTTTATGCTTTCATACTTTATGAAAAGTTTTTTAAACAAAATCTGAATTCATACTTTTATTAACAGTTTTATATTCTCTGGGGACTATCTCCTGAAGTTGATTTTTCCTTGGAGCTTAATCTACTCAATTCTAAAGCCACATTACTAATTGGGATATAATACATATACAAAACTCATCAGCTCTTCTTTATAGTAGCAATGTCCCAGGTGGAGCTATATATCTTCATAGGCAAGTCAATACAGACAGGAAAGGACATCCCTGTTCATTCTATTTCAATTTAAATCTGGTGTGCTTTCACTTTTTTTTTTTGCTTTTATTTTTGTTTGTTTTCACAAAATCTTCAGCATTTATTTGGGGGAATCTTTTTTTCTTACAATATCTTAAAATTATTGAGTAATGTAAAAGTAGACAATTTTCAACATGTTAACCTATGACTCACACAAAAAAAAACAATACAATGGGTTTTGTGATAACTGCTTGCTTTATTTTTTAGTGTATGAAACCTGTGCAGGTTATGTACTTTTTCCTAGGGTCTCATAGCTAGTAGTGTAGTTAATTTGAACATAGAAATACTGAGGTGTATCTGCCTAATTGTACATAGCCCATAGTTTCTTCTAAAGTACACTGGCACTGAGTAGATGCATAGTACAGAATACCTGCAGACACCAAATCTAGACAATATTGCTGATGCCAAGAAGCACTTGGTGGCAGAAGCCTGGTATAGCTGTCCCCTAAGAGGCTGTGCCAGAGCCTGACCAATACAGATGAGGATGTACACAGCCAACCATCAGACTGAGTGCAAGGGACCCCAATGGAGGAGTTAGAGAAAGGACTGAAGGAGCTGAAGGGGTTTACAACCCTATAAGAAAAACAACAATATCAACCAACCAGATCCCCAAAGCTCCCAGAGACTAAGCCACCAACCAAACAGTACACATGGAGGGACCCATGGCTCCAGCTGCATATGTAGAAGAGGATGGTTTTATCTGGCATCAATGGGAGGGGAGGCCCTTGGTTTTGTGGAGGTGGGTGGGGAAAACATAGGGATTTTTGGAGGAGAAACTGGGAAGGCCGATAACATTTGAAATTTAAATAAATAAAATAACCAATAAAAACTATAAAAAGAACATATGGACATAATTACTTGTAAACTATAGAGTGAGATTATGGTATGTATATACAAGAAAATACCAGAAGAATATATTAATAAACACTATTTTATGAGTATCAGGGATTTCCATATGGCTACAAATTTGTTGAAATACCCCTTCTTAGATGAAAAGAGTTTTATTGTAAGAATTTATGTAGCCAGTGACAATCTTATGTACCTTCCAATGACTTAACAATGATTGAAAGTTTATCGTAAAAGTTTATACATGATATAAAATTCCACCTGCAAAACATCTTTCCTGTTATCATATTCAGTATTAGAAACTGAAATTAGCTGCAAATACAGAGAGGGAGACTAGGGCTGGGACCTCTTGTGCTTGGAGACTATGAACTCTTTGTTAAGAGCTAGTTCAGGATAGTGATATCCAAATCAGTGACTGAGAGGCATGATGGAGGAAATGGTTTTCTCTGGAGGAGAACCACGGAACTACCTGGGTCAAAGGAATGATCTTAATGCAAATGCCTAGATAATTTATAGGCAGATACACCATGTTTGTTTGGGCACAACTTGCTGATGCTATCAGTAGTGACCACTAAGTTTACTGTCATGCCATTCTAGAATACTACCCACATTTCTCTGTGTAAAGACCAATCATTCCCAAGCGTGATTAGAACACACTGTCAAATCCTCCGAGACTGCTCTTAACTTAGTAGGGCTCAAAGTAAATTTTTATCATCCACTTCCAAGTCCTATTTTAGATATATTCTGTAGTAAATTTACCTCAATCAGTACTCATTTAGATGAGTCATTAGATGACAAGAATAGTTTGGGGTGATTTTACAGTGTATTCCCATTCTTAAGAAGGATCGATCTTGCACAGACAGACATGTTTTGTTTGCAAATATAAACATGAAGAATTTTAAAGGCCTCAGAGATAGAGCTTTTTTTCATCTCTTAACAAATTATGCAACTACAATGTTTTCCAGGTACCTGGATGTGTCATAAACATATAATTTTATTGTTAAAAATTACTCCACAGAGCCTTGTGAAACCTCAGTCAACTGAAAACAGGTCAGTAGTAGATCATAAATCAACTATGAAGAGGTCTTTGATGGTGTATCATTAAAGGCTAGACAGGAAGTACAGAACAGACTAAAGGTAAATATTCATATAATACTTAGACATTTATATGTGTTTATTTATGAAATATAAAAAACTAATAAAATAGGTAAAAAATTATGAAAAAAATCACACTTCAAAGAATAAAAGTCAAAGTGGTAAAATATGATTTTCTAACATTATAATTTATTTGCAGATTAGAATTTATATGCGGTTGAATTAAAATAGTGAATCCCTTTTAATAATTTTAACCTGAAAGAAAACCTTTCCATTATATTTTCCTACTAAAGCAGAATTTAAATGATAAATAAAGTTTTTCATTGTATATAAATTGTGCTTTTAATTGTACTAAAAACTGTATTCAAGAGAAATCATGAGAAAACATTAGAAAATGTCATTTGTTATTTAAAAATATTTTATTCCATTTAACTCAACAGAACAAACTGCATAGTTAATACCTTCCTCAGCAAAGACCCTTAACAGGATTACAAAATCCCTCATGCCATTTAGATATTCATTTATGACAGGTAATTAGTCATTAGTTTTTTATCAAGGTTGAAAGGTAGACATATATAAGAGTGAAGTCTGACTAAAAGCCAACTTCCAGGTGAAACATTAAATATGAAAAGTGTTAAACAGCAATAAAAATAAGACCTTGTCATGCCTTGGTTCAATAAAATGTTTATGACACAGTTATTGGCTCTGCTCAAATACTTCAAGAAAAGAAATATGGCTGTAAGTGCAAGAAGATTTTGACATTGGGTCCTCATCAAAACCTAAAAAATTGCAAAGACTTTGGAGTTTGCAAGCTAAAAGTTAGACAAACTGAATTTTATACATAAAATTTCACACTGATGTTAGATTACAATTTAAGAAAATGGGTTTAAGTAAAGGGTTTATGTACACAATTGAGCAAACTTAACAAAAAGAACCAGAAATCAAATTGGTTTTGGGTCATATTATTATTTCTTATGATCAGATGGAATAGCTCTTAAGACTATTCTTAAAATAGTTCCTTCTATTATTTTGTTAAAAAAAAATTGTTTCAACTTTTTTTGTTACCACACTATGTCCTTTGTTGAATCAAATTCATAGTAAAATACATGGATGATGAGTAGAATATCACGGTCTGAAAGGAGGGAATAAAAGGAATGTTGATTTAAGTATCAAACAGTTATAAGCTGAATCAAGACTTAGGGATGTGTTGTACAGCGTGGATGGTGATTGATATGTTCATTTTTATTGTAATAATTTTTATACAAATGTATATATAAGTAATCACTGTATACCATGAATATATGCCATATTTCTAGGAAGGGTTTTCTCTGTGTCCCCAGATATCCTAGGATTTGCTATGCAGAACAGTCTGACCTTGAAGTCAGAGGATCCATCCTTCTCTGCTGTCTGAGTACTAGGATTAAAGGCATGCACTGCTATGTCAGGTTTATAACGTTTTCAATTCAAGATTTTAAATAGAATGCCTTTGATTTGTGGAAGTGTGTTTGTGTGTGGTGTGTGTGTGTGTGTGTGTGTGTGTGTGGTGTGCATGTGTGTGTGTAGGGTGTGCAGATGCATAATATGTGCCTGTGGGTGACAGCAGACAATGCTGGGTGTCATTTCTTTGTTGCTCTTCACCATTTGCTTTGAGAAAAGGTCTGTCTTTGACTTGAAGTTTTGCCAGTTTGCCAGGCTCACTGGACATCAAGCTTCCAAAGATCCCCTTGTTTCTGCCTTCCATCTAAACATCACTGGAATTACAGCATTTCAGGCATGTACTATTCTGGTTGTTGCTGTTGTTGTTGCTGCTGCTGCCGCCGCCGCTGCCGCGCTTCTGTTGTTGTTGTTTAAACATGGATTCTGGGGACCCTTCATGCTTTCAAGGCAAGCACTTTACCTACTAAAACCCAGACTTGTTTACATCAAAAGTCTTGATGTATTTGTACTCACATTAATACAATGTACAAAAAGAGATCACAGCAAGCTTTATCCAAAGAGATTTTAAGGTATTTTTGAAAGCATAAATACTATTTTTGTATATAATCTAGCTCAAAAATGTTTTATGACTGATTGGTTTGTTTTGTAAGTCTGAGTGAAAACTGAATTCAATTCATTAGTCTTTTTTAAATTAACTATTTTATTTCCATTCCACATATTTCCCTCTTCTCAGTCCACCCTCCCAGAGTGCTTCACTCCCTGCACTTTGCCTCTGAAAGGGTGCTCTGTCACCCACCCACCCACCCAAGGGGCATCCCCCTTCCCTGAGGCATCAAGTCTCTACAGGACTAGGTGCATCCTCTCTCACTGGGCCAGAAAAGGCAGTCTTCTGCTATATATGTGCTTGGGACCACAAAGCAAGCCATGTATGTTCTTTGGTTAGTCGCTGTCTCTGGGAGCTCCCAGGGTTCTAGGTTACTTGACACTGTTGGTTTTCCTATAGGGTTTCCATCCCTATTCAGCTCCTTCTATCCTTGCCCTAACTCTTCCATAGGAGTCCCTGAGCTCAGTCCAGTTTTGGCTATAAATATCTGCATCTGTCTTAGTCAGCTACTGGTAGAGCCTCCCAAAAAAAGAGCCATGCTAGGATCTTGTCTGCAAGCACAACATAGCATCAGTTAGAGTGTGAGGGCTTGGTAATCACTCATCGGATGAATTTCCAGTTGGGCCTGTTACTAGGTAGCCTTTCCTTTAGTCTTCACTCCATTTTTGTCCCTGAATTTCTTTTAGACAGGAATAAATCTGGGTCAGAATTTTTAAAGATAGATTAGAGATCCCCATCCCTCCACTGAGGGATCCTGTCTATCTACTGAAGGTGGTCTCTTCAGGTTCCATCTCTCCACTATTGGGAATTTCAGGTAAGGTCATCCTCATTGAGCCCTAGGAGTCTTTCACATCCATGGTCTCTGGGATTTTCTGAAGGCTCTCCCCAACCCCCACCTATAGAAGCTGCATATTTCCATTCATTCTCCTGGCCCTCTGGTCTTCTTTCCTGTGTCCCCACATACCAGATTCTGCCCTCTTTTCCCTTCCCCCTCCCATCTCCCATCTGGGTCACTCCCTCTCTCTGCCTCCTGTGATGATTTTGTTTCCCCTTCCAAGTGGGATTGAAGTGTCTTTTCTTGGGCTTTTCTTGTTAAACTTCTTTTAAAAAATAAAATCATTCCATTGCTTTACATCTCAAATGATATCCTACTTCCTGCTTATCCCCTCCACCAAAGCCCCATCAGACATCTACCCTCCCATCTCCCCTCTGCATGTATGAGAGTGCTCCCCCACTCACTCACAAAATCCTTGTGTTGTGTCATGGGTATTCTGTACTTTTTGCTTAATATCTACTTATCAGTGAATACGTACCATGCATATCCTTTTGGGTCTGAGTTACCTAACTTAGGATGATATTGTCTTGTTCATCTATTTGACTGCAAAATTCACAATGTCCTCATTTTTAATAGCTTAATAATATTCCATTGTATAAATGAACTACTTTTTCAGTATCCATTCTTCAGTTGAGGGACATCTGGATTGTTTCCAGTTTCTGACTATTATGAATAAGGCTGCTGTAAACATACTGGAACACATGTCCTTGTGATATGGTAGAACATCTTTTGTATATATTCTCAGGAGCAGAACATCTTTGCTCATCAGTATAATGCAAATCAAAATGACCCTGATGTTCCACCTTACAACAGTCAGAATGGCTAAGATCAAAAACTCAGATGACAGTGCATGCTTTTGAGGATTTGGAAAAGTGAGCACTCCTTCATTGCTGTTGGGATCGCCAACTGGTACTACTGCTCTGGAAATCAATCTGGCAGTTCCTCAGAAAACTGGAAATAGTTCTACTGAAGACCTAGCTATACTGCTCTGGGGTATATACCCAAAAGATACTCCACCATTTCACTAGGACACTTGCTCCATTATGTTTGTTCAACTCTTCATGTAATTACCATATAGGTGAAAAGATTTGTGTTAGTGAATCCTTCCTCCAACTCTTCCACAAGCCTCCCTGAGCTCCATCTAATGTTTGGCTGTGAGTTTCTGCATCTGTTTTGGTCAGCTGCTGTGTGGAACCTCTCAGAGGACAGTATACTAAGCTCGTGTCTGCAAGTATAACCTGGCTGTGAGTATCATTAATAGTGTCGGGTTGGTTCTGTTGCTATGTGTGTCCGGGTCCAGCTATAGCTCCATGTCCTCCAAATGATGCTGCACACTGGGCTGGAAAGATAAAGTGGAATCCAGAAAGGGTGGGTTCTGCAGAATCCCAGTCCAGCTGGAATTAAGTGCCAAGGCATAGGGGTGGAAAGAGGGCCTTCTCTGAGGATCTTAATGAAACAGCTCTCTGAGAAGATCTGAGGTTTTTTCGGGTGGGCTTGTGCACTTAACTTTATTCTGGATGCACTGGGGTTATATATGAACCTTGGAGAGTGAGAAAGGGTTCTTCTTAGCATGCAGTTTTATTGGCTGCAGCTGGGGATACCTCAATTGCATAGAGGCCAGAAAGTAGACCTTTTTGCCAGGGATTACATGATAATCCCTGTGTAGTAGTGGGCTGAGCTCACCCTATCCGGCTGAGAAGAGAACATTGTCCTTCATTTTGCTCTAATCTCAGGAAAGCTATCTGGACATGGTAGACTACATCCTTAATGGCAAGGTGCAACAGGTTCTTGCCCATGGGATGGGTTACAAGATGGACCAGTCAACGGATGGCCGCAGTCTCAGTCTCTGCTCCATCTTTGTCCCTGCACTTCTTGTAGACCCGATAAGTTTTGGGTCAAAGGTTTTATGGGTGGGTTGATTTCCTTATCTCTCCACTAAGAGTCCTGCCTGACTACAGGAGGAAGCCACTTTAGGTGGCCACTTCAGGTTCCATATCTCCAACTGCTAGGCGTCTCAGTTTAAGTTACTCATAGACTCCCTGGAGCCTCCTCCATCCAAGCTCCTCCTCCCTCTTTCTGTTCACTCTTACTGTTGTCTCTCCTTGGGTCTCCCTATACCTCATCTAGACTCTCCTCCCCTACACCTGATCCCCTGACTCCCCTCCCCATTTCCTCTCCCACCCAGTTCCCTCCTTCTATCCACCAGAAGGATAACTCCACAAGATAATCAACAGAGTCAAATAATTGAAACCTTTGTGGCTTCTAAGAGACTGAACCACCAACCAAAGAACATACTTGGTCTGACACTAGCTGCTCGCTTGTGCCAGCCTTCCCTCCCCACCCTTCCTACCCCTGCATTATATAGCAGATGTGCAGCTTGGTCTTCACAAAAGGGTTTAGGTCCCTCAACAACTGAAGCAAAGGCTGCCCCTGGCTCTGTTGCCTGCCTGTAGATCTGGTTCCTCTCATTGGGCTGCCTTGTCTGGCCTCAATTGGATAAGGTGTGCCAAATTCTGCAGTGACTCGATATGCCAGAGTGGGTTGGTACTTGGTGTAACTACCCTTCTTATAGAAGATGGGGAGGGATATGGGGAGAGAGGCTATATGAGGAGGTACTAGGAGGAGAAGGATGAAGTGACTAGGATGTAAAAATGGATAGATAGATAGATAGATAGATAGATAGATAGATAGATAGATAGATAGATAGATAGATAGAGGAAAAGACGTATGTTACAATTAAAATAATTCAGAGATCTCCATAGTACCAACTTCATCAGCACGGTAATCATTGCCACCTTTAACATGACAAGCTCAAGTTTCTGAAAATCTATATAATTCAAGATTTCATAATAATATTTCTAAGCATATTTTTACATTTCACTGTTTGACACTGATTCTTTAATAATTCCCAGTGGCATACTATGTTCAACTACTTAATTTAATTTTAATTTTAATTTTTTTATTTTAAACTCCAAATTTCATTTCCCTCCTGGTACACCCTTCAAATGTTCCACATCCAATACCTTTTCCCCATACCCGTGTCTCTACAAGGATGTCCTTACCACCCACCCCACCAGACCTCTAGACACATTGAGGTATCTAGTCTCTAGAGGGTTAGATCCATCTTATTTGACTAAACCCAGACCTGGTAGTCCTCTGCTGTATGTTTTGGGGGCCTCATATCAGCTGGTGTATGCTTCCTGGTTGGTGGTCCAACGTTTCAAAGATCTCGGGGGTCCAAGTTAATTGAGACTGCTGGTCCACCTACAGGGTTGCCCTCCTCCTCAGCTTCTTTCAGCCTTTCCCTAATTCAACCACAGGGGTCAGCAGCTTCTGTCCATTGGTTGGATGCAAATACCTGCATCTGACTCTTTCAGCTGCCTATTGAGTCTTTTAGAGGGCAGTCATGATAGGTCACTTTTTGTGAGTGCTCCATAGCCTCAGTAATAGTGTCAGGCCTTGGGACTCCCCCTTAAGCTGGATCCCACTTTGGGCCTGTCACTGGACCTTCTTTTCCTCAGGCTCCTCTCCATTTCCATCCCTGTAGTTCTTTCAGACAGGAACAATTATGGGTCAGAGTTTTGACTGTGGGATAGCAACCATCTCCCTCATTTGATGCCCTGTCTTCCTGTTTGAGGTGGGCTCTATAACTTCACTCTCCCTACTGTCAGGCATTTCATCTAAGGTTCCTCCCTTTGAGTCTTGAGAATCTCTCACATCCCAGGTCACTGGTGCATTCTGGAGTGCCCCCCCTCAACCTCCAACCTCCTGATGTTGCCTGTTTCCATTCTCTCTGCTGGCCCTCAGGGCTTCAGTCCTTTCCCCTCTGCCAATACCAAATCACTCTCCCCTATCCCCGACCCCTGTCTACTTTCCCTCCCTGGTCCCTCCTTCCCTTCTGACTTCTGATGGTTTTCTTCTCCCTCCCAAGTGGGACTGAGGCATTGTTGATCACTTGGGTACTTCAGCTTGTTAATCTTTTTTAGTTCTGTAGACTGTATATTGGGTATTCTGTACTTTTCTATTAGCTAATATCCACTTATTAGCGAGTGTATACCATTCATTTCCTTTTGGATCTGAGTCACCTCAGTCAGGATGATATTCTCTAGTTCCAACTATTTGCCTGCAAAACTCAGGATGTCCTTGTTCTTAATAGCTGAGTAGTATTCCATTGTGTAGATGAACCACATTTTCTATGGTGGGACATTATTCTGTCATGGGACATAGAATTGAAGACCCACAAATAAAACCACACACTTATGGGCACTTGATCTTTGACAAAGAAGCCAAACATATACAATGATAAAAAGAAACTATCTCAACAAATGGTGCTGGTCTAACTGACTGTTAGGTAGAAAATGAAAATAGACCGGTATTTGTCACCTTGCACAAAGCTCAAGTTCAAGTAAATCAAGGACCTCAACATAAAACCAGATACATTAAATCTAATAGAAGAGAAAGTGGTAAAGAGCCTTGAACTCATTGGCACAGGGGAAATTTTCTAAACAGAACTCCAATGGCTAAGATCAAGAATTGATAAATGGATCCTGATGAAACTGGAAAGCTTCTGAAAAGCAAAAGATATAGCCAATAAGATAAATCAACAACCTAAAGATTGGGAAAAAATCTTCACTAACCTTACATCCAATAGAGGGCTAATATCCAAAATATATAAAGAACTCAAGAATCTAACCAGAAACAAACAAACAAACAAACAAACAAACACTAATCAAAAAATGGTGTATAAAACTAAACTGAGAATTCACAACGGAGGAATCTCAAATGGCTGAAGAGCACCTAAAGAAATGTTCAAAGTCCTTAGTGATCAGAGAAATGCAAATCAAAACGACCCTGAGATTCCACCTTACACCAATCAGAATGGCTAAGATCAAAACCTCAGGTGACAGCACATGTTGGCAATGATGAGGAAACAGAGAAACACTCTTCCATTGCTGGTGGGATTGCAAACTGTTATAACCACTCTGGAAATCAATCTAGAGGTTCCTCAGAAAATTGGAAATAGATCTGCCTGACGACTCAGCAATACCATTCTTGGGAATATACCCAAAAGATGTTCTACACGTGCAACACAGGGACATGTTCCACTATGTTCATGCCATGTTTGTGATAGCCAGAATCTGGAAACTATGTTCAACTTTTCATGCAATCACAGTTTCTTTTATTCTGCTTCCTCCTTTACAAATCAAATGGAAAATGTTTGAGCCTTCTTCAGCTTGACGCCCCAAGCAATGTCCATGTCAGTATCCAGTAATCAGTGTGGCTTATTTAGTTGGGTTCAGGGGGGCCTTTTCTGAAAAGATTTAAGTGGTTAAGGAGATTTGTATTCTGAGCTGTTATCTCATTGGTAATATCTATGAAACAGACTATATCAAACTATTCCATATTCCAATCAGCATTGAAATATTTGTAATTTTCTTTCTTAAAACAAAGTATAACATTTTATAATCTTCATTATGCCAGAATTCATCTCATGATAATTACATAAACTCTAAGATCATACTTTTCTAATCAATTCTGAAAACAATTTCAGTGATATTATTGATACTAAAATATCAAAAGTATTTACATTAATGTGTAAGAATACTGAAAAAAGCCAAAAACTTTCTATCCATTTTTCAGGATAAGAGTTTTTCCCTTATGATAGAGATAGATGGGCTGGATTAAGAGTGAATCAAAAGTACTGGAGAGTGGTAGAACATGCCTTTAATTTCAGTGGGAAGCAGAGGCAGGTGGATCTCTGTGAGTAGAAGGCCAGACTGGTCTCCAGAGTATATTCCAGTACAGTCAGGTTTACACCAGGAAATGTAGTCTGAGGAAAAAAAACAAAGAAAGAAACAAACAAATGAAACAGAAGCAGCTAGCTCTATGGTACAGAAAATACTATGCATGCCCAGAAACTGGAAATCCTTAAAGGGAGAGTGAGACAATTGTATTCTTTTCTCTTGCAAACAGTTGACATTTCATGCAAAAGAAATCATCTAGAAATCTACAAGTTAAGTTGACCTATATCTTCATTAGGTCAAATCGAGATGTTGAAATCCAATGATATAAAAGAGGAAAGGATAGTAGAACAGGAAGATGACATAAATGCTATTCAAAATAAGGTCTGATCACCTCTATTTATCAGATTATGGGGTAAAGTACTTGAATAGTGTTATGTTGGACAAATAAGCCTGATCATTGTCTTATACTTTATTTTTGAGAAAGTGGCTCAATTGATCCAGCACTCTGATTTCTAGCCATGAGATAAACTCAAGAATTGACAGATGTGTTACTGAAGCACAGGTAAAAACTGCAGGTATAGTGCTTGAATACATGCTACTTAAGAGTGTAAACAGGTAGGGGAATCTTGATATTTGATATTAGGATGTAGAGCAAACTGTACTAAGATTAATTGGACCTTTTGAGCTCACTCAAGAAGAGTAAATTTCCCCAAATAAAGACATAATATAAATTGTTCTATTGTATTGTAGTTGTATGTCATACCACAGGATACAAAGTTGTTTTTCTGTAAATCATAGTTAAAACCCTTTTATGCCCCAATTGAATTTGATAACACCACTTTATCTAATATAGAACAGCTGCTTAGAAACCTGCTGCTATTTTGTTCAGACTGAAATCACTACTCTCAATGTATATTGTTCTCTTCTTTGCTATGGCACTGGCTTTATCCTAGTACTTTGTTGGTATTGCTTTTTAGCTTCAATTCTGATTCTTAGGAAAAACCCATAGGAGGCATTGATATCACAAACTGAAACTTGATCTCCATTATAGGTCTGCTGCCATAGCTTATGGAGCTTCAGTATTTCCTGGGGGATTTAATTTGGTTTAAAGCTACATATCAGAGTGACACATTATACGTTAAGTCTGTGAAAGGACATATGGGACACATGTTTATTTATATCTTAGTCCTTTTCTGTCTATGGTTAATAAGGAACAACTCTAATTGTGAATACCTCTTTGATTCCTTGTAATATATTGCTTTCATAGAGTTTATTATAGTAGTTCAAAAGAAGCTGTAAGCAAGTAGATCCTAATAAAGTATCTTACTTGGTTAAACATTAAGGCAGTTCTTCACTGGCTGTTAATACTTGTTTTTCTCTATAAAGATATTCTTGGATCTGAGATTTAACAGGATCTAGCCAATTTATTAAAATAAAATCTCAGATTATAAAGACATCTGACACTGTCATTATTAAGTTAGGGAACAAATGAGATAACCTGCTATGAACACTAATAATGAATTTTATGCCATGTGCCAATATGGTTTTTAAAAAACAATTCATTTTTTTTTAATTTTTTGAAATAGACACAGCTTTTATGTGGTGCTTATCTTTAATCATAAAATTGATATAACCTACCAATCAGTATGGAAGAGATTGTTCCTATTGGTTTGGTCTATGATCATGCCTGTGAGAGACTGTCTTAAGTTAACTGATGTGGTAAGACCCAGTCCGTTGTGAGCAGCTCCATTCCCTAGGCAGGGAATTCTGAATTGTGCAAGAGATCTTGATATGATAGACTGCAGCTTGAAATTGCAAAGTGAAATAAATCTCTTTCTATTGTAAGTTGGCTTAATATTCACTAGTGGTCCATATGCTAATATGTGGCTCTGAATTGGTAGCAATATTAATATGGTAAAAATTATATGAGATTAGGCCTTATTGAGAAATATTTATTACTGATCTTATGTTATGTCCCTGAACCCTTCTCCTCTCCTAGTCTCTTTCTCAGTCCCTTCTGTTCTTTCTCCTCTGTGGGCATCCATGAGGTGAACAGTATTGCATGTTATAACTGCTGCACCAGAAACATCATGATATGTGTTCATGCATTTGGTTTGAAGGAAAACGTTATAGTCCATGAAAAAAAAATAAAACAATTAATGTAGGAAATAAACTGTGGCACTTCTGTCTGGAGTAGAACAGATACCTAGACCATAAATTTGAGAAAACCAATGTCAAAGCAACAGGGTATGTGAGGACTGAAAATCAGCCCCCATGGATATATCAGGTGCTACAATGACCAAGGCTGCCATTTCTATCATGGATAGGAAACAAAATGACAGGTCCTATCACTTTCTGGATATAAAAGACACTGTAAATAGGTTTATTTTCCTAGCAGTTGATGTTAGGTCAAGAATCTCATTTCCTCTCCACATAGCCAGCAACAACTTTGATTCAGAAGTAGACACAGATTTATCTTTTAGATACATATACAAATTCTTTATAAAGGATATGTAGAGAGATAAATTCATAGATAATGAATAGAAAAGCACACTCAACACAAGTATATAATAATGGTTCCACAAAAGTTTGACTACTTCACACTTCAAACTATTAAAGAATATAAAAGTTCAATTCTGTTTTATTTAATTATTTTAAGATTGACCATTCTATATACAAAACAGTAAACTAATTGCAGAAAATGGTACTTAGTTTGCATCTCCCCTTTCTCACATGTTAATTGCTAATCATCTTCTTCTCATAAAGCATTTGCCCAACACCTGGACTATTGTAGATTCCAGTCACTATTCTTGTTCAGTAGCAACCCTACCCCTCTTGGACTCCTGAGACCGGTTACAGTCAGGCTTGTCTTCCTGTTGGTTCATTTTTATTTATTAATATTTTATCATTTGGAACATAAAATATATGATAAGCATAGTTTCTAACATGGTACTTAAACATCTGGTTAAAATCTATATGCCTTAAGCACTAATATATATTTCAACATATATGTATCTAAACATGTATCCCCAAACAAGAATATTCATTCTTTAATGTAAAAATTAATAATAGCTTATTTATCAAATTTTTAAAATTTGTGCAGGGGCCATGCTAATCTCTATATGTATCAAATATTAATATATGGGCCACTGAAACAAACACAAAAATAAATATATATGATTAAGTATTATAGAAATTTACCAGATTTTAAGTTAATTTTACACACATGCACACACATACAGACATACACACACAGAAACAACATTAAACGTATAGAATAAAGAAAATATATTAAAAGCTGCAAGGGAAAAAGACTCAGTAGCATATAAAAGCAGAATTATTAGAATTACAGCTGACTTCGCACTGGAGACTATGAAAGTCAGAAGGGCCTAGGCAGATGTCCTACAGACTCTAAGAAGTCACACACATCTACGGTGCCCTCCGATATTACTATACCCAGCAAAAGTTTCAACCACCATAGATGGATAGTCAATAATAAAGTCAAATTTACACATATCTATCTAAACATCCATCACTAATGAAAGCACTAGAGGTAAAACTCCAAACTAAAGAGGTTACCTTCTCATATGAAGAGACAAGAAATAAGTAATCTCATGCCAGACAAACAAAAGAAGAAACACACACATACACACACACCACAACCACAACCAACAACAATAATAAAAAGACAAGAATACCCATCATTGGTAATAGATATTCCTCAATATATCAATTCTCTAATAAATATATATAGAATAATAGAATAGATGTGAACATAGTATTCATCCTTCAGCTGCATCCACAAAGCACACCAAGGATAAACAATAATTCAGTGCAAACGGGGTTGAAAAAGATATTCCAAGAAAATGGAATGATGAAGCAAGCTGTTGTAGCCTTCTTAATATATAATAAAATATCTTCAAACTAAAATTAATCAAGTGAAATAGAGAAGGAAACTTAATATTCAGAAATGGAAAACCTTACCAAGATGACAGTTCAATTCTTAACATTTTTACCCTAAGTACAAGGGTACCCACATTTGTAAAAGCAAAACCACTACAGCTTAAATCACCCATTGACCCTGACACACTGATAGTGGGAGACTTTAATGCCCCAACCTCACCAATGAAAATGCCATCCAGACAAAAAATTAACCAAGGAGTGCTGGAGCTAACAAATGTTATAAACCAAATGGAGCTAACAGATATTTATAGATCATTTCATTCAAGCACAAAAGAATATATACCTTCTACTATATAGCTTAAGGAGTTTTCTCTAAAATTGACCTCATACTCAGACACAGAGTAAGTCTCAACAGATAGAAGAAAATTGAAATAACCCACTGTATTCTACCAAATCATCAGGGATTAAAACAGGATATTAAAAGCAACAGAGAAACATAAAGTTTACAAATTTATAGAAAATGGACAAATCTCTACTAAATGAATAATAACTCAAGACAGAAATAAAGAAATTAAAGACTTTAAATTTAATTTTTTAAAAAAAATGTACAACATAGCCTAATTTATAGGCAACAATGAAGGTAGTGCTAAAAGGAAAGGTTATAGCACTAAGTACCTAAACCTAAAAAAAAAAAAAAAAAAAAAAAAAAAAAAAAAAAAAAAATACCAGCAGCCTAACAGCAAACATGGAAACTCTAGAAGAAAAAGAAATAAGCACTTTTAAGTTGAGTAGATTGCAAGAAATAATCAAACTGAGTGTTGAAATCAATAAGATATAAACAAAGAGAACAATACAAACAAACAATGAAATAAAGAGTTGGTTCTTTGAAAAGATCAATAAGTTAGGCAAACCCTTAGCCACACTAACTAAAAGATAGAGAGACATAATATGTAAATTAATAAAATCAGAAAGCAAAGACAGACAAACAACAGTAACCAAAGAAACCCAAACTGTGCAAAGAATATGCTTTAAAAGCCTATATGCCACCAAATGGAAAATCTAAAAGAAATGGTTAATTTCCTCAATAGGTACCACTTATAAAACTAAATTGAGATCGGATGATCAGATCAAACAATTTAAATCAATCTGTAGCTAAAGAAATAGAAGCAGTCATTAAAAGTCTCCAAACCAACCAAAAAGGCCTAGGCTAGATGATTATAGTTCAGAATTCTACCAGTCTTTCAGAACATTGTCCAATTCATTTTATGAAACTACATTAATCCTGATACCCAAACCATAGAAAGATTCAACAAAAAAAGAAAATTACAGACCATTTTCACTTATAACTATACATGTAAATATATTCAATAAAATATTTACAAACTGAATCTAAGGCCACATAATAAAGATCATTCACCATGACCAACTAGATTTCCTCCTAGAGATACAAGGATGGCTTAGTTAATGAAAATCAGTTTAATCCACCATATGAACAAGCTGGAAGAAAAATCCTGCATGATCATCTCATTAGATACAGAAGATGCCTTTGACAAAATTCAACACACCTTCATGATAAAAATCCTGGAGAGATTAATAATACAGGATGTACCTAAACATAATAAAAGCAATTTACAGCAAGCCTACAGCCAAGATAAAATAAAATGGAAAAACCTCAAAGTGATTCCACTAAAATCAGGAACAAGAAAACATTGTCCACTCTCTCCATATTTATTACATATAGTACTTAAAACTTTACCTAGAGCAGTAAGAAAACTGAAGGAGATCATAGGATACAAAGTAGAAAGGAAGAAGAAAAATATCTTATTTGTAGATGATAGGATAGAATACATAAGTGACCCTAAAAATTCTAAGAGGGTACTACCTCAGCTGATAAATACTTTTAGCAAAGTGGCTGGATACAAGATTAACTAAAACAAACAAACAAAAATCAGTAGCCAATCTATTTACAAGTGACAACCACAAATTTAAAAAGAAATCATGCAAAAAAAAAAAAAAAAAAAAAAAAAAAAGCAAACAAACAAACAAAAAAACGGCCAGCGGTGGTGGCACTCTGGAGTCGGTGGTGGAGGTGGCCATCAGTCTCTCCGAGTTTGAATCCCCATCCTTGCCTGTCAATCAAAAAAAAAAAAATTTGTCCGGGCCGGTGGTGGCGCATGCCTTTAATCCCAGCACTTGAAAGGCAGAGGCAGGCGGATTTCTGAGTTCGAGGCCAGCCTGGTCTACAGAGTGAGTTCCAGGACAGCCAGGGCTGCACAGAGAAACCCTGTCTCGAAAAACCAAAAAAAAAAAAAAAAAAAAAAAAAAAAAAAAAAAAAGAAAAAGAAAAAAATCATGTAAATAACACCTTTCACAACAGCTTCAAATAATCATAAAATATCTTGGGATAATTCCAACCAAGCAAGTGAAAGATTTGTATGATAAAAATCTCAAATCCTTTAAGAAAGCTCTTAGAAGAAGAATAGATGTCCTATGCTCATGGGTCAGTAGGATTACCATAGTTAAAATATCCATCCTACCAAACACAATCTATAGATTTAATATAATCCCCACCATATATTCTACAAAATTATTCACAGACTTTGAAAGGGTAATTCACAACTTCACATGATAGAAAAACAAAAACCTCAGGATAGCTAGAACAATCTTGAACAATAAAAAAACTTCCAGAGTTATCACCATCCTTATTTCAAGTTGTATTACAGAGGCATAGTAATACAAGCTAGATGGTATTAGAATAAAAACCAGTGTATTAGTCAATGGAATTGAATCAAAGGCCCATATACAAAGCTACAGACCTATAAATATCTTGTTTTTGAATAAGAAGAAAAATTATACAATGGAATAAAGAAAGCATCTTCAACAAATGGTACTGCTCTAAGTGGATACCTGAATGTAGAAAAATGCAAATGGATTCATATTTGTCATACTGCACAAAACTCAAGCCAAGTAGATTAACAGGCTTAATATAAAACCAGATATAATGAAACTGATAGAAGAGAAACTGAGTAATAGCCTTGAACACGTTGACACAGGAGATGACTTTCTAAACAGAACCCTGCTAGGTGTGGGAAGCACAGGAACTAAGATCAACAATTAGTAAATTGAATCTCATGAAACTTAAAAGCTCTGTAAGGCAAATGACTCCATCAGTCAGACAAAGCAACAGTCTACACAATGGTAAAATATTTTTACCAATTCCATATCCAATGGAGGAACAATATCCAAAATATGTAAATAATTTAAGAAACTAGATATCAAAAAACTAAACAATTCAATACAAAATGGAAAACAGATCTAAACAGAATTATGAATAGAGGAATCTCTGATGGGTGAGAAACATTCAAAGTTTCAACATCCTTCGCCATTTTAGCCATCAGGGAAATGAAAATCAAAGCTATTTTGAGATTCCATCTGTCAGAATGTCTAAGATCAATAACATAAATGACAGCTCATGCTGAAAGGATGTGGAGTAAGAAGAATGTTCCTCCACTGCTGGTAAGAGTGCAAACTTAGACAGACACTATGGAAATCAATATGATGGTTTCTCAGAAAGACAAAAATCAATCTACATCAAGACTCAGCAACAACACTCTTGAACATATACCCAAAGGATGTTACATATTGCCACAAGGACATTCCTCAACCATGTTCATTGTGACTATATTCATAATAGCCAGAAACTGGAAATAACCTAGATGTCTCTCAACAGGTAATTGGCTAAAGATAATGCGGTACATTAACACAATGGCATATTACTCAACTGTCTTAAAAATAAGAATGTGAAATTTGCATGTAAATGGATGCAACTAGAAAAATTCAACCTGGGTAAGGTAGCCCACACTCAGAAAGATAGATATAGTATGCATTCACTTATAAGAGAATACTAGCTGTTGAGTAAATGATAACTAAGCTACAATCCACAGAATCTTAGAGCATAGGTAAAGAAAAGGGGTCTAGGTGGGATGTAGGTATCTTCCTGGGAGGGTCAAATAGATTAGATTCTATGGGAGGATTGAGAGTGGGGGGGACAAAAGGAGACAAATCAAATAGGGGGTAAATAAGGTAGAAGGTAAGAGAGTAGGAAGAGACGGCTGGAAATGTGGGTTGGGGTTAGAGGGTAATGTGGGAAACTAGTGCAATGGAAACTTCCTGGACTGTATGAATGTGATCCTAATGAGGACTCATAGTAATGAGGAACACAGAATCTTGATTTGCCATCTCTTATAACCAGGTGAGGCTTCCAATGCTAAAATTAGGTTACATTCCATTGAGTTTTTGGCCAAAGGTGTTCCATGGAAATGCCCCCAAACAACCCTGGCTATTTCTAAGAAAAAAGATTGCTCTCTGCAAATTGACAGCAGAGCCCAATTACCAAGCACATCACCCACATAATTTATTGAACATGGAAAATCATTCTGGTGCCTACATAATATCCTCATCCCTTCGGTCTAGTCTCTTTAGGGTGGGAAGGTGCTTTGCAGGCTACCGAAAGAGAAACATAGACACTAATCTAGCCTCAAAACCTTTGATCAATAATCTTCCCTGCCTGTAAAGCACACTAGGGCATAGGAGACACTGAACTTGTGAGAATGTCCACTCAATGCCTTTTTTCACATAAGGCTAATTGCACAAGAATGAAATCATACCTGACACTATTTGTGTAATCAAGTATCAGAGTAGATAGCTCAGACGTCTACCATAATATCAAACAATAGTTGTCTTTTAAAAATGGGTGAGAGACAGACAGACAGACAGACAGACAGAGATATCCCCATGATATTCTACTTCTCTTGTGAATCAGTGCCTTATCTAGTCATCATCTAAAAGCTCCCTCCTTCATCAGATAGAAACAAAGACTCATCATGAGGCTGAGAGTCTAAATTGGAGGGATCCATCAAATCCCCACTTCTATGAGTTCCCTAACAGAAGAGGAGACAGAAAGATTTCTAAAGCCATTCTTCATTGAAGATAGATGACACCAGAAGCATAAGAACCACTGCATCAAGTAAGGAAGGAACATATTATATCACAGACTGAAGCAGCTAGCACAGGACCTACAGGGCTCTGCAATTGGTCAACTGCATATATAGTATAGGTATTAGCTTAGAATTTTTATGGGACTCTTGAATATGAGAACAAGTGGGTCTCTGACGCTTGTGCCTTTTTAGGACTATTTTCCTCCTGCTGGGTTACAATGTAGAAATTTCATATGATAATTTTCCCTTCATCTTATTATATTTTTGCTATGTTTGGTTGTTATCTCCTAGATGCCTATTTTATTCTAATGAGATACAAAAAAGGAATAGATCTGGAGGTGAAAAAAGGTGAGAAGAAACTGATAGGAGTGGAGGGAAGAAAAACTATAATCAGTATATATTGTATGAGAAAAGAATTTACCTTTAATAAAAGAAAAATAAATACAATGAAAATCTAATTTTTGATATTAGTATAGAGATCTTAGTCACAGAATACTTTAATTACTTCTATATTGCAAAAACTTATGAAACTGTCTTTGTATCACCAGAATAATGGCCCTGACACATTACATGTTTACTAAAACCAACAAAGTAAATATATGTGTGTAATATATGTAAATATATGTATGTGTGTGTCTATGTGTGTGTCTGTGTGTGTGTGTGTGTGTCTGCGTGTGTGTGTGTTTGTGTGTGAGACATACAAGCAATCTGCTATTAGGTATACTTTGTGAACATCAAAATAAGAGTAACATAATGTGGGATAAAACATGGGTGGGGGCCTGCAGCCCCAGGCCTCTTGCGTGGCTGCGGAAGAGGCCTGCGACTCCGGCGCTTTGGTTCCCACATGGTTGAGGCAGTCCCAGAGTCATAGAAGTAGGCTCAAGAAGACACGCAGACTGGGCTTCTATGAAGTAGTTTTATTGACGAGAATGGTGAATCTAGTGGGCCCCTCCCCCCCCCCCGAAAAGCCAGGAGGAGTTTCCTTATATTGAGAAGGGGCGGGACTAGGGAGGAGACTTAATTACCTATGTCCCCCGGCCTCATTAATATGCAAATCACAAGGCAGAGGGCTCTTAGGCACGCCCTTTACTCATGTCTTATGTGATTTAAGATAAATGGAGAGGGCCCTGGTTCTGGGGGTATGGCCACACCTGCAATCTCAAGGTTCCAGGCCAATGGCAACCCTTCCATGGTCCAACAACATAATACTGAATTTCAAAATTCAGAGAGAAATTAGTTAAGCCTTCAAATCCTGAAGTAAGTACTAATTCTCAAATGTAAACAAAGGAAGATTTAGGTAAAGAACCCACATAGGATAAAGATTAATACATGTCTAACTCTCACAGTTGTAAAGTTATCTACCAAACTGATGTAAGTCCTTGTACCAACTATTCAAATTACAATATGCAAATTAACCAAGCCTCAAAGTATGTCTATCTCTACGTAAATCTATGTAAAACTGTGTTATTTTATTTCAATTAATTTTAGAATATAATCCTGATTTCTGTCTCTGTACTAGGTCTTCTGATCATTTTGTAAGTACTAACCAAGGGTCACATTCTGTCATGTGTGCTAATGTCAAATTCTGAACATTCCATGCTAAGAAGTTGTACACTTACTATAAGGAAGGTCTCATTTCAGTAGAGGTGCGTGGTGAGGGTATTTGGAGCCATGGAGATCCCAGAATCTCACATCAGTAATTTAGTTATTATTTGCTCGTTGAGATGCTGAAGAGGGCCCTTAATCTCTACAAGCTATTTCACTTAAGAGCTAGACAAAGCTTTTCTTTGGAATATAACAGCAGTTTCATTATTTTGAAACTTTAGCTATGTTTGGGAGGAAAACTTCAATAGCTATTTCAAGAAAGGAACTATTTTCCTCTTTCACAGGCACATATCTTCAAAGAACAAGGCATTCAGTGCTCTAATGTAGCAGAGCATCATTATACATATGTACAGTGTAAATGAAATATATAGTTTATTTTCTATATAAATTATAATTAAATATATATTTAGTTAGCCAAGAAAATGCTTTAAAAGTCAGAATTTCAAGCTATATAATAAAAGTGTACAAAATCTGTTTCCTCACCTATTTGAAAAATTGATGCCAGCAAATCAAGTATTTAAGGCCAGCCTGGGGACTTTGAAAATTCCTGTCTAAAAGTACTTTTGTAAAAAACCTTTGAGATATAACTCTGGTTGAATGATTTCCTAGAATATGAAAGACTCTGAGTCTCATCCCTAAAACTGCACAAAAATTATTCAAATACTGTGTGACCTCAATGCCAACTCCAAGAAATGTGTTCCCTATGCATTTCCATATATGTATTTTAAACACAAAAATGAATGAAGCACTCCTTTTGTCCTTGACTAAAATAACTATCATAGTTGAAAGAATTCCCAATTAAATCCAAGGGAAGATTATTAACACTGAAGCCACAGTAAGCGATCCCTGGCTCAATCCTTTGCTTTTTGACAGAAGTACAGGAAAAAAAAATGATATCTGACATATTCATCACCAGACATAGTTATATATCACATATAATAACCAGAAATAAGTGAGTGTCCTTACCAGATTCGGTCTGTCTGCTCCCAGCTCCTATCTCACTGTCTCTTGCGTGACAATAGCAACATGTTACCACCAAAAGACAGCAGAATATCTAATAACAGTCCTCTCTAAGTTTCCTTCTATATTATTTTCTGGGGCTTTTTTCTGAAGCTAATAATAGCATTATATTTAATGCCCTATATCTCCTTTAACCAAACTATATTTGGTAGAACAAAGGATGGTTCAACAAAATGACTTTTAGAGTAGGTAGGGTCTGCCTGCCAGGAGGACAATGTAGTTTTTGGTTTCAAGCTTTGGCTTGAAGGTGTATCCCTTTGACACACTATAGTTTTGCACCAAATAATTCTATTTCATTACAAGTTAAATTCCTGAAGAAAACAGATGAAGGTGCTCATTTGGTATGAGTAGTAGGGAATTAAAGAACTGATAATACATTTTGGAACAAATTAAGAGAAAAGACATTATGTTTGCACTTTCTGTGCCATTTTATATTTTTAAAAGTCATTTTACTTGAAATCTTATGTCATCATTCCCTCAGGTAATACCTACCCAGAGACTGCAGCCCACCCAAGGCATCCTTGGTCCAATGGCTCTTCCCATCTACCCAAGCAACTCCTGCCTTAAGAAGCAATATGTCTCCTGGAAGTTTAAGTCACTGTTTACACAGATCAGTTATAATGGCTATGTGACAGGCCTTCTGTTATGCCCTAGACATAATATTCCCAGATGTACTGCATGAAATTGACATTTTCGAGCTCCTTCAGCAGGTTATAAAGATTTTATATAAATGGAAATTTCTCATTTCTTAAGTGACATTCTAAATATTATAACCAGCTGCTGTAGGTACCAGATGAGAACTTTTTTTCACTCTGTCTTGTGAAATAAGGAATTGTGTCAAAATGGAATCCTTAGTTTTAGTGTTTCTATTTTGTTCATTAAAACAAATTCTTCCCTAATTAAATATAAATATAAAAAAATTATGAATTTTTATATCTTTATTTACTACCATTTATTATCAACTACCTGAAGAATGTAATATGTAAACTAAATAAATTAAATGTGGTATTCTTATTTGTGGCTAAAATATGAACAAAACAACATAGCTGTAAGTTCTACTAATGATTTTCTATAAATGCATATGCTTTTACTGAAACTGTTTAATAAGTTTCTCCTGTTTCCACTTGCAAACATTATTGGAAGGAATCTTAACTCTCAGAATTAAATATGAGCCTCCCTTCCATCACATGGCTAAGAAACATCAAAATCATCATATGTTTGGTTCTCAACGATTCTGCTTCTCACAGAAGCTCTTCAGTAGAGGGTTTGTGACAATGCCCACTTCCCACAGAAATCCATGGCTAATTTATGCAAAAGTACATGCCTTTATCTAATGAGAAAATCACATTAGTTTTCCTTAAAAATTTGAGCCTTAAAAAGGAGGACTTCAAGTATATGAAAGGCAGAATAATAGAATTTTTTTCATTACATTCAATTGTTGGAGTCAGCAGAGTTACCCAGTATCTGCACTGCATATAGCCAGAAGAATCTAACCTCTACTGACTGAAAAATAAACTCTGAGCATCAGTTCAATATCTCCTTTTACTCTCACTGTTTAACAGAATAAAATCCAATTGGTAATCACTGATATTTATGACATCATGGATAAAATGTTATTAATTATTGTTTTCTGAGAGTTACTTTTGGCCTGACATATTTAAAGAAAAATTTAAACACAGAGATGTCTGGGGTTTTACTATGTAAGGTCTCATAGAATGATGTTTGCTTTAATAACATTCTTCGGTATAAATACCAACAGTGCTTTTTAGGCCTTTAAGCCTACTTCGTTGCTCTATCAAATTTTCTCTCCAGTACTAATATAATATGATATAGTTAACGCAATTTAAAATCAATAATTTCAACCAGTACCTGTTTTTCATAAACTTCTTGGTACTTTTTTTTTTATGAGTTCTGGTATTCTAACTACAAACATGCCCATGCATTACATGTGTGCTTGGTACTCGTGGAGCCCAAAAGAGGACCCTGGATCCCAGGAACTGGAGTCACAGATTATGTGATTACCTATGTTGGTGCTGGGAAACAAAGTTTGATTCCATAGAAGAGGAAAAAAAAATAGTCTTCTTAACCGATGAGGCATTCTCCCAGCCTGACCCAATGATGTAATTATTCTTGTGGAGCATGGCTGTGTTTGAATTATAACCATTTGTTTAAATCTCTGGAAATAATTGAAACATATCTTACAAACAAGCCTGGAAGGCTCATTCTTGCACTTTCCCAAACTAGGGAAGCTGAAGCAGGATGATCACAAATTCTAGGAGAGTCTGGATTACATAATAAAGACTCATTTCCAAAAGAAACAAAGGAATAAAGCAACAAATAGTCTTTCAAAGTTCCAAGGGTAGCCCATGCAATCCTGGACAAAATAAGTACCGGCGAAGATATTTCTATACATGATCTCAACTTATACTACATGCTATAGTTACAGAAACAATATAGTATTGGCACATAAACAAACACACAGCTATAAGTCTGTGCAATGACAGCAACTGTATTTTTCACAAAAATTCTTAAAATACACATTGTAAAATAATTTTTAAAAAGAATTTCAACAGCATCAGAAACAAAAGGCACTATAAAAACTGGATGACTACTTGCAGCCAAACAAATCTAGAACCTTATTTCTCACACCGTACAAAGCTCATTTCAAAATGGATCTGTTATACTGAAACTGCTATAGAAAAAATTTGGGATTACTGTTCCACTAGTAGACACTGGAACATATTTTTAAGAGGACTCCAGGTAGCACAGGAAATAAAACTAACAACTTACCAATGAGTTAAATATAACCAAAAGGCTTCTGTATACCAAAGGAAACTTTTGTTTTATTTCATTTAATTGTTTTACTTACTCACTTTACATCCTGCACACAGCCACTCTGCTCATAGTCATTCCCCCATCCTTCCTCCCCTCTTCCTCTGAGCAGTTGGAGGTTCCTGGGAAGGCCCACAACACCCTAGCACTTAAAGTCTCTGCCAAGGTAGGAGCTTCCTCTCCCACTAAAGGCAGACAAGGCAGCCCAGCTAGGAGAACACATCTCAGATATAGGCAACAGTTTTTGAAATAGCCCCTGTTCCAGTTGTTTGGGACCCACATGAAAGCCAAGCTGTACATCTGCTAAATATGATCAGGGAGGCTTAGGTCCAGCCCATTTATGTTCTTTGGTTGGTGGTTCAGACTTTGAGAACCCCAAGGGTCTAGGTTAGTTTACTCTGTTGGTCTTCCTGTGTGGTTCCTATCTCCTTCAGGGTCCAAAATTCTTTCTCCTATTCTTCCATAAGAGACCCCAAGCTCTATCCACTGTTTGGTTGTCGGTGTCTGTATCCCCTAAGTCAGCTACTGGTTGGACCCTCTCAGAGAACATGCTGCTGTCTGCAAGCATAACAGAGTATCATTAATAGTGTCAAGGATAGGTGCTTGCTCATGGAATGGGTCTCAAGTTAGGCTAGTTATTAGTTGACCGTTACCCCAGTCTCTGCTTTCTCCCCTATGCTACACTACTTGTAGGCAAGAAACATTTTGGGTTGAAAGTCTTGTGGGTGATTTGGTGTCTCTATCACTCCACTGATGTTCCTGTCTAGCTATAGGAGGTAGCCTCTTCAGGTTTCATATTCCCAATGTAGTGAGTCACAGCTAATGTCACCCCATTGATTCTTAGGCACTTCCCTTATCCCAGGTGTCTGTCTTGTTCTAGAGATGCCCCACACCCACCTTCTAACCCATCAGTTGGAGACTTTTATTCATTTTCATTGCCATCTTATCATCTCTTCTGTCCTTCCCCACAACTTATACATGAGTGAAGAGGTAGTCCACAGGATAGGAGAAAATACTTGTCAGCTAATAATCTGACAGAAGATTAGAGACTAGGAAATGCAAAAAAAAAAAAAAAAAAAAAAAAAAAAAAAAATTATAAAACAAAATATAAAATAAGTCAATTTAAAAATGAGCTATTAAGCCGGGCGGTGGTGGCGCATGCCTTTAATCCCAGCACTTGGGAGGCAGAGGCAGGCGGATTTCTGAGTTCGAGGCAGCTGGTTACAGAGTGAGCTCCAGGGCAGCCGGGCTACACAGAGAAACCCTGTCTCGAAAAACCAAAAAAAAAAAAAAAAAAAAAAATGAGCTATTAAACTGAACACAATAGTCTAAAAATATATATCACTTAAAAGTTGTTTACATCCTCAGCCATCAGGAAGATGCTTCTTAAAAGTACTTTAAGATTCCATCTCAGACACATCAGAATGGCCATGATCAGGAATACAAAAAGCAAATGCTGGATGTGGGGAAATGGAGTTCATACACTGTTCATGGGAGCATAAGCTGAAGATTTGGAAATCAGGCCAGACATTCTTCAAAAACAACAACAAATAATTACTATGTAGCCCACAAATATAACTACTGGGCATATATACCAAATATTTTATATCTTACTGCAGAGATATTTGCATATCTATGTCACTCAAGCAGAGAAACTCAAACTTCACAAATTCTTTCTCCTATGTAGAGCCTTCCTTCAAATCTTCTGTTTTATGTGTTTAATTTGAGTAGATGTGTAAGCCAGGAATCTATAAGGGGATCATTGGAGGGGGGATGCCTTATGGGAGAAGAGTAAGAGAATATAGGTAAAATAAAAGTAAAGAGTAGGAATACTGAAGGAGTAGGGTTTGGAGAACAGTGTAATGAGGAAATAGAGAAGAGTCAACATGCATAAAATGTATGGAAAGGCTGTAAGCAAACCTAGGATCTTGAAGCCCAAGTAAAAATTATAAAAGCGGTTATTAAAACATACATCATCTGAAAGGGGGGAGATCAATAGTGAGGCCAAAGGTTTAACTGAGTATTGGATTATGAGATAAGAAAAGGAGGGAGTAGTGTCAGGGTTATGAAGAAATTTTGTCAAAATATACTAGATTGTAATTTAATTAAAATACAATTTTTGAAAGGCATTTGAACAGAGGTACCCTATAACGGGGCTAATGTTGCTCCCATAAGGCATGGCTATGGAATGAAAACATCAGCGCCAGGCATTGATCAGTGATGAGTTAGGGGTGACAAAAATAAATACAGGCTTTTGTCATTGCACTTAATTGCCCACTATAGCTAGACTGAATATGCCACATACTTTGTTTGGAGAACATATAAAAATCAATCTCAAACTGTAGAGGAAGCTCTCTCATACTGCATAGCCTTCATAGTATTGGAAGGTATTATGTAGTAAGGTGGGAAAAAGAAAATATAATAGTCTTCCCAAGCACTGAACTTGCACGATCTAATGATGACCAGTTTGACAAGGTGTTCCCACTAAGGCAATAGTGTCAGAACCATTATAATCAATTGCTTTGTATGTGAATTCGAGGTCTGCATCACAGGCATGAGTTCATGTCTTAGGCTGTAAACCTGGTAAAGACTGAAGTCATATGCTCTAGGGAAAAAGTGATGTTATTTTGCTAAGTGTTCATAATGCCAAACTACATTCTAAGTATTTTCATTTATATCATTACACTGTTTACTGTTTACTATTGATTGGTGAGGCTCTCACTTTTGGCCAGTGAAACTTCTATTGCAGTGAGTATTGGGTATTGGCATATATATGGAGGCCAAATACACACACACACACACACACACACACACACACACACACACACATATATATATATATATATATATATGCCAATCCAAGGCTCAGAGATCAGAAAGAAGTGACAGGAAGGATAAAAGAGCCTGGAATTGAGGAAATCAGAAGGAACAATGTGAAAGGCTATCATCTGGACATATCATGGTTGGGATACATCTACCACCTCTCAGCAACTGTGGTTATCTGAACAAGACAGTTAAAAATGCCATTATGGGGAAGGGCTACAGATGTCCTATGCCTTACTGAGGCACGTTTGATAGTTAATGGGTACCTAGTGAGAGGGAGTCACTTGTTTTCCTTTTCTTTCCTTTCTTTTCCTTTCCTTTCCTTAACCATTCTTTCTTGCTTACTTTATGATTTAATTTTGAGATCCTTGTTTGCCCAGATACTCAGTTTGCACATCAGCCTAGCCTGGTGAGCCTTGTATACCTTGTCCACCTACAGGACTAGCTTTATTTACATAGATTTACTACCAGCCCAGTCTGAGTTCCCAAGAATCTCACCCATCCCCAACATCTCTATCCCTGCAGTACCAGGCCTAACTTGGTAGCTAAGTGGCCCAACCTGGTGAGTTCCATAGTGCTTCACCCCCACACACTATCCACACACTCTCATGTGTAGTGCTATTTATGCAACTTATGCAGCTGTTGATCCTAAAGGAGCTACTGTATTATATCAAACAAACAACTAATAAAAGAAGTTCATAGGCCAGGCGGTGGTGGCGCACGCCTTTAATCCCAGAACTTGGGAAGCAGAGGCAGGCAGATTTCTGAGTTCAGTTCAAGGCCAGCCTGGTCTACAGAGTGAGTTCCAGGACAGCCAGGGCTACACAGAGAAACCCTGTCTCAAAAAAACAAAAAAAAAAAAGAAGAAGAAGAAGTTCATAGGTATAGTGAATGTCCTTAAATCATGAACAATATGAAAAACAAGATATAAACCCTAAAACTGTTAGTCTTATTGAAATGTTCTCCCATGAGCATTACCTAGATGAACTCCAAGAGAGAATTTAAAATAACAATCATAAATACCATCACAGTATTCAAGAAATCTTAAGAAGGCACACATAACTCAATAAATACCAAAATTTAGGAATAAGCTCTTGAGTAAAGTCCATTAAAGTACAATATACAGCTGGAGGAAACAAGGAAGACAAGATGGGATTCAAAACTTGAATTTAATAAAGAGATAGAAATGCTTAGGAAATATAAGCAGAAAAACTCAGCAGCCCAATTAGAAAATTAAGGAGAAAACCTTACCAGAAAGACCAAATAGAGAAAAGAATATCAAAACTCCAAAAGTAAAACCATTGGACTACTTAATCAAACAATATGTTTTGAAAAAAATAAACATATGAAAGAAAATTCAGGAACTTTGAAACACACAAAAGACCATATCTATGAATTACAGGCATTGAGGAAGAATCCCAAATTATTATCATACATCTGAACTTCAATAGGATCACAAGATTTAATTTTATTGATTTTTTTTGTCTATGATTTTGTCTGCCTACACACATGTATAGATGTCCATAGAAGCCAGAAGAGGGTGTCCAAATACCTGAGCTGGAGATCCAGACAGTTATAAGCTATCTGATGTACATGTTAAGAACAAAACTCTGGTGTTCTGAAAGAGCAGCCAATGCTCTTAATCATTAGGTCATCTTTTTAGCCTGAAAAGAGTGTCACTTTCCTCTTGTGACCATCGGTAGGTTAGCAATGTTCCAGTGGATGGCATCATACCAATGTGAATATGGGGAGCACTCATTCAACTGAGTGAGACGCTGATATGGATGCCAGGAAGTGCATGCTGACAGAAGCCTGAAATAGCTGTCTCCTTAGAGATCTGCCAGAGCCTGACAAATACAGAGGAATGCTCACAGCTAACCATTGAACTGATCATGGGGTTCCCAATGGAGGAGTGAGAAAGAAGACTGAAGGAGCTGAAAGGGTTTGCAGCCCCATGGGGAAAGCAACAATACTAACCAACCAGAGCTCTCAGGGTCTAAACCACCAGCCTAGGAGCACATAGGGAGGGACCCATGGCTCCAGCTGTACATATAGGGGGGGATGGCCTTGTTGGGCATAGGTGGGCAAGGAGATCCTTGGTCCCATGAAGGCTGGATGCCCCAGTGTGGGGGAATTCAAGAGCAAGGAAGTGAGAGTGGTAGGGGAGCACAACCTCATAGAAGCAGTAAGGGGGGATGGGATAGGGTGTTTCTGGATTCCGTGGGGTGGAAATGGGGAAAGGGGATAACATCTGAAATGTAAATAAATGTCCAATTTAAAAAAAAAAAAAAGAAAGAGGGCTTGAATTTAGAGGAGAAGTTTGCTGAGAAACAGCAGGAGGTAGAGAGGGTGTTAGCATATTGTTTAAACAAGATACATTGTATATATGCATGGAAAATTTAAAGAAAAATCAAAAATAACATGTAAAAGAAAAAGAAAATCAGAAACTCATCCCAACTCCCCTGTTCCTCTTCCTTGTGCCCCTATATAGGAGGCAATGAAAAGCTATTCAAACACAATGGCATTTAGAGCTTGGTCCAGGGAGGCACTATTAGTAGCTGATAGAATCTTCAAGAGGTGAGGCCAAGTGGGGGGTGTCTCTGTGTCTCTGGGATTAGACTGTAAAGAAGACTATACTGTATGTATAATTATTTGCTCTCTTTACTCACTAGCATATGACTGAGCAATGTTTGGTCATGATGTGCTCCTGCCGTGACAAACTGTCTTACTAAAGGCTAAAGTGAAAGGAGTAATTGGTCATGTATAAACTCTCCAACCTGTAAACCATAGTGAATATGTGTATGTTTCTTTCTTAATCTTTATAAAGTATCAAGTACTTTTAAAAGGAAGCCTTCTAATAGTTTTTGAATTGAAACCCTGTCAACAATGAAAATTTCTCTAAAGTCTCTGAATTATTTACTTCTAGACTGTTTGAGAAGAAAGTAATAAAAAAGAATCTATTATGCAAAGTTATATTTAAGAGTCCTTCACTGTAAAGATTTAGATGATGTACCATATTTATATAGGAGTGATGTATTCTCAGAAATCAACTAGAGCATTGGGTATTAGGCAGCAAGTATACACACATGCAAGTGTTCTGGATGATGGTTATGACTTAGAAATCTTGTCTAATAACAAAAACAACATGAGTATATCGTTTTTCAAATGGACAAATGGAAACTATCCATAATAAGGTGCTGAAGAAAGGGTGCAGCTGAACACAGGGACCAACAAAAAGTCCACAGATTTCAAATATAGGAACTGTACCAGGAACAATTAGCTTTGGAAGTGTGTTTTCCAGGGAAACAAAAAATGATGCAAAAATACTAAGTTATGAAGTAATGTTTATTTCCATAAATCATACAATTTTCCGAAATGCAGGTTGCTGTTTGACCTTGAAGCATCCCTTGTGCCCAAAGATTACACAGGCCATGCAGACCTCTGCAAAGCACATTTTCCTGTAAGCACTCCAAATGTGGTCATTAGAAAGAACTGGCAAAATGGAGCAGAGTTGAAAATGGACAAACTTTCTCAAGAGAGCAAAACAGGAACTACCCCAAGGACATTTTCCACTGCCAACATTTACTCAGCAGGATACTATAATTACTGTGGACAAGTAACTGCTCAGTGTTCTCCTTTATTCTATTTTCTAGATGAGCTTCCTAATTAAAGTTATTCTGTTCATTTCCCATTATTATTTAATGTATATAGAGAGGGAAAAAATAATGTCTCTATTAGTTTACAGATCATCAAAATACCAGAAAGGACATACTGACCCAATGAAGAGAATCAATCCCAACTCAGCAATCTGACACTTAAAGACTAATGAGTGGATGTGGCTTTGTCTTCAATCATGGTTGTCACAGCACAGCTTTTACATGTGGAGGAATAGGGTAGCCACAGAAATCATTAAGGTTTGGAGACCAGTTGAGTAAATATCCATTCATTTTTCAATAAGAGAATTCTAAAAGGGGGTCACTGTTCATATCATCAAACCACTCAAGTATATATGTTCAGACTTCCTGGCTGTTCTGTGCTGGCAAACCACAAATTTTTAACTAATGGGTTATGAGGTAAAATAATGATACTGTTTCCTGGATTTGCTTACTTCTTGTCAATTGAGTTTGTTTATCCTGACCACTTTTCATCTCTGCTGAATGAAAGATGATATGCACAGTAGCAATCAATTGAGTGTCTGAGTGTCTGAGATTTATGTTTTAAGTAAGGATGACAGATACCCTACCTTCTCTGAAGCTTACACTCTAAATTGTGACATGAGACAAATATAATTTAAGCCAAACTCTGGATCTTGTTTGCAACATGAAAACTACGCTGTGTATATGGGTCTTCTTCACTTTGTAATACTCATTCATTTTCAAATGAACACCAGAGCAAATAGCAAGAGTTCCACAAATAAATGCACTCACTAGAAGACAATGGCAGAAGGAAGATTGAAATAGCATGACATGCAGCGTGCAAATGTGTCTGTCAAGTAAAGTATTCACTGCATATACAGGTGTGGGCCTGTAAAAATATTTTGTTCCCTGACGTCTTAGCCATCTCTATAAATGTATAGTGATATTTATTCAATGGCAAAATCTCTGCCATTTGTCTCAGAATGTATTCATTGTTAAGAAAAACTTGACAATGTTTGTAGATTTTCTTGTTCTCCTTATATGCATTGTTAAAACTGTAAGACATAGGATTTTTGACATTATCAGCTTCTCGCAAACTCATGAAATACTCTAGGGACCTGCATTCTGCATGTTTGTTACCATAGAAGAAAAGTAATCAGTGAACGGAAGTTGATTCTTTGGGAATGTTATCTGGAGCATTCAAAAATTGCTGCACACATCGGTGGCTAACAGACCACAGACCACAGTGGCTTACAGTATGGAGAGTTAAGCAGTGAATCAGCTTCTTCTTCTCTTCTCCTCCTTCCTCTTCCTCCTCCTCCTCCTTCTTCCCCTCCTCCTCCCCTCCCCCTCCCTCTCCTCTGTCTCCCTCCCCTCCCTCTCTCTCCTCCTTCTCCTCCTCCTCCTTCTTCCTCCTCCTCCTCTTCTTCCTCCTCCTCTTCCTCCTCTTCTCTTTCTCTTTTTTTCCCTCAATAATTTAAGTTTCTTATTTCCCTGGGTAAAGCATGGAAATTAAAATCTCTTTCCCTTTTTCTAATGAACTTAAGGATTAACTATTTTTTCTCTAAAGTTGCTTTCCCTTGTAGTTCTGGTGCTTTATGTTCTGAGAGTTTTGTTTACATTTTCTTTTGGCTTCGTGTATTTTAATGGAATTTGGGAGTTTATTAGTTTATGGTTTGGGTTCTATGGTTTAATGGTAAGGTTCTCTGAGGAGAAAGTCCTTGTCTACCTCTCCTGAACACTGTCTCCAAATTGACCCGAAGCTGCTAGAATAACTCTACAATGCATTGCTCAGACTTGAAAAACAATAACCAAGATGTAACCTTAAGAATATATTCTGTACCTCATGATGTCGGAGCTTTCAGCCAATAGTTGGCTGATTATAGGTCTTTAGTAGAATAAATGCATCATATCACAAAATATATAGTGGAGCTGAGTTGCCCAATCTATGCAGCTAGGAAAGAAAGAGAGAGAGGCCAACTGCAAATGTGGGATTTTCCCTTTATACACATCCATATTGCAGATGTGAGTTGCCACATTTAGGGTCTTTCCTCCTTAGTTAATATTTCTGGAAAACCTTCATTGACATAACCCAAGTTATGCTTTACTAATCTCTAGGTGCTTCTAATTCCAATAAAGCTGACAAGCAAGACTATCCACAATACTTGATAAATATTTGCTTGCTTAAAACAACAATGGGTGATTTAAGCAAATTGACGATTCTAGAGAAATGCCTCAGAAGTTTAAACCACTTGCTGCTCTTGCACCCACAGCCAGCTCCAGGAGCCTGTATGCTTTGCTCAAGTACATGTCCACACAGACAAACACATACACACACACACACACACACACACACACACACACACACACACACATGAGAGTCATTTTTGCCATAGTAAAGCTTAGATGTTCCATATATATTTGCCCTGTGAAACTATTTTTACCATTGGAAGGATAGTCGCATCTTATCTGCAACAATGAAGAACTCTCCACAATGACTGAATTTAACATATGGTCATTTCTATTTTTTCTTACTTATTTTCCTCTAAAATATTTAGCTGATATTATGTAATAATATTTTCAAACTCACAAGACAATATAATTTTATAATTGAAATTTTAAGGACATTATGCTGGTTTGGAGTTTTTATTTCTTTAGCAATAGTAAATATCCTTGGACCTAACCTCAAAACTACTCTCTGACCCAAAATTAGTTGTGTTTAAACCCACTTGGTGTGTCTCTGTCCTAGAAGTCAATCCTACAGACAAAACTACAAATGAACAGATAGTTCTTCCAGCAATGCTCTCTAGGTTAAACTGGGTGTTTTATCAGATGAATAAGAGAAGTAAGCTTAAAGCCAATGGATCTTCAAAGAAATATTTCCATATCACTGTGTCTTAGCTCATATTTAAAATATTAGGGGAAAGATGAGGGTGAGGGTAGCATTTGGTACCAACGAAAAAAATAATATGATGAGATCCTTTATGATAATGTTAATTTTCATGTCTGTCAGATCAAGTAATCTACTCACAAATACATTGGGATAATGTACCTATTAATACACATTAAATTATGAATGAGGTCAGCCCATCTACTTTAATAATGATCTTTTATTTTACCCCTGCCCCCCAGTTTTTAAATTTTTGTATTAAGTGCCCAAGCATTAAAACCATTTACTTAATTAAAGTACAAAATGACATACATAGTCTTTGAAAGATCAGATGCATCAAGACTTGAGTAACAACAAAATAATCTCTACCTGTCAGGCAGGGATTCTTTCCTGGGAGGCATCCACACGGAGTCTAGTTTTCAAATATGAGACGCCAAATCAAACAGACCTGCAGGAAAAAAAATAAAAAAGCAAGTGAAAAGAAAAACAAAAACGAGAGTAGGATTAGGTGGTGAATTGCTGGAAGCAAAGTCACAGAAAAGCAGCTCAGAACAGCTTCTGGGAAGCACCACCCTCTCTCTCCCTCCAAGAACTCACCTTTACTTCATATCCCTGTACACTACAGTCTTGAAAGAATCTCTAGAGAGTTCTAAGCAGGGAGCCAGGAATCCAGAAACTTCTGTTAGGATAAAGGCAAGAACAAGTGAGTTGAAGTATATCTAGTGTTCACACAGAATTCCCAAAAAGATTACATAAAAATAACAGGGAAGGATCTGAGGAAAGTTAGAAAACAAAGGCCCAAAATATAGATATATTAATACAAGTATCATTTAATCTATGTAAGGAGGGTTTGGTATTGACTTACATTCTAGTACCTGTATGCACTATTCTCATTTTAATTGAAAATTCATGTTTGTAAAATGAAAACAAATGACATGGATGAAATTGAGGAAGTTAGGATTTAGGGACTGAAATTTGCCTAGATCTGTGGTCCGGAATGACTACTTGAACTTAGTTGTAGTTGGTAATGTTTATTTGAGACAGATCAGAGACCTTTTAAGCATTTCATTGATGAAAGTAGGGAAATAGACTCTTTAGATGCACTGTTCTCTCCGTAACCTTTTGTTTCTTCCCTTGAAGAGCTCGAGCTGGTATCTGAGGGTCCTCATTCAGCACTGACCTCACCTCATGACAAATTACTGTGTTCTTGGAGTTTGTTTGGAACACTCCAGCACTCTGTCTCTTTGCCCTACTCTTATTTTCTTTTTAACCCCAGGCTCTCGGTATGCATGGTTTGTCTATCAAAACCTGCTCTCAAAAGGGGAGCACAAGCATAATCACACAAAAGAGCATCTGACCTGGTTTCAATATGAGTTATTTATAGGAACTGAATTATAGGAACAGTCAAACACACAAATTTGTACTGAAAGCCCTAAAGAATTTGAGTTGTCCTCAAGTAACACTATGTTCAATTTTCTGAGGTATCGCCAGACTGCTTTCCATAGTGGTTGTACCAGCTTGCAATCCCACCAACAATGGAGGAATGTTCCTCTTTCTCCACATCCTCGCCAACATCTGCTGTCACCTGTGTTTTGGATCTTAGCCAATCTGACTGGTGTGAGGTGGAATCTCAGTGTTGTTTTCATTTGCATTTCCCTGATGACTAGGGATGCTGAACACTTCTTTAGATGTTTCTCAATCATTCGAGTTTCCTCAGTTGAGAGTTCTTTGTTCAACTCTCTACCCCACCAACCGTGGAGCATACCTAGTCTACACAGATCTACCTCCATGGGCTGGACCTAGGCCTCCCTGCACATATGTTGTAAATGTGCAGCTTGGTTTTCATGCAGGTCTCAAACATTTGGATTGGGGGCTATCCCAAAACATGCAGCCTGTATATGGAGTATGGTCTTCTAGCTGGGTGCCTCATCTGGCCTCAATGGGAGAGGAAGCACCTAGCCTCTCAGAGACTTAAAGTAGCGGGGTGGGGATACAGGAGGAGGGGGTACTCAGAAAACAAGAGATGGGGAAGGATTGTGGGAGGGGGTGACTGGGACGGGTTATAAAGTGAATAAGCAAAAAAACAAAATTAAAAAAGGAAAAAAAAAACAAAAAAACAAAAAAAAAAAAAAACAAAAAAAAAAAAGAATTTGAGTTGTCGTGAAACTTAAGCTTCATTCTTTTAGATCTGCTACCCACCCACTGACAGATCAACTTTTTTTTCTTTTGCTCCTTAGTAGGAAATGCTGTTGTCTGTGCTTCCATTGGAGGAACTGGGTTGTGATTATATGATTGTGCAAACATGTGTATGGTCACTTGGATGAGATGACAAATGAGTGTCCTGAACATACGTTTAAATGTTAGTAAATGAATATTAAGAGAGCATTCCTTGGATGTTTGCAACTATGCCATATAGAGTTACCGTCTTAATATTACAAAGTGACTTCTGCATACACTCACAGCTTGAAAAACATGTGTAGAAAATTTCTAAGTAAAATTTTATAATAAAATTATTGAAAATAATGAAAAGGTAATTATAATATTGAGGGTTATCATTTTAATATTTTCCCTTAAGTGTTACTTCTTAGATATCTGAGTATATTTATGTCGCCAGGTTATAATCAATGACACAAACAATAACTTTATTTACTATTCATACTGTAAATTAAACATATTCTTTTAGTTGCAAATGCTAGAGAGCAGATAACTGTCAGTTCCACATGTTTCAAGGGAGAAAATGGACTTCCATCATTATAGCAATATTTGAAACACCCAGTGTGTCTGTTGCATAAGGAAGAGATTGCAGAATAGTTTCTGCCAGTCCCAACCTTCTCTCCAGAGGAGGCCTCCAGTAAATGTGTCACCAAGTGCTTTCTATTTGCTGTGCCTGTTCGGAGGCTTTATCAGCAGGAGAGGCTTTGGAAATGCTGATACAACTGTCAGAGAGAAGGGGATGTCACAGAAATCCTCAGAAGCTAAGTGAGGGCCTGGCAGCTCTGTCGGCTTAGCATTACCCTGGAAAATAAGAAGATGCTCGATCTGCAGGCGTGTTTATGATTTTCGTATTAGATGGCACAAGTGGCTCAATTCCTTCTAAAATATAAGAGCTGTATTGAGAGACAGATATTAAAATTGTAGCCAGTAACCTCTAAGATAGAAAACAGACATACAGGTGGCCATAAAGCACATAGAAGAAGATCCGGAACAGAACTATCAAGATTTTAATCTGTGAACTTTCAGTTATCAGATGAGGTCCCTTGGGAAAATTTATGACACCTATCACCACAGAAAGTGCTTGCTTTATTCAGGGGTCTTTGTTCAAAAATACAAGAGATAATATTTATATAAAAATACTTAGATATTTATTCTTATAAGGGCTTTTTTGGCAAATGGTTGGAAATAATATTGGATCGCATTATATTTTCTTGGACTATTCTACCTAGTTTCCCCAGTGTTTGTTGATAGATGAATTCTCTCTGCAGTCACCAACCAGCTTTTGTTTGTTGTTCTTGACTCTCTTCCATGTTCCTAAATATCGTACCTTAATTTTGTTTTTTAACTCAATTTCTATAGTAATATCATAAATGTGGAATAACCAGACATATTTTAGTGAATGCCCCCTAAAAGCCACAAACTCTTACAGGCATTTTAAATTGTCTTTTAATTATTTTTTTACAAATCCTTATGAAGATCACCCATTATGGTGTTTATTTTGCTAAAGCAATGCAATCTAGGTTTTCCTCTCATGGGGAGCTTGCATCTCAGTACTTGGATTCCAATTACGGGTAGCCTGGTACAGACCTCAGTCTGAACTTGGTAGAAAGATGTTAAAGGAGTAGGAGCCTAGGATGGAGAGAACTGAACAAGGCATCAGAGTGCCATCCAGTGATGCAGTCATGAAATAGCAGTGAATTTTTCAGAAGTCTGGGAAACTGCAAACTAATCACACTGAAACTTGCATGAAAAATGCCTCAGGGACACGGTAATGTTGAGTATAAGCTTGTACTTGGTATCATTGGGAAACTGAGCTATCAGTACAGGCAGAGAAATGTTAAGGAATCTGACTTATTTATTTATTTATTTATTTATTTATTTATTTATTCATTTATTTTGGAAACTAAAAGTTAGGGCATTATGGCATTGGTTAAACATGACCAGAGATGCTAAGCTTTCACATTGTTACACATTTTTAACATTCAAAGAATTCATCTAAAAAATCTGACAATTGGTGTCTCAGGAACTTGCTCAAATGACCTGTGATAGGGGAAGCTTTCATGTCTATGTTTCTTGTCTGTAGGCAAGACATTGAGTAATAGATTTCATTTTCTCATCAAAAGCTTCATTAGCACGATTTGGCATTAAACCCTGGAAAGAAATTAGAATATATTGATTAGCAATTAATAGGTGAAAGAGTGGATCAATGGGAAGCAGGCCTGTGTGATAGTAGTGTAAAAAGATGAAAGCCAAAAATCCTGAAACATTTCATCGACAGGACAGTGCTTGATAGTTGCAGACTGTGCACCAGGGAAGAAGCTATTTTCTTCTCACCACAATCTGGAAGAGTTGTTTCTTTCAACAAAAAGCTAGTCAAATGCCTGTGTCCTGATTTTAAGCACTTAGGTTGCCAATAAACATTGTGACGCTTAGAAGACATTCATAATCTCCTAAAACTCAAGTAAACATCAGCTGTCATCGGTTATTTCTCATTGTTGACTCAGAGAATATAATAGAGAAAATGAATAAATTGCCAAACCAGAAAAGCTCTTCCCAGGTGATGTATAGATAACTGCAGGAGTTGAGACAAAGTTGGCAATTTAAAACACACAGAAGTATAAGATCACACATTTTCTTTGTTGTTAGCTATATGGCTTTGCTATGGTTAAACATCCATTTTTGCAAGATTGGTACAGTACTAGTATATCTTAAAAATACAAAGCAGGATAAATAATAGCAAGCCTCAACTTCACTACAGTAGAACAGTAGACTGTATACCCCATTATCGTATTGTATTTACTCACCCAGTTTGGGTCACACTGTGTCTAAGCATGCTTTCGTTACCTGTAATAGTTTGCAATGAAGACAATATGCTACCATTCTAATATCTGTAAATGGTCATTATCAACAATTCATCATTCTGCTGCCAAATCTATAATAACAGCTATATGAACAAAGAATCCCATCCACTAAAATAGTCCCCACTCGATGCACTTTCCCAAAGAGATAAGCAATGCTTCTTTAAAATCATTCCTTGTGTCATTCACCTTTGTATCTACATCTGCTTTCAGGAATATATCACTTAAGTGGCTGACATAGGAAATGTTGTCTACGAAGATTTATCTTGGTTTATCATGTCAAAAACAGTGTTAAGTTTAATATAAGTAAAAGAGCTGAAGATCGGAAAAGATAAGTAGCAGACTACGGCCAGTCATTAGTAAGTAAAAAAGATCAACATCTAACAGTCTCCAAAACACTGACTGGATTGACACCTAATGGCTAGTTAGCATAAGACGCAAAACCAAACGTCATGATTTACAGGTAATAAGGGAAGATAAAGCTATGATAATGTAGTTGTTTGTTCAAATCAGAGCATAAAATGAAGATTAAGATTAAGAGAAGCTAGAGAAATATTCAGCTAACATGACATCAAATGTCTTTTGCTTGCTTCATCATCTAGTAGATGTTAGAAGAAATGAGCTGCTATTGAGAAAGAAACTCTCTACATATGCCCCAAATATTACACATTTAGAGGTGAGATTGCAGTTAGGCTGTCTTGTTCCCAGCTTAACCCATGAACTAACTAAATAAGAAAGCAAAATGAAAAAAAAAAAAATCGGTCTAGAAACATTCTACTTAATAAGTTTGGAATTTTGTAGGACATTGCCCTCTGAATATAACAGTCCTTACCATCTTAATCAGAGCCTCTTTGATAAGCCACAAGAGAACTTCAGTACATTCATACTCTTGACATTGACCCCTCTCAGAAGGAAGGGAGGGGCTTCCCCAAGATTCCTGTCACTGCTCTCTGTATTAACCTCCTAAATCTGCCTACACTTTTATGGACTGAACCACCTGACGATTTATTTATTTTTTTATTCATCATTTTATTTGTTTACTTTCAAATGCTATCCTGCTTCCCTCCTGGTCTCCCCTCCACGAATCCCCGACACCATTCTCCTCCCCTTTGCCTCTAAGAGGTTGCTCCCCAACCCACCCATCCACTCCAGCCTCACCCTCTACATCCCCCCGCCACCAGTCTCTAGAGCATCAGGCCTCCAAAGGACCAAACACCTTCCCTCCCACTGCTACCAGATGAGGCAGTCCTCTGCTACATATGCAGCAGGAGCCATGGAACTGCTGCTCATGTATACTCTGGTTGGTGGATTAATCTCTGGGAGCTCTGATAGGTCCAGTTAAGTGATACTGTTGTTCTTCCTATGGGGTTGCAATTCCCTTCAGCTCCCTTAGCCCTTCCCCTAACTCTTCTATTGAGGTACCCCGGGCTCAGTCTAATGGTTGGCTGTGAGTATCTGCATCTGTCTTAGTCAGGTGCTGGCAAAGCATCTCAGAGGACAGTCATACCAGGTTCCTGTCAGCAAGCACATCTTGGCATCAGCAATAATGTGTCGGGGTTTGCTGTATGTAGATGGAATGGATCACACAGTGGGGTGGTCTCTGGTTGGCCTTTCCTTTAGCCTCTGCTCCAAATTTTGTCCCTGTATTTTCTTTAGACAGACACAATTCTGAATATTTTTTTTTTAATACAGAGAGAAAGACAGAGAGACAGAGATGAGGGAGGGAGGGAGGGGGAGGAGGGAGGGAGTGGGGAGAGGAGGGAGGGGACACAGAAAGAGAGAGAGAGAGATTGGGGAGGAGAGGAGAGGAGACGAGATGAGACGAGAGAAGACGAGACGAGAGAGAAAGTGAAGTTAGAACACAGTTGTATTACATTATGCAAATTCTATGACTTGAAAATAACAAACCTTCTCAGAATCTAATCACGAATAGAGAGGAAAATTTCTAGTTTCAGGCCAAGCTTTCTACATACAACAGGAGGATTATAAGCATGCAGCAAAATGAAATAACAGCAGCAGAAACTGCCTTTCATCCTATCTCCAAGAAGCAAACATACTAATTTGTAGTCTTTCCACATGCATTCCTGCTTCATTATAATCCACTCTCCGCAAGGAGGCAGCCAAAATGTAAACCTTTGCTTAAAACCCATTCAGACAATCCCATCACTCTCACGTAAAGACCTGTCCTTAGCATAGCCTTAATTAGAGGGACTCAGAGCTCCAGTTGCCACCTGTTGTTCTGTGTAATCATCTGAAGTACCTCCCTTTCACTCTCAAAAATGATCTAGCTTAGACAATAAATTACATGGTTAGCTCTCCAAGCTGTCCTTTTCACTCCTAGACTATCTTCCTTACTTGCCATGCCCCAGACAATGGATTTTGGCTTCTGAAACATAACATTCTAGTTCGTAATTCAGGATCTCTTTCAGTTGCCCCTGTTCTTGCAGGCTTGACCTTCCTTACACACTATTCACCATCTTCAGTTACCACAAGGCTGCTTTTCCATCAGATAACCCATTCATTATCCATGAGACAAGTATTGATGCTCAGTACTTACTCTTCCTGCTTCACAAACATTTCCATTTATCAAAGGTGATATGATGTTCATTGACAAGGCTATTTGATTAACAGCCACATATCCTGTTTGACTGTACACCTCAGCTTGTTTTCCTATTGTTCACTTGTTGTTTTGCAAGTCATTGTACCTAGTACTCATAATTGTGCCTGTCACATAGTAGATCCTTGATAATTATTTACTGAAGTAGTACTTAAAGGAGCCACATAATACTTTTGAAAAAAACAATTCATGCCAATGTTTACACTTTAGTGTGGCTTCCTCAAAATTAAGCTTGCAATATACGTTCATGAAAAAAAAATTGTGAATTCATTTGACGTTTTGTGAGGTTATTAACAAAGTCGACTTGTTTCCTCTGTACCTTATTTTGCTATTTGCTTTAAAATTCTGTCTCATCACTATTCTTTGTTTAGTACCTAGAATATATCTGTAAGTCCAATAACAAGATCTCTCTGCTTTTAAAGGTGATTCATATTTTCTTCAAGTTACTCTTGCTAGAGGAGACAGTCTGAGCATGCTATACTATCTCCATTAAAACATGTCTTGGTTCTCCAGACACACACACACACACACACGTGTATATATGTGTATGCATATATATGTATATGTCTGTATAGGTTTTATTTGTATAATTTAATAATTAATCTATGTTTTCTGTTTTGGTGTTAATGTGTCCCCAGATGTTTTTACACCTCTTTTTTTTTTTTTTTGTAAATAATGTCTAAAATATTTGGGTTTACTTCCTTTGCACTGTATTTTCAAGGTTGTTGGGATTCTAGACTAGTCAAAACTTGTTTCAATCATCATCTTCCATGAATCCTTTCATGGTAGTTTAAATTTGTATCTGTACTTGAAGTTTTCAACCTACAACAAGTTCTGTCTATATAGATTATTTCCAACTCATCAGTGAAAATTTAAAATAATGGTATCATAGAGTTAAAATAACAGTCTCAAAAAGGTATTAGTCACTTGCCATGTGTCACCTGGTGATCTAAGTCCCTTCCCTATATAACTCAGGTCTGTACCAGGGGGATAATAAAAAGCACAAAATGTAACAGAGCATTCTAAAGCAATTAGCTTGGAACAAAGAAAAGTCATTATGAAAACACAGACTCCATGCCTAGAGGGAAGAATGCCAAGTCCTTGGTTCAGTGAGAGAAATAAGGAAAGTGAATGATTTCAAGTACATTCTGCACTTCAATTTCATGCTCCGTTTCAGGATGTTTAATGTTTGGCCTGTAACATTAATATTCTTTAATAGACACTCCGGACACTAGTATTGGATGACGACAATAAACAGATGCTCTCCCACTGCATCTGTCTTCAGAACAAAGCTCCCTGAGCTGAAATTCTGACCTCACAGAAGAAAACCCAGCACATGAAGTATATCCCGTCTCCTTTGCACTGTGGCTCCAAAGTTGTGTTCAAATCTTTCTCCACTCAGAGCTTAGAAGAGTTTTGAGGAACTTAAAGTGCAAGGAATTTTTAGCCTTTCAGGACTAAGACTCAATTTATGCATTTATTTCTGAATACATAATCCTAATCTAATAAATCATGAACCTAATGAATTCAGCTGACAGTGCATTTACATTCAAACACTTCAGTGAAACAGATATGTAATGAATTAATATGTGCATAATTTAATAATTTGTTTCCTTAAATTTTCATGGTTATCAGTGAATACTCAAATATTAACAACTCAATCACTTTTCTTTTGATGAAAACCTTAAAAAATTCACTTTAAGATTTTGGCTAAATAAGTTTTACTCAAAAAAATAATGCACCTACTTTTTATTAGTTTAGTGTTGTTAGAGACATATAAAAAGTGAAATCAAGACTAGATATTGATCTCACAGTTAATTAAGTCCTATCCTGGAGTTAGTATCTCCCTAATTAATGGTGTGCATGCTAATAAAGAAAAATGTCCCTTGTAATAGATGTGTCTTTGATTTTTCTACATTTTATGTGAAGAGAAGAAACTAGTGAAAGTTAAATTTCTTTTCTCTTGGCTTCAAGAGTTATTTATTCCCAGTCTTACTCTTAATTTAAATCTTAAAACCAAACAACTTTTGTCTTCATTTAAGTTGCATGTACTCAATAGAACATCAGTAAATGTGAAGAGAATAGTTTTACCTCTTCTTTGATAGTGAAGAATCCCTTTTTCTTATAATATGAAACTGGAACTCTTCCTTATCTAAAATTTGTTCCATATGAAGGATGACTAGTTTATATATCTTGCCTTGTTAATCCTTCAACCATCACTATTTCAAAACCGTTGCCTAGAATATCTAGTTACATTTAAATTAACAACATGCATCTTTACAGAAGCCTGGAAAATGACTTGTCATAAAGGCATGGGTTCATGTATGTATGAAGGCTCAGAGTCCTGTGGTCTGAAATATAATAACTGGAGACCATTCTTCACCTTTTTGTCCTACTTAGGGCTTAATACTTTTATGGCTACCTATCTGATCATATTGGTAGTGTTTGTTTTCTCAGTCTAGTAATTAAAGTTTTAATATCATTCAGAAACCTTTCATATACACAGCAAGAAATAATTTCAACTCTGTATGATTCATCCTATAGCTCTGTCAAGTTAACATATAAAAATAACTATCACTATATACCATGCTGAAGATGCTCTAAACTTTCATTTGCACATATTTAAGAACAAAAAAATATTATATTTATATTTAATACACATTTTGGCTACCTTCATTTCTCTTTCCCATTACCTATTTCTTTTTTATTTTCATTTTGATTAATTCTTTGAGAATTTTGTATAGTGTATTTTGTTGTTATCTACCATTCCTCCTACTTCTCCCATATCCATGCCCCCTTCCCTAGTCTCCCTAATTTGTGACCTATTTTGTAATGCCCATGTACTCTTGGATTTAGAGCCTTCACTGGAGGGTGATCAACTGAGGACATAGTCTTATAGAAAATTGGCTCTGCCTCTTCTAGTAGTTATTAACCGCCAATAGCTCCATAGGTAGGGGTGCAACTCTGTCCCCATCTCACCTCTTCAAGCTGAATTATGTCTTGTGGGTGTGTTACAGGTCTCCAATTAAGTGGTGGACATTCTGTAGTATCTTATTCTATGCAAATTGACAAGTTTTGGGTCTATGTATTAAGCTCTATCTACTGCAAAATGGAGATTCTTTGATGAGGTTTGGCCAATACACTAATCTTTGGGTATAAGAATGTCTTTTTTAGGAGCCTGTTTTCTACTATGTCTGTTTAGTAGAATATTATTAGTTTCTCCACGAGGTCCTATGACCTACATTTATATTTTTAAGAAGCTTACAATAAAACATACAAGTAAAACATCCTAATAATTTCAACTGGCTACCTCATGAATATTAAATATTACTCATTTAGTTCTTATAGACAAAGCAGAGATGGTTTGTAAAGCCTATTTGTACTTTTCTTGTTAAATCTAAGTTGTTTGGATTTAGCAGACTATGAATCCCTTAAATTAGACTCAAGATACAGAGTCTTGTAACACGTGCCTTTTCTTAATATGAAGACCATTGATTGTGAGAATAATGGGTGAGTTTTCAGTTAAGGTTGAGAAGTGAAACAGAAAATGAACACAGTAAATTGTCTCCATCTGCACAATGTCAATGACAGTCCAAGGAACTCATAATACTTCCAATTTCCAAATCAATTCATTTTATCATAAAAATTGGCACAAATATAAATTGCAGCACACACAGAGATAGGAATATTTCAGAATCAAATGTAATTGTTTAGGAGATTTGTTCATCAAGTTCTGTTTATTTTGGATCCCAGGTATCTAATGGTTGTAAAGGTTACTTCACAGCTACACATCAATTTTTTTTAACAAGAGTTGAATGGAACTTAATGAAAATTGACCAAAGAGCATATTGTTTGTTGGTTGTGATCCACAACTACATATATTATATAGAAGTTATGGACTGAATTTTTGTATTATCATTTCATAATTTGGTAGAAAGCCTGGGCTAAATGTGGCTGTAAACATGTTTATCTAACTCAGGACAGATTCCTCTCATCTATCATTTAGATTTGATTATTTTCCCTGTATGTGTCTCATAATGCTCTGTGACCTTCAGGAGAGTTTATATACTTCATTCTAAAATGTTAGGCCTTTAAACAGAGAAATTAGCAGCTGCTAGATATAGCTATTTTCCCCAACACTGTATCCATAACAGTAAAGTTTAAGCTTGCCTTCTTTGTCCCTTCGTATTGTTCCATTCCTTGCCATTTCGGGGCATACAAACTGGCCAACTTTCTTAGTTGATAGTCTCAAATATTAAACAGTCGATATAGCAGATAGATAAGCATTGATAACCATTGTCTTTCTTTCTAATGTGATTATATAATCCTATGCAATTCATACAGTTATTCACTCCTATTGATTAGGAACTAATTACAGTAAATATGTGACTTGACCAAAGTTTCATAGATTAATAGATGCAATATGGCAAAAAAAAAAAAAAAACTAAAATAAATTTAGGCATCAGAAATTCTAGAGATCAGTGATATCAATAAACATTATATTAGAGTTGTCAACCAAACAGAATTAATAAATGTCTCTCACGTGCACGCACTCACATAACAAACTTTCATACACATGCGCGTACACACACACCTCACACACACACACACACACACACACACACACACACACAAACACACAAATACAAGGCTATAATATGGCTTCATTATTTTTCAGCTACTACTTACTGTGTCTTTAACACATGGTAAGCATTTGGTTTAGTCGTTCTTACTCATCATTTATTTCAGAATAACACTACAAACTTGGTATTTTTTATCATCATGAAATGCACCTACACAGTTAAATTTTCATAAATACTATAGTCAGTCTCTAATGTAGCCTGGTGTGATGACTTTTAATTACAGAGCGCTTTCATGGTATTATATGACATTTTCTTCTTATATATCAACTAATGCTTGTTACATAAATTCAGTACCAATTCAGGATTTGTAAATTTTGAAGAAAAAAATCACAATTATCCATATACTAAAGTAAATTTATAAATATATGCTCATTTCTAATAAATACAGCTGAAACTAATATAAAAATGACTGCAAAACAGCAATTTCAGCCTAAGCTTATTGATCTTGGAAGACAGGCATTTTAAATACTTAGTGAGATTTCCAAACTCCTATACACCAAGAAGTTCTTAATTAGTTCTTAAGACTTTTGGGTCCTATAATGGTACAGCTTAATGTCAGTTCATCCTTCTCTTTTCTACTCAGTACTTGATTTCAAACTAAGTAAAAATTCTTCCTGATCACAACAAAATATAAATACTGTTTATGGTTGTTAACCCAGGCTTGTTGACACATAGCTACACTTTAGGGTGCCAGGTAGAGTCAGAGACAAATTCAAGGTAATGCCAGGCTATATTGCAAGATTTTGTGTAAGTAAATAAATAAATAAATAAATGCTCATTAAAAGATATAGACACCAATATCTAGAAAATATAACTTATCATCCTTGGAGAAGCCTCACTCTATTTTATATGGAACAAGACAAGGACTGTATGAGGTGGTTTCCCCATATATAACCTTGTGATCTGAATGGAAAGAAAAGAGACTGAATTTACCTGGTGAGACAGTTTCTCTATTAGAGCACTTTTTCAATAGCTATGCATGTGTATGTGCAAACACCTATATTGAAAATAGTGTTACCAAAAGTGATTAACTAATAAATTATAAGTCTATTTGCATCTGGAAACACAAAGTAATTTGGATGTATTAAAAGTTAAGGATGAAAATCGAACAGGGAATTGTGTTGAATGAATGAGAACACAAAAGGAGAAAACATCTTCTTCTAAGGAGTCAGGTCAAGTTTTGGCAACTTAAGGAGCTGGCCCCTCTCAGAAATTACAATGATTCAAGGCAGAAACTGTGAGCCTCCTGTAAAGTCCAAGACCCACTGGGTGTTCCATGACCTCTGAATGTTGATTTAAGAGGAAAAACCTAAGCTTATGATTTCTGGCAATATAACTAATAATTTGGAGCTATTCAATTATCAGAGCAAATTGACAAGAAACATTAAGCGTCTCTATTACCAGTAAAAGTGAAAAAATTATGAGAAGAGATGTCATCCTGCGACAGATCAATCACGTAAGCATTCCAGTAAGTAGTCTCTCAAGATGCTCCATTGCAGATCTCTAATTCCCTTTGACAACCTGACATGCAACCACTATTGATTAATTTATCTAAACTATTGTAAAGTCTATATCTTTCAACAACTTCATCTTTCTGGGAATAGACTTTCATATGTTTAATAATCCCTTTTAGGGGTAAAAGGAAACCTCTGTTTCTGTAATTGGAGATCAAATGAAGAGATCTGAAGTTCCTGTGTACACATCTTTCAAAATGTTTTAACTTCAATCATCTTTACTCCAGCTTTTATCTTCTGAGGTTGGAGCACTCCTTTTTGTGTGTGAGCGTCATTAAATGGAAACTGGTCACTCCCATTTCATCTGCAACTCGACTGAAGTGTCAAATGTCTTTTAAAACAGTGATCACTTACAGGGTATATGCTAAAGATATTTTAAAATTCCTTTTGAAGTAAAAGTACTTAAAGAACAATCTTAGGAAAATAGCATAACTGTAAGAAAGACCGAGGTGTTTATTTTTGTATTCCTGATTAAGAAAGAGCTGTGGAGTGAGTCACACTGGAATAGAGGCCATCTGCTCAAAGAAATGTATAACCTCCTTACATAGGTATTATTTCATTTACACATGATGTTGTCCTTTTATGTACTCTAATTTTATGGGTAACATTTCCTAGTTTGTTCAAATACCCAGATTAAAACTTACTGTAAAGAACTAAGAAACACTGTATGTGACTATCATACCATTCCCACTAATATATATTGTAATATTGATGCCAATTGTCTAGGGCAGTAATTTTATATTTCATTTCCCCGTTTAAAATATCACTTTAACAGTAGATTTTTCAGGTAACAGTTAAGATATGCACAGAGAGAACTGTGAGACAACCACATTTTAACATTGCAGGTGTGTAATAGTAACTTACGGACCTGATAAGGAGATGAGATGAGAACCATGCCCAAAACTTTACAAATACATGACTGTTTCTATCTCTTTTCTAATTATCCCTAGGCCTAGGTCTGGAAGCTTCTACCCTCCTTAGAATCTTCCAGCCTCTATTTGCTAACCTAGACCTAGCATGTTTCAGTCTCTAAGACTTACTTCTAAACAAGCTCAAGATTCTTTCTGAATTCTATCTGGCTGATTCAACACAGATGTTCCAGCACAAACTTCTCTCCATGTTGACTGATTCAATCTGGCTTTCTCAGCTTTTCACTACTCTGCTTGGTTTCAAACTAACTCTGGTGCTATGTTCCAATCTTCTTGCACTCTTCTGTGGCTTCAGCTGCCTCTGCTGATGGCACTGAACTGTGTGAACTCACAAACTAACTAAACTTCACTGCACTCAGTGCACTGACTCTCTCTCTCCCTCCCTCCCTCTCTCCCTCTTTCCCTCCCTCCCTCCTCCTCTCTCTCTCTCTCTCTCTCTCTCTCTCTCTCTCTCTCTCTCTCTCTTCTCTCAGCTACTCCTTAATAGCTTCTCTTTCCTGTGCTGTTCTCCTGAGAGTCTGGCTTATCCTATCTCTGACTCAGTCTGTCATATCTTTCTCTGATTTGTCACTTTGCACTTAACTAAATGTCACTTTCAAACATGGCTGCTTCCTTCTACAAACTAGCCTTAACTACATTGTTTTGGATTAAAGGTGTTTACTAAGAGTGTGTTTATATATTCCCACCAGATCACACAGACAAAGGGGACAAATTTAATACACAGATGTTATTTGAATGTTTACTATATTCAGAAACCATGATGAAAACTAATGACTTTTACTGACTGAAGAAAGCCAGAAAGATCCATGCATCATGTGTATACCTATAAACAATAACTATCTCACAATAAGTATATATTCCTTATATACTCCTGGGTGGGAAAGGGAGGGGAAGGCAAAAAGGAGAACAGGATCAGGTAAGGGGGGACAGGAGAGAAGCCCAAAGGGCCAGGAGAATGAATGGAAATAAGCAGCCTGGGGAGGTGGGAAGTGGGGGGTACCCTCTTGAACATATCAGAGACCTGGGAGGTGAGAGACTGTCAGGACTCAATGAGGTGACCTTAACCAAAATGTTCAACACTAAGGAGAGGGAACTCACGAGTCACCTCCAGTAGATAGACAGGGCCTCAAGTGGAGGGACTGGGTTACTAAGCCATAGTCAAAATTTCTGACCCAAAATTATTCCAATCTAAATGAACTTCAGGGGAAAAAATGGAGAAGAGACTGAAGGAAAGGTGGTGCATGACCAGCCCAACTTAGGATCCATCTCTTTGTTGCGCAGGGACACCAAGGTCTGACTTTATTACTGATGCTATGGTGTGCTTACACACGGGAGCCTGGCATGACTGTCCTCTGAGAGGCCCTAGCAGCAACTGACTGAAACAGAGGCAGGTACTTATACCCAACCACTGGACAGAAAACAGGACCCCTACTGTTGAATTAGGGGGATGATTGAAGAAGCTGACAGGGAGAACAATCTCATAGGAAGACCAGCATTCTTAACTAACCCAGACCCCAGGGTGCACCCAGGAGCTGAAGCTCTAACTAGGAACTGGGCCAAGGCCCCTGGCACATACATAGCAGAGGTCTACCTGGTCTGGCCTCAGTGGTGGAAGATACTCTTATTCCTTGAGGACTTGAGGCCCCAGGTAAGGGGGAGGCCTGCTGAAGGGGAACACCGTCTTGGAGGCTAGGAGGAGGATGTGGACTGTGGGAAAGGGGACTGGGAGGGGGCAACAACAGGAATGTAAATAAATAAAATAATAAAAAAAGAAAAGAGAAATAAGACTCTAAATAAGTTTAGAAGATGTAGTTTACCAAAGTGGAATAAAACACCTAGGGGGAAAACTAAAATTATCTGGTAGCTCAACAGAAATTGAATCTGAAGTTAATAAGGGGTAACGAAGAACAGGAATCTATTGGAATGTAGTGTCTCACCTTGTCTGAAGAGAAAGCAATGAACATTCTGGAATCATAAATGAGGAGTGGAAGTACTGATTTAGAAAAACAAAGGTGGCTTCATAAAAATTGTTTACAGACAAACAGCAGGGAAAAATCTGATCATTGCCCAGAAGCTCGAGGTGACAAGTAGCAAACCGAGACATCTGGTTTTCTTTCTGTCCTTTCTTGTCACCTTTTCATGTCTCACCCTGCTGCGGTGCAAGTGATCACAGAAGCACTGCGGGCTGCAGTCACTGAGCGGTGCATCCTCAGCACCCGTGGGTGGCTCCCGTTAGTGTCAGCATTTTAGACTTGTTATGAAATAATGCTAAGTGTCAAGCTCGGGTGTCTGGGCTTCCTGCCAGATACTCACTTGACATTCTCTTCCTACAGCGGCAGCTAGCGTTCATCTGCAGCCTGACCTTGTTAGTTTTTTCCTTAATTTTCTTCAGTCTTTTGAACATGAGCAGACACACACACCACACACAGACACACAGACACAGGCACATACTTGCATACATCCACAACAACAGAGAAGAGGAGAGAGAGAGAGAGAGAGAGAGAGAGAGAGAGAGAGAGAGAGAGAAAGGACGGGAGAAAGAAAAAGTATATTATTTCTTCCTCTACTGAAAGTTATATTATAAATTTTTAATTATGATATTTCCTTATATTCATAATGAATTTCTTGCTGTGGTGAAATTTCAAAGTGCACATGCATGTAGATCTAACAGTCTACATTCTGTGGAACATTTTGAGGAAATATACACAAATGAACACCCTTCCCACCATCTTCTGCCACCACCAGCACCACATGATTTTTTACACATGCCTTCTTTTGTGCCTTCATTAGTTTTATTCAGCAAATCTGAAAGAAAATAGTGTATAACAAATTGAAGGTCGGTAATGTTTAAAAATGGATACAGAGAAATGTCCAGAAACATGCCTAATACACTAGTTGTGTTTCCCTTACTAATTAGCTGGTGAAATGCATTAATTTAAAATTAATAACACTGCTCACTTTTCTGTCTTTGTTCCTGATACATAACATGTAAATAAAACAGGGGCCACAAAACAGGTGCTAGGATTATAGTTTAACACAAATAACAGTCAAGTTTGTGTGTACGTAACACAGGTAAGGTCACTGTGTGCGGAATGGTCAGAAGTCAGTCAGTGATGCTATAATGCCCCTTCTATGGTTGGTTCAGCCCACAAGACTTCACAATGTGAAAATGAGCAAGTCCTCCAAGTACCTAAGGTGACATTTTCTCTCAAGAGAAAAGATACTACAGCTGCGTCAGAAAAGGCTTTCTGTGGAGTTGTTTCATGAGAAACTGGAGAATTCCTTTGAATTTTCAGAAAGATACTAAGAATTTTTAAAGTTATCAAGAAAGACAAAATGAAAAAGCATTCAGAAGGCCATCCTTCTTTTTGTTTTCATGTATATCTGAACTTTCCAGTTATGAAATGGGAATAAATAACATATAAAACAGCTGAAGATATATTTCTATGTGATGATGGAACAATAATAATAATTAAACATTTCCTACTAATTCAAGAGATTTTGTTCAATATAAAAGATAAGTTTTTAATGAAGGTGAGAAAAGTCATGGCTGCCTAATAATGAAAAGAACAACTCTAAGCCTATTTGAGCTGCCCAAAGCTAGTGCTCAGCCTTTCCTCTTCCCTCATTTGCTGTATGTCTATTTCATCATCATACATTTATTTAAATACCACAAGGGCTTTAAAGATTAGCATTTCAAAGGACCAATGGGTTCAGATAGTAAATACCACAGAAGTGGTTAATAATTGGAATAACACTACTACAAATCAATATCTGGAAAGCATCTTAGGAAAGACGATAAGAAAGTCGAGTAAGGATGGAAGATTGGAGTATGTGTTAATAAAAAACATATAAAAATAAAATGCTTCTTGTGAGTTCTTGTTATACATAAGAGTATTTATTTTATAAAAGTTAAGTCCTATTTAAATAACATGAAAGTAGGTATAGTTAAAAAGTGGGTAACATTACAGGTTACTAAGTTCACATTTAAAATGTATGGATTCAATTTGACACTTTCTATTTGTGTGGACTTATTCACTGTATTAAGCTTTAGACAAAGTATAAAGCCTAAGCACAGGAGTGCTGTGATGATTAGATACATTAATTCATGCAAAATGCTTGAACGAGGACTTGATGCACGAGAAATATTCAGCAACATGATTTAAGGGTATGATTTTAATGCAGCGTGACAATATTGTATATAAAATTGTCTACAGATTTCTCTTCAATTAATTAGCATCTGTCAACCCATAATAGGATCTAATTTGTATAAAATCACTACTTTGGCATTATCTATTCTTTTGCAAGAGACAACCTGACTAATGTCAAAAGTTAACCCAAAATTTACAGGAATACACAGTATGTAGAACTTTCACTGTAAAAACAAAAATGTATATGTAAAAATATATTAGAGCTTCTTCAATAGAAGAGAGAAGCATACTTTTTATTTTCACATTAAATTATCTCTTCCTGGAATTAAAAATCTTGTATAATCATTTTAAAATGCTGGGGAACTAAGACCCAGTATGCATCCCACACAGCATGCAGATGTGCTTCATTTTGTAACTATTAATCATAGAAAGTCTCTCAAAGGCTCCTATTAAACTGAGCTCCATAAAATAACTTACCATCTCAGAAAGAAAAACCTTTGTATGTAATCCTTCTAAATTTTTATTTCTCTTTTTTTGTCTTCACATTTTCCCAATTTGTGCAGTTTAAAATAGTTCTAAATGGAGATTTTACAAAATAGAGGGCATCAGAAGGGTATAGTTCTATTAATTTGAACCTAAAGATGTTGACATTCTGTTTATGTAAGATACAGAATGGGGTATCATTAAGTGTAAGACTGTAGAACTTGGAATAATCTTCTAGCTGTAGAAATATCAGAGTTGAGTCTTGACAAATATTGGTGAATTCTTAGACAGTGCAATAAGTCAGCTGTTATATTTGGAAGAGCAATGGTTCTATATTGATAAACCCCAGAAAATGAACAGCAACTGATATAATTTGGGAGACTGCCAAGCTCAAGGTCACACAGTTCCTTACTTTCTGTGTCTGCTGAAGAATTCGCTCTTTGCTTTGTTGGTGAAATGATTAAATCTGGAAAATATAGAAGTCAGATAAACCAGTGAACAGAAGTTTCCATTCTCTTATAAAAATCAGAGGAAAATATTCAGGATAGGTAAAATCTCAAGTAATGATTGATCAAGAGAAGATTAGTGAATGGGCTTAATATCAGCAAGGAAAGGAAGAGATGGTGATTCAGAAAGGATTTTATAAGCAAGGCCAACTGATTGTGTAGATATTCAGAGTAGTGATGAAGATAGAGAGAAGCTGCTCAGAAGTTAATCTACATATCTTTTTGTCCCCTTAATAGATAGTAGGTGAATGAAGAAAGTACTCAAGGGAAAGAAACTATATTCCCAGAAACATATGTAGGAGTCAAGTAGGAATGCTCACCAACAACTTGGAGTGTTTGTGTTTAGGAGTAGAAAAAATGACTGAGCTATTCATATTACTGGCTTTATACATAGATATGTGCTTTTCTTCCCCTCAAAGAATGAAACCATGGAAAGACAAAGGAGCATTAACAATACTAACATGATGACCACAAAAGAGTCTAACAATGTACACTCGACATATTCTGTAATAGCAAAAGAGAGAACTATGCCGGCATAAAGATGAGAAGAAAATAGGGTTCCAAAGAAGAAATATTCAAGGATCACAATATGACAGAAGGTCAAGTACAGGCCAATTGGTTTAAAATCCCAACAGCTTTTACTTTACATTTAATATTAACTAGAAAATTACAGTGAAGTAAGGATAGCTCAGCAATTTGAGGAAAAATAAGAAACTAGAATGTGATGCTGAACAACTATCATTCAATAAACATGAAGAGAAAAGATAAATGGTCGTAATACAGTATATGGTCATCCAGGGCACGTGCATGAGGTAGGTATTCTTATATTTGAGGTGATGGGACAGCTAGGAAGCAAAATGAAACAATCTTGTTTAAACAAAAATTGCACTAGATAATTTAAATAAACAAGGAAAGTTTATTGAAGGCTATTATTAAGGAAAGCCCAGAACTCACTCTTACATAAGTTCCATAGATGCATAGGGCTAAAGAGCTTTAAAGGGATAGGGCAACTGTCTAGACAATCTATACAAAGAGACAGTTTGTCTCATATCATCATGACAGGAAGTTGTGCTGTTTATTTATTTCATGTGTGTATATCCATGAGCTATGTTGCCTGTGTGGAGATGGAAGGACAACTTGAGTCACTTCATCCTCTCTTTCCACCTTGTGAGGTCCTGGCATTGATCATAGGAGACAACCTGGGACCAAGGAGAGGCTTGCAAACTTGAAATGAGACAGCTCACCACAGGTTCCTATTCTCCATACAAATGAGAAATAGAAATAAAGATATTAGTTCCAAGTAGCTTTTAAAAATGGCTTTCACTCAAAAGAGGACAGATTTATAATTTCAACTAAAAATTTACAAAAGGGTGAGGACAGGGAGTAGAGGGAAGGCAGTACCTAACACCCAAACTAAAAGCAGCTAGTAATATTTCTAAGATTTTGCTAAAGTTGAGGGAACTCTGAGTCCATATTGCTCTTTCTATAAGCCTGGCTCTTATAGAATATATTAAGTGAGGATTTTGGGTGAAAGATGGAGCTGATGATATAAAAAAGCTGGATTAAAGTACTACCATGTAGGCCTGCAGCATTGAAGAGAAAGCTGGGATGGATACTAGTAAGTCTATGGAAGTGAGGTGTGTTGTTGAATGAATTCAAACCCAATGCTTTCTGTTTCCTCCATAAAGGAAGTGGTCAAAGAAATGAACAGATGACATGAAAGTGTGATATGGGGTGGACAGGAAACAGAAGCAAAGTTCAACACGTACAGTGAGATGGGATAAGGAGCTAATCAAACTATGACCTTTTGAAACATAAAAATGACTTATAGAAAGAGAAACAAGGCATTTCAAATGAAGGCATTACTGATGTCCCCAACAGCCATTGTAAAGTCCCCGTTGTGTTTCTGGGTTGTTGGTTTTCCTTCTCCCACTTAATAGCAAAAGCCTGCAACATAAATTATATATTTTTCATCTTTGCGTTAATGATGTTTTTGAGTTCATCTGGTTTTTAAAGTTCAGTGTTGAACCTACTATAAAGATTTCTTGGCAGATTGCCTCCTCTGTGTATAGAATATGAAAAAGGAGCATTGAATTTTTGTACCAACTTTTCTGAACTTTGGTTATTACAGCAAAGCCAGGTACGTTAATTTCCCTGCTCCCTTTCACGTGCATTAGCTTTAAAATAACATCTAAGTCCCTATCTAGATGTTTTCACATTTTATTTTCTTCTATTACCAGCCAATGAATTGTTCAACTTTCTAGTCTCTCTATTGGGATTCTACTTCCATTGACAATAAGAGTTATTAAGATCGGTACAGTTGATTTTTATCCTTGCTTAGATCTGTTTGCATCCCTTGGGTAAGCTTTCTCTGCACAACTCCAATTACTTTATTTCTATGCTGTCCCTTCTTTGTACCAAAATGTGATTTTGTTCATTGTTATCCTCTCATAATGGATTCCTGAATTACTTTTTATTTTCTTGTCATGGTTAGTTGCTGATTTCCTCCACACTTTTATGACCTGATATTAACAATCTATTTGCAAGTTTTGAATACAGACTTCATCTTTGGAGGAATTTTAATCATTCTTTGTTCTCCCATCTCAGAAATTTCCATAACAGCTATCTTTCAGATAATGATTTTATTCATATATAAAATTGTATTCCATAAATTTAGAGTTAGGTGCTCTTATTTGTAAAAAGTATTACAATTAGAAGCTCAAATTCTCCTTCTATGGATTACAGTTCATGCATATAAGGAAGAAAGTCTGATTGGGTAATTACGAAGGACCTCCTAAACACTTGAAAACTCCATAGTTTAACACAGAGCTAAACTTGTCTCGATATTTAAATCACACCTATTTCTCTGAGTCAAGTCTATAAAGGAGAGTGAGCAGTTAGGTTTTTTTTTTTTTTTTTTTTATTACCACCTAAGAAATAAGGCTCTGTCATGTATAAATAAAACCCTCCTGTTGACCTGTTTTAATATATTCTCTCCCTATAGCGACCATGAAACTAAGTATAATTGTGGTTTTTTTACTAGTAGTAATAGATAGCTTTACCTTTATGAAACCTCAGAAGCTATATATGCAATGTTCCTGAGCCATGAGTGTAGAGTTCTAGGGCACTTCTGAGGGGTCATGGAGGCAGTTGGGGTGGGGAAATAGCAGACACTAGAAAGCACAGGTTACTTGAAAGCACCAACTGAGGTCCTTTAGAGTGAGTCTAAGTGAAAGCAAAAATAATTAAAAAAAAAAAAAAAAAAAGAAGTAGTCTAGAGTTAGCTTATTATAATATTGACTTTGATATTCTCATGGTAATTTACTTTTCAATTAATATTATGAGACTTAAAACAGATCATATCTTTAGGAAATTAAATCATTTTCCACTAAGATCAAAAGACAGGTATATTCAGGTTTTCTATTTAAATAACACTTAAGGATAGGTTCCCTAACTACTGGAGCAGGGGCTGTCTCTGGCTTCCTTTGTTGCCTTCCTTTGTGTTGCCTGCCTTTGGATTCCTTTATGACATCTGGACTGCCTTGTCTGACTTCAGTTAAACAGGATACACTTATTTCTGCTGCAACTTGATGTACCAGTATGGATGGGTACCCACAGGGACTTCCCTTTCTCTGAGGAAAAGGGGATGGGGGAATAGAAAGGGGGTGTGAAGGTCTGACTGGGAGGAGAGGAGGGAGAGGGCCTTTGGTCAGGCTGTAAAGTGAATAAATAAATTAATGAGGGGGTAATTAGATTGATTCAATCATTTCAATGAAAAACGTATTTGCATTTCCAGTCTCTTATTTATCAGTCTATGAAATATTCTTTCAGATATTCTAGCTTGTGTTGGTTAGATTTATGTCAACTTGACAGAGTTATCAGAGAGTAGGAAACCTCAATAAAGAAAATGCTTCCATAAGATTGGGCTCTAGATAAGCCTGTAGAGCATTGTCTTTAATGATTGATGTGGAAGGATCAAGCTCATTGTAGCTAGTACCTAGGTTTGTTGTCTTGGAATCAATAAAACAAACAAACAAAAAACACAAATGAACAAATATAGATTGAATAAGCCAAGATGGGCAAGCTCCTGCCTCCAGGTCCCTAACTGTTTGAGTTCCTGCTGTCTCTGCTCTTTGATGATGAATTGTTATGGAAATGTGAGCAACATAAGTCCTTTCCTCCCCAGTAAATAAATAAATTAATTAACAACACATGAGGAGAAGAATGAGATTGTTTCTAATGTACTGTTTGTATTGGAGTTGTGACCCTCACATTAATAACAAGGGAATTACTTCACCGTAAGATGAAAAGGGAAAATTGCACTTCCCGTCCTGAGAGATTTAAAAAAAAAAAAAAAACATTTATTTTTGTGGTCAGACACAGTAAGATTTATGTGAAAAGAAATGTCTCAGAAAATGAAAGGCTATCCATACTACTCACATTCAGATAGACATTTCTAACTTACTGGATGTAAGAAGTCCCAGACAAAAAGGCAGCATCACAAATGGCAGGCCAACAGAATGTAATGGAGAAATGGACAGCTGGGAATAAAGTTTGTTTTCACATTTTGTTTTGTTTGTTTGTACTTCATTGAGCAAGGAAAGTTTTTGCAGTAAGCAATCTTCTTGGCCTGACAATGTTATTTAATCAAAGATCATTAAAATCAATATTGAGTGGTTGAGACACCGGTTTATGCAATATTCATTATCCAGTTCCAATATATGACAGCAGAAAATGTTTACGGTGTCGTAGCTGGAGATTTATAATTTTGAAAGAATGATGATATTATTTACATATATAAATTCCTATGGATTACCAATATTTCATTAGTTTACCATACATTACACACAAAGTAATTCAGTCATAAAAATTGACTGAATGAGCAATTATCAACTTAAAGTCAAAATTAATGAAGATAAATTTGTTCCTTATTTATTGTCTTAGAAAATAACACTTTCTTATGCTTTTCCATATACCATATTGAGCAAACTTGTACCTTACCTTAGATAAAGGCATCTTTCTTTCAAAGCAAATACAATAACAAAAGTCACTGTTGAAGGGCTGGAGAGATGACATTGTAGGCAAAGTGTTAGCCTCACAAATGTAAGGAGCACATTACCCAGAATACAGGTTATGTTGGGCACACATGAACATGTCTGTAATCCTACCACTTCTCGGTTGAGGAGGTCACAAGAATAGAATTCCGGGTGCTGGTATGCCAGCTAGCCTGGTATATTCAAAAATATTCCTAACCAAACCTCCCTGTCTCAAATAAGGAAGGACAGGACTAACACAAAGTTTTCCTCTGCCTTCTACATGTGTGCTCTAAACACATACCATACATACCAACATCTCTCACACATACCCACACACAAACACACACACACACAGAAAGAGAGGAGGGAGAGAACATACCATGTGCATTAACATACTCAAAAGAAACTATTACTTAGAACATCTCTCAATATATGAAGTAATAATCTTTTGTGAAAATTTCATTATATATACAAGAGAACTACAAAAATTTGTAATTGTTTCTGAGAATCACTGTCAATTACTTAGTCATTTGAGGGAGTTACTAAGCAAATACAGCCCAAAATTTAACCTATTATTACAATGGCTTCACTATTCCTGACAAAGTTTCCAATGGACTGTAACATATTCTAACAATCATTTCCCAACCTCTGCCTGTGAGGTTGCCCTGATTTCATCCTACCCAAAGCACATAGAGGGGGCGTAAGACTGTGGTAAATTACCATAGGAGCAAAAGAATGTAAACATGGTTACATTATAGAACAGCATCTCATGCTAGTTGGCCGCAATGATTTATTCACTGAAAAATCACTTACTTTGTTGGCACACATTGGGGGTGGGAAGTAAGATGGTTGCAATAAATATGGATGTCTTTCAACTTGAAGGGCACTGAAAAAAAAAAACACAAATGATTTGCCCATGACTGACCTACGACAGAAACCAGCGGACACCCTGGGTCACATTTATGGGAGTACACAGTCATAAGCTGTGTGTTCGAGCAATGTTTCAAAGCCATCTTCTGCCTCTCTTTCCATGGTCTTTACTGTTTTTTTCATCTCCAAATGCAAACTCTGTGTTTCTGTAATTTAAATATTTGTAAGCTACTCACTGTAGTGGGCTTATATATAGCCCTTATACTTACATGTGTTCAGATAAGACATTTTAAAACTTTCCGTGTTGGAGTTCCTTCCAATCCTGTGTGAAGCATTATGTTGTCTCAGAGCTGCCTGTCTTGCCTGTGACATGTCTGGTGGCTTGCTCAGCTGTCATATCAGGCAGCATCCTTCCATTGAGCCTTTGGAGAATCCATGGCAGTGCAATTTCATTCCATTTCCTTGCTCCTTTCTCTCTTCAGCGTGTCAAGCAGCAGCCACTGACAAATCTTGTTGTCATCCTAGAGAATTCATTGTTGGCAAAGACTAAATAGCTTGCTGCCAGTGGACCAAATACTCTGCACTCTATATCTTAGCATTCACAAGGAGAGTTAATAACTGCTTTGTCTACCCTTTTCCAGATGGATCTTTCTTAAGGTACCACTGGTCAAGCCAATATGGACTCCAATTATTAGAGTATACCAATATTGTCCCAACCCTGAAGATACAAAAAGGAATCCACATTCTAAATATGACGTACCATGTTCTAAATATGAATATACTATGTTCTAAATATGAATTTATATGAAAATAAATATGCAGTACCATGTTCTAAATATGAAGTACAAAGCTTTCAAATTTGCCTGTGTAAATAAAAACAGACTGAAGAGAAACTCTTTATTCTTGAATCACACCATCCCTCTACTCTAAAGGGCACTATTCTCCAGAAACCCCAGATGTAAGGCAAAAGTTAATCTAGTCAGCAGAAGCAAAGTTGGACTCACTCTCAGCTAATGTTTTTAATTTAAACTCAAAGCGACTGGTGATTCCATACAATGCTTTCCTAGCATGAATGTTTTTTGATATTGCTCTTTAAATTCTAGGTTGTCATAAGTCTTCCTTAATCAGAAAAAATATGTCCACAAGCTTTCTTTCTCTTAGCAAGAGAAAGTATTTCACAACTAAGTAGGCAAGCACTAACGTGTGTTTAAAGATACAGATTATACAGATTACAGAATGTAATCTATATTACATTAGAAATAAAATCCAAAATGTTACCTAAAACACTAAAAGTGTTATATATATTTCTGGTTACCTGGTTATACTTCATGTTCTTATGTCTAACAATACCATTTCTAATAAAAAATATTTGGCAGGGATTGAAATGATAGATGACTAAGTAACTTGAATATTTAAAAAACAACATGGTCAGGTATGTATCTAAGTGTTAGAATACACAAGTATCATACATAAAGTCCTTGGATCACTCCCTAAATTTCCTAACATACACACACAACACACACACACAAACACACACACAGAAAGAGATAGGAAGACAGAGATAGAGACAGACAGACAGAAAGAGAGACAGAGAGACACCAGCACATGCACACACATGCATCGGGCCAGTAAGGAGACATATTGTATCAGAAATGACATGGGGAAGAGCTCTGTCTCAGGGAAACAAGCAGGAAATCTGCTGTGAATTTGTGTGCAGTACAACAATTCTCATGAAGAATAAAGTTACAAATTTCATGCTAATAGTACCTCATTCAGCTAATAAGCTGCACTCAAGTTAATTGAAGAAAGACAGTTCTGTCCTCAGGTTTTATGTACACTAACTTATTTATACTAAAATGTAAAGTGGGTTTTGTTTATTGGTGAGTGTGTGTGTGTGTATGTGTGCTCGCACACATGCATTTTTTATGTATGTGTTAATGTCAGGGTGTTTTGCATGTGTATGTTTGTATGTGTGTTGTGTGTGATAGGTGTGTGTGTACATTTGTGTATCTAGGTATGCAGCATGTGTGTGTGTGTGTGTTTTCTTGTGCTCACGACACTTTAGTTTCAGCAATTAGCACTATCCATCAAATATTAAAAATCCTTAATAAGTAATCTCAAGATCTTGAACCATTTAAAAGGCAATTAAGTTACAAAAGAAACACAAAACTTACTATCTAGAAAGCATATGCAGTTCACATTCCACCACAGCATACTTTTGGTTGCTGTTCAACATGTTCTTGAGGAAATTGGAGAGCATCAGACTCTGGCTGGAGCATCACACCCTTCCAGATGAGTGGCCAAACATCAGGAAATATTCCCTTATTATTTACATCAAAGTATCTTAAACATGAAGTTTCTAATTTTTATGTATTAGAAAGTATGAAGAGATAAGTTTTCAAATTAATTTTATACACTTGCATATTGCCTATACCAAACCTAAAATAAAATAAATCATAAAACATAAAATAGATTATGACTGAGCAAGCCTAGAGTTAAGTATAATTTTTAGAAACTGTATATGGATTATGTGACTCATACAGCCTTACCAAGAAGAATTTTTTCAAGATTTCAAAGCTAAATCTGCTGAGTACATAATTAATAGAGCAGAGAAGGAAACATAAATACACTATAAATAAGTGACGAAAGATTACTAGATCAATGAGTTGTTGACCAATGAGGTCACACAGACCCCACGATAATATAAGTTATTGTCATTGTCTGTGGTTTCTCCTCAGAACTGGATGTTAAGACCCTGTTGCTGAAGATACACACCAGTTACAGGACGTAAAGAAAATAAGTTAGAACTAAGCTGCCAATGCATCCCTGATGGCTATCTTTCGTGGTGCCAACTAGGTACTTTGTAGGTTCCTGACGGAGAAAAGTCATTAACATCCTCACCAGTTGTGTACCCAGCATGCTAAAATACCAGCCTGACAAACTAGAGATACCCATTAGGGCAATATGGGTGTGATAGTTATGTAGATAAACAAGTACTTTCTGATTAGGTTTGAGGCTAGCTCCCCAAGAGAGAATTTGTGCCTTGCACTATATTCTCATCAAAAGCCCGTGACTGGGGAAGTATTTCATCCTAGGGTAAAACCTACTACTAATGTTTTCCTACATGGACATGTTGTTAGCAAACTGTTTTCTGAATATTTATGTTTTTTCCTCATAGATTAGTGTCACTCTCAGCCTTGGTATGAGCAGCAGTGAAAACAGAAGCTTATACTAGATCAAAGTACTGAGAATAAATGGCTTTAAGTGCTCAACTGTAAATAGGACATCTGTATCACCTATAAGGCTTAGAATACATTCTGGAGGGTCAACTAGGAAGAATGCGAAACTGGAGGATGGAGAGGGATGCTGTGAAAACTTGGAGCTAATGCTTTGTTTCTTCCCAAAACATATAGCATCATGTGAGATTAAATAAATTATAATATTAGACACATCTTTCTCTCATGTTTCATCTTAGACAATCACTAAACAAGCTTTTGTGGTTAGGTCCCTGAGATGAAGATTAGAGAGTTGATGAGTTCTGTGGACACTCAGAAAAATTGACTTGCAAGAAATACATAACCCCTTTATGCAGTGATCCCGAAAATTCCCTTTCAAATGACAAAAGACCCGTGTGTGACCCTCACTGGTTAGCTGCGAACCTGTGTATCTTTTTTAACTGCAGAGAACACTTCAGTGTGCACAGCAATGAGCAATATCATTTGGAACCTAATGGCCCATAGAGCATATATTCAGAGAGTTGCCAAAGGAGTAGAAAATATGAACAATCATCAGTTGTTCATTGGATACATATAGAGACACAAAACACAGTATTTTATTTGAGACATATATATTTCATATGTCATTGCAATAGTCAATGCTTTTGAAAGACTGCTGTTGTCAAAAGTCTTAATGATTTCTGAAAATGAAGTATTTGACTTTTCTATAGCAAGAACATTACTTTGATAGAGCCACTACAGGTAAGTGCTCTTTGGAGCATATGGCAGTTATAAATTTGAGCAAAAACAAAGAATAAATTAATACTTGCAAAGTGAACAATGCAATCAATAAATCAAAGGGAAAACTGGATAACCAATGTTTCATTTCCTTACTGTTTCATACTCCCCTTGGGAGAGAATTTTGTAGCTGGACATTTATCAGTGTAGAGTATCACTCTTCCACTTGAGTGCCATTTGCTCCTCCATGGAGGCTAATGTGAATTAGTAGAAACAACTGCTGGGATAAATTGGCTATATTCAGCCAGCAAAATCTGCTAAATTAGAGACTTGATGTGAAATATGCTGATCCAATCATAATTAAATTAGGATCAGAGAAACTTATACTCCAACCATTTACTGGAAAAGGACACAAAGAGAGGTTGAATATGTTTTCATTCTTATATCCTGTGCATATAAATTCCAGAAGCTTGCTCTCATCCTCATACCAATATTAATGTTTAATTATTATACCTAGTGTGCCTCATTTACCAATGAGACACTCTTGATGGGCAATTCTGTATGACATAAACATGCATGAAAATAATTTTTTGCTGACTTAATATAAAATGGGTACAAATTTAATTTTTATATACCTTATTATTCTGTGATATGATACTAATATTCCAGTGAGAGACTGAATAAACAAATGGAAAATTTTGCAATTACAGAACTTTAATGAAAATGCTTTGTATCATCTATGACTGGAAGCCAAGCCACAGTCTCTTAATTGATGAGCTCAGGATGGTCAGAGTTGATAGCTTTTTAGAAACTGCTAGCTTCTCTAACTTTGTTCTTTACTTCAGAAAAAAAATAAAACCAAGAAAAGTCAAGGATATTCTCCAAACTAATCAAAGCAAACAATTCTGTCTTTGATATCCTGTCTCCAGCTTCCAAGACCAACTATCTCCAATGTAACATACATGTAGTTTTCTCCTTCGTTTGTTCTGAATTTTCCCCTCTGCTATTATTTCCATTGAGTCATCACCCTAAAGAAAGAATCAAAGACCTCAGAAGATGGAAAGATCTCCTATGCTCATGGATCAGCAAGATTAATATAGTAAAAATGGCCAACTTACCAAAAGCAATCTACAGATTCAATGCAATCCCCATCAAAATTACAACTCAATTCTTCACAGAGTTAGAAAGAGCAATTCTCAAATTCATTTGGAATAAAAAGAAACCCAGGATAGTGAAAATTATTCTCAACAATAAAAAAACTTCTGTGGGAATCACCATCCCTGATCTCAATCTGTACTATAGAGCAATAGTGATTAAAACCTCATGTTATTGGTACAGAGACAGGCAGCTAGATAACTGGAATAGAATTGAAGACCCAAAAATAAACTCACACATCTGTGGTCACTTGATTTTTGACAAAGACACAAAAGCCATTCAGTGGGGAAAAAGAAGACACCATTTTTAACAAATCGTGCTGGTTCAACTAGAGGTAATCATGGAGAACATTACAAATTGTTCCATTCTTGACAAAGCTCAAGTCCAAATGGATCAAGGACCTCCACATAAAACCAGATACACTGAATCTAATAGAAGGGGAAGTGGGGAAGAGTCTTGAACACATTAGCAAAGGGGAAAATTTCCTGAACAAAACACCAATGTCTCGGGCTCTAAGATCAACAATTGACAAATGGTACCTCAGAAAATTGCAAAGCTTCTGTAAGGCAAAGGATACTGTCACTATGACAAAATGGCAAACTACAGATTGGAAAATATCTTTACCAACCCAATACGCTACAGAGTTCTAATATCCAAAATACACAAAGAACTCAAGAACTCAAAACTCCAGAGAACCAAATAACCCTATTAAAAAATGGAGTACAGAGGTAAACAGAGAATTCTCAACTGAGGAATAACGAATGACTGAGAAGCACTTAAATAAATCCTTTGTCATCAGGGAAACACAAATGCAAATCCTGAGATTCCACCTCACACCAATCAAAAATGGCTAAGATCAAAATCTCAGGTGACAGCAGATATTGGCAAAGATGTGAAGAGAGAGGAACACTCCTCCAATGCTAGTGGAACTACAAGCTGATAAAACTACTTTGGAAATAAATCTGGCAGTTCCTAAGAAAATTGGAAATCGTTCTACCTGAAGACCCAGCTGTACCCCTACTAGACATATATCCAAAAGATGCTCCAACATATAACAAGGATACATGCTCCACTATGTTTATAGAAGCCTTATTTATAATTGCCAAAACCTGGAAACAACAAATGTTCCTCAGCAGAAGACTAGATACAGAAAATGTGGTACATTTACCAATGGAATGCTACTCACCTATTAAAAACAATGACTTCATGAAATTCACAGGCAAATGGATGAAACTAGAAAATATCATCCTGAGTGAGGTAACCCAGACACAAAAGAATATACATAGCATGTACTCACTGATAGGTGGATATCAGCCTAAAAGCTCACAGTGCCATAATACAACTCATAGATTATATGGAGCTTAGGAGGAAGTAAGATCAGGGTGTGGATGCTTCAGTCCTGCATAGACTGGGGAACAGGATGATGGAGGAGGTCCTGGGAAGGGGACCTAGGAGAGAGAGAGGAGGAGGAGGAGAGAAAAAAGGAGGGGCAGTATAATGTACTTGAGGGGACAGAAGAGAGGTACAGGTCAAGAAATTGAATAAAAATATGTAGCAGTGGAGGATGAGAAACTGGGGTAGACACTGGAGGGTACCAAATGCCAGGGAAGTGAAAGGCTCCCTGGACCCAATTGGCATAACTTTAGCCAAAATGCACAGCAAAGGAGAGATTGAACTGTAGAGACCACATCCAGTAGATAGTTACTACCCTCAGTGGAGGGAGGGGGCCACCCACACATCTCAAAGCTTTCAACAAAGAAATATTCCTGTCCAAAAGAAAAACAGAGACAAAAATGGAGCAGAGACTGAAAGAAGGGCCATCTAGGGACCACCCCACATGGGGATTCATCCTGTCTGCAAACACCAATCCCTAATACTGTTGTTGTTGCCAAGAGGCACTTGCTGACAGGAACCTGGTGTGGCTGTTCCCTGGGAGGTTCTGGCAGCACCTGACCAATGCAGATGCAGATGCTTACAGTCAACCATCAGACTGAACTCAGGACCAAGATGGGGAAGCTGGTGGAAGGACTGGAGGAGCAGCGAGTGATTGCAACCCAATAGGAAGAACAATGTAGGCTGGTTGGACCACCCAGTGCTCCCAGGGACTAGACCACCAACCAAGGAGTATACAGGAGGGATCCATGGCTCCAGATATGTTTATAGCAGAGGATGGCCTTCTCTAACATCAATGGGAGGGGAGGTCCTTGGTCCTGTGGAAGTTTGATGCTCCAGCATAGGGAGATGCTGGAGTGGTAAGGCAGGAGTAGGTGTGTGTGTTGGGAGCACCCTTATAGAGGCATGGGATGGAGAGCAGATAAGATGTGGGGGGATTGTGGAGGTGTAACCGGGAAGGGGGATTCTATTTGAGATGTCAATAATTTGAATGATTAATTTAAAAATAATAAAAACAATTTGAAAATGCTAGTCAGCAGGATATGTCAAGTACAAGTTTTCTGTTGTTTTCCTGTTGGTAATGTTTTTTAAAAGATCATGTACATGGATTACATATATATATATATATATATATATATATATATATATATATATATATATATACTGAAATACTATCATTGTTGCTGATGATCATTTATAGATTCAATTCCAGAAATTGAATTAGAAATAATTCAGAAAAAATATCCATAGTTTTTGGTTCTTTAGAACATTTTTGGTGACAAAATCTATGGACTCTATGAATTAGAATTTTGTAGAAAACTAAGGAGAGAGAGGTGGGGGAGATGGAGATGGAGAGGGAGAAAGAGATAGAGAGGATCCCATCATTTGGCCAACAAGAACCAAAATCAAAATCTGCAATTAGTAAGCTTGAGCCCCAGCTGATTCCATGTCACAGCTCTAGTACAAAGGCATCATGCTCAACACCCAAGAAGAAACAATGTTGTCATTATAGTAGAAATTGAGAAAAACCAATATCATTAACCTACCAGTTATTGAAGTCTTTCCTATTTAGAATTTTGTTCAATTCAATCTTTAAATGATTGACTAAGACCCACCAACATCAGAGTGGGTGACTGACTTTACTCTAAAAAATCAAACACAATTTTTACCCAATAACACCTTATTTTAAACATATAGCAGGACATTTAAGCAACTGGAAACACTCTGGACCAATGAAGTATGCAAATAAAATTATCCACCATCGAATCATTCTTAGAGAAATATGCTGAAAAAAATATGGATAATTTTAACTAGATATATAAATAATAAGTATAAATTCAAGTGTGTTTTTGCATATATGTATTTGTACATGTTGTATGTAAAGCAATGTTATTGAAATCTAATAAGTTAATATACTATCTAATATAATTTTATGGAAGTTTGGAACAAAGGTAAATACTATTTTGTAAATATGTTTTGAAAAAAGAAAATAAAAGAGAATGACTAGCATTAATAGAATAAATATGTTCTCAAACAGGGATGAATACAACCAAGCAGGAACATGAAATTGGGGTTTGGATCCCTTTGTTAATTACCTTCTGCTGCAAGAAGTGATGAAGGTGAATGATGCTCTAAAAATATAATATGGCAATATGTGATTTGGGAGTTATTTTACTGTTATGTCCATTAGTAGAGTAAGAGGGTAGATTTCCTCTAGGCTCATGACCCATGTAGTCACAGGTTCTTGGCCATATTAGCAGGACCAAGTATAGAGTCTAATCATGGAATGTGCCTTAAACACAATCTTTAAAATGTGGTTAGTTATTTGTATAACATTTGTGCCACTACTGCACCAGCATATCTTTTAGATAAGTTTCTGTCAGTAGGTAAGAAATGCAAATCAAAATGTCCCTGAGATTCCACCTTACACCAATCAGAATGGCTAACATCAAATCTCAAGCAACAGCACATGCTGGCAAGGATGTGAAGAAAGAGGAACATTCCTCCATTGCTAGTGGGACTGCAAACTAGTACAACCACTCTGGAAATCATCTGGTAGTTCCTCAGAAAATTGAAAATAGTTCTACCTGAAGACCTAGCTATACCACTCCTGTAGAGTAAAGATGTTCCACCATATCACAAGGGCATGTGCCTCACTATGTTCATATTAGCCTTATTTGTAATAGCCAGAAACTGGAAGCAATCTAGATATTTATCAACTGAAGAATGGATACAGAAATGTGGTTCATTTACACAAAAGAATACTATCCATTGAAACACAAGGACCTCATGAATTTTGCAGGCAAATGGATGGAAGTAAAAATATCCTGAGTGAAGTAACTGAGACCCAAAAGACATGTATGGTATGTACTCTCTAATAAGTGGATATTAGTCAAAAAGTACAGAATACCTTTTAAAGTTACATAATAGATACTTATCAGCACATCAGCACACTTGTAAATCACTAGATTAAAAAAAAGAAAACAAACTGCATCTTTCCTTCCACTTGACCAGAATATACTTTCCAAGCTGTGATCTTTCAGCTTGGTGCTCTGTGAAACACATTGTAGATATGCTTCTCTTATGCAACTTAAGTTAACAGTCTCTAATGTCCTTTGCAATTCAATGGTATAAAAATATCTTTTTATATTATAAAACTATTAGAGTATCTTATGTAAGAATAGGACTAATTACTTTCAAATTACCTTCTTCATTGTTACTACATTTTCGATTCCAAGAATTTTTTAGGTCAGGTATAATGATCCTTATCATTTGAACACAAGTTTGACACAGAGAGAAGAGTCTTGTCTAACGTTAAATGTCCTCCTGATCTTCATCAGTGATAGTTGGGTTAGAACTGTTATTCAAGCTATTCAACTCAGAAAAAGTTGCTTACTCTTAATTATAATATTCCCATGATATCTACTATTAATATCTTTCTTTCTTTCTTTTGTAGTTGTAATTTATCATTTAATATACTTGTCGAATTTCTCAATTACTATCATTAATAGTCATAATTTTTTTATTCTTTAATCTTTTTTATACAAGCCAGTCTTTATCCCCCTCCTGGTCTGCCCTCTGACTGTTCCTCATCCCATAGCTCCTCCCCCATCTCCAAGAGGATGGCCCACCCCTCACCCCCACCCCACCAGACTATCCTGCTCCCTGGGGTCTCAAGGGTTAGGTGAATTTGATTAGTTATCTCTAAACTCTAGTCAGGGAAAAAATGACTTCTTGAGACTAGCTTTTACCACTAGCTCTTCAAACACTCTGTGACCCTAACTTAATTATGTTTCTGCAGCACTTTGTGCAGCTATTTTCTTATTCGTAAAGTAAGTATTACAAACAGTTCAAATGATCACTTTTCTAAAACCCTAACAGCCAGGTACATTTTTCAATTTAAGATGTATTAATATTAAAGTAAGGCACTTCATGTTCTATGTGTTATATGACAATTACAAAAATACTCAAAAAGTGAAAGGATTTTTTTTTTTAGCTAAATGTATAGTGTAAACTATGATTGCCTATAATCAATCCACTCATATTTTTTCCATCAAACAAATTAGGTCTCTTTATGCAAGGAAGCTACTTTGGCAGTGATATAGATGACTACAGGCAAACAATTGATATGAAGAGAATTAGGGGCAGGCCTTCTGTGACAACCCCTACCATAGTACCCTGCCCCTACAGCCTAAAATGAAAGTCATCAACGAGAACCCTTGAAGGTTTTGATAAGGATGGTGAAGCATAGGTTTCCATAGTTAATGGCTTCTGGTGGGGGTGCAGATGAAGAAAGACTCAGTTTTCATTAGGGGGCAGGTCACTGGAATTGACCATGCCATGAGTATATGAACATACAAATGGAACGGTTTTGCTGGGGTGGTCTTGGAGAGAATCACAAGGCAGGGAGTGACATGAAGACTCGAGGTTAATGTATTGGATTACAAGTGAAATCCCAAGAATAATAAAAATTATTGAAAAATTTAATGTCTTAAAAATGCACACAGCTGTCACTTGAAGAATTTGGATAAAAAATTGTGACAAAATTTGTGACCAACTTATAGAGCCCCTAATTATAGGATTATTAAATATGCAAAGTGAAACATGTCAGAACATAGAATAATACCTATCATAAGGTATTATATAATTATTATATAAAATTACACTGTTCACAATTATATTCATCAAAGAAACACACCATTCATAGATTTAAATATAATAAAATTTTAGAATGACCAAAATTACTTAGTATTCTATATTATGAAGTATTCTTGATTACACATATTATGTTTCCAATACTAGAACATAAGAAAGGATGAGTTGCCTCAAAAAGATTCAAAGAGTATTCTCCTTAAGTCTCTGTGTCTGAGGATAACACAATGTGAAATTCTCACAAACACAAAGAAAGTTTAGAACAGAAGTTGGTGTCCAAGACAAGTGAAGGCAGAAAGGAAGAACAACGTGTTGAGAATATATAGAATATAATAAGCCTAGGGTGTTGGGCCATGGGCTAAAAGTGTTTTAGAATTTTTGTACAACTTGTGACATTCTAAGCAATTACTTAGACTCTATGACATGTTGACCTGAACTATCAAATATTCTTCAATAAATGTAAAGAATAATTTTTATTTAAGCCAGTGTGAGCTTGTTTCCATTGCTTATTACCCACAGGGTGTGTCTTTTTTAATACAGAAAATCAAAGCAGAAGCAAAATGCCTAACAATGGATACAGTAAAAGAAGTCAGGCAACATTATGAACATGGTGTTTCAGAAATAAAGACAGTGCTTAAAAGTTGTTAGACATTCAGTGATTATGTGAAAGACAATGACTGAAGTTTGCAGACAGGTGGATAGAACTAGAAAAGATCATCTTGAGTACAGTAACTTGGGCCCAGAAAGACAAACATAAAAGGTACTCACTTATAAGTTGATATTACCTATAAAGAATTGCCATATTCTGAAAACCTAAAGATGCTGTAAACTAAGGAATTCAAGATGTGGAGGTGGGAAGTGCTTGAATCTCATCAAGAAGGGAAAATACAATAGACATTGAGGTCAGGGATGGTGATTCCTTCCAAATTCTTTTAGTGTTCTGGATTGTTTTGGCTATCCTGGGTTTTTGGTTTCATATGAAGTTGATAATTGCTCTTTCAAGCGCTATTAAAAAATGTGTTGGAATTTTGACACAGATTGCATTGAATCTGTAGATTGCTTTTGGTATGATGGCCATTTTCACTATGTTAATCATACGTATCCATTACCATGGAAGATCTTTCCATATTCTAATATCTTCTTCAATTTCTTTCTTCAGGGATTTGGAGTTGTTGTCATGCAGATTTTTCACTTGCTTGGTTAGAGTTAAACAAAGATATTTTATATTAACTGTGGATATTTTAAAGGTGTTATTTCCACAGGTTTTTTTTTTCTCATTGTATGGTATTTGTACAAAAACAGACACATTGATCAATGAAATCAAATTGAAGGCCCAGAAATAAACCCACACACATATGGACAGTTGATTTTTGATAAAAACACCAAAATCATACAACGGAAAAGATGAGAGTATCTTCATCAAATGATGCTGGACTATCAGGATGTCTACATGTAGAAGAATGAAAAAAAATCCATACTTATTACTCTATACAAAACTCAAGTCCAAGTGGACCAAGGACATGAAACCAGATACACTAAATCTCATACAAGAAAAAGTGAGAAATACTCTTGAACACATTGGTACAGGAGACAAGTTTATGAACAGAAGACTAAAGGCTCAGACTCTAAGATCAACAATTGATAAATGGGGCCTCAGGAAACTGCAAAGCTTCTGAAAGGCAAAGGACACTGTCAATAGAACAAATTGCATCCTGTAGATTGGAAAAGGATCTTCATTCACCCTAAATCTGACAGAGGGCTAATATCCAAAATGTACAAATAACCATGAAGTTAGACATGAACAACCAAATAACCCAATTAAAAATGAGGTACAGAAATAAACATAATTTTCAACAGAGGGATCTCAAATGGCCAAGAAGCACTTAAAGAAATATTCAATCTTTAGTCATCAAAGAAATGCAAATCAAACTACTCTGAGGTTCCATCTTACACCCATCAGAATGGCTAAAATCAAAAACTCAAGTGATATCACACACTGATAAGGATGTGGATCAAGGGGAACACTTCTTCATTGCTGGTAGTGGTGCAAACTCATAAGACCATTTTGAAAATCAATTTGGCATTTTCTCAGAAAACAGGGATAAATAGTTCTACCTGAAGACCCAGCTATATCACTCCTTGGTGTATACCCAAAGATGTTCCACTATCCCTCAAAGACACTTGTTTAACTATGTTCATTGCAGCTTTATTCATAAAAGCTAGAAACTAGAAACCACCCACATATCTCTCAACTGAAGATTGAATAAAGAAAGTGTGGTACATTTACACCACAGAATACTATTCAACTATTAAAAAACCAAAACATCACGAATTTTGCAGACAAATAGATAGAACTTGAGGATATCATCTGAGTGAGGTAACCCAGTCCCCAAAGGACATGAATGGGATGTAGTCACTTATAAGATGACATTAGCCATAAAATACAGGCACCATGTTACACTCCACAGACTCAAACAAACTAAACAAGAAGGAAGGCTCAAGCAAGGAAGCTCGAATCTCACTTAGAAGGGGGAATAAAATAGTCATAAGAGGCAGATGTAAAGGGGAACTGGGAGGGAGAAAGAGGGGAAGGGGAATAGGAGTTCCGGATCAGATGTGGGGAAGGACAGGAGAGGTGGCTTCATCCTATGAAAATGAATGGAAATCTGCAACTGACAAGGGTGAAGAGGTGAGTGGCATCTCAGAGACATGGGATAAGGGAGGCACTCTAGAATCAAGGGAGTGACCTGTGACTCACTACACTGGGGATATGGAACCTAAACAGGCAACCTCCTTTGCCAGACAGGAATGCCAGTGAAGCAATAGAGATACCAACCCAGTCACAAAACTTTCAAATTAAAATTTATCCTGTGTACAAGAAATCAAGGCATGGGGGATAGAGCAGAGACTGAGGGAATAGCTAACCAATAGCCCATCTAGCTTGAGACCTATCCCATGGGCAAGTGTAAGTGTAGAATTAATGGGGTCTAGAGTCCGCTCCGCCATAGGGCATGGTCGTTGGGGAGGCTGACAAGGGAGTTTTGACCACACTTATCCACCCGCACACAGGTGTTGGGCCATAGGGAAGCCAGGGGACACAGCTTCAGTGGTGGAGAAGCATGGTCTGAGACAAAGGACAACTGGAGATGGCTCAGGGTATTCCCCAGACCTGCAATGAGGCCAAGGTCATCTGGTTCTCAGGCTCTTGGACACCCAACACTGCTGGGAGCCACAGAAGAGCTGAGAATAGAGTGGGGGCCCCAGCAGGCAGGCTGGATGCAGCCCTGGGTGGGGATGGACGGGGGAGCTCTACCTGGTCCCAAGGTGGGAGTTTTTGGCTTGTCAGCAGTTGGCTTGAGCTTGGCTTGGTGGCAGCCATGTCTGGGAGTGCAGAGGGGCTTTCTATGGGAGATTAGACAGCTACTCTATAGGCAAAGGCGTTTCCCATGGCTCCCTATGGTGGATCTCGAGGAAAAGAGACAGTACATGGTTTTCAGGTATTTATTGTCATGGCAGAAAGTGGATGAGTAAAACCATACCCCACTTCTCAGGGTGGGCCTGAGACTAAATGACTTTTGTAGGAACTATGGAGGAAGTCTTATTGTCAAAGTCCTCCAGGCCTTTAGCTACCGCATTAAAATGGAGATGTCTTGAGCCTATGTGACTACAGATGGAAGAGATTTGGGTTTTGCCTTTACATGACTGACGACCACAAATCTATGGTGCAGCTAATGACAGGGACCTGGTGCCCTGGAGTCAGGTGAAGCACCTACCATCCCTTCAGGGTCACCAGGGCTTCTAGCCTTAGCTCAACTGGGAACCAGGCTAAACTTCACTACCCTACAGGCAAGCACCAATACCTAACACTACTAATGATAGTCTGTTATGCTTGTAGACAGGAGCATGTTGTCCTCTGAGAGGCTCCACCCAGCAGCTGATTCAGACAGATGCAGAAACCCACAGCCAGACAGTGGATGGTGCTTGAGGACTTTTAATAGAAGAATAGGAGAAAGGATTGTGATCCCTGAAAGGGAACTCCACAGAAAGAGCAACTAACCTGGACTCTTGCGGTTCTCAGAGTCTGAACCACCAACTAAAGAATATACACAGACTGGACCTAGTCCTCCCTGCTTATATGTAGCAAATGTGCAGCGTGACCTTCATGAGAGTAGTGAACAATTGGAACATGGGCTATCCCAAAAGCTGTTGCCTGAACATGGGATATATTCTACTAGCTAGGCTGCCTTGTCTGAGGGAGAGGAAACACCTAGCCTAGCAGAGACTTGAAGTGTCGGGGGGGGGCATACCCAGAAGGGGTTACCCTCTCAAAGGAGGAGAAGAGGGAGGGGGAAAGACTGTGGGAGGTGGTGACCAGGGAGGGGTGATCAGTGGAATGTCAAGTGAATAAGTAAAAATATAATAATAGTAATTGATTAAAAAAAAAAAGGTGATGGGTGGGTGGCCCCATGCCTCCACCAGGGACCATGTCTCTTTACTGGAGGTAGTCTCCTCAGGTTCTATCTTCCCACTGTTGGACATTTTGGCTAAGGATATCCATATTGAGTCCTGGGAACCCCTCACATCCGAGGTCTCTGGGACTTTCTAGAGGTTCTGTTCCCCCACACTCCACACCATACTGCTTTTTGCTTCCATTCATTCTACTAGCCTCTGTGCTTCTCTTCTGTCTTCCCCATATCTGATTCTGCCTCCTTCTTTCCCCTCTTCACCTACCTGGGTCCCTCCCTTCTTCTGCATCCCATTATTATTTTGTTCCTCTTTCTAAGTGGGATTGAAGTATCCACATTTGGGCCTTCCTTCTTTTGAAGCTTCATATGGTTGGTGAGTTGTATCATGGGTATTCTGTACTTTTTGCTTAATATCCACTTATCAGTGAGTACATACCATGCTTGTCCTTTTGAGTATAGGTTACCTCATTCAGGATGGTATTTCTAGTTCTATCCATTTGCCTGCAAAATATATGATATCCTTGTTTTTAATAGCTGAATAGTATTCTACTGTGTGAATGAACCACATTTTCTGCATCTATTCTTCAGTTGAGGGAAAATTATGAAATATTACCTAACCAGGCAAGGCTTCCAATTGAGGGATTGAGACACCAACCCAGCCATAAAACCTTCAACCTACAGTTAATCCTGCCTATATGATGTGCAAAAGTAAAGATGAAGCAGAAATTATAGTAATGATCAACAAATAACTAGTCCAGCTTGAGACCCAAGCCATGAGAGGGAGCCTACCTCTGACACTGCTAATGGTATACTTGCAGATAGTGACCTATCATAATCGTCATCAGAGAAGCTTCATTAAACAACTGATAGGAACAAATGAAAGACTCATGACCAAATATTAGGCAAAGCTTGGAAATCCTATGGAAGAGGAGAAAGGATTGTAAGAGGCAGAGGAACAAAGGACTCTACAAGGAAACCTACAGAATCAACAAACCTGGCCCCATAGGGGCCCACAGAGACTGAACTGCCAACCATAGAGTATGCACGGAATGGAGCTGGGCTCTCTACACATATGTAACGGTTGTGAAGCTTGGTCTTCATGTGGAACTCCTAACAGTAGAGCAATGATTATGACTCAGTTGCCTGCCTTTGGGGGTCCTTTCCCACTACTGAACTCAGTCTTCTAGCCTCAATTGGAGAAGATGAGTCTAGTCTTACTGCAACTTGATATGTCAGATATCCATTGGAGACCGTACCTTTTCTGAAGACAAAGGGAGTGGGAGTGGAATGGGGGAAAGGCAAAGGGGAAGGACTAGGATTACAGCAGGGAGGAATGTAAAGTTGGGAAGTAAAGTTAATTAATTAATTAATTAAAATATAATTAGTTAATTACTATTTTTAAAAGGAAATGCAGAATAAAGGATCATTTAGGTAACAGTTACATATATTTATAAATACATACATGAATGTTCAGAATAAAAATAATCAACTTTCCATAGGACTGACTTATGAATTCTGGAACTAGACATGTTGTAGTCTCTCTTAATGTACAAAACATGTATATTTTTTTCTATTCAGAAAATTTATGAAATGCTATTATTCATGTTGCTTTTATTCACAAAACATGTAGTCTTCAGTTTAGTATCTGAGACCATGAAAAATTCTGTTAGTAGTCAGATTATGAAGAATTGACTTTTCAGCAAGAAAGTCAGGGAATGAGCAGGAGACCTGTTATTCTAATCAGACTTCATTGTCTGTGCACATTTAGAGTAACATCCCACAAAGGTAGTGCTCTCAATAAGTTAGATCCTTAAGTGACTTGTTCTTGAAACAAAACTCCTGAAAATATGTAATTACTTGAATACTGTTTCTTTTTCCCCCTCAATTAGGAAATAAAGCCAACAATAGCTAAGATAATTGTCATGCTGAAAAGGTATGTGATTCCAATTATGTGCACAAGTACTGTGCAATGAACTGGGCCCTTTATCTTCTGCAATTGCCTTCTGAAAAAAAAAAAAAAAAAGCAAAAGACACCATTTGACTTGCAAAAGATGAGTTCAAATACTTGTGCGAATTTTTGCAATACAGACCTGTGCCCTGGGAAACTAATAGAAAAACTAATAATTAATTCTGAAGGTACAAAGTTTAAAGAATAAAATTGATTAAGAAAAAAATATATAAAGTTCATACTAGCTAAAATAGGACATTTTTCCTACTGAGTCTCTAACCTGACTCTTAATGCTGGTTAATGATGCCATAACACCTAATTTATTAAAAATAATGAACATATATCATTATTGAGATTCCCTTAAAGCTAAAATAATTATATTTCATTTTATAATATTTCATTTGTTATGAGCCAGGTAATTCATTAGAATAACAAACTGAGAAATTATTATAAATTGGCTCTTGATTCTACCTGTCTCCAAAATGGTCATAACTATTAAAAATATCTAAAACTTTTGTCTTTTTATTTTTCCTGAAAGTGCAGAATAGCTAGTGATAAGTTTTATTATATATAGGGAAAAATATCATCATAAAAATATTACAAACCTTTCAACAGCTTAATTTTTCTTATTCCTTAAACTCATAATTATATTTAGAAATTCATAATCTATGTTTATTGCTTAAAGATATAATATTTATTTTTAATTGTCTAATTCACTCATTTTAATTCACTGTTTATATATTAGTACTTTATTACATCAGCTCCACCCCACCCTATTCATCTCAATTCTCCCTCCATGTCATCCAACTCCCTCTAAAAGTCATGGGCCTTTCTTCTCATTTATTATTTATAATAATTATTATTCTTTCATAAATTAATAATATTATTAAATAAATACATGCATTCCTGCTTGTATGTATGTATGTGGCCTACTGAGTCCATCTATACGCATATGTTGAGAGCTTAAAACTTGATACTGGATAGCCTATTAAAAGAGTTAGTGCCTGAGGGAGCTGATTCTCTCTCTCTTAGAAGCTAATGACAGACCACCTGTAGCTCTCTCTCTAGGGGTGGGACCTTGCACCCACTCACATTACCCACTCACACTGGCATGTCAATTGGTGTTATTTGCAGGTCTACCACGTTATTGCAATTTCATGGGTGCAATCTTCCTGTTATGTGTAGAAGACACTGTCTAGCAGCAGGCATGCTGATTCTCTGGCTCTTAAAATCTTTTTGCACCTATTCTTTGTTTTCCCCTGAGCCTGAGATATAGGCATTTCATTATAGAGTTTCAGTTGAGGTTGTACACTCCAAGGTCACCTATGCTCTTTGCATGTTGAAATGAAGAAGAGGTCGTGAATTTTAAAGGGAATGGATAAAGAGTCACATGTGTGGTGAATCTCTTTCATAGTCTTCATGGGTTTCAAAAAGTACATTTTGATGAGGAGTAAGAGCTATACTTATCTGTGGGTAAAGGATAAGTGTTTACAATACGGTTAAAAATTAAATTGGTTTAGAAAAACTGAAATAGTATATTCTTCTCTAGGGTCTACTTCCCAACTGGAAGTAATTTGCAAAGGTTACCAAACTAGGCATGAATTTAAACTTCTTGAGCAGCCTTAGTTACCCCAAAGATAAAATTGCCACGGTTGAACCACTGGAGATACATGGCCAGTCATTGTTGTGGTCCATAGGCTTTACAGATAGGTAAGATTATTGATTGTTTTTCTCCCTTGGCAACTTACAAAGCATCTTCAGATATTAAATGGCTAGTTCACATGGACAAGGCTCCCATGTAAATTCTATAACCTACCACACAAGCCCTATTATGAAGTATATGTTATTGTCAGTAATGGGGTCTTACATTCATGTTTGAGAGGTAACTCGGAACATTGGAAATAGCCTATATTCCTCTCTCTCTCTCTCTCCTTCTCTCTCTCTCTCTCTCTCTCTCTCTCTCTCTCTTCTCTCTCTCTCTCTCTCTCTCTCTCTCTCTCTTCTCTCTCTCTCTTCTTTTCCTGTGTTAATACATGTATATGTGGATTATGTAAGGGTATATAATAATCTTTCTCTGTCTTTGTAAAACACCCTTTTATTTTGACCCTCTTCTTTCCTCACCTTCCCTGTTACTTCCTCCTCACTTCCCAGTTAAAATCCTCCCATTCTGCGCATGCCCTTATTAAAGCTACAAAGCAACTATGATCTGTAACTTTGTATCTTATTGGTTCACTTTGTCTTAATATTACTTTTCTTCTCAATCATCAAACTATTAAAGTATTTTCCTCTAGTGCTAGGTTCCCTTGTGCTGGGTAAGTGCTTTGTTCACATTAATCTTTAGAAGTCTTTTTCTTTGATTCTGATCTTTAGGGTTTATCTTAGTCTAACAAACACTGCAGTTGTACGAAAACGTCAATAAAGCATGTTGAGAGCATTACCTTTGAGTGAGTTTGCTAAGAAGTGGTAGAGAGAGACAGGAAAGGAGAGAAATATGAAACAACAACAAAAAAGACAATATAAAAAGATTACAAACCTGTGAGTTTCTACACATAGCAAGAAGAAAGTAGCTGATGCATAAAATTATATTATAAGGTTTGCAAAAATGCAAACCTGGTTCTTGTCTTATTTACAGTTTCTATGAGAACAAAAATATAAATCTTCAAAGGCCCACTTACTAGGCAAATCTTAAGATTTTTTTGAGATTATGTTACTGAAAATTGACCTTACAGATCTTCAAAGTTATTTTCAATTTATAATCACTGGCTAGTTTTAATGTGAATATAATCTCATATAGATAAAATATGTAGAACATATTAATAACATTTTAGCTTATTTCAATTATTTTCTTTCTTATTATAATATTAGCACCTCCAGTAAATATTTTTAAATCTTGTCCACAATGTTATACCTTAGGAATAAGAAATTATGTTATGCCTTCAGAAACCATAATTCAGTTTACATGAAACAAGTATGATTGGATAAAGTTTAAAACTTGACACACAATGTGCATTGCTCTGTGGTGGTGACTTCTGTGATTTGTATGGATGGTAGTCTATCTTTCCAAGGATAACCACTATCAACTTCCCAAGTAGCACTTCCAGTTGCTTTAATAATATTATAAAGCCAAATTCCACAAAAGTTATTAATGAACTCATTCCATGTTCCTGGAAATGTGAAGGAAAATATGGCAATATAATTTTACATGTTTCAAATTAAAGGAGGAGCATGCATGTTTAGTTTCTAATAGAAAAGGACTGAGTCCACGCAGAGGCTGTTTTGCTGACATTAGAACAGTTCATAAATATCCCACACTTTTATTTTTACATGGGATTAAATTTTCCTGATCTGACATGACACATACGGCCTGGACTCTAAATAGGACATTGTTGTATGTCACTGATACAAAGACTGAGTAAGGGACAATAAGCCACTCATCACTTCCTTAGCATTACCATAAATGAGCTCACCGCAGGCTAATTTATCACATCCAACAGTTTCTGAACAAAGGCCTTGAAATATCTGTGGCTCCCTTGTTACTAATGAAAAGTTGAATCTTCTTTTTACCCACAAGGAAATTGTTACTTGTCAGCTTTGAATGGCAAAAAATCCACCAAGTCAGCTCAGATATCTAGAGTGTATAAGAAGAAAGAGTATGCAACACTTGAATGTCCTGGACCTGTCATTGGAAGAGGAAATTAATTATGGAATGTCCCCAGGGTCACTAAAGAGGAGCAGATAAAGAATCCTAAAAAGAGAACAGGGTCAATCATATGAAAAATGGAAAACTGATTTAAACACAAAGTAATGAGTCAATTAAGAACCAAGCAATATTTGCATATGAAAAAAAGAACTTTTTTAGTGACTATGATTAGTAATGATCTCACTGAAACATACTTTAAATCATATTGGAGGGCTGGTTTAAAGGCACAGAACAATCAGTTTAGGGCTGGAGAGGAGGCAAAGACTCCTCTAAGGGGTTGTCTGAAAAATTTTGGTCTTATATTCATAGTAAAAGAATTATGTAAAAAAAAAACTGGTTTCAATTGATGTTGGCATTTCATTCTCCTTACTCTTTTCTTACATCAACAGTCATAGACAGTATGTATGCCAATATCAATATAAATTATATTTAGTGTCTTTAACTTGAGGAGAAAATATATACAATTATGATAGTAAAATAGAGATCAATGTAAATGACTTTAAAATAAAAAAAAATTATCACATAAAGTATTCCACTATAACCTTATACATCCCCTCAAAATCTATAATAAACATAGTAGCAAAGTTTTGCTCATTAGTGCAAACCAAGTTATGTGCACACGTGCACACACACACACACACATACACTACAGGCTTACTGATGCTTGCACAAGCATATATTGAAATAATATGGAAATTAAGAGAAATATCAATTTGGTGAAATATATTCACTGAGTTAAATTCATCTACAATTTGATGAATGAATTAATCTATAATTTAGAAAGAATAAAATATATACTTAATTATTCTTACTGAAGTCCATAGAAGATATATATAATATAATATAATATAATAAATATAATATAATATAATATATTAATATAATATTATAATATATAATATAAATATATATCAAGAATTACTATATAAAAAATATAAATTTACTTTTGAATAAATAAATAAATTTAGCTGTCTTATGAAGAGTACTAACAAGATTTTACTAATGAAATTCATTTATGAAAGTATCACATAGGATTTCACATAATAAATTAAAGATTCTGAAGTATTTTCAAAGTCAATACTAAGAAAATAAGTGAGTAACAAAATATGAAATGAGACTCTTTTGCTGAAGTATATTTAGGTCATAGAATTATTTAAATATTAGTTGAGTGAGCAATAATATGAATTAGAGACTATTTGTGTTGCATGCATGCAAAATTACTGAATATGAAATGGTGTTTACAATTGTGACAGTTGATGTGAAGCTAAAATTTTAAATTATAAGAATTTGATGGATCATATTATGTTGAAATGAGAAATTAATAGATATAATGTAACAATCAGTATTTGACTTTGCATAAACTCACCAGGCTCATTTTATAATTGGGAAATTATTGTGCTGTTATGGCATTCACATATTAAATTTTGACTAGTAGAAGAGGATTTAATGATTCTCTCTTGTTCTTATCAAGCATCTATTCATAATTACAGATCCCTAGTCTTGTATAATTCAATTTACTGCAAATTTACTAATGCATACTTCAACAAATTTCAAAGGGTTTAAAATTTGTAGCTGTAAAAGATGAGATTTAAATGATTCCCATCATCTTACTCTGTTTTTTAATTGCCATCTATTCCTAAATGTGACAGATCCATAGGATTTAGAAATTCCAGTGATGTGATCAAATTTCACCTTAATCTTAATTCTAAATAACTGTGTGCTGTAAGGTGTGAATGGATGCTTTCTGTAGCACTTTGCCATTGTGATATTATAAAGAAGACTTCACAGAAGAGAGAATCCTGGCACAAATAACATTCTTTAAAATGATGCTGTTGGAAGCATGGTCTGAGCCAGAGGAGAATTGAAAAGCAATATACTCTGAGGCAAGATCAATGCAATGCAAGAATAGCTGCTAAGAAAACTATTCAATATGGGATCACTGAGACATGCAAGAATGCCAAAGTTTATCATTTCTCTTAATAAATATTAAACCCTGTTATTTTAATGGTTTAAAAGAAATTACTGATCCTTTAAGTTGGCCAGATAATCTTTGTTTAGAAAGACGTTAGGCAAATTATTTAATGATAAAAAAATATGCTAAAAATACCATTTTTGGAAGTGTATAGTGTAATATTTCTAAGTAAAAAAGATATGTATACAACTTAAATGACCTTGAAGATATTGATAGATATAATACATATTCTTAGATCAAATTTGAACTTACTGGACTCAGATGAATGGCCTTAGTTTCATTTTCTTCCCTCTCCTCCTCTCCGTACCCTCCTGCTTACCCAGCTCTTTCTCCCCATCCTCCTTTCTCACCCTCTTTGTTCTGTAATTTAGGTTAGGATAGTGACATTTGACCTCTCGTAGGCAGTCAACATTTATTAATAGTTTCAGTGACATCAACTGATTTCATGTCATGAATCTAACAAAATGATTCACATTTCTGCTACAGTTTTACAGTAATTAGTGCCCTGACTAAAATTTATTCAGACTTCTAAGACCAATTATCTGGAATTTTGTGACGGCTTAGCTATAGGGATACTCATCGTGTGTAAAGATGTTTCTCTACTACTCACTACAGCACAGAGGAGCATCAGTATTGGGTTACTTTCAAAATGTTCATATTTCAGCAGAAAATCTGCATAGGTACTTAATTGGCTATCAGACCTATCCATCATCTAGAATAACTGATATTTATCAGAACCTAAGTAATAGTAAATAAAACCATTAATTTTGATTCTGTTGGCATGATGAATCCATTTTCAGTTACATAACAGAATGGTTATATTTCAGCTTTAAGATTTAATTTTTAATTGTGTGTGTGCATGCACATGTGCCATGTGTGCATTTGTATATCTATATATGAATGCAGGTGACCAGTGAGGTAAAAAGAAAAAAAAGAGGAAGAACATCTAATCCCCTGGAACTGAAATTAAGGCAAGTGACCCACTTCTGGGAACCAAACTCTGGACATCTCTAAGAGTAGAAAGTGCTCTTAAGAGCTGAGCCAACTCTCCAGCTCCACACGTTTCTCTGTTTTTACTGAATATTTTATTTATTTACATTTCAAGTAATATCCCCTTTCCTGGTTTCCCATTCGCAAACCCCCTATCACAACTCCCTTCCACCTGCTTCTATGAGGGTGCTCCCACACCACCACCCACCCACCCCACACCCACCCAGCATCTTGGTATTCCCCTATACTAGGGCACCAAGCCTTCACAGGACCAAGGACCTCTTCTCCTTGACAAGATGCTTGACAAGGCATCTTCTGCTACATATGCACTGGAGTCATGGGTTCCTCCATGTGTACTCTTTGATTGGTGGTTTAGTCCCTGAGACTCTGGGGGATCTGTTTGGTTGATCTTGTTGTTCTTCCTATGGGGTTACAAACTCCTTCAGCTCCTTCAGTCCTTTCCCTATCTCCTCCATTGGGGTCCCTGTGCTCAGTCCATTGGTTAGCTCACTCATCCACATCTGTATTTGTCTAGCTCTGCATAGCCTCTCTGGAAACAGGTATATATGATGTGTCTCATCTTCATTCCTAATTAACCTCTTTTCATCATTTACCAAAATTTCATCTGTCTCTTACTGAAGTGTTTTCTTAGCTGTAAGTCTTTTTTTTTTTTAATGAAGTACAAGGTGGTATTTGTTTTCATACCACATATTAGCCACTAATAACTGGCATTCTTGTGTTTAATTATTATATCACCACTATCCATGGCTATCTCTTGTTTTATGACACCTGTTTTTTTATATAATTAGTCAAATACCTACATTACATATTTGAAATATTTAAAGCAGAAATAAATTATCCTAATTTTTGTCACATTCAAAATTTAAACATGTGTCACTAAATTCTGCTCAGTTGTAAATACTCTTATTCATTCTTTATTTCTATTGGTTTTGGTGATATTGAAACCCAATCTTGTTCTTCATGGTTCTGTCTCTGGAAAAATGTGTTTGTTAAGCTAGGTTTCTGCATGAGGTTATAGGGGAAGTCCATAGCTGTTCAAGATGTGGCTCTCGCAATCAGCCATCACTACATAAAGCTAACACAGACACTGATCATTTCTGAAGGCAAAGCCCCTTCCTTTTTCTCTTGTCTCTCTTTCACTATCTGTCACTAAAAATCTCTCTGTGCTATATTTTGCTTTTCCCTTTCAGCCTTACTGTTTTTCTTACAGAAAAAAATCCTAATCTTATCAACAGTTATAGTCAACCCTAAGCCCTTGCTTCCAGCACAAAGTATTTGTTTTCTTCAAATAAATTTCTATTTCAGTGGATTCCTTGCACAGATCAGTCAAAGAAGTCTCCAATGAACCATTCCAATGAGCTCTGACAGATCTGTATAAAATCAGTTATAAGGTAGTGGGGCTTACAACAAGATGTATACCTCCAATATTACACTAAATCTTCATCGATGAGCTGTTCACAGAGAAGAGTTATCATAAATGTAGGGGAAACCAATGTCCATTAAGAGGTAGTCTATAAGAAGCAAGTATTACCCAGGTTAGTAGAGTCTAGATAATGTGCAGATGATGGGAACATCACTTTCTCCTAAACATTAGTTCTGGGTATACTGAGAGAAGGTTTCCTGTGAGATAAACAAAACTTTACTATCATTGACCATGACCAAAATAACAATCCAGAGGCTAGAGAAAACAAATTTGTCCATTGCTTCACTATTCAGAGTCCACGTGAGGAATGAATAAAAATAAGGATATGCAATAAGGATGATTCACAGAAATGAGTATGCATGTGCCTGTACCCACAAGGTATATATATACACTTATAATAGATTACTAGAAAAATAATCACTGTCTTTATAATAAATTATATGAAAACAGAAACCCATCATTATTCCTTGGGAAACCCTCCCACTCTATGTACGGCCACTCCACTCTTGGCTTGCCCTCCAAAGCATGTTAACACAACAAGCAGAAACTCAAACCATAGGTCTTTCTCCACTGTAGTGTCAGGGAAAACTCAGAAGATTAGAAAATCTTTCACATTTAAAGGAAACTTCATATATTAGTATGTTTCAGCCAAGAATATATTGTAAGGAGACTGAAAGACAGGGCTGGGTAGTGGCCATGGAAATGACTTCCAGTCCCTGTTTTATCAATAAATGTACAGCTTTGGGACAGTCCTACCATGCCATGAAAGTGTTGAATAAAATTTCACCAAGGACCATAGAAATAAGTGGCATGAACATATAAGTCTCCTCAAATCAACTTTAGTGGAAAGTTGAGTGAATTGAAAACTGAACCTATCTCCAAGCACCAGTTGATCTTCGAGTGCATGCTATGTGGATAAAGGGAGATGTCTGAATTGTATCAGAGTTGTCTGAGGAAGGAAATGTAAAAAGTTAATAATCCTAAAAGTACGAAAGTATCTACTGGTATATATATATATATATATATATATATATATATATATATATATATATATTCTTTGCTTTCATCAATGAGGAGGAGAGAATCAGAAGTGTTTATGAGGCTGGCTAAAGTCTTACAGTACCATATGTCCAATGTAATTATAACTATAGTTTCCATGAGCCCTACCAGCATCTCTCTTCCTAATGAGGACGTCTTTGAAAAGAACACCACACTGTGAGACTATGCTATGTTCCAATCCTGATTGCATCCCTTCAGGATTACAACTCCATGCAGACAGTTTAAGTATCACAGTAGTTGATATTTGTTACCTATTCTAAGAAAAAAAAAAAGGTGATTAATTAATTTCATGAGTTTCCTATAATCGTGGGTATGTATATACAGTAATATAGAGTGTTACGACTGTGGGGCCTAGATTACATGCAACTGCGCAAAGCTCTGAAAAATGACTTAAAATCACAAATCTTGTTTCACACAGAGTATCTATCTTGCTCTCCTGGTAAAGACATCTTTGTATAATAAAAAGCTAATGATGAGAAGAATGGCATTGGTCCTTTGCCTATCAAATAAATTGAAATCATGTTAGTGAAAGGTGAACTTTCCCATAAAACTGCCATACAGCAGGTAATGACGTTTCTGTCAAACCTGCACTGTGTAACTTCCTAGGGCTCATGAACTCAGGCTCTCTTCATTCACATGAAAGGTTTTTGTATTGCTATAATTTTTTCTTGTTTTCTTTATTAAAAGAAATTCTTTCAAAGTGGCAGGTGAATGAGTTTATGATTTTGTTTTTAGTATCTCTGTGGATATTTGCATTAATCAGCCTGACCCTCAATAGACATGATACAAAAGTCTGTGCAGTGGTGGGAAACACATCTTAGGGGCTATAAATGGAAATCTCAGGGCAATGTGCTAGTTTATACTCAGAAATGAATAGGACTGCTCTATTCACATCTATACTTCTATGAAAAGCTTTATGACAGTGACCAATTGAAAAAATCATAATATAGGACATGGTTTCTATAAAAGATCATAGTGGGCCTACATGGTTAAAGATAACAAGCTCATTCAATAGATAGAGCTTTAAAATTTTCCAGAAAGTGAGAAAGAAAATGAGCAATGCAGACCATGTGTAACTATATGCTAGGATGTATGCAAAAATACTTTTCTATATTTAGAGTTTATGTCTGAATCTCTGAGTTTGGATGATATGACCTTTGAAAAATATACTGAGTCTAGATGCTATGTTCAGATACCATAATAACAGTATCCTGTTAAGAAATTCGATACAAACTTTTGATATCCATTTATGAATAGATTTACTTTGAGGAAAAATACAATATTATAAAGGATAATATAATGGTCAATTTCAATTATATTTTGGTGACATCTAAGATCATCTAAAAGAGTGGACTTTGGGCATGTTCATGAGCTATTACATTGATTAGATTACTTGAGATAGGAGACACCCTATTGTCTTGGACTGTATACACACTAGAAATTGAGTAGAACCCACCATTTATATCATTCTTTGCTTCCTAACTCTGGGTGCAATATTACCAGCTGTCTTAAGCTCCAGCCACTATGAATCTTTTCCCACCATGATGGACTATGATCAAAACTGTGAGTCAAAGTAAACTGTTTCTCTCTTAAGGTTTTTGACATGATATTTTTATTAGGGAAACAGGAAAAGTAACTAAAACTGATAGTTTAGAATGAGACTATGATTTATATCATGGAGATTAAATGTGATTTCTCTCAAGTCCTTGTAAGAGAAAAACAACACAGGTCCTTCTGTAAATTACACATAGGATACATAGTAATTAATTGGATACTACACTGCAGGTAGGGGAAAAACTCAAGCATAAAGTCAGCTCCCTAATTTAAACACTAAACTTGACAGTATGCTAATTAAAAATTCAAAAGTTCATATAAAGATTGAACGAAGCAAGAAGAGGTATAACCATAAAATTGGCTTAGCACATGTTGATTTTGAAGAAGAAGTGCAGATTTATTGGGAGATTTTTACAAAGTTCTTGAAACTATCCATGTGATGATTCAAAGTAAGCATCTATTTGGTGGAAGTTGATAGTATTGAAAAGATTTGATTACTTAAGCAATGGTGTGGTTACTCTTCTTTAAATAGGAAAAGATTCAGAAGGAGCCATATAGAAAACCTCCTGAGGGTTAGCCATTGATGGAGAATGGCTGGAGAGTCTTGAGAGAACAAAATTACATCTGCCACACAAAGGAGAATGAAATCACTAGGAGAAATAATGCTAAGAGCACTGTCAGAGAAAGACAAACAAGTTAAAATGCTGACTTTATTCGGGCTTTTGCAGCAAAAACCACTTGAGATCAGTGTGGCTTTGCTTTAGACTTTCATAGAGAGGAGCAAGAGGGACTAAAGGGGGTATAATATGTGGCCTTGGATTCTGCAGCATGGAAATCAACAAAATAGAATGTCACTGAGATCAAGAGAGAAAAAACATTAAGAGTAAATGGATGCTGTCAGTTAAATCAAGGCAAAGGAGACACAGATGACCGTTCTCCCTCAATTGATTAAACAGTAAGGATGCAATGAAGAGTTTGAGAACGGCCACCAAGCAAGTCAGATGCTATATGATGTATGCTAGTGAAGTCTGAGCAGACATACAGTCTCTCATAATTGTATACAGTAAATTTTATGATGGTAAGGTAATTAGTCAAGATGACAGAATCAAAAGATATCCCTAGACTTAAGAGAAAGAACCAAAGTAGTGGATGTAAAAAGTAAAAAACAATATTAAAATTCTATTATCACACTATCATAAATTTTATGCTAATGTAACAAAATTTTGGTTAGGACTAGAACTATACAAACAAAAGTGGCAAGAGATAAAGATATCTGAGAGATAGTTAGGGCAAGATAAAGATCATGGAAAATAAACTGATTAAGTGCTTATCTAAATTGATAGTAATCTCTTTTGAGATGGATGCAATTTCATTATGAAGTTAAAACCTGTTAAGATTCTGGTAAATAGAACTAATGTAGGAAGGGTACTTAAATAATTAAGGATGAAAAAGGGGAAAGGGCACAGAATACCTTAGAGGATGAGGCACAGCATACATATTTCTGCCTTGAGTGAAGATTATCCTTTAGTGTTATGCAGCTGTAATGCTAATATGCCCCATTGTGACAGGATGTGGAACACACAGAATTCAGAATAGCAAAAAGCTGCAGGTGACAGGCTATTTCAACAGTGAAATATCCCCAGGGTTATAAGTGAGTTATAAAGGATATTTGGCAAACATAATGAAATTATTAATGTCCCAGGAAGACTTGGTTCTCATAAGCAACCATCAAGATATTCTGTGTCTAGGGAAATATTCTTGTAACCAGAAGCATCATAATCGTACAGAACATGATCTCAGGTCAGACACGAAATTTTATATTAGTCCCATATTATGCAATTTGAACAGAAATATAAGCACACATTACTGATATTATCTAGGAAGGTTCTTGCGGGGTGTAAGTGTGTGTGTGTGTGTGTGTGTGTGTGTGTGTGTGTGTGTTGTGTTTGTGTGTGTATGTGTGTGTGTGTGTTTCTTTGAGAATTTCATGCAGTGTGTTTTGATCATATCCTCACCTCCCTCAGGTTTCAAAGAACAACTCTGCTTCTCCTCACATCCAACATTGTGTCCCTGTTTTAGTTGTGCTTTTGAAACCCATCAAAAAACAACCTGTACTTCCCAAATATTCATGGAAGATTGTCCTTTCAGTGGAATGGCCAACCTACCGGGGCCTACACTCTGTTATTAATTGTAAATCACCTTCACATTTAAGAATTGCAAAATTTGGGCTGGAGAGATGGCTCAGCCGTTAAAGGCTAGGCTCACAACCAAAAATATAAGAATTGCAAAATTTTAGCTAAAAAAAGCTAAATATATAATCGTTGGTCTCTTCTCCATTTGAACTTTTCTTATATTCGTGCATATAAACACATTGTGTTTGTGGTACATACATGTGCATGATATATGTATGTGTGTGCATGTGTCTGTGTGTGAATACGTAGAGGTTAAGAAGATGATGTCCCATGCCTTCCTTTATAGCACTCTATGTAAATTTTGAGATGTAATCTCTGACTGTGTAAGGATCACATTGATTATATTATCTTTACTAGACAGGATCCATTTGTTTATGCCCCTAGTTCTAGGCTTACAGACAGGGTCCAGAAAACTTGGCTTTGTAATAGGTGTTGGAACCTGATCTCTCAGGTCCTTGTGCTTGTACAGCAGACACTTTACTCACTACAGTCCCTAGCCCAATTTTTGTATTGGTTCAAATTCTATAGTCTAGCATGTTCTGAATGTTGCATTTTATATACATTTCTGTTGTTCTGTTTTGCTTTGCTTAATGTTTGCTTATTCTGAGCTACTTTCTTCATTGTATCATATTTTCATTAGTTTTTAAGAGAAACTCATTCTAGACAAGCATTTCTCTTTTTCCTTATTTTTTATTGAATACTTTCTTCATTTACATTTGAAATGTGATCCCTTTTCCCCGACTTCCCCTCCAGAAACACCTCATTCCCACCTCCCTCCTCCTGCTTCTGTAAGGGTGTTCCCCCACACACTAACCCACTCCTGCCTCCCTACCCTGGCATTCTGCTACCCTGGGGCATCAAACCCCCCAAGAACAAGGGCTGTTCTTCCCATTGAACATATGTGGCCAGAGCCATGGATCCCTCCATGTGTACTGTTTGGTTGGTGGTTTAGTCCCTGGGAGCTCTGGGGTATCTGGTTGGTTGATATTATTGTTCTTACTATGTGGTTGCAAAGTCCTTCAGCTCCTTTGGTCTTTTCTCTAATTCCTCCATTGGGGATCCATGCTTAGTCCAAAGTTAGGCTGTGAGCATTTCCCTCTGAATTTGTTAGGCTCTGGCAGAGCCCTTCAGAAGATAGCTATATCAGGCTCCTGTTAGCAAGCATTTCTTGGCATCCACAATAGTGTCTAAGTTTAGTGACTGTAATGGGATGGATCCCAGGTTGGGTAGTCTCTAGATGGCCTTTCCTTCAATCTCTGCTCCACACTTTGTCTGTATACTTCCTCCTTGAGTATTTTGTTCCTGCTTCTAAGAAGGATTGAAGCATCCATACTCTGGTCTTCCTTATTCTTGAGCTTCATGTGGTCTGTGAATTGTCATCTTAGGTATTGTAAGCTTTGGGGCTAATATCCACTTATGAGTGAGTGCATACCATGTGTGTTCTTTTGTTATTGGGTTACCTCACTCAGGATATTTTCTAATTCCACTCATTTGCCTAAGAATTTCATGAATTCATTCTTTTCAATAGCTGAGTAGTACTCTATTGTGTAAATGTACCACATTTTCTGTATCCATTCTTCTGTTGAAGGACATTTGGGTTCTTTTCAGCTTCTGGCTATTATAAATATGGCTACTATAACAGAGTAGAGCATGTGTCTTTATTATAAGTTGGAACATCTTTTGGGCATATGCCCAGGAGTGGTATAGCTGGATCCTCAGTTAATACTATGTCCAATTTTCTGAGGAACTGACAGACTGATTTCTAGAGTGGTTGTACCAGCTTGCAATCTCACCAACATCCTCACTAGCTTCTGCTGTCACCTGAGTTTTTGATGATAATATGACTAATAAAATACAATAGAATTCATTTGGCTCATTAGTACATGAAGCCATTACTTCCTATGACACCATAGGCTATTATTAACAACCAATTTGACAAATAAATATAGAAGAAGAGTCATGAAAATAATCTAGAGAAATATTATATAATACATAGGAAATAAATTCATTTCTGGATCATGTATCCTAGTTACAAAACCCAGATAGGACACATATACCATGTTAACTTCTATTGTACTCTCTGTTTTAAGATGTACTACTAAATAACAAATTTAAATTTTTTTTTGTAAAACCAAGATACCATGATACCCTAAATTCTGTATTTTTTTACTGTTATGTCCACACTGTTATGTGCACAGTAGCTTCCCTTAAATATAGACTTTTAATATGTACAATCTAGACACAAAAAGAAAATAGAAGAAAATGCATTTGTTAGGATATTTTCAAAAGTACTTTGAGAGTCAAGAGTCTCTAAGTAAGCTTTGCCAACATGGAGACATTTTTTTTTATCTCTATCTCTATGTCTTCCACAGAGTTTATCAAATAGTTACAAATATTTTTCAAGTATTCCAAGTTTTGATATTGTCATTCTCTTAATCAGACCATATGAAAACACAAACTCTAATGTGGTAATGTAAGATCTATAATCTTTCCCCAAGGTACCTAAATTGATTCATAGAAACATTGAGAGTGCCATTGTATAATTAAGAATAACAGCCAAATTCACACATATGGAAACAAACTAAACCAAATTCACACATGTGGTGACAAACTCAACCAGAGAACTAACTAGGCAGAGAAGAGTATCAGCTTTCAGACATAGTAAAAACATATCTGAATATCACAGGAATAAAAATGTCTTATAAAAGCAAGATCAGGATCTTTAAAATAAAACAAGTTACAAAATGGAGGTGAGACTGTAGAAAAAAGACAGTCTGGAATCTGGCTCACATTGTAAAGGAAAAAAGAGATGACTACTAAAAACCATATTCATATTACCTCATTAACTTCATAAATATTTTATTGCCTATGAATCAAATAATGGGCAAAATGAAAACCAAACTATTGTTACTTTTCTCTGTTAGTCTGTTCTGTTAGGTTTTCATCACCTAACATCATCACATCTGAGAAAAACCATGTAAGCAAAGAGGTCTGTATTTTGGGTTCAGGGTTTTCTGGAGCTATAGTCTATAGTCAGCAGTCTCCATTGCTATGGGCCTGATGCCCAGCTGAACATCATGCTGGAAGGGCATAATGGCAAGCAGGAAACAAGGAAAGACAGAACAGGCAAGAGCAAGATACAACTTCCAAAGATACCTTCTCTACCGTTCTGTCCACATTCTACATCTTTTCTTGAGCGATTTTTTTTATTTCGAGAGCTTTTAGCTCAACACTCAAAAAAATCGTTTATCCAACCCTACTCCTACCCAGAAAATCTCTTCAGAGAATTTGATGCTATGTCACATAGTCTGACCACAAGGGTTTGAATTTAAAGGCAGGTAGAAGACTCCATAACCTATGACTTATATTCTGCATGCCTGAAAAAAACTGCATGGGTAATACCAAGATTTGCTGCTGACTAAAATAGTAGCTGGATCCGTTGAGAGAAGTATTGCAGTGGCTTCTAGTTGCACAGAAGCAAGAATGGTACAATGAATCTAAGGATGTCCTGTTTGAGCAGAGTCCTGATGTTCTCCTCCAAGAAACTAATTTTAATGAGACTTGCTAATCCCTGAGATGCCCTCAAGACATCCATCCCTTTTGTCCTGGGCAAAGTACTTGGCTTCTTTGTAATCAACACTGATAAATTCAAAAACACTCCTGTTTGTCTCAACCTATCACGCTATCACCAGCTTTTCTGATCAAATTGAAGCTTTTCAAATCTTTCTGCCCTGATTTATATCCTCTGTTCTCATTATAAACAGGCCTAAAAGCAGCGCACATGTATGCTGTGATGACTTGGAATGTCTTTCATCAGCTGAACAACAGTATCATGTTTAAATTCAGCCTCACACAAATATAAATACTTTCTTAGCACAACACACTGTACTATGCCTCCAGTCCAATACCGGAAGAGTCTTTACTTTCATTTGAAACCTTATCAGGAGTCTTTACTGTTCACATTCATGTTAGCCTTCTTGTCTTATGTATGTCTAGCAGAAGTACTCATGAAACTATCCATATACACACTAGAGTCTCATTAGTCTCTCATGGTCCTGCAAAGGCTTCTAAACTACCTGGTTGGAAGTCACAGTGTTGTATACAATTCTAGGTATTGTTTTTCCTCCCAGACAAATCTTGGAGTGAAAAAAATACCTGAAATATCAATTTGGCCATCATTGGTGAGTTGTGTTACTGTGAACCCATGGCACAGTAGCCTACCAAGGCACAGAGGGCATAATGGAGCAGAAAGTTGCTTTACTGTGGAACAAAAATGAGAGAGAAAGCATGGAGGAGAGGAGACAAGAGAAAGTGGAGTGAAAATGAGTGGATACAAAAGGGAAAAGAGAGACACAAGACATAAACATCAAAGCTACAACCCCCAATGACCAACTTACACCCACCAGGCCTGTGGTGGTTTGTATATGTTCTGTACTATTAGAAGGTGTGGTTCTATTAGAGTAGGTGTGGGTTTGTTGGAGTAGGTGTGTCACTGTGGGCATGGGCTTTAAGACTCATCCTGGCTGCCTGGAAACCAGTATTCTGCTAGAGCCTTCAGATGAAGATGTAGAATGCTCAGCTCCTCCTGAACCATGTCTGCCTAGATGTTCCCATCTTGATATCAATGGACTGAACCTTTGAGCATGTAAGCCACCCCTTTTTGTTGTAAATGTTGTCCTTATAAGAGTTGTCTCGGTCATGGTGTCTGTTCACATCAGTAAAACCCTAAATAAGACAAGGCCACACCATCTAACATCACATTGATTAAGTGTGAAACTCTAATATCAATCAACTTTTAATAAAGTCTCCAAGCCTTCAACATATGAACGCTTTGCACAAAGAGTTCCCATTCAAGCCATTGCTATCATCCTTAGGTGAAAAAAATGGATGTGCAATTAACATACAAATACATACTAGGTTTTTCAAAACACAAAAGGGATCTTTATGTCCATACATATGTGTGTATGCATAAAATTAAAAATTAAATAAATAATATACAACAAGAAATGTTCACCAGGAGTACACCATTGTTGAAATGCTATCAGAATATTTAGTTACATATTTTAAAAAGCAGATGGGAATCATGTTCCTTGGTTGCCCTAAGGAAATAGCAGTATAAATTACAAAGGCAATGCATATATTTTATTTTGTTAGTATTTCAAACACATATGTTTATTTTGTTTGGTTTTGAAAGGAGGCTTAATAAAGCTCAAAGTTATCTTAAACTCAGAAAAGCTGATCATGAATTTCTGATGCTCTTTTTTCTGCCTCTGAAGGATTGGGTCTATGAGGGTGCTCCATCGTGACTCTTTCATACATGTATTTTATCAGGTCACTTTATATGTTCTCCCTATTTGCTTTATTGTTGTTGCTGTCCCTTAGTTACTATTCTTTTGGGTTGATTTACTTTCCTTGCCTCTTATACCCCGTGTCCTCCTCTTCTCTACAGTTCTCATTGATAAATTATTAATTCCTTCAATAAAGCTCAAGGTAGAAAGATTTTTTGATTTAAAATAATTTATTCACCTGTTTTATATTCGTAGCTGCTTTTATTGAAATATTTTTATTTATTTTTAATTTTAATATGTTTTAATTGAAATAAAATTACTTTCTTTTCCCCCACACCACAATTTTTAAATTACATGTCATTTCATCTTCTGAATTCTCTGTGGCTCAATTTTTTTATATAAAAGTTTTATGTTTTAAGTGTTCTCTGGAACTTGCATTTTAACATTGTAGGCTTTTATTAGTCTCAAATCATTATGACTTTGTTGTTAATATCATACTTAAGTAACATTATTTTCCCGTGTATCATCGATATATATTTCATAATAAAAAGTCAATATTTTTAAGATATACAATGTGACACTTTCTTGTATTCAATGTGATTTATCTTGAATTAATCACCACAACCCAGAGAATTAACTGATCCATCAATTACCATCCTTAAAATTTCCTTTATTCTTCATATGTTTGTGATTACAGTGCATTCTCTTAATAAATTTCAAGTAAGTAATACAACACTATTAGCTCTGACAGCACACTCCATATTCATTCTGAGGTCTCCATCTCACAACTAAAGATTCAGTATTGTAGCAATTTTTTTAAATTTCTCTTTGTATATATGGAATGTATCTACATTATATGTATTTAAATATATATATAAATGTGTGTGTGTCTGTGTCTGTGTGTGTCTGTGTGTGAGAGAGAGAGAGGCGGGGAAGGAGGGAGAGAGAGAGAGAGAGACAGAGAGAGAGAGAGAGAGAGAGAGAGAGAGAGAGAGAGAGAGGAGAGACCATGATTGATGTTCTACTACCTTTCTTATTGAGGTAAGTTGTGGAGAGCTGGTGTCACAAGATGACGGCTGGCAATCTGCCAGCCTAGCTTGGACATTGCTGCGCCATGATCAGGGCACGTAGATCTGACATTACTGCGTGCATATTGCTTGTACATAAGATCAGGCCGTTTGACATATGGGCGGAGCACCAATAAGGAATGGCTTCTGATTGGAGGAGACAGAGATTTAAGGGCGGGAAACGACAGTTGGTGTTTTTTTTTTCCGAACGTTAATGGTTCCTGAGTAAACGGTGTTGAGAAGAAGTTCTCGTGTCCGTTGTCTTCTGTCCGCTGGTCGGATAAGGAGGCGACAGTAAGTCTCTCAGTCAAAACCAAGGTTTACCAATATGGCTAGTCTTCTTATTCATCTTGCTCTGGGGTCCCTGGCTGTGTCTTCCAAGGCTAGAATTAAAGTCATGCTGCCATGCATACTCAGTACTTGTGTGAGTCCCAGAAATCTGAACCCTAGTGTGGTAGCTTGAATATGCTTGGCCCAGGGAGTGGCACTTTTAAGAGGTGTGACCCTTTGAAGGAAGTATGTTAAGGCTGGGGTTGGCTTTAAGACCTTCCTCTAGCCAGTCTTTTCCTGTCTGCCTTTGGATCAAGATGTAGAACTTTAGGCTCCTCCAGCCCTATATTTGCCTGGATGCTGCCATGTTCCAACTTGATGATAATGGACTGAATCTCTGAACCTTTAAGTCAGCCCCAATTAAATGTTGTCCTTTATAAGAGTTGTTTTGGTGATGGTGTCTCTTTGCAAAAATAGAAACCCTTAATTAAGATAGCTCATATGCTTGTGTGGCATGTACTTTCAACACTAAGCGGTCTTAGCAGACTAACATTTTCTGTGTCTCTCGCCTCTCTCTCTCTCTCTCTCTCTCTCTTTCTCTCTCTCCCTCTCTCCCTCTCCCTCTCTCTCTCTCTCTCTCTCTTCTCCTCTCTCTCTCTCTCTCTCTCTCTACTTCTCCCTCTCACTTTCCTCTCGTCCTCCTCTTCCCTCTCATTTTTGAGTTTTTACATAATTTTATTTTTATATGTGAGTTTGGACCTGCCTTTGTACTACATACCCTTAGGGGTCATCATTAAATCCCCTAAAACCAGTAACAGATATTGTTAGCCATTATGTTGGCTAGAAATAAATCCAGCTTCTCTAGAAGAGCAGACCGATCTCTTCATATCCTTCTTTTTGAGTTTTTGGCTTTTTATTGTTGTTGTTGTTGAGCAAGTGGTAGGGCAGAGGCTGGTAACCCAGGTGGGACTTGTACTTGTTTTATAGTTGTACACTCACTCCAGTTCCTCCCGTCTCTGTCTCACAAGTACTAATAACAGAGATACAAGCTCCACCATGCTAGGCTAACAAGAACTCCATTGCAAATAATAATATAACAATAATAATAGTTATACTGTAATACTTATTATTAAAGTTTCATTGTAAAGAATTTGCCGATAAAAACACTATTAAGATTTAAAGTTTTACTAAAATAAAATAAATGAAAATACCATAAGTGTGTGTGTGTGTGTGTGTGTGTGTGTGTGTGTGTGTGTGTATTCAGTTTTTACATTCACATTTCAATCTCAAGAAGATTGAACGTGAGACGATGGACCATGTCAGGACACATGTTAAGGTTGAGCAGCACCCAGGCACCCACTTGAGAAGGTAGGTGGCTCTCTGCTCCCTACAAGATGTCTGGGCTGCAACACATGCCACACTTCTCACATAGAAAACATGACCTGTGGTCACGTAGTCCAAAACAGAATTGTCCATGCTAATGAGGTATCTAGAGGTCCTGAGAGTTTAGCGAATAAGCTTTCCTTCCCTGACATTCCTTCCTTCAAAATGTATTTAATCTCTAATCTACCCTGAGGAGGTGGTATACACCCATTTTCCACAATGAACAATCAATAAACATTTAGGAACCAAGGACTTTCTTGTTCATCAAGAACTGGGGAGCATGGGAAAAGCTTTTGTCTCCAGAGCCCTGCTGCCTAAGCCTCCAGCACAAGGCCTTTCTGCACTCCCAGACAAGCACTGCTAAGCTAAGGACTTTCCATGAGGTAAACTGGAGTTCCCTTACCCCGACACATCCCAACCCCAGGATCATCCTTGTCCTTGTCCTCAGCCATCTGGCCTCTGTTCCTGGCTCCTCCATGTCTTCCAGGTCTGGATGTCTAAGAGTCTGAGAACTCCTGGCCTTGGGCTCCTCATTACAGGCTGGTGGTCCCTTCCTTCCCTATCCATGCAGTTTCCTATGGCAACTGGCTTCCCTGGAGTCAGGGAATCCCAGCTTTGACCCCCCCACATCCTAAGCTTCCCTGGATCCCAGCACCCAACAGCAGGCATAGGGTAAATGTGTTTCTACACCCCAGCAGCAGGCACTAACACGAAACCACAAAGAAGTGATATATAATAAGGAGCAAAATAGTATTAAGATTTGTTGGGGCTAAGAAGAGTAATGAGATAAGAATGGACTGTAACTTTAAAAATCAGATAATGGTGCACTTTTCTTTGTTGCTGACTCCATTGATCTACACATTTTGTTGCTTTTCTTCTAAGAAGATAGGAGAAAAAGAACATTTGTGTAGCTATTTGGGAGATTAATAAAGCAGAGCTTGTTATTTGTAACCAGGGTCATTGTTGGATCTCAGATCTATTTCAATAGCTTAAACAATTCAGCAAGTCTAATTGATACTAGAAAAATACTTAATAAAGGAGGTTATGATCAGGACGAACTGTATATTCATCTTCTAGTCAACATAGGTCAAATTATCCTGAGCAATTAAATATTTACACCAAAGAATTCCTTTGATGTGAAGGCAAAGATTGTGATATTTAAAAGCTGCATAGTTGTATGGGCTGTCTTTTGATCATAGTTTACTCAGGTTCTTTTATTCAGTAAGAGATCTATATTATTCTTTAAATTGAAATATTATGAAGATGTGCAAACAATAGGATCATGAAACTCCATTATGACAGTGCAAAGAAAAAACATCCCCATTTGGGGAAAAGTAATAATAAAACTCTCCAAATAAAATTGTTTTTATTTTCTAATATTTAGATTTTCAATTATGTGATTTTAATGTTCTACTAAGTCTTGAAACAAATAAAATCAGGGCATAAAATATTATGAGTATAGAATTAGTAACACTCTTCTCCAAAAATGTGAATATTTTTGTTCTCAAAAATTTGCAAAATCTATAGATATTAGTGAAAAATGCCTCCATTAAACCCTTGTAGCACGCTGACTTAATGGCATAGACACAAAAGCAAAGTTTGGCTTGCTGAGAAATGCAGCAGTCAGCGTAATTAGATTTCTTAACTCCAGGATGTATTTCATCTTGAGATTTTTTTCTCTGAATTAGTATTTGAGCTTCTGCTGAATATAAATTATCTTCCTGGTCCCTTTTACAGTGTATCAATTTATTTCTATCACAGCTGACTATCTGAACCCAATCTCGCAGAGATGGGTGATTATTTAAAGGATGTTTTTCAGAAAAGCTTTGTTAAAACTGGCAAGTCCAATTTAGAAAACTTAAGATTTACTTTTAATAAAAAAATTAACAGTATAAACAACTAAATGTTTCTGGAGATTAGTTCTCTTGTCCATTTAAAATATGAGCAGATGGTATAAACATTCTCTTATGTTTTATAGGCATCTTAATTTCTTGTTAGAATCAGTTTAGTTTAGGCTCTCTGTATCTCTGAATAACTTCAGAAGCATCAGAATTAGAGAGTATAAATATTATTTACTATTATTTTGATCCAAAATGTTTAGTTTATAGAGATATTTGTCAACCTGACAATAATTATCGAATATGATTAAAATCATTTATCAAATATAAAAGTTATATTAGTATAAAATTAGTATGTCTGGAGATTGAAGGTGTTATACTATGAAATATATATTATGTTATGAAATATCCTTTCTAACCAGTTTAAGTTGTCTGCTTTCTTGTCCCTAAAAAAAGACACTCTCACACTCACCATGCCATGCATAGCCTTTGTCTTTTTGCTCATGGATAAGGAATATTTCTTTAGTTAACCAAGCCACTGCTCTGTAGATGCTCATCTCTGTCTTGCTCAACCCCAAACCACCAACACCAACACACACACACACACACACAGAGAGAGAGAGAGAGAGAGAGAGAGAGAGAGAGAGAGAGAGAGACAAACACAAACATGCACCTATTAAACTTTGAGCAAGAAATCAGGGATAGGCTACAAGATTCTAAACAGTTGAAGGCAAGACAATAACTACTCAATTTTTACCTCAAAATGATCAAGTTCTGTGTGACATTATCCAATATTTAATATCTTTTTCTATCAAAGAAGAGTAGTACTAACAGTTCCTTCTTGGATGTGGGTCAGTGGCTCAGATATGATTCTGCATGTTACATAGAAGCAGCATTGCAATAAATGTCAGTTTTAGACGTTGATGTTATTTTCTACTATATATGACATTGAAATAGCTTCTTTCATCATTGAATACCTTGTATAGATGCTGTATTTATTGTAACAGACAATGATATGGATAAATTTTTTCAAAGGATAGAAAGACAGCCCATAGCAGCAATACTTAAAATAAAAATAAAATGAAGGTGTTAGGATTGAATGTATTAGAATTGAACTAACAAAATGGTTGTTCATTGAGTGGAAAGGAAAGTATCTACCTCCTTGTGGGTATCTTCATTTTGCATTTTGTGTTCAAAAGTTCCTATATGATGGTGAATTGCTAACTATGGGGACCCAATGTGGGAATCAAGAAATGAACAAATTTTCTGTCTTATTTTTTGCTTTTCACTCCAGGTTTTTGATTTTCATTCCTTAGCTATATTAACAACTCATGTAAATTTTATATAAACACTCCATGCTGAAAACCAAAGCACTGTCTGTGCCATAGACACCTAAATTCACTGGTGAAGAATTCCAGTTTATCATAGAAACACAGATGTTAAAAGCTGAGCATCATCCAGTCACCCCTCCTGGATGAAGATATTCCTCCATTCTTGGCTAGACTGATGTGGTCAGGACTTGACTGGGTAAGAGCTGTCAATGCATTACTTAAGGCCATTTGGAGCCAATGGCCTGCACTCCTGAAACCACTTTCCAGAGGAAAACATAACTCTGGGCTCCAAGGAGCATCTGCTGTCTGGAAGCCTCTGCTGTCTGGAAAGATATTAATTCATTAAATCTGCCAAATAACAAATGAGTAAGTGACCTTTAACATTGTTATGAGATAGATTCTCATATAATTGGTATCAGATAGATCCTCATCAATAGATAGACAGTATCTGATAGCACCAACCTAGTAAAAATAGATTAAGACCTTTTGTGGCATTTATCATAGCAGTTCTATATAGTAAAGTATTTCATTAACATTGAGTGAAAATCCAAATGTGTAGCTAGTATGACCAATGTATAATTCAATATTTAGTATCATGTTGTGCTTTAATGATATCAGTCTTAGAATTTTAACTGTGGCTTCTTTAATTTGAAATTTAATATTATGTCTTACATCAAAAGAGAAAATGATATGAAAATTAGTATGAACATTTTTAAACTACAAAATTAAAGCTGTCAATGAAAAACGCCAGTAAGATAACTTTATGTTGCTTTCCTCCTGCCTAACACTATAAACCAGAAAGAAAAAGAAAAGTTCTTCTTCCATAAACAGCAAAAAAAAATAAAGTAGTGGAAATTTTCTCAATAGGAATTTCTATTAATATCCTGAAATTTGGTTTTTGAGAGATGATTTTGTTTTCAAAGTCCCCATGCATAGTAAATATATGCTTAGGGCATGATGCTCTAAAAATCCTAGGCATCTTCCCTATAATCCTCTCGGACAAGGGACTGTGGAAGGGGCCCATGGAACTTTAAAACAATATCTTTGTAAAATAAAAAGGGGGGAAGGAGAGGAAAGAAGAGGGTTAATAATAAAAAGGTGTTAAAAAAGACAGAGGTATATCCCCGTACACCACCAATTTATTTAAACCATGTTATTTTTATTTTAACTTTTTTTAAATATTTGGATGCCAATGAACTTTCTGCTGAGTGCCTGTGGCACTCTACAACTAGGCATACTTATGCCTAGTTGAAAGGGAAAGGTCCACTTATTGGCATATGGCCTGATCCCAATCAGGTATTTAATATGGGGAAGAGGGAATGTTTGTGATTTTTCTGCAGGATGCTGAAGGAGCATGATGACTGCCAGAGTAATTGGTGAGACATACTGATGCTGGGACAAAGAATGATGCTGACCTGTAAGTTTGCTGAGTGCCCTGACAATGGTGATTGGGAAGTTGTATTGGACATATGTTCTTGACTCAGCTTTGCTTTCCTATACCCCAGATGGGACAAGTTGCCTTGCCTCAAGTTTTTAAACCTTGTGGGGCAGAGAATCCAAAAGAGACATGTGACCAGTTACTCTGACTCAACCATGGACTGGTCTAGAAATCAATCCAATATTGGAAATAGCAGTCTTTGGAAGGCTGGTTCTGGACATTTTCAGAGACATATTTGGAAGTTAGCTGCAGTTCTCTATGAGGTTATGTTAGCAAGAGATAAAGTTGGGACAGGATCCGGATTTCAAACAATTGTTAGTACATGTGTTAAGGATCTTTTGTCAAGTTAAAATTATTTTTATTTCTTCTGCAGTATTTAAAGTAAGCTACATTGATTGTACACTTTCTAATTGTGTTAGTGTGTTGAAATCTGGCATGTTTGTTACAGTGGTCTATCAACCAGCTTTTGTTTTATTGCCCTGAGTATTACAGAACCTTGGTATTCTGAAAAAAGCTTGCAAGTACTGTTAGAAGTGAGTCAGACTTTAAGCAGAAGCAAGAGGGTCGTAGGCTTGATCATTGTTGGTATAACAGCTTTAATTATATTAATTGCTAGCATTATTGCTTCGGCAATTGCTTTGACACAAGAAGTTAAGACAGCTACTTTTGTTAATCATCTAGCAAAAAGAAATGTTACTAATGTGTTGAGTATACAAGAGGATTTAGATAGGCATTTGGGACAACAGATTGATGTTCTTTATCCTATTCAAATTATTGGAAGGAGGTTCAGAGTTTAAGAGTAAGAAGTCATCTTGATTGTCATGCTAAATACCATTGGAATTGTGTTACTTCTAAAATTTACAATGATAGTCATTATAATTAAGAAAAAGTTTAAAGACACTTGCAGTGTATTTGGCATAATTCTAAAACCTCTCTGGATGTTTTAACTTTGCCTAGTAAGATTATGAATACTGCTCTGCTGGGCTGTTGATGCGGCAGATGCTGTTGATAAAATTACACATGGCTTGAGTTCAGTATTTCCACTTTGGTCAAGCTTCAAGAATGGCATATATAGTTTGATCATGCTAGCCCAATTTGTCCTGGGAATAATTTTATTCCTGCTCATTGTGTTAAAGCTTGTCTTTAACAACATCAACATGTTGGCAGCCAAAGTACATGGCTTAAACCTGAAAATGAACCCACAGACAGAGTTACAAATTTAACAGGTTGTCAAGCCAAGGACAAGGAAGATTCTGCACAGAGCCTTACCAACCTAAGACATAAGTGCATTGCTTTAGATAATGCATATTCCATGATAGGGGTAATGAAGGCATTCTTGTCAGAATGACCTAAGACAGGCTCAGTCTTGTTTATGAAATAAAAAAGGGGGAGAGGCAAAGAGCTTTTAGGGCTGCTTGGCAAGAATCTGACATTGGCCAAGGACAAGGAAATGGGCTGCTTGGCAGGAATTTGACATTAGGCTAGAACAAAGAAGTAATTTTAGGCAGGAATCTCAATCTTAGGCTAGAGCAAAAAAGTAGGCTTCAGGCATAAAAATGACTTTGCGCTAGGACAGAGAAGTAGGCTCAGATATTTTGGTCATCCTGATAAGTCCTTAAAAATAGTGATCACGGGATTGATCATGAAACTGTGTTTATGACCTTGCTTGTTCTTTGACTGTTTGTATTTATTCTCTTGCTTGTTCCTTGACTATTTGCATTATTGTATTGCTAGTTCCTCAACCTATAACTTACCTTAATACTTGCATGTAATTTAAATGATATAAAGCAAAAAGGAGGAGGGGGGATGGGATAGGGAGTTTCTGTGGGGAGGGGCGGATGGGGAAAGGGGATGACATCTGAAATGTAAATAAATACAATATCCAGTAAAAAAAAAAAAAGTCTTATCTATCAAGTCTTTGTCAGTACCTGGCAAAAACCAGAAGCTATTACAAAGGGAGTTAATGTGAGAAATAAAAATTTTCCTGAAAATTTATAATCCAATAAATGCGAAACAAATATCAATATCAAAATTGAAGAAAATGTGGTGAAATGAAATTTCTGTATAAGACAGAACCATAAGAATAAAGTTGACTAGATAAGAACAGTTGTTAACAAGATACTGGTGTGTTAATTGTATGTTAGCATTAGTCCTGAAAACCTTGGGAACATCAAAGCCAAGACTTATTATCTCACAAAAATTATATCAGGTTTCTAATAAGTATATATAAGTATATCTGTGTGTGTGATAAGTTTGTGTTTTATGTGTGTTATATGTGTGTGTGTTATATGTATGTATTATGTGTATCTGTGTTATATGCTTGTGTTGTATGTGGGCTATGTATATTATAGATGTGTGTTACATGTATAGGTTATGTGCATGTATATTACAAGTGAGTAGTTCAAATCCAACATTTTAATGATTTGCTAGAAGTATTTCTGTTGATCAGTGAGTACTAAGTTGCAGTTTAGTGGTAAGTAGTCCTTGTTTGATAATGAATGCTAGGGTGAAAAGAGACAATAATGTACTATATATTAAAACAATAAGAGGGGTAGAGTGATGGCTAAGCAGTTCCAGAGGAGCTCAGTTCAATTCCCAGGCAGATGACAACCACCTATAAATGCCAGTGTAAGAGGATCTGACACCTTCTTCTGGCTCTTATGGAAATTTTATGTGGTACTGAGATATGCATACATGTAGGTAAAACACCCATACATATAAATAAATAAAGTGATAATTTAAGAATAGTTTCAAAATAAATAGATAAGTAAAACAAAAGGATTTTAAATGTATTTATAATAAATATATGATAAATGTTTGAGGAGATTGATATGTTTAATCTAATTTAAGCAATACCCAGCTCATGTCAAATGACTCCATGATGCTCCATTAATATGTAGAAATTTTAGGCATTTTATGTAACAGTTAAAAATAAATTTAAAGATTAAAATTTGACCTCACATGATGATGACTTAGTAGGTAGTCATTTGTTGCGAACTCTAAGGATCTGAGTTTAATCTATGAAATCCATGTGGTAGAAGACAAGACCAAACTGCAGAAAATTATCTTTTGACCTAAACACACACACACAATTACACACATACACTCACACACACAAGCACTCACATACCCATGTGCACACACACACATGTACATGTATATATGTACGCATAAAATTTTTAATACAGATAAGTCATCAACTTTCTTATTATTTACCCATATTAACCTTTTAATATTTTATTGGTTCAACTCATTAATAAGCTATTTTCTTACAACAATCCTGAAAAATGTAAATTATATGGAAATGATGTTCTGGGACCTCCTAATTTAACCATGATAATGCATACACAGACACACTCTGAAAAATAACCAGTCTTGCTCAAAAAGGAAATAAGTAAGAACTTGAGATACACAGGCATAGTTTGTGGGAGTAAAAAGTGAGGATGTGGTAGGCCAAGCTAACAAGTTCCCAGGAAGCATCATGGGGTCATAGAATATGGAATACCAGTAAGGACAAGTTTGGCCCTATGTGTCCCAGAGGAACTTATAGTGTGAACTATGACCATCATTTTGCTGCCTTAGTAAAAGTACTGCAGAGATGCTAAGAAAACTGAAAATTCAACTGCTTTTACTGTGTCAGCCCTATTGGACACTGTTTAAAATCATATTCCTAATTCAGACTTTGCAAAGTCATGGGGGAAGAAGACACCTCTCGAGAAGCTATTAGCCCATTCCAGCAAAGTCTACTGTGGCATACTTTTGGTAGAAACAGACAAACTTCAAAGCAAGAAGCAATGGAGATTGGATTGCCTGATGGACAGGTCTGATGCAGAGGTGAAGAAGATATTAACTGTGTAAGTGCAAAACCTCCATTAAAGATTTTCTAGACTCTCAGGAGTTAGAGCACTTTCTGACCTGCAAATTTGCTACACTGGAGCAACAGGGCTGTAAAGTGGCTTAAAGCATGATGGGCTTTTTTTTTTTTTTTTCAAGTTCCTGAAAATGTCAGCAAAAGGGAAGAGAATCAGTGTCATTATTGGGACGTCCCATCCAAGAAAATCAAATAGGCAGTTGCCTCCTGAGCTGCTGTTGTGTTAAAATGTAGGCTTAAGTGAGTTTCCAGGAAACTTCTCTACCACTATGGATGTCTGTCTCACCTGATGCCCATGGGTTTGAACATCAATGGCCCTCATCCCCATTTGGTGTTCCCATTAACTCTCCAAAAGTGAGGGTGAAGGTTGAGAAACCCAAGGATATAGATGCACTGAGTCACTGGATTTGGCAGCAAATTGTGGACATTCAAGATCAAACTGAAATGATGTTTCAGGAAAAGATTTGTGGGCTATAAAATTTTATACCAGGTAGGAAGTTGTGCCTCATGGCAGCAGTGTCTGATACTTTTTTCCATTTCTGGATTTGGGTTAGTTGATCCTGCATAGACCGAGTTCACCTTTGAAAGGGTAGAGTTTACTGCATCTCTGAAAGCAAGGCTATATAGGAAAATTACATGTTATCTATACACAGAGCAAGGCTACAGGATGTGACTTTACTTTGTTGATTTACTTTAAAGTTAAAGGTCTTTAACCCTTGAGGGCTTTTCGGTGGTAGAGTACTTTGTAGAGTTAGATATTTAAATGAAGACCGCTGAGTGGGCCAACTATCTATGTGGTGGTGGCTCTGCTTAGCTCAGGCCACCATGTACCTCTGTCTGAAGCCAAGTTCTCTGCAGCTGTAAGTGGCCAGAGGCCATGCACGTGCCACAGCTAGAAACAGCCAACCAGAAACACCAGCCCTGCCACCCATGAGATGCCAGCATGGGAGATGGCTCTGCCAATATTCCACGCTGTCTCCACAAGGCTGGGTTGAGCCCAGACCATCTCATCATCCACTTGGGCCCGGTTGAAAATGAGACTCTAATGCTTAGATTATTCAAAGGCTTTATATGTTTGGTAATGCTCAATAACAAGATGCCCACACAATCAGAGGTGTAACTCAATACCCAACCTAGATATATCAACTACCTTTGACTGCTAGAGACAGGCGCATGTCCGCTTCCATGTTCCCCTCTCTCTGGTCCTCTCTCCCTTAGTTTCTCCTCTTCCTTCTCCTCTTCCTCTTCTTCTCCTCTTCCTCTTCTTCTCCTCTTCCTCTCCTTACTCCTCCCACCTTAGCTCCTCCTAACTTGTGGAAAAATATGCCACTACAGTACTTGTCAAGTATGTTCACACTCAAAATTTTACCCCCCAACATTAAATAAATAAATATTTTCTAGATAAACCAATAAAGAATTCTTGACAAAATATTAGAAGTTTCAAAAATGAAAGAAATAAGCTTATATAAATAAGTCAATGCACATTGCAATAGAAATTTCTCAAAGACACAAGATTAAACAGTAAAACAAAATAGTGTTTTCTAGACACTACTTCCAATGAACGTATAAACTCACAGAGACTATGACAGCGGGAGCAAGACCTGTACAACTTTAAACCAAACAAAATCACAGCAAAGAAAAGGGGCTGTCAGTAAACACAAAATCCTACCCCTAACCAAGAAGCTACTTGCAACTGATACCTGCTGAGAGGTGGAAAATCATTTTCTGCAATGGAGTGCAACAAGATATATAAACAACCCTCCTCAGCAGACCACATGATGATGGGTAGTTGGCCAACACAAAACAACACCATGCATTTGAACATGTGTGTGCCTTTAAAAAATTATGTCATTTAGTGTTGGGAACTATACTATAATTTAAGCATTGCCTCCTTCTCTTTCCTCCCTCCAGACCATCCTGTGTACTCTTCTATTATTCATGTTCATGACTTTTTCTTTAATTGTTTACTCTCATATACATACATATATACATACACACACACACATACATATACACACACAGGCACACACACACAAATGCACACACACACATGCACAAAAAGAGATAACTAAAAATAAAGATACAATATTTTTAAAAGAATGTATAAATCAAAAGACAAAGGTCTGTAGAAAATTCAAGAAAATAGCAAGAAGTACAAGACATTAAGAAAACATTACATAAAAAATATGTGAAATATATTTTACAAAAATATAGAAAGGAAATCAGAGCTATCCTTGAGAAATCACACAGTGATTTGCAAGAAATTAAAAGTCCAAATTCAACACAGAGAATATACTTATAACAGAAAATAAAGATTATGTCTCAACAAAGTCAAGAGTCAAGAAGAAAATGAAAATGTCCTTTTACCACTGGAAGGTTTTAGATCCTTTGTCAAACATCAAGTGACCATAGGTGTCTAGGTTCATTTCTGGGTCTTCAATTCTATTCCATTGTTCTTCCTGCCTGTCTCTATACCAATACCATGCAGGTTTTTTTTATCACTATTGCTGTGTAGTACAGCTTGAGGTCAGAGATGGTGATTCCCCCAGAAGTTCTTTTATTGTTGAGAATAGTTCTCACAATGCTTAGTTTTTTGTTATTCCAAATGAATTTGCAAATTGCACTTTCTATCTCTATGAAGAATTGAGTTGGAATATTGATGTGGATTGCATTGAATCTGTAGATTGCTTTTGGCAAGATGGCTATTTTTAACTATGTTAATCCTGCCAATTCATGAGTATGGGAAATCTTTCCATCTTCTGAGATCTTTGATTTCTTTCTTCAGAGACTTGAAGTTCTTGTCATACAGATCTTTCACTTGCTTGGTTAGATTCACACCAAGGTATTTTATATTATTTGTGACTATTCTGAAGGGTTTCATTTCCCTAATTTCATTCTCAGCCTGCTTATCCTTTGAGTAGAGGAAGGCTTCTGATTTGTTTGAGTTGATTTTATATCCAGCCACTTTGCTGAAGTTGTTTATCAGGTTTAGGAGTTCTCTGGTGGAAGTTCTGGGGTCACTTAAGTATACTATCATATCATCTGCAAATAGTGAAATTTTGACTTCTTCCTTTTCTATTTGTATCCATTTGACTTCCTTTTGTTGACTAATTGCTCTGACTAGGACTTCCAGTATTGTATTGAATAGGTAGGGAGAGAATGGGCAGCCTTGTCTAGTCCCTGATTTTAGTGGGATTGTTTCAAGTTTCTCTCCATTTAGTTTGATGTTGGCTACTGGCTTTCTGTATATTGTTTTTACTATGTTTAGGGATGGACCTTGAATTCCTGATCTTTCCAAGACATTTACCATGAAGGGATATTGAATTTTGTCAAATGCTTTCTCAGCATCTAGTGAGATGATCATGTGGTTTTTATTCTTTGAGTTTGTTTATATAGTGGATTCAACTGGAGGTCAGCATGTAGAAGAATGCAAAGTGATCCATTCTTATCTCCGTGTACAAAGCTCAAGTCCAAGTGGATAAAGAACCTTCACATAAAACCAGATATACTGAAACTTGTAGAGGAGAAGCAGGGAAGACCCTCAAATACCTAGGCACAAAGTTCCTGAACAGAACACCAATGGCTTATGCTCTAAGATCAAGAATTGACAAATGGGACCTCATAGAATTGCAAAGCTTCTGTAAGACAAAGAACACGTCAATAGGACAAAATGGCAATCAACAGATTGGGAAAAGATCTTTACCAATCCTACATCTGATAGAAGGCTAATATCCAATCTATACAAAGAACTCAAGAAATTAGACTCCAGACAACCAAAAAGTCTATTAAAAAATGGGGTACAGAGCTTAACAAAGAATTCTCAACTGAGGAAATGCGAATGGCCGAGAAGCACCTAAAGAAATGTTCAGCATCCTTAGTCATCAGGGAAATGCAAATCAAAACAACCCTGAGATTCCACCTCACACCAATCAGAATGACTAAGATCAAAAACTCAGGTGATAGTAGATGCTGGTGAGGTTGTGGAGAAAGAGGAACACTCCTCCATTGTTGATGGGATTGCAAGCTGGTGCAACCACTCTGCAAATCAGTCTGGAGGTTCCTCAGAAAATTAGACATAGCATTACCTGAGGACCCAGCGATACCACTCCTGGGCATATACCCGGAAGATACTCCAACATATAACAAGGACATATGTTCCACTATGTTCATAGCAGCTTTATTTATAATAGCCAGAACCTGGAAAGAACCCAGATGTGCTTCAATAGAGAAATGGATACAGAAAATGTGGTACATTAACACAATGGAATATTACTCAGCTATTAAAAACAATGAATTTGAGAAATTCTTAGGCAAATGGATGGAACTAGAAAATATCATCCTGAGTGAGGTAACCCAATCACAAAAACCACTCATGGTATGCACTCACTGATACGTGGACATTAGCCCAATATCCAAGCTCGCAATATCCAAGATGTAACTCACAGACCACATGAACAAGGAAGACCAAAGTGTGGGTGCCTTGGTCCTTCTTAGAAGGAGTAACAAAATACTCAATGGGAGCAAATATGAAGACAAAGCATGAGACAGAAACTGAAGGAGGGGTCATCTGGAGTCTATTCCATCTGAGTATCCATCCAATGTGCAGTCACCAAAGGTAGACACTGATGTGGATGCCAGGAAGTGCATGCTGACAGGAGCCTGATATAGCTGTCTCCTTAGAGATCTGCCAGAGCATGAAATAGACAGAAGCAGATGCGCACAGCTAACCACTGAACTGATCATGGTGTTCTCAATGGAGTATTGAGAAAGAAGACTGAAGGAGCTGAAAGGGTTTGTGGACACATGGGGAGAGCAACAATACCAATCAACCAGAGTTCCCAGGGTCTAAACCACCAGCCTGGGAGCACATAGGGAGAGACTCATGGGTACAGCTGTATATGTAGGGGAGGATGACATTGTTGGGCAAAGGTGGGAGAAGAAGTCCTTGGTCTAGTGAAGGCTGGATGTTCCAATGTGGGCAGGAGTGGGAGGGTGGGTGGGGGCACATCCTCATAGAAGCAGGAGGAGAAGGGATTTGATAGGGGGATCCTGGGTAGGGGGGAAATGGGAAAAGGGATCACATCTGAAATATAAATAAAATATCCAATTAAAAAAAGAAAATGAGAAAACATGAAACTTTTAAAATATTAAGAAATATAATTGCATAATTCATAAATATGATAGACTGTATATTCTCTAGATGTTACTTCCATGAAAATGTGTGATCAAAAAAATAACCAAAAAATAAACTTAATGAGCTGTGAATGGAAGGTGTGGAAGACCTTAAGTGTATCTTAGCAATAAGGCTAACACGAAAATCTGTTTTAAGTTATCAGCTTTATGTGTATTTCCTAACGTGATTTTAATATCTAGAATTTTTGTTATATTTGCAAATTACACAACAAGCCAGACATGTTTGTGCATAACCCATTTGAGAGGCATAAAGAAGCGTGCCTAGGTAAAACAGAGAGATTTTGTCTCAAAAAAAATTATAACTTCAGGAAACAACATTCACACCTTTTAAAAGATTTTAATGTTTTAATTCCAAGAATAATCCATGTAATAAAGGAAAAACTTCAATAATCTCAGTAAGAGATGCAAATGAGACTGTTATGAAAATGTAAGCCCAATGCTGTAGTCATTAATTTCAGTATAATGAGGTTAGCATTACTCTCTCTATGAAAAGGTCATAGTCCACAGCAAAAGCAGAATAGAAAAACTTCAGTATTTTGGGGGAGAATTGCTTTATGAAAAGGATTTTTATAAAACTCACCATGAGACTTCTACGTAAGATGATGGAAGCTTCCTCTCTACAAGGAGATGAATCCAGTTAACAGTTCAGTTGGATTACTGGTTCTGCTGTTTATGGCAACCCCATGACCCATTTGTTCATGTACTCTCACTTGTTCAGACATTTTGCCCAAGACACAGCAAACATCTCTGTAGCTACCAGAGAGGAAGCCATTAAAGGCACCAGTCTTGTGGTCAGGAATCACATGTAGTAGATAAGTAAATGAGGATTAGGAAAAGATCAAACACAAGGAAATAAAACAAACAAGCATACAAACAACAAAAACGGTATTAGCATATACTTCTAAAAGATAATTTTGAATATCTATGTTTTCAGTGATCAAAAAAACATTTTCTGCATTCTAAAAAAAAAGACAATGTGTGTTGTTTTTTTAAGGTAGTAATAGTGCAATTTTATTTTCAATTTTAAAATTATTTTATGTTTAATGGGTATTTTGACATCATGTTCATCTAGTACCACATGTATGCAGTCCTCAGAGACACCAGAAGAGGGCATTAGATGCCTGGGAGTTGCAGTTACAGACACTTCTGAGTCATCATTGTAGGTGATAGAAATTGAACCTTGGTCATTGGAAGAGCAGCCAATGTGCACTTAACCATTGAATCATGTCTCATACCCCTTGACTTTATTTTTAATTCCATTGAACATTAGCACAACAGCAATTAGACATGATCAATGACTGAATATATTTTAACATTGACCCAATTAGAAAAGGTGGGTTTTTAAATTTGTTTTTTTTAGCGATAAGATTTTTTTATTGGATATTTTCTTTATTTACATTTCAAACATTATCCCCTTTCCTGGTTCCCCTGCTCCCAGAAACCCCCATCCCATCCCCCTTCTATGAAAGTGTTCCCCACCCACCCACTCCCACCTCTCTGCCCTCGAATTCCCCTACACTGAGGCATTGAGCCTTCACAGGACCAAGGGCCTCTACTCCCATTGATGCCCAACAAGGCCATCCTCTGCTACTATGAGACTGGAACCATGGGTCCCTCCATGTGTACTCCTTGGTTGATGATTTAGTCCCTGGGAAGTCTGGGGGATCTGGTTGGTTGATACTGTTGTTTTTCCTATGGGGTTCCAAACCCCTTCAGCTCCTTCAATCCTTTCTCTAATTCCTCCATTGGGGACCCTGTGCTCAGTCCAATGGTTGGCTGTAAGCATCTGCCTCTGTATTTGTCAGGCTCTAGCAGAGCCTCTCAGGAGACAGCTATATCAGGCTCCTGTCAGTATGCACTTCTTGGCATCTACGATAGTGTCTGGGTTTGGTGACTGTATATGGGGCAGTTTCTGGAAGGCCTTTCCTTCTCTGCTTCACACTTTGTCTCTGTATTCCTCCCTTGAGAATTTTGTTCCCCCTTTTAAGAAGGACTGAAGCATCTACACCTTGGTCTTCCTTCTTCTTGAGCTTCATGTGGTCTGTGAGTTGTATCTTGGGCATTCTGAGCTTTTGGGCTAATATCCACTTATCAGTGAGTGCATACCATGTGTGCTCTTCTGTGATTGGGTTACCTCACTCAGGATGATGTTTTCTAGTTAAAGTTTACTAACTTGATTTTTTTTCCCTTTTGTCTTCTGCTTAAAACTATATCATTGAAATTGTTCAAGTATTTCAGCATCTATCTTAAACTAACCATGTAATAGTTTCATTTGTGATTTCATTACAATGGAGTGATTTTTTGTTTCAATAACTAATAAAACTACATCAAATTATTTTATGATAGCATTAATTACTATACAAAATATATTTAATGTAATATATATTAGCAAAAGAAATATACCAAAGTAAATATTATAGCCAGAAATAGAAATTCACAGATTGTCTGAAGAAAATATAGATCCATTAGACTTGAATAAATAATGAACTCAAAACATGGCATTTTCAGTGCACCCATGTGAGATGCTCATAGACAATTCTAAACTTGAATAAAATTTCATATATCCTTAAGAAGTGCATGGCATTATTAAAAGACACAGATGAACCATTTAGTTTTAAACATGGTGTATCTATTTGTTGCCTCCAAGGAAAATCTCTCCATTGTCAAAGGAAAAATCATACTGTGAGAGGTTAAAAAGCTATGGCAAGCAGACAGAACCAAAAAACAAACAAGAACTACTTCTCTAATGTCTGACAAAATAGACCTCAAACAAAAATTAGAAAGAAGAAATCTTAACATATCATTTCATTATGGTTAAATGAACAATCCACCAAAAGGACATTAGAGGTATAAACATATACATATCAAACACATCTGTTTGGATCCAATCTCATCAAACAAATACAACTAAATAAAAATCCAAACTAACTCAATACTGCCAAAGAACACAATACAGCTTACCATGGGTTAATTTCCATCATCAAGAAATATACCTCAGCTGTAGATTCTATAGTATATGCTTCCAAACAGCAAGACTAAAATCTCCCATTGGTGTATTAGTGGCAAGCCAGTAATTGTGGTAACCACTGGGTGGCTGGTTGAATGTGAGACTCACACTATAGGAGAAAATACTCATTTAATAATTTAGACCTGCTAATGAGATAGGGAGATCACAAACCATGGTTAAGATTATTGAATGTGTCACACTGGATAATATGCGCCCATCAGATTGCCTTTTAAATAATTACATTTTTCTCATACATTAGAGTTTCTATCAACTCTATCCAGAAAGAAGTGCCCTTTAGAGTGGACAGCACCAATGTCAGAGACTAATTATAGGTCAAAGTGATAAGAACAAGGAACTTTTGTATGTTCAGTCACAAATAACACAGCTATATCATCCCTTAGAAGCCTCGGGGAACACTGCAGAAACAGAACGTGGAAATAATGTAAAGAGGGGACAACATGGTCCATATGAATTCCTGAGAGGATACATGAATGACTATATATATAATATATATATATATATATAATATATAAATTTTCTTAATTTTATTGTATGTATGTTACACATAGACACAGGACTACAGTCAAACAATGCCTGAGAAGAATTAGTCTTCACACAATTTGTGAATTTCTTGCACAAACTACTCTTTAAAGACTAGAAGAAGTAAATTTTATTCAAATGTTCACTTTTCTCAAAAGCATTATTGATACAAGATTATCTATACGAAGAAACAGGAAACTATGATCTATCCAAAAGATCAAATCCAATATTTAGCAATATTTAGCAATATTAGCACTACCTGTAGAAGTACATGATTTGGATTTAATAGACAAAGATTTCAATGCAACTGTCATAATATACTGAGGAAACATAAATATAAAATTAAATAAAATCTGGAAAGTACCATAAATATGACTGCCAAAAAGAAAGAATAAAAGAATAAATGGATAAGAATCAAACAGAAATTCTAAGAAAAAATACAATGAGTAAGTTTAAAAGCCTACCAATGACATCCATGAGAGACTGACATATAGAAAAGCATGTCACATGAAGAAAGATCATTTCACTCAAATCTGAGAACCAAAGGAAACACGCGAAATCAAATTTGTTATACACATGTATGAAACAATCAAAGACACATTTAGTAAAAATGTTCTCTAAAATGAATAGAAAAGGTGTAGAGAATGACATCCTCGTGGGATTCAATCAATTCTGTATACAAATTTAGAAGTTTACAAAAGCAATTTAAATAAATAACTACCCAAACTTTATATTCAAGAAAAAAAAGTTATATAAAACATGAATTAAGACTAATTCCCAGGTAGTTGATAATTTTCCATGTTGAAATTTTCCATGTATTTCAACCAGAAAACATGTAAAGTAACATCTATATATGTGTGTATATATGTATTCTATATACATACATATTTATTATATATGCACACATGTATTATATATATATAATATATAAAATATGAACATACATATACACACACACTATGGAAATATGTATTATAGAAACATGCCTGAGTATTAGGAGAAGACAGGCAACAGAGTCATGTGACAAATCCCAGGAATCAGACTCCAGAGATCAACACCCGCATGCAGATCTGAGTTTATTGTATAGTGTATAAGCTTATATACAATATTTGAACCAAGTCAAACCCTTAGATCCTTAACAATCTTGTTGTCTCAGAAGCATTCCATCTTAGGTCTACTGCCATGTAAGGCAGATCAGGACTCTTTGAGGAATTGCAGGAGCCTGTGACAGCTTGCTCTCCATCCCAGTATTCCTTCCAAAGACTGACCTTCACATCCCCCACAATATATGTATATATAAACACATATATGCATGCAATAACAATTGACTCAAAAAGTGGCCATGAATTTGAAGGAAAGCTAGGAGAAGAAGGAAATGTTACAATTAAAATGCAATATAAAAAAAAATCAAGATTTAAAAAATAAACTGCAAGAAAGTAGATTACAAAGCATGAAAAACTCATAACAATTTTCAATGCTTATTGTTAAAACAAGTTTATAATCCATGATTCCATATAGGGTGTTCTAGATAAATAAAAAGTATAAAAAATGATTTACAAAAATTAGAGCCATGGTTGCCAAGAGACTGAGCAATAGGGAAGATGGTCGAATAAATGAAATGCAGGAAATTCTGCTGCATGTTAAACCCACCAGAGAACATATATAGACACTCTTACAGCCTAATAGAATGTCTGTATTGCTGACCAGCTGCTGCGCAGGGAACTTCCCCAAATCATGCAATTCTAAGGCTCACTGTTCTTTCTCTTTTATAAACAAAACCATATCCTGATTAAGCAGTTAGTAAAAAAGGGAATAACAGAAACTAAAAAAAGCAAGGTTAGTGCATTTAGGAACTTTCCTGAATTCTGGAACTATGGACTAGGTCTTCAATGAATTAGGTCTTTGTTACCATTTTGCAATTATTAAGGTTCTTGTGATGAAGTTTAAAGTCAGAATGTTTCCTCCAACATTGTGTTGGTTGTTCTATGGTCTGGGAACCTATTACATTCCCTGCTGATTCTACAGGCAGGAACCAAAACATGAATTCATCATGGAGCAGAGGGTTATATTGTGCCCCCTCATGAATAACAGTTTATCAGAGTTTCCTCTCTGTTTTACATAGTTACATAAGTACCTAAGCAAGCACAATCCTATACTGAGTGCTTGGAGCAAAAAGATTAATGTCCTCACCCACTGCTGTATTTATTTAGTTAACCCAGGTCACCAGGAGAACAAAGACTTATACCAGTTGGTAAACTTGATTTTTTTTTTCAATTTGGTTGGTTGGATGGATAGTTTTTAAGATTATTTTTTCTTATTTTTCCATCCAATGCTTTTTTTCCTTGTATTGAAAATAGGTATTTTTCTCAGCTAATATATCTTAATTATGGTTTACCCTAATTCTACTCTTCCTTACCCCCTTCCCACCCATCAAGATCAACTACCTCTCATTGGAAAACAAACAGGCTTCTAGCAGATAATGATATGATATGATTGATTATGATATGATATGATATGATATGATATGGATTGATATAGTAAAACTAACACATCAGAGTTAGACAAAACAAACAGAAAGCAAAGAGCACAAGAGACGGCACAAGAATCAACACTCACTCATTCACACACTCAGCAACACAAAACTGGAATCTATAATATATACACTGAGGATGTGGTGAAGACCTGTGCATGCCTGTGCATGCTGTCTCAATATCTGTGAGTTAATATGAACAGGCAGACTTAGAGGACCTTGTTTTCTTAGTGTCTTATCCCTCTGTCTCTTACTCCTTTTCTGCTTCCTCTTTGTCAAGTTCCATGAGTCCTGAAGGAAAGGATTTGATGGAGACATTCCTAGACATGAGTGTTCCAAGGTGCCTCACTCTCTACATAATGTCTGGCTGTGGTCTCTATATTGGTCTCTATCTGCTACAGAAAGAAACTTTTATTCTTTATACTTTATTCTTTTCTCCTTCTTCTTTTTCCTTCTTCTCCTTTTTCCTTCTCCCTTCTCCTTCTCCTCCTCCTCCTCTTCCTTCTCCTCCTCCTTCTTCTTTCTTTCCCTCCTTCCTCCCTCCTCCTTCCTCCTCCTCTCTTCATTGTATCATGGAGAATATTTTTGACTGTAGCTAAACTTTTTTTTTAATTCTCTCTGACTGATTGGCATAGATGTAACAATTTTTTTTTCAGTGCCACATAGAGGATTTCATGTTTCATATTGATGAGGTCCAGGCCTCTTTGATTTTGAAAAAAAAACTTCAGCTCATATGTCTAACTTGCTCTTACACAGGAATCAGAATTTTCCAGGTCTATATCTCCATGTGTACTGAGCTTTTCTAAAGCTCTTATCCCCCACAATTAGAGCTGAGGTCTTGGGGTCTATTACAATTCTTTTGGGTAGCACAGCTGTATGATAAGGTTTCTGCCTGTGAGGTTTCTTTCTCTTAACTATCCTTTTTAGAACTTTGCAGTGGGGTTGTTATGAAGTAGCTAACCACTTCTAGCTAGCTCTAGTATATCATACATTGCCATCCATAAATCAGATAAGAGGGGTTTTTTCCTCCTTTAATTACAGATTACAACTCAAAAGATCTATGGGTTAGAAAGTCCCACCAAAGCAGAGAGACTTAGGTGTGCAGGGAATTTGAGTCACCTAGGAGTGCTGCTTACTCACTCCTTCTGAGTCAGTTCAATCCTAGTCTCTTACATAACATTTCCATCTTTTACAGAATGCTGCTGTGCACATTCAATTTTATAGTTGAGTAGAGCATATAATATTCAGTTCATAATAGGCAATCAGGAGTGCACAGTCACTTTGTGCTCCAGTGACTTCCCAAGAGCTGATTTACCATGAACAAAAATTATGGTCAGAAGATATGATGGCCTTCTGCCAACACTGAGGAGTCTGGGTTATTCTTTAATATTGACGTTTATGACAAAACATCTATCAAAGACTCGTGGAGCTTCTGGATCATAGGACCCAAGTACCAAAACAGTTACAATCTGTATCTTGTATAGACCCATTTCCTTCCTAGGGACATATGAAAGCCAGCAGTCTTAGGGAACATTTAGAATATTAGCTAGAGTTATGTGCTAAATATTCCATGTATTTTTTTTCTTCAAATCCAAAGGGGAGCAAGAAGTATTCTATTTCCATTTTATTTTTCCATGGGTAGCATCAAAACATCAAAATATGTCTCATTTTGGACAGATTGCTCAACAAGATGCTATTGCAGAATTTCCATCCCACTAGACCATTCCAGCAGCCACAGTCACTCTCACTCCCACCACAGATGCCCTACTTAGTTGCCTGAAATATAAGCAGTGTTCGGAAAGTACCATCTCCTTTAGCATCCACATCACATTTGCTCCATTGATCCTCAGTGGATCAGATACTAGCATTAGAATCTTAAAAAGTAAGCCCATAACGTCACAAAGACAAGTATTCTGGAATAGGTTGACGCTTTGGTTACTATCTAATGTTCCCAAAATTACTTTCTTTCGTCTTTTCTGGTGATTGATCCCTGTCTGTGTTTGAAGGTTCATCTAGATAATATATCTGAGGATCTTTTCTTGCCTCCAGCTACAGATTGTCTTTCGCCATGTTCCCAGTCCCAACCTCTGGGAAATCATGTGACACCTTTTATTAATTTCTTGTAACTCAGATGTGTTTAAAATATAAAAATGATCATACATGTCCTAACTCATTGCTGAGAAAATATTTTCTTCTAAATGCTCTGAAATGTGTTTAGAGACAGCCAAGTAGTTAGAGGAACACTGATACAAGGAAACAAAGAAGAAAATTAGTCGCTGTTTAGCATCCTAGAAGGATAGCAAAGGGTACTGTCTGCATGGAATGCTATAGCAAGACATAACAGAATGGGCAAGTTAAATGGCACTTATCTCTCATGATTCTACAGGCTGGAAATCTCAGACCTCAAACCCCGAAGATCTGGTGTCTATAAATGGCACTCCTTTGATCTTGCAGATAGGCCTCTTTTGCTTCCATTCTCACATAGCAAATTAGAGGTTCCTTTCCCTTCACCATCCTATAAAGATGAAGATTCCATCATGATTAATTTAACTCTTACTACATGACAAAAATTCTATTTCTAAATACCATCCTACCAGAGAATATGTTCTGGAAGTAAGAATTTCAGAAGGGCACAATCATTCAGTTCATGAAATGTCCATATATGTTCATTGCCCTTTCTATTAGTTAAAATTGACAATTGCTTCATTTTTTTTACACAACTACAAACAATTCCAAGAGTCCATAAAACTTGCTCTCATCTAGACTTTTGCCATTTTTCCTGTGAACAGATTCTATGAACCTGCCTCAGCCCAGGTTCTAAGTTGCCCATTCTTCCCTAGAAACTGACCACTGATCATGGAAGTAAACCAAGGTTTTCTATACCAGCTGTGATGACTTTCCAGGTGATTATGACCAGGCAATAACTATCTTTTAGTTACCCTCTGTTCTAATGCCATAAAGAATAATGGTAGTGTCCTGATGTTTTAAATGTCCAGTTGATATTGCCCAATGCCTCCTGTTGTTATTACCTCCTGAAGGATACCCTATATCTCTTCCTATATCTTCCATAGAAATATGGGATAATGAGAACAGATTTATAAGATTATTGGAGGAAAAAACACTTTAAGACACAAATAAAAATGTGATCCTTTCCTCTGTTTACTACTTTTATTAAAACTGATGTTGAGTCTGTCGACTTGTGTTTGTCTTCTATTACTAAAATATGCATCTCTTCTCGTGTCTACTTTCTCATTAACTAACAGTATTACAGATCCTATGTACATGATTTAAACATCCTGTAAAGTAATAGCTAAAGGAAAGTAACATGCTCATGTTTGTGGTGGATTATTATGCAAAAGGCTGGAACTTCAGAAGGCATGTGCTTAAGGAGCATTTAGCTGTGCTTCCTCAGAAATCATCTAGAAAGCCTACAGGGAGGGAAGGAGATAATTAGTATAAATTACATCTTGTGTACTATGTGCTTGCTAGGTTTAAGCTAATCAGTCATTGATGGTTTGCACCTTAGGAAGGCTCACTAACTTATGCAGGCCACAAAGGTACTCTTTACTGGTTTAATACTCCGTAGTCCTTAAAGCTAAAAAGTAATAAAAGATCAACGAAGACTTTGTTCCTTATTCATTTGCCATATTAAATTAGGCTTTTTAACACTGCCTCAGGCAACTATAAGACCATAAAATATTAATACTTGGAGCTTTGAAAAGATTTTAATTTTGACTTTTTCCAAACTATTCCATGAAATTTAATATTTTAGACTAACATTCATGTCTTTTGGATAGAACTTTTTAAAGATATTATTATATTAAATATATATTTAATATAATATATAATATTATATATATATTATATATATTAAGTATACACACACACACACTTGGGATATAATTGACCACAGAAAATTTCATATGGATATATACATCTTGATGAGTTTGGACATGTGCATATGTCATGAAACATCATCAAAATGAAGGTACTAAATAAATGTTTTATCACCTGCACAGATTTGGTTATGTTCACATGTACTTTGTTTAATGTTCATGTGTTTACCATGGAGTGAATCATACCATAATAAAATTAAAATATTTGCCTTGAGACCATCCTCTTGACAGATGTTCAATTTCATAGTGTGGTATTACTAACTATTGATATTATGATGGCACACATATCCCACATATAAAGAAGCATTGAACACAGTTGACAACACATATGCATTCAGGAAAAACAGCCTATTGGACAACAAATTATCTTTTATTTTGGAAATATTCTTGGTGGCTTCATATTTCTAAAAAGCAAATTCTTCAACAAATTAGTTTTTAATATAATTCAAAATTTTATTCAAAATTATGTTTATATGTTTCATGTTTATATAAGTCATGTTTTCTTAGAATTATTTTTTCTTGTTTTTTATTAGATTTCTTGTTTTCAGTTACCATTAGTAATGAGACCCCTACCTGATACTTGAACACAAAGAACTGAGCAATTGTAATTTCATTTAACTTAAATTTAAGTGCCCTCATGTGGCCTGGTGCTATTGTGATGACAGCTCAAGTACAGGATATTAACGAAAATAAAGTGCTGCATGCGATAATAACTCACCTCTATCACAAACTTGCGGTTTGGTCCTCAGATAAAGATTTTCTGGTGAGAAGGGCAGGTCTAGGGCTCCTGAGACATGTCCATGGTCTGATCTCATTGAAGGGAAGCAAGACAATATACCTTTTAACTGCTATCCATTCTCTTCATTACACCTGAATCCCCACAAGAAAATTACAAATACTTCCTGGCCCCTGAGGAGCACATGCTCCATAGTAGCTCCCATGCACACTATATCCCTTTGTCTGAGAAAACCTGATAGTCCTTTATAGCATTTCTTTCTATAAACAGATTTATAAAGCTTATAAATAAACTGTAGATTCTTTATATATACTCACTTCTGCCTTAAATTTTTTATTACATTCACAATTATCTACTGAGAGCATTTGGACATATATCACAAGACTGGAGGAGTTTGTTCTTTTTCTACCATGTGGGTCCTGGGGATTGAACTCAGTTCATTGGCCTTGGCAGCAAGCATCTTTATCTGCTACACCATCTTATTAGCCCAGTTTCACTTTTTCTTTTTTTCTTTTTCTTTAATTCAAAGAGCAAAAACATGATTTGACATCTCTATTTTTTTCTAACAAATTGGAATTTTACAGATGTTTTGTTGGTCTATAGGACATGAGTGTACTTTTGTTCTTTCATAAGGGCACAGTAAATTCTGAATATTAATAATGCTTAGTGGGGAGGGGTCATTAACTTCAGGCAAAAACCTTTCATGAAAGCTTTATTATCATAATTATTATTAAAAGCTACTCTTATCATTCCATGCTAAAGCCAGCTGTTGTTGAGGTTATATTTCGTTTTCAGATATATCAAAGATATAAAGAACAATTAAGATCCAAGGGTAAATGTCATCAGAAACACAACAGTGGTAAAAACTCTTGCAGTGTATCAACAGTGCACGATAATTAATATCTGTTTGTGTGTTTCTTAGACTTTTAAATCTGATAGCTGTGTACAAACTGAAACAATTAGGAATATTAAACACATTTCTATTTTAAAGTCCCCAGATGTTTAAAACGTAAGCATTGTGTAATACTATGGTTATAACCATTAAATTAATTTGATGATTAAATAGTCAAGTTTAGCACAGCAATGTCAAGCACAAATCATGAATGTTCTCATTAGCCTTCTAAACTGGTAATTCATTAAGCAGCATGGGAAATCTGCAAATAAACAATAAAATGTAAAGCCAATAGGAATATTTGACCTTCTGCTTCTTACATGGTTGGTTTATCAACATGCTCCTTTTAAAACACACAATGCTCGAAGAGAAAAGAATGCAAAGAAAACTGGAGAGCAATAATTAGAGAAGTATTAATAAAACAATTAGGTTTGCAGCTGGCAAGCATTTACAGGCAGATTTCATTTTTCTAAATAATCATTCCTTACAACTGGGGGAAACATGTCAAAACATGCTGGAATTTCCACAGCAGATATTCAGTTCCTACTTTATTAAATCTAATTTTATCTCCTCACAGTTAAATGTTTTGGAATTCCAGGTATGTCTGATGCCCCTTTGTCCTTCTCCTCTACTTCCTGCTACAGATTTAATTCTCATTGTTCAGCTGTGTTCTTCTCATCAAAGGTCACCTAACGCGAGCTATGACGAATGATACCAAGCTACTTTGGAAGGGACTCAGACAACTAGAGCTTGGTGAGCATGGCCCTGGCAGGCTTTGCACATCTCCTTGATTTCTTTTGCCTTGATGAAAATTGTTAGATTATATTTCTACAGCTAGCCACCAAAGTCTATTGCCTTACTTGAACAATTCCTCTCTTCTGAAGCTGACGAACTAGGTCCAACTCTCAAAGTAGTGAAGTCCAGCAATCAAAAGCCCCCTTTGGCTCACCTAATTAACATGCCCAATTATAAGCCCAATTAAAATTAAACACCTCATCCCCTTTTACCTTTATAAACCACCGTTTTCTTATGTGCCATGTCTTGCTAAACAAGTCAAGAGAGAATACCAAGTGGACCAAGGCCCTGTTCATAAAGCCCATCATTTCTGCACTCTATCCAATGGCAGTCCCTCTCAGACAAATATCTATGTGCCCTCTCCTGCATCCCCTTCCTTTTCTCTCTATTCCTCTATCTCCTGTTCTTGTCTCCTATTCCCTGCCCTGTATCCCTCTGCGGCAAATAGTTCGATTTTGTGTGGAGAACTTGGTCTTTAGGATCCTGAGCTAACACTTTACCTTACTGCTTTCTCCCCACCTATATTAGAAATAACTGTGCTCTCCATCTCCAGTGCATTTCCCCATGTTTCAGACAATTGAACACCATTTCGAATGCCTTTGACTCTCTCTGTCAAAAGAACGTGAATCATAATTTACAGATGTGTAGCTCTTGTACTGAATTTCCTCTATAGTTAGTTCTCCTTTCTAAGGTTTTGTCTCAATAAGAAATGATGGGATTTATGAAAGGGGCCATTGGTTGGGTTTGAATTCATAGCTCACTCTTTTGACTTATTTAGCAAGACAATACTCATACAAACTTGTTTCCAATCTAAGAGAAAATGCTCAAATTGTTTTTTCCTAAGATATTATTGTGAGGTAGACAATGTCTAAGATAAACAAGAAGGTCCAGATTTGTGAGAGGGATTAAATTTAAACAGATCAGGATTCAAAGCAGCACAGCATAGCAGCTCGACTGAGGATCTTATAATTTCCCCATGCATTGCTATACTCATCACCTGAGTCAAATTATACTGGGATTCAGTTTCCACATTATCAATTCATTATTATCCAATAACATAATAATAATATGTACTTACAGAACTTGGAAAACCATATCAAAATGGCTCAGTGAGTATAGATTTTTTCCTGTCAAGCCCCAGCCTGTATTCAATCCTCAGGACCTGCAAGGTTACTATGCATGCCAAAGCATGTGTACAGGCATGTAAACACATATGTGTGCAAAATGTGTAGTTTTTAAAATTTATCCACTTTAAACCCTTGCCTAAACATATATGTGATATGGGGCTGTAGAGATGTTTGCCAGCATATACACTACTTTTACAGAAGACACTATTTCAATATGTTGTATAATATGTATTTATTTAATCTATCTCTGGTCTATCTCTGTCTCTGTTCTCTCTCTCTCTCTCTCTCTCTCTCTCTCTCTCTCTCTCTGTCTCTCTCTCTCTCTCTGTCTCTCTCTCTCTCTCTCTCTCTCTCTCTCTCTCTTGTGTGTGTGTGTGTGTGTGTGTGTGTGTGTGTGTGTACTAAGGAATACACTTAGAAGTCAGAGGACAACTTGAGAAAGTCTGCCTCTCCTTCCACAATTGGGATTGCACACATCAAAATGGAATCATCAGTTTGGGTGCAAGGATACTTGCTGAGCTATCTCATTGCCTTGTGTCATCTTTTTAAACTCAAAAGAGAGAGGGGGAGAGGGAGAAAGAGAAAATAAGGAGGAAGAGAGGAGAATAAAGAGGAGAAGGAAGGAGAAGAGGAAAGGAAGGAGAGAGAGAAGGAAGGGAAGGGAAGGGAAAAGGAAAGGGAAGGGAAAAAATGACACTCTGGCAACCATGAATCAAGAAAATTTTTTAACTTACTTATTTCACTTTGTATTAATGAAGTTACTGCTCTTTTCATTTTGGTGATTCTTATTTCTTCCTAAAAGATTTCTGTCTCTATCTATAGTAATAATAAAGAGCATAGACTCAAAATTAACATTTTCATGTATTAGACTTCTGGAAATCTAACATCAAGTCCATACTCCAAGCCTCTCAGAGAGAATTCCCATTTTTTAATTGTTTTTTTTTTTATTCATCAGGCCTTTTCTATGTCCAAATCTACTAATATATTAAAGTCTCAGAGAAAATAACACCATACTATGTCCCAGACACCTTGTTCATTTTCTTTTGTGGATACCTCTTACTGTCACTTCTTTTGCATCTAGGCTTGTCTTCTCTGTGTGTATTTCAATACATTTTTTTAACCCACTGAGTCCAATTAGTACTGCCATATGTGCATGAGATGTGGGCTCATCCATGATAGCATGCTGAACCTACCAGTGACCACACAACAAAAGAAAAATGATTGTCTTCCCCTTAGCACCTAACAACTCCTTTCCTAGGGAAGGGTCTCAGGAGATTCCTCATCTTCAGTTTCTAAGAATATGGGAGGGAGACATAGTGGGGCATGCTGGATGCAGGACTGAAAATTGGATATGATCAAAATAAATCTTATGTATATGTGAAATTTCAAACAACAAAAATCCTTTATATTTTTTATGGACATGTAAATGGTTAGAAAAATTTTGTAGAAAAGAAGAAAAAACTTGGACTGTGATTTTAAAGCAGCACAGAGCAATATCCAAGATATAGGAATGATCCATAGGTTATCTTTACTAGATAAGACCTAGATAACTAACTTACCTATTACTTTTAATCTATAAACATTAATTATGATACCTCCACTCTCACAGTTCTCTTTTTTCTCCCCTCCTTTCTTGCTCTGCCTCTCTTTCTCTCTCCTTCTCTCTTCCTCTCTATTGTTTTCACAGCACCTATTTATTTTTGAAAGGTATCACAGGATCTATATGACTTTATAGATGCATGTTTAGTTCATATAGGTCAGTTTACTATATGTTATATGTAAATAGCATTCTGTGACTTTATATTGATTGTTTTCCGTTATATATAAATTCTGGAATCAAATTGACTAAACATAAAACATTTTTAGTTCTGTTATTGAAATTTATATCAGTTTGACAAAATAAACAGTGAAACATCTTTGAACATTTCAGTGTAGAACATATCATGCAATTTTCCTGGCAGGTTTATGCTTTCAGTGATATGAATATATGGAGAGAGTTTACTTCGATAAAACTTCTGTATGCATGAATTTCAAATACCTACACATTTAATTTTAAAAGATGTTCAGTGGAGTCATTTACACTTGTTCCGAAGGAGGACAAGTGAAAGTCCTAGCTAAAGTCAAGTCTACCACTCCATATGCTGGATGTCTGCAGTGTGCCCTTCTTTATATAACTTATTTATGCTAAATGTTGTTATGACCCATGTGATAATAATCAAGCCTTGTTCAGACATTCACATATTTATACCAAGTCTTGGTAAAATGTATCAGTGACTAAAGTGGACTAATATTTTCCTGTTTTAAATTCACACACCTATTTAAAGTTTTCAGTAGTTAATTATAGAACAGTACAGTTTATGGGCCTTCTTTTATAAGACAAATAAAATTATGAGTTAATCTTAATACCCTCAGTATAATGGCAACTGAACTGATATATGCTCAACATTCAGAAAATTAGGCTGCATCTTAATTTGCTGCAAAATAAATTTCAAGAAGCATACATACATATATATTTTGTACACCACAGTTTTGTGTCTGGAAAAAGTGATTTAAAAAAATACTTGACAAGTGTAGATAATTGGAAACCATTTTTTTTTTCAAATATAAGCAGCCAGACAGCCCATTTCTATTTCTGTACATAAGGAGCTTATATGCTGCCACTCTGCCTGAACAATACGTAAAACAGCTAAAAGAACTGAAAGAAAATGAAAAAATATACAACTGTGTTTGGCTTTGAGAGGAGAAAGACACAGGGGTCTCAGCTATTAGGATGAGAGAGATGGGCAGGGAATGATGAGCTTACCAAACACTGGGAGCCCAGTTCACCACATAAACTAGTGCGGAGACAAGAAACCCTGAACTGGACTAAACACATTTCTGCAAGTTTGCAATGGTCATGCCCAAAGGTTAAAAATTCTAAGAATACTTCATTTGACAGCATGTATGCTAAAATTATGACATCCAAAGAGAATTAGCATGGGTCCTGTGCAAGAAAGACATAAACTGTGAAGGGCTCCTTATTCTAAAAAAATAGACACAAAAATCTCTCTTTGAGGGTGGGTAAACTTATGAGCTTGAGTAAATTGACATGGTCTCCTCTAAGATCTCATTGAATTTCTCACAGTTTGTGTCAGAGAAAAGTCCTCTTCTTTGCACCAAAATGTGATTGTGAGGGACTGTCTTGATAGACATGAGGACACAGAATCCTTAACAAGGCCATTGCTAAGATGAAATTCTAACCAGAAGATTACCTGCTGAATAGTTATAAGAGCCTTGCTAATTGGAATAAGGAAAAACTATCCAATTCTAGCTACCTTTCTGGTGTTATACATGGCAAAACGGATGGACTCAGCTCATCTCACTTTAGCTATCGACACAATTCTTCACAGTCATACAGAATCTAAAGGCAGATGAGGTGCTCCATACATACTGTGAGTCCATGAGTACCCTGGTAATCAAAAGCAGCTGAAGACGTTAAAAATAAATAAATGTAGTAAAAAAAAAATTTATACTCCAGCCTGAAGTTCTTCCATGTCTTAGATCATTTATTTTTCCAGATGAAAGGCAAGCACAGCCTTCATATTTTTAACATGCCTTAATTAGTACAATAACTGAGCAGCTGCCTACCCTGCATGCTATTAGAATCCACTTCCCTATTGATAACACTGAATTATTGCTTACTATGTACTATGCTTCATCTGGGCTGCTCTTAGCACCAAATGGCCAGCCTATAGGACCACATTTTCTTTATTCCACACCTCTCTCTCTCTCTCTCTCTCTCTCTCTCTCTCTCTCTCTCTCTCTCTCTCTCTCTTTTCTCTCTCTCTACCTCCTGCAAGTTCTTCTTCTATTCCATGGTGGCTTCCTTCTCTTTTCCCTCGTGGTGCTCTCCTCTCTCTAAGCCCATGAAAACTCAACCCCTTCGATTTCTCTTCTTCTCAGCTTTATTCACTAACCCAATTAACAGAGGACAAGGTCACTCAGTGTCTTACTTGCAGAATCTCTCTTCTATGTGGCAGTTTGGGGAGACCCAAATCTAACTTAATATTAGAATACAAGCAGCATTAGGCTAACCACTACAAATAATAAAAATTTCAAAATCAAACAAAAACAAAGCCACAAAATTAGACTGATATCCGCAATAAGAGAGTTACATGTCATCAACAAATTCTTAGTAATTTGATTCACAACAATGCTGAACAGAACCCTGGAAAGTTGTTTCCTGATTCCGAACTTTATTACTAAGGGGCAAAAATCTATAACCACTAATGCCACATTGAAAGTGAGACATAGAGCTTGAGGAATTCAGCTACCTGCTTTCTGGATTTATTACAAAGCTTTGCTAAGCAAAACAGTGTATTATAGAGACTAAAGTAGAACAGATAAGTCAAGTGTTCAGAAATATCCCATTCAGGCATAGTTATTTTGACAAAAAGCAAATACAATACAGTAACAATGGTAGTCATTCAGAAAAGTATTATCAACATCCAATTAAGATAAACACAGATCTTACATCTTCCAGAAAACTGAAAATTTTAAACTATAAGAGGATAACCTAACAACAAACCCGGATCATTGTGACTCTGGGATATGGTTTTAGTTATAATGCCAAAGTCTTAGGACACAAAACAAATAATTGATGAAACAAGCATCATTAGAATAAGATACTTTTGTTGTTTGGAAAACTAGGTCAAAAGAATGAGAAGACTAACCAAAGACGAGTAATTAGTATCTGTAAAAGGTACATCTGATAAAGCACTATTGCCCAACACAAAACTTGTACGATTTCCTTTTCTTGACACCCTTGATATTTTGTATGTGTATCTCAGACTCTGAGATTAGATTATTCTAGAAGACAGCATTGCCCATAATTGCCTAAATTTAGAATCACTCATCCAAACAATAGGAATAGTACATACTGAAAAGAAATGAAATACCAAGGGAAATGAAAAGTATATTTAAATGCATATAAGTGAGAGAAGGAAGACAGCCAAAAATCCTATATTATATACAGTTCCAACCACATAACACTCTAGGCAGGCAAAGCTATGGAAATAGTAAGAGAGAGAGAGAGAGAGAGAGAGAGAGAGAGAGAGAGAGAGAGAGAGAGAGAATAAATTGGGATCAATGGAACATGACATCCTATCCTAATTATTATGACAGTGAAAATATTCTACTTGACACTATAATGGTGGATACATATTATTAACATATGAAAAAAACCCGTGGAATCCCCAATACATCCTGAGATAAACTATATGAGTATGGGTGATAACAGTGTATCAGGACAGATTCATCAATTATAATACATGTACTCTGAGTAGACAGTTAATAGTGATGACAGCAATGTATGAGGTAGGTTTCCTGGGGAATCTCTGACCCTGCTGCTTGAATTTTAATGACTAGATTCATGCTAAAGCATGGTCTTGTCAACCCCTTCTATCCACCCTACTCAATTCTGCCAGCCCTGGTAGCTACTATTACATGCTCGACTTCCACTAGACAAACTGTTTAACATTTTACTTGTGAGTCAGATAACTGATGCAATCTGCAAATAGGAAAAGGTGGATCATCTCTGACACAGCAGAGTAAAGATCATTAACGCTGATGCATTGTAAATCTCAAAATAACTGGAAAGAGGATTGTAAATGTACCAATATTAAAGATGTGCAATATTTGATATAAATGATTGATAATCACCCATATTTGATCATTATCCACTATATTATGTGCGTTAAAATATTATATAATTCCTACTTAACTGTAAAAGTCCAAAAGAGTAATCGAATAAAAATTAAAATGTCAGGCAAAAATAAAAATAATTTAAAATAAACCTTTTCAAAAAGAAAATATTTTTAAAACACAGCTAAAACTGACTTCTCCTGGCCCAATTATGTTTTGCTATTGTATACTTCATAACATTTTGTAATTGTTTTACCCATGGTTATGTTCAACTGTTCTACCTAACTGTTCCAGTACAACTGATAGTATTTAATTATTTAAATAAGGTATCTGTGATACATTAACTTCCACCCGTACAAACTGCCCATACAATATCTACTCAGGCATATGTGTTCCACTGAAAGCCCCATTTTGATTTCTTAGAGACTCAGGTTTGCCTTTGACAGCTGTTGAATGATACCTTCTTTTATCTCACACTTGGCTTTGGTTATTTTCTGTAGTCATTTGCTTTCTGTCTATGCTACATTGATTCTCATGGTGCCTGCTTTATATTTCTAACTACAGCTGGTTCAAATCTCTACAGGGATTTCAGTTGAGTCATTTGGGAGTTATACTTCCACATCTTTCTCAGCAAGTACAGTGTGACTGGATATCTTAAAAGCCTTTCTAATCCTTGGTTCTAGTTACTAACATTTCCACCAATTGACAGTCCCTGTGTCAGGGCAAGCATGTGGAGCATATTGCCTGTAGGTCTATCTCTGTATGATAAAATAACTCTTTTCTTTCTTTCATTTTTTAGACAGTAAAATCACAATATCTAGGAAGAAAAAGTAAGTTGAGTAGTGAAAGTTGTATGAGCTTTCATGTCCAACTATCCTAAATTCCTAAAAGCACTCCCTAAAACATCATAAAATTTCATCCATCCTGGGTAAAACAGACTATAAAATAGGGTCGTGAACTTACTTCCCACAAAGGCTTTGTTTTTGAAAAATATAGAGAGATTTTAACCCAATCTCTTCTTCCATGGATATCCAGTAAATTTGAGTCACAATACCGTAGGCTTGTGATTCCAGAGTAAATGTAATAATAATCTAATAATAATCAGTGAAACAGAGCCTAAAATAAATTATTGGATCAGATCAAATTATCAGATAAATTAAACAGAATCCCTGAGATTGACCCTTCATAAAGTGATGATACTAAGAGATCCAAGTTCAAGACCTTGTAGGAATTAAGACAGTTTACAAAATATGGTACCACACTGATTAGCTATTACTTTTTCTGTAAATTGAGCAATTACTATTTTAATTAGATTCATTTACGCAAACATCTGAATTACAGAAAAAATACACATTCTATTGTGAAAAGGTAATAAAAATAGGAACTACTCTGGAAAAACAGATGTTCAGCTATAGGTTTGCAAAGTAACACTCAAAGAAAGCAAGATTTTCATAGTTAATGTATGTTTTATTGGAGGCTTTGAAATAATTATTTTCAGCAGATTAAAAATTGTTTCTCACCTGTTACAAAAACTTATTTGCCCAATTTAAGTGTCATCTCACAGAGCCTTACTGCCTCTTAACTGTCTGTTAACCTAGACATAGTCCTAGAAGATTGTAACCTCCATTCAATCAATGTAGACCTAGAATTTTTTCAGCTTCTTAGACTTGCTGCTAAACAAGCTCACCCTTTCCTTATCTTTTCTGAACTCTGGTTGCTCCAACTTATCTATTCTGGTTCAAAACTTCTCTCCAAGCTGACTAATTTAATCTGGCTTCTCTCTCAGCCTCTGACTTTTTGTAGTGCTTGGCCTCAAACTAACTCTAGCAATGTGTTGTAATCTTTTGTCTCCTTCACATTCTCTGGCTTGTTCTGTCCTCACCTGTATCTAGCATATTTTCCTTCAACATATCTCTGTGAGACTCTCCTGGTAAAACAGCTCTTTATTTTTTTCTCTCTGTGCTGCCCTCTCTTGAGTAGCCTCTTTTTCCTGTTTCTTCTAGTGAGAGTTGGGTATATCATATTCTGTTAAATCTTTCTCTGATTCATCACTTTGTCTGCCATTCAATTAGATGTCATTTTTAAACATGTTGCTTCCTTCTACAAACTAACTTTACCTCCATTGTTTGGGATGAAAGATGTGTACCAAGAGCTGAGCCATACCACAATTAAAAACATGGTTTTGTGTTTTAGTTTTCTTCAGTAAATAACACAATCTTGGTGTTCACAGTGTGATCAAATATACTGTTAACATTCATTTTCTACTCATCAGCAAACTTTTAAATTCTATAGCAGTGTGGTCAAGGAGTACAGTACATGAGGTCTAACTATCTGGATTAAGCAATTGGGTTGAGCAGAAGACAATAAATGTATTTTTAATGTATTTACATATCCAAATGTATGTGTATGTGTGTATATATATATATATATATTCATTCTATATACATCACATTCTGAAAACCATAGGCCATCAACTATTTGCAGTGAAATGCAATTACACTTCAGCTTCCACTACTTCACATTTGCAAGTACTTCTTCCAACAGTGAGAAGCAGCTATCCATTATCATTAATATGTTTGCTTATTTAAGCTGCCCTGTTCTGTGTGGACAAAGTCCAGACCTTACAAGGGAGACATGCCACACAGAACCTTCTTTCTTAGAGTCTACACCTCGTTCGAACTGTGATGACTTCCTATACAAATGTCCTCTTTGTTTCAACAAGGGAGATCTTAATACCATTTTATATATCTTCTTCCCTGAGAAGTTGATGAAATCTATGTTCTTCTCCAGAAAATGAATATAAATAGGTCTGTACCAAATTCAAAATATTATAAAATTTAATGATATAGAAACAGCTTTATAAGATTAAACAATTTCCTTACTTTCTCTGAGATGGTTTTAAAAAATTAAATACACCTATGGTGATAATAATAGCTATAGTTCGAATGTAAAACAATGGCCACAGACTCATGTTTTTAAACAGTTTGTTTCCAGCTAGTGTTCCTTTTAGAGGAGGTTATAGAACATTTTGGGCAGGAAACATGGCTGACAGGCACACCACTAGAGGCAGGCTTTCAGGGATATAGCCTGGTCATAATCACCATGAGAGGTCTACCTATCTGATCTTCCAGGAAATGATTAGCCATTGCAAATTACCAAGACCCTGACCAATCTATTTCAGCTACTGTGATAACACCATTGCATCTCCACTATGAAGGCTATTAACATCTAAGCTAGGAGTCTAAATAAATCCTTCCTCCATTAGGTTACTCTTACCAGGTATTTTGAAACAGGAATGAGAAAGTAATTAACAAAATCCTAGTACCATTAAACGTTGTGCTTAAAATACTAAAAACAAACATAAATGTTATAGTTATGAAAATTATATTCCCCAGCCAGCTTTCTTCATACTACCTCAATTTACTTGCTAATACTACTGACTATTTCTCTAAAATGCTAATGGTTATACTAATTATTTAAGAAAATTATAAAAATAGAATCATATATATGTAATTAGTAAATAAAATAAACATTGAAAAGATAATAATGTTACTTTGTATCAGATTCTATATACTTGAGAGTTTTTGGTAAGTTCATATACATTGTCTTCTCCATATTGCACTCTAAATCCCATTCTTAAACTTAACCCTCTGGAAGAGGGATGTTGCTAGAATAATTTTGACATAACTGTATTTATACATGTTATATTTAATAATCACTCATTTCAATTGCAAACAAGTAGTAGATATAAAAGATTAGCTGAAAGTATTGTCTAGTTTTGTATCCGTGGCAATTTACACAAAGATTCCTGAACTACTCCCTTAGTAAATTTAGTCCCAAAGCATTTATTTCTGATAAGAATACTGCATATAAATGATCTTTACAAGGAGATCAAGCTTGGTGGAACATAGAAAGTTTAAACTTGATAATTTCACAAGATCCAGAATCACTGAAGTAACAAGCCTCTAGGCATGTCTTTCAGAGATTTTCTAAATTAAATCAATTGAGGTGGCAAGACCTGCTGTAAATGGAGACACCACCATTCATGGGCTGGAATGATAGGTACAGAAAAGAGAGAAAGTAAACTGAGTACAAGCATGTATTCTCTTTACAACCTCAGTAGATGCAACATGACCAACTGCCCAGGCTTCTGCTGCCACAATGGCACAAGTAAACTGAGAATCAAACTAAGCCTGCTTTTCTTAAGTCTTCTTTGTCAGTTTGTTTTTCACACCAACAAGACTAGTTACTAATGTAGAACAATAACTTATTTTATGAAGAAGAACCAAATGCTAGATTATGTACTTTATAGGTTTTGAATAAATCATTACCTCTCCTTGAAGTTCAAGTCACCATTCTGGGATGAGAAGATGAATTTTCCTCAAAGATTTTATTAATAAATGACTAAGTGAAGAGCTTAGCAGACACAAGACAGGTTACGCAACTTTGATGCCTTAGTCATTGAGCCTGTCTTCTGATTGGCAACTCTTTCTCTTTAAATGTGTTAACACTAACAATTAAGATAGAGTTCTTTATTTAGAGAACTTAAAACTAACTTGCAGAAGTTTACTCTTTATTTATCCAAAATGTGATTTGGGCAATTCTACGTTTTAGAATTAGAAACGAAATAATTTCCAAAAATATATAAGAAAAATAAATGTACTTACAAGTGGATTACTTTTCATTTTGAGAGTGGTAATGACTGAATAATATATTTGTATCTTTTATGAAGACATTCCAAATTCTTAGAATTAACAATATGTTCACTAATGTTCTTTGAGAAAACTACCCATAAAAAACTTGGAGTCAGTCTTTATTAAGTTCCAATTAGGGTCTTATCCATTAATTGAGATGTAACTTTATGTAAATTACTTAATAGCCCTATGCCTCATTTTCCAAAAATATAAAAATAAAAAAATAAGTAAAAATAAAAACACTCAGCAATGGGGTCTTATGAAGATTACATTAAGTTCACGTTTACAAGGTATATCAAATTTTTCATGACATAGATATACATAGAATATAAGTTTTAGCAAACACTTTTCTCTGTATTAGCCTGTTCACTGTGTTAACATGATACAAATATATAACTATAAAAATGCTATCCATAGATAGAGGAGTACCACGAATAGTCTGGTCCTATGATAAAATAACTTGTTCTTGATTCAGAAAGAAAAAACAATTTACCCATCACTACTAAAATCTTAAATCTATAGTCAAATCTACAAAAATAGATCAAATAAGCATAATAACCCAAATTCCCTGTGTGGTCAGTGGGTGTCCCATTTTGTCAGACTCTGCTTCTTTCAATTGCTTATCTTAGCCTTTGATAGTGGCTTTTACTATAAATAGTTTAGAAGTAAATATAAGATTTACTATCCTTCATTCAGAATGATGATAACAGTTTGACAATCTAAGGTGGAATATCTATTCTGAGTGTAAATAGTTTTTCCTGTGCGATATGTTTTCAAAGAAGAAAACAAAGTACAATTTTAGGGCCATATGCTAGATTCAGTCATTACCATTACTATATAGGTGTTTATGTTCCAAAGAAATTGTGATCAAAATATAATTTTTAAAAAACTTCATAACCAGTTTTGTTCTCTATTTTCAAGCTATTCTTGACTCATCAGGTACAGTGTTTATCAAAATTGTCTCATAGAGGTGAAATTGACATTTCTAGACATATGCAGACATTGCTACACATCTAGGAAAGGACTGCGGGATAGAGAAACCCATAAATAAGACCTGGAAGCAGCTGAGACAGCATTGAATTCCCATGGATAATTGGTATATGTGTCACCCAAGGAGAAGCAAACATTCTGCCCAAAATAACGTTGATTGATGAGACACAGCTGTCTTCTCACATACTCCACACATTCATAAACACACACACACAACTAATGTCCAGAGACGTTTTAAATTCTAAGGCACTATAATTTTAAAATCACATGGGTCAATTTCTCAGTACTTAGTAAAAAGAGTCAAAATGTCAGCAATTGTGCAATCAACCCTAGCTTGTTTTACAAACTGCATGTTCCAGTAAGTAAGCAGAATACAGAATAGAATCCAAATAGAAAGGTCTCACTTAACCATATTTATGCAATGACTGCATTTGATTTAATTGCATATCACTATAAGGCTTAGCAGTGGGAAAACATCTTGGGTATTTCTGTAAGACTCCCTCTTAACTAGGGGAAGTAAATGTAAAGTATAAAGAATGTTTTCCGTAATCAGTAGAAGCTATAAGGTGGCTTAGGAGATATCTACTTTTATAAAATTAAACATAAAGTTGGATATGTTAAAGTGAAGTCTACTTTTTATGTCTGCATAATATTAAAAAAAGTCACTCTCTCAGAAATCAAGGAAAGTAAACAATCTTACAGAGCATGGGGTAGACGCTTGCAATCCCAGGACTTGAGGGGTGAGGAGAAAGATCAGCAGTGCAAGGTCATTCATGGCTACAGTGTAAGATCAAGGTTATATGAGACCTTGTCTCAGAGGGAAAAAAATTAAAAAGAAAGAAGAAAGAAGTGGTTTACACCTTTAATTACAACACTTGGAAAACAGAAGCAATAACAGGTCTGCAATGTTTATGCTACCCTAGACTATATAGCTAGTTCCATGTGAGTCAAGCTTACATAGTAACACTAATGATATACACTATGTCTTGAAAAGAACAACAAAAAAAGGAAAGTGCATATTGTAACTGGGATGGAATCAGTGAATTTTTTTCCTCTAACTAGTCTATTTTGCTTAACATGATATAAGGAGCAGAATTTTCTTTGTGTCATGGACAAATAATAGTCTATTGTGTGAATATGCCACATTTCCTTTATGTGTTCATGTCTTTGTTAACACCTAGGTTTTCCTCATATGTTTTCTACTGTGACAAATTCTGCAGCAAATGTGAAAATGAAAACAACTTTTTGAGATCCCAATTTAAATACATTAAGATAAAGAAGTAGAATTGTATTTTATACATATTATACATATATATATATATATAATGTTAATGTGGTGAAGAATAGTTACACCTTTAATTATACTAAGATCCAAAACTTCCTCATTCCTACAAACATTTAGGTAATAATCATTCTACTTGCTGGGTATATCTCATTGAATTTTAAGATATATTTTCTGATAGATGGTATTACTAATTATCTTTTTAAATGCCTGACAGCCACTTTTATGTTTTCTGTGTAGAATTTTTTCATGGTTAAATAAGGTTATTTAACTTTATTGTTATTGAGTTGTAAAAGTTGCTTGCATATTTTGGACATTGACTTCTTACTATGTATATAATGGGCAGATATTTCCTCCTATCCAATTTGTTTTCCCTCCTTTCTGTAAGTTGCTTCCATTACTGTGCAGGTCCTAGCAATGATGTACTTATCCTGTCATTTACTTGTCCTATCATTTTCTGTGCGTTTTATGACACAACAAGCAAAAATTGTTGGTACTGGTGCAATGTCCCATTGGTTAAAAACATTGGATTCTGTTTTGAAGAACCTGAATTTGATTCTCAGTACCCCCATGGAACCTTACAACTGTTCTAGATCTAGAGAACCAGATAATCCTTCTTGCATCCAGGGATACTTCATGTATATGGTATGCAGACATACACAGAGGTAAAACATCAAATCACACAAAACAATAAAATAAAATAGATTAAAAAAAAAGAGGAGGAAGAGGAAGAGGAGGAAGAAGAAGAAGAAGAAAAATGAGGCAGGAGGTGAAGGAGAAGTAGAAGAAGAAAAAAGAAGAAGGGAGGAGGAGGAGGAGGAGGAGAGAGGAAGAAGAGAAGAAGAAGAAAGAAGAAGAAGAAGAAGAAAGAAGAAGAAGAAGAAGAAGAAGAAGAAGAAGAAGAAGAGAAGAGGAGGAGGAGGTAGTGGAGGTCAACACAGTAAATTGGGAATGCAGTCACTAACTAAATATAAATAAATAAACAATAAATATAATTTTAATTATATTTTTAAGAAAGAATTACAGTTACAGAGATGGTTGAAGCTTACTTCAAAAAAGTCTGTATGTCACAGCATACTTTAGAAAGAACAGAAATGTATCAGCTCACAGCTCTGGGAGACAGGAGGGCTAAGAGCAAGTAGTCAGAATCCGGAAAACACTGTCACACAAAATTAAACGTAAACAAGTATTTGAAGGAGGCGAGCATTCAAATCATACCATTCTATAACAGTAAATAATTAATTTTGGCTTTAATGACCAGAGGCAAAAAAATGCATGTTGATTACAATTACTCATGAGTTCAAGGTAAATTCTTTATTAACAACAGAAAGAGTAGAACAGTCCTAGATACTGTTGTTAGGTTTTTGCAAAACATTTGAATTATTTTGAAACTCTGTGTGATTCATCTAAATTCAAAGTAGTTATTTAAGTGTTAATGACATGAACCTCTGATTTGATTGCATCATAAAAAGTAATTTTTATAGTTTAAATACAATATTAAATACCACTTTTTAAAAAGAAGGCCTTTCTGATAATTTAACAGAATCCTAGCTCTACATCATAGTAATTACATTAATGATTCAATGTAAAAATGTATTAATCATTTTCAGGACAAATGACAATAGATATAAACCATCATTGTGGTGAATAACTTTAATAATATACAAAATATAAAAGCAGCTTTATCATTTAATCCAGTAAGGTGCAGAAAACTATAGCCTTGCTGAATTAAAAAAAATACTCACCTGAGAAGATAAATTAAAATTATAAAATAGAAGCCAGATGGAAATACTAAAGCTGAAAACTTAAAAGGTAAATGAGTCAGTAAATTCAAAACAGATCAATAGCACAATCTAATATTCAGAATATGCCTCAGACTTTCCAAGTCAATATTTGCTGCATAACAAATTTATTGTGCTTCAATTCTTTCTGAGAATGTGATGCTCAGTTGCTCTTTCTCTCCTTGCGATGTGATCCCTAATTCATTGTTGGAACAAAGATGTAAAAATGTGTCTGACAATAGCAAAAATACCTTTCTTCCACTCAATGGTACCCAATCTTCCACACCTACATTTTTACAACCTATTACCTACACAATAGATACCTCAGATCCAAGTTGTACACTGAGAATGGAGGCAAATGTTTCTTGGATGTGTTGTTTTGGTGTTGTATGTTCAGCCTTAATCTAGGTTTGATATTGTCATTTATGTTTGGTACTTGAGTACTCAATTTATGTTTCTCACCAAATTCCTCAAATAAAGCAAAACAGAGGTTTGTATATTGTATATACTACATTTAATAGAATCTAACTTTTTCCTAGTGTGAAGATCCAGTTGTGAGGGGAAAAAAAGAGAGAGAATCAGAAGCTTTATACATATTTGAATCTGGGGAACATATGATGTTCATAAGAATTTGATGAAGCAAGGGAAGCTGTCAGTTTTGCCAGGCTGTAGGCTGTGCCTGCGTGCCAAAGCCATCTGTTCTCCCATCCTTCCTCACTATGAGAACTCTCACTGAATGCTGTATCTAGATAGATCCTGGTCAGTCAGAGCACACTGCTACCTGTAATGTGTTTCTATTATCTCACCTTTTGTCAGATCACTTCATAATAAAGAAAGATCTTCTCATGCTTCTAATACTCAACATGAAGCTCACCTTAAAGACTCCAGCTAACAGTACCTATTCCTCGGATCTTAAAGAACTGAAAATCAATAAAAAGAGTCATAAAATTTTACCTTGCAAAAAAATGTCTGCCATGACAATTATCTTAGCTTTAGGTAAAATGATGATTATTTTGCTGGAGATGGAGAATTGGAACATTTGCTGTTATCTTAGCATTAGCTTGAAGGGACCATTTGCTTTATGTAATGAAAACCTAAAAGCACTTTTTTTCTGGTTTAATTATTGTGTAGCTTTATTTTACATGGCAAGTTAATTGTCTACTTCCTTTATTTCAGTCCAAATGAAAACAAAGAATAGAGATTTGCTCATTTGAGGAATAGTCATTTTACATCATAATTTACTTCACAGTATCTCTAAAGAATTCTTGTTACTGCATTGATAGATGGCCAATTTTTTGAGTCAGAGGAGCAGTTCAAAAATAGTTCTACTTACAATTACTTCTCTAAATCTCCATTATGATCATTTATAATTTTCCCCCACCCCATCTCTTAGGAAGAAATGAGTATTTTTGCCCAAAAGATAATAGCAAGTTCTATCATAATAAAAGACATTTGCATTTTGGAAGCACAGAGATGAGTTAATGAGGAGAGCATTAAACACGCACTCCCATGTAAACAGCCATATTCCCTAATGCCATCAACTGAGAGTGCACAAAGATGAGATTTCTCAGGATACTGACAATGTGCGCCCAAACAGTAGGACTCTGGCAAAGTCTCACAGTGGTGCTGCTTTAAACACTGTGAGTATTTTAAGATTAAAAATGTAGCTTTATCTCAGTGTGAGGCCAATGTTAATAACTAGTCCTATTCAAGAGAAGCCTCAAGAATTCTATAATTGAAAGTTGCCCAATTGTGCATGGATGAGCCTCACTTTCAAGAAGCACGATTCATCTTAGTCAGGATTGCACTTAAATAACAAAGTTTCAGTAAAAACAGCAAGGGCCTTCACTTTATGCATTATCAACTCAGACACCCTGAATGTGTTTCTGCTTTTGCAAATAATGGCACATGTAAATAGCATTGTGGCAGATTCTGATTACAAAATCAGACAGGCAGAAAAAGCATTTAAGGCTAAAAGAACAGCAAATGTTACAATTCTCCATCTCCAGCAAAATACTCATCATTTTACCTAAAGCTAAGATATCCATTGTCGTGGCAGACATTTTTTACAAGGTAAAGTTTTATGATTCTTTTGATCGATATTTTTTAAGCGAAAGAACATTTCTCAGCTATCTTCATTTATGTTCTGCTTTCTGATTATTGAGATCTTGTGTCTTAAAACTAATTATACTAAAAAAGCAAGTTCACTTAAAAATGAGAAATGTGATTTTTATAATTGCATATTCTATATGAATGATATTCAAACTCCCAGCCAAGATCCACGGGTGTTTTTATTATAAGTTTTTTTTTTCTTTCTGGGTTTCTGATAGATAACCCAGAGGGCAGAGAATAATAAAACAATATTTTTTTCCATAATTTCTCACAGTGGGATTCAGCTTTGTATCTGCTTCTATTTTGTCTACTTGACAAAACATAAATCTAGACCCAAAAATCATTTAGCCATAACTTGAAAATCTCCATCAAACAGAAGTTAATGTATGTTTATATTCTTGGCATCATTTCATGTCTCCCCTTCAATTATTTAAGATTACCCTGAAGCTATTGCTTCTCTAACATAGAAATTGATTATTTTGTATGGCCAGAATTTGCAATTATTGTTTTTAACTCTGAGTGGGAGACATCCACTCGAAATTCTGACTATTCCCCCACTGTGTCGTGTGGAGGTTCTTGAGTAAAAAAGATGGAAATGAAAGAAATGCTAGTTCTTACTGCGTATTTACATGTAATGTGCAGAATGCTGTGTTGGCATGATCATTCTCATGGCCATCTGTCCTCATTAGTTTGCCCATCTGCATTGTGATGTGCCAAGATGAACCATAGACAGAAGCCAGCAAAGGTCTGAATGTGAGAACTAGCCACCAGGACAAACAGCCAAATTTATTTATTTATTTTTTCTTGAAAACTGATTTGTAGAAAGACCAGATCTCTGAACTGCTAGGTTTATTTTAAAGCATATTCTAAGACTAAGATATGTGAGGAAAAAAACTTTGATCAAAATTTGGTTGGGTTTCATATCATATAACTCGATTGATTTACAGTTTCTGCTCTCAAGCCCTATAGAGTAGTACATAACAATTTCTGCAATATTTTATTTATTGGAAAGTGGGACCAAGGACAGCTTAGATTGCTGCTATAGTGGGATGGTTAATCTCAATTTTTAACTTGGTCTGATCCAGACTCACTGGAGGAGGGGTCTCCTGGCATGTCTGGAATTAGGGTATCTTGAATAGGTTAATTAAAGTGGAAAGACCTACATACTGTAGGTGGCACCTTTCATTGGTCAGTATTCTAGACTATGTGTAAAGAAGAAAAGGGAACAGAACATGAGTATTCATTGTTCCTTCCTCGTGACTGGAAGATACAGTGTGACCAGCTGCTCAGGCTCCTGCTGCCTTGACTTCCATCCCGATGGGTTATAGCCTCCTGATGAAACTGTAAGCCAATATCAACTCTTTCTTGTTTGAGTTGCCTTTATCATGGTATTTTATCACTGAAACAAGAAAAGAAACAAGGAAACTTATGATAGTCTGTTCAATAAGGCTGAGTAGGTTTAGCATTGTTAGCAATGGCTAGCGGCTCACACAATGCCGCAAGAGTCCGTAGTAGAAGTCCAGGAATGAAACCAATTAGGAACCTGAAGGACACTGTAGATGTTTCATACCCAAAATAAAGGAATAACAAGCTTGGAGCAATGTGGATGAATCATTCCAAAAGTGATTTCACTGTTGGTATCTTTAAATCAGGATATTATATAACCCGACAATAACCCTCCAACTAGGATAAATAATCAACAATGGGATAGATTCAAGCACTAAAATTCCCAAAACAATCTTCCTCTGGCACAAATATTTAAACTGGCTTGATAATAAGGTAACCTTGAGAAAATCTACGTTAACATAAACTACATAGGATATTGCTGATGACATACAAACTGAGAATAAAATTTTTATTTATTAATATGTTTAATTAAAATATATTACACCACTCCCCTTTACTTCTACTCTCTCCATCCCTCCCCATTCCCCTTCCCTCCAAGTCATCCCACCCCACCCCACAACACCAGTGCAGTTTGAGATACGCCTTTGCAGTTGTTATTATTGCAATGTATGTACATGTTTATCAAGAGATGATAATCACAACCTGCTGAAACTCAGGGTTTTTTTGTTTGTATGTATATAATTTCAAAGCTGACCACTTTATCGAATTGGACTAGTTCTCTCTCTTTGTAGTCATTCATGGCCTATGGTTGTTTGTTAAGGGTAGGATCCAGTGAGATTTTTGCTCTTCCTCATGAGAATGTTGTTTTATCATTGTTTCATTCCTATTAGACAGTCACTTCTATGAGACAGTTTTGCAGCAAATATCCTCTTCAACCATTTCAGCCTCTCTTATACAATGTTCTGAGCCTTAGATGCAAGATTGTGTTGTTGACCTACCCACCAGGGATGGTCTCTCCAAGATCTCTACATTATTTCCAGTCGTATTTTTCTGCAATGGTCTTCATTTGCTGTAAAAGGGAGTTTCTGTGATGAGGAGGTAGATGTACACTTACTTGTGGATATAAGTTTTATATTGTAGTTAGGAACTGTGCTAGGCTAGTAAGGCAGCCGTAATAGGTACTCTTCTAAGATCCAATGCTACTACTAGTCCTGAGGAGTTGGCTGGGTTTCCAGTGTGAGTCTTAATTAGACAGCTATTGTTTACCACCAACAAAAAAAGTGCTTCTATTTTATTTTGCCATGCTGGACACTGTTGTGGTTCATAGGCTTCACAGCTGGATAAAACTATTGATTGTCTCCTTCCCTTGGCAGCTTACATAGTACTTTTGGTACTACTGAAGCCAGACCACAGGAAGGAAGTTTTGAGGTTAGTTCCAGCTAAAATCATCTGAGTCCTGTCAGCTAAGTGTGTAGTGTCCACATCAATAGGGGCTTACCTTCAACTTCTTTTAGGCTACTGAGGGAAAGAGCAACAGTTTCTATTGGCTTGGAGGGACTTGGACTACCCGACAATTAACTGAAATAGAAGTTTCTCACACTGATACTAGACTTTTTGTTAGATGGTCGGTCTATGGTTCTCACAGGGAGTATTATAAGTCCAATAGACAGAATTCAAACTTCACTTAAAATATATGCATATATATGTATATATGTGTATATATATATTTTATATATATGTTTATATATATATAAATATAATTTTGAATTTATATATTATATATTATGTGTTATATATTATATAAATTATGTAATACAATATATATATAACAGTTATATGTTATTAATAACATTATATATTGTAATATTTACATATTATGTATTTATAGATTACATACATTATGTTGTATATTAATATAATATTAGCATGTAATAATTATGTATTGTACTTAATATCATGTTGTATATTATATTATATGTGGAGAGATGAGAGAAATATACATTTATAGGTATTGTATATGGTTTTAAGAAATATAAAATAATATGCTGCCCTAAGGTTTCATCAGGCAATCTTGGTACTATTTGTCCTTTCTCCTCTATCCTGTGTTGATGTCTGTCCTCCCCAGCTAGAGCTTCCTCCTCATTTGACCCATTCATATCACCTGATCCCTGTTACTTATCTCTAGAGCTTCTTCACTGTCCATGATCCGTTCCTATGTTCATTTTTCTGCAATTACTTCAATTATATACTCACATGAGAGAGAATGTGAGATATTTTCTTTGGGGGTGTGTGTCTTGGTTACCTCATTCAGCAAACTCTTTTCCAGATCTACTCATTTACTTGTAAACTTCATGATTTCATTTTTCTTTGAAACAAAATAGAGTGCATATTACTCCATTGTGCATATTACTGCATTGTTATTATCCATTCACCTGCTGAAGAACATTTCAGTTATTTCCACTTCCTGGAAATTGTGAATAAAGCAGCCACAGATGTCGTTTAGCAAGTATCTGTAGTAAGATATCAAGTTCTTTCAGTGTATACAAAGGAGTAGTTGAGTTGGGTCACGTACTGGTTTTATTTTAGCTTTTGAAGATTCTTCATGCTGAGTTCCTGATTTGTTGTACCAATTTGGATTCCCACCAACAGGGAATGGTAGTTTCCCTTTCCCACAGCCTCACCAGCATTTGCTCTCATAGTTTATTCCAAGATATTTTATTGTCTTTTGGTCTAGTGTAAATGAAAATGTGCCTATGATCTCTTCTTCATCATGTTTGTTGGTAGTCTATAGAAAGGCTACTAATTTTTCTAAGTGGATTAATATCTTGTTAGTTTGCTGAAATTGTTAATCATTTCTAGGTTTTTGGTGGGACTCGTGGATCTTTTAGGTATAATATACTATCATCTGCAAATAGGAACAATTTGACTTCTTCCTTTTCTGTTTGTATCCCTCTAATTTCCTTCTCTTTCCTGATTTCTCCAGCTAGTGCTTCAAACATTATATTGAAAAGGAGCAGAGACAGTTAACAACACTGTCTTGTTTCTGATATTAATAGGACTGCTTAAAGTCGTGCTCATTTAGAATATCATTGGCTATGTGTTTGTCATATATTTTCTTTATTATGTTCAGGTATGTTCTCTCCATTCGTGCTCCTTTTAGGACTTTTACCATCATGAAAGCATGTTTCTGTTTTGTTTTGTGTGTTTGTTTTACCAAAGTATTTTTTCTGTATCTATTGAAATTATCATGTAATTTTTGTCTATAAATGTTATTATATCATTTATTATATCTGTTGACTTATCTATGTTGAACCATTTTTGCATTCCCAGAGTAAAGCCAACTTGATCGTGCTAGATAGTCATCTTGATATGTGCCTATATTCAACTTTTTAATATTTTACTTTTTGCATCTGTGTTCCTCAGACATATTGGTATGAAGCTTTGCTGCCGCCGCTGCTGCTGCTGCTGCTGCTGCTGCCGCAGTTGCTGTTGTTGAGTCTTTATCTTGTTTTAGTATTAGTGTAATACTAGATTCATAGAACAAGTTTTTGAGTGTTCCAAACTGTTTCTGGGTTTTTAAATAATTTAATAGATATTGATTGTAGATATTCTTGAATTTATGATAAAATTCTCTTGTGAATCCTTCTGCTCCTGGACTTTTTTTTTTTTAACTGAAAGACTTCTTATTACTGTTCTAATCTCCTCATTTGTTTTGAGTCTATTTACACTGTTGATCTCTTCTTGATTTTTTTTTTATTTTTTATTTTTAATTTTTTTTTCAGCAAATCAAAAAAATTTAAAAAGCATTCAAACAGAATAAAATGAAAAGAAACAAACAAGCAAAATACCAAGGGTCAGATATACTTATACAAAAATTCTATAGAGCCTTCAAACAAGCAATATTTTTTGAGTTATGTTTAGAAAAATTCAGAACCACAATAAGCTCCTTCACAAAGCAAATAATATTGAAATAGTGAAATCACGTGTAAACCCAACAAAAATATATAAATTATAGTCCAGTATCCCTCATGAGTATACATACAAAAATTCTCAATGAAGTAGTTGCAAACTGAATACAAGAGATATAAAAAGAATAATATTCCATGAATAACTGAACAACTGTTTTTTTTTTTTTTTTTTTTTGTTTAGAAGAACATACTCCATATACAGGCTGCATGTTTTGGGATAGCCCCCACTCCAGATGTTTGAGATCTACATGAAAACCAAGCTGCACATTTACAACATATGTGCAGGGAGGCCTAGGTTCAGCCCATGGAGGTAGATCTGTGTAGACTAGGTATGCTCCACGGTTGGTGATTCAGTCTCTGAGAGCTCCAAGGGTTCAGGTTCGTTTACTCTGTTGATCTTCCTGTGCAGTTCCTATCTCCTTAGGGCCCACAATCCTTCCACCTATTCTTCTATAAGAGTCCTCAAGCTCCATCCACTGTTTGGCTCTGGATGTCTGTATCTGTCTGAGTCAGCTGCTGGTTAGAACCTCTCAGAGGACAGCTTGCCCCTGTCTGTTCTCAGGCTGGAGGTTTAGATTCTGGGGGCTCTGGTTGGATCTTTTCTTGATTTAACTTTGTTAGTTTGTATGAGTTGGGAAATATATTAATTTATTTTAGATTTGCCAGTATAGTGGAGTACACATTTTTGAAGCATTTTTTTTATAATATTCTGAATTTCTTTTGTGTCTTTTGGTTTCCTTGTTCATTTTGGATTCACTTTGGGTTATATATTTCTTTATTTTAGCTAGCTGAAGTGTCTGTTCATCTCGTTTATTGTCCCAAAGAACCAAATCTTAGATTAATTGATACTATTATTTTCGTTTTTATTTAATTTATTTCTGCTTTAATTTTTATTATGTTTTATTATCCATTATCTTCTTTAAACTTCTTGAATTCTTTTATTAAGCTCATAACTGTTCTTTTAAAGTCTGTGTCTTGGAATTTTATCTACTTAACTTTCTTTAGAGAATATTTCTATAAGACTATTCACTTTGATCCAGGCATTCAATCCAGGCCATTTGTGTTGTTTTTGAGTGGACCTGGCAAATATGACTCCTAAACATAGGTCTGAAGATAGATAAGTGGGTGTTAAGAAGACAGTAGGTAGGGTGGAATTGGAGAATGGGGAGACGGAAGTAGATACTTTCCAGGCAAGAGGGAATCCTGGAAAAAACCACTTCATGGGCCATGGACTTGGAGCTTTGAAGACCACAGATCTGGAGCTAGGCCTAAGGGTATGGAGATGACAGAACGCTGGGGAAAAGATGAGAAAAGGTAGAATCAGCTTACTTGGTTTAAATTCCCTATTCCCTTTTTTTAAAAGTAATAGTATTTATAAAATGACTCTTAACTAGAATGGATGATTTTCATATGGAATCCCAGAAGCCTTCTGGTGTGAACTGAATTTCAATGTTTGCTTTCCTTTGTAGTCGTGGGTGCTTTTTTATTTTTTTATTTTTATTAATCATTCCATCTTTATACATCTTAGATGATACGCTACTTCCCAGTTACCCCTCCATCAACCACCACATCACACATCCGCCCTCTCTTTTCCCCTCTGCCTGTATGAGGGTGTTCCTCCACCCACCTACACTCTCCTGCCCATCACTCCAACATTACCTTATGCTGGAGCATCAAACCTCCTGAGAACCTAGGGCCTCCCCTCCTATTGCTGTCAGGCAAGGCCATCATTTGCTACATATATATCTGGAGTCATGGATCCCTCCAGGAACACTCCTTGGTTGGTGATCTAGTCTTTGGGAGAATTGGGTGGTCAGACCAGCCTATGTTGTTCTTCCAATGGGGTTGCAATCCCCCTCCGATCCTCCAGTCTTTCCCCTAGCTCCCCGACCAGGTTCCCTGAGCTCAGTCTGAGATTTGGCTCCAAGCATCCACATCTGCATTGGGAGTTTTCTTCTATACTTTTAAAGAATGTCTTTTTTAGAAAGAGTTCTGAGATTTTTACGAGACTGATAAAGGGATCCAATGATGATGTTAAGGCAGTTTAGAGACCAAAGAGAACACGACTTTCTTCTCAGTGGATGTTTGTCCCTCCAAACCAGTCAGAATGCTACTTTACACTGAAATGATTAGACAAACTACATGAAATTATTTGAAGTAGCAATTGACATTCTTCCTTCTGGTGTGTCAACATGAAGAAATGCAGATCATTAATAATTAAAATTGACCGATTGCTTCCTTGCTAAATTGAAGGCCAGAAATGCATTCAGTTTGTAACACGTTGAAAACACAAATAAAATGCCATCTGGTCTCAAAAAAACCATGTCACAAATAATCTTACAACTGAACAGTTTGCTGAAAACATTATAACATAAAGTAATTGATCATTTTCAGATATGTGAAGAATATTAAGTGGGAAAAAATAAGAAAGAATTCATGTCATTGCAACAAATTGTAAGAAAGTGTCCCTTCAGGAATCATATGAATGGCATTCACTGTCCTGTGCCTTGTGGTTTGTAGTTTATAGAGCTTTCAGTTGTTGCTTTATTGCTACTTAAAATTCTATTCTAAGAAATATTAGGCCACTATTTTTAAGGGAGATAGACTCTGTTTATGGCTGTTTTCCCCAGTATTGCAATATGTTCTTATATCTTTAAAGATACCCCATTGTACTTCCGTTTTTGAAGAAATAGCATTTACCTGCATCTTCTGCTAAAGGCATCCTCTTTGATTTACAAGAAATCAAATGGAGACTCTTTGTTCATATTTAAAGAAAAAAATCAGGTTTCTTGCACAAGTCTTGAATTTATACGAGGTTATATGTGAGGATTTAGAGAAAGGAAGGGAAAGAGAACTGTTGTACTTAAATTATAAACTAAAAAGGAAAGAGAGTTAACACAAATAGAAATGAGCTTTACTACAAGCATTGGGCATAGAGTATTTTCATTACAAAAGCCCTCTGAGGTGTATTCATCAATCAATTACTCATTAGTTGCTAACACTTCGTCATTCTGCCACTTGGCATGGTACTTATCCAGTCTGGTATTTTATACAGATAAAAATGAGAAGAAAATAAACCACACACCTACATTTTTCTTAGAGAAATTTATCCTGTGAATATATAGATAATGAGAAAATGTTTCTAAGCTCCAGACATATTCTAATTTGAATTAGAATCTATTTCTGCTTCATTTGTTTCATTTTTGTGTCTTTGCAGCTGTTGCCATGCACATTAATTCTCAAGTGTGGTTTTGTACAACAAATCAAAGAGGACAATCCTGAAAGCCTAAAATTTAAAAGCCAGTATGGGAGACTGTAATGATAGCTCAGTGGTTAAGGACATGGGCATGCATGACTCTTCCCGAGAATCTGAGTTCAGTTTCCAGCACTTACAATCAGTGGCTCACCATGGCCTGAAACTCCAGCTCCAAGGGATCCAATGCCTCTAGCCTCCAGAGCATCCTATACTCAATTGCACATATGTACATGCAAACACACATGGGCACACACACACATACATACATACATACATACATACATACAATTAAAAATAATAAAATAACCTTTTGTAAAGATTCAGGATAAAATGGGTGATTGCAGAATTTAATTTGGAAAAATAAAATATTCTTTTATACCTAAAGTAGTATTACAAGGCAAAATATATAATTGAAGTTGATAGTTAGCAGTTTTCTATTTTAAATTAAAACCTTGTTTAAAAATTTTAGGAGAGTTAACATCAAAATATGTGTCAACGTTTGTTAAGTTCTTGGTGTCATGACACAAGTTCTATACTAGCATTACACCTACCTCCCATCTTGAAATTTGAAAATTAAATTGTAATACAGAAGATAATGAGTTCAAAGAATGAGGAACCACTGAGATGGATCACAATTGCTGTCGGGATTTATCTGATCATCATCTTATTTCCAGATGCATGAATTACAGCATGTATACCTTTTGAGTGCAAAAACATATGTCTTTCTTCCTGAGCAAATCCTGTATCTATATCATCAGTATCTATCACCAAGTATGTGTCTCCACCTGTTCTTAAGTAAGTAGTTATCTTTAAATTGGGGGATGACAACACTCTCTTGACATGTCTTCCTGCTCCTGCCTGGCATCTCTTCAGGTTTTGTTCACACAAAAGGCAAACTGACACTGTCCAAGTGCAGATTACATCATAACTCTCTTTTCTCTACCTCTTGACTACATGTTCCCCAAGCACTCAGAGGAGACACCAACATATTTAGAATGGCTGAAACTATCCAATGGAACATAGCACACATGCTACCCTGTACATTCTTATTACTAGTCCCCATCTCATGTTCTGCTATGCTTGCTTGCCCCTAACCACAGTGACCACTTTTCTAGCCATGGAAGCAGTCAGGTCTTGTCTCTGAAAGTTATCACTGTAACTTACTGGAACACTTTACTTCTTCTAGTTTATAGTTACTCTTCCATGAGTTCCATATGATACATTTTAACATCATTACACCTCCTTACTTCTTATTCCATACGTATTCAATTTCTTCTTCTCTGAGCACATCCATTAAATCTTGCATACATATATATTTCTTGTTGTCTGTTTCTCCATGTGTAAAGTCCTCCAGATATAAATATTTGTCTTTCATTCTAATTAAATCTGAGAACTACAAAATACTTGGTTGGTGTGGAGATCAATAACTGGTAATAAGTATTAAGTAAATGAAGAAATGAATCATATGCAAAAAATCTAATATCAAAAAAGTATGAAGATATAATTGAGGTTTCAGATAAAGACTATTTCAATCTGTGAAATCCCTGTATTACAGGAGAGACAAGCTCAAAGAGAAGGACACAGGGAACAGAAACAGATAGTAAGAAGCTGTGACACTAAATTTATCAGTGTTTCTTTTGTCTTAAGAGAAGCCTTTGCCAGGTACTTAATGGGTTTCTAGCCATAGTGAGGATGGGAGAATGGTGAACCACATGGACATTACCATCAGATTCTCCCAATAACCAGTGTTATGGTCTCTTTTCTACTAATTAAATGTTAAACTTCTCTGGATCTCCCTACACAATAAAGGGACCACAAGGTGAAGTCAGAAGGCTCTTGATATTCTGCATAAATTCTCATATGATTAACCTCATATGTAATACATATAGTGATAGAAAATATTCATGGTATCTGAAAGCTGGATTTATAAAAATTTGTAAGTATCATTCTCTTGTTCTGTATCCCTTATTGATAGGTATACAAATACATGGTGAGCATGCTTGTTCAGAATCCCAGGTTGTTCAGAATAACACAGAGTTTCAAAGTGCTGCTTCCTGAACTGAAACCAGAACTAGCCTCTCAGCATCTATGTGGCAGACATTGTGATAAATACAAAGGATTGGGTTTGGGGGACTTGTAGGGGTCGGGGTAGGCAGAGTTGTAAGTGCTTTATTTTTTGTTATTTTTATTTTATTTTTTACAATCCAGTCATTGTTCCCCTCCCAGTTCCCCCTCCCAGAGTGTCTCATCCCATTCCTCCTCCCCCTGTCTCAAAGAGGACATTCCCCCACACATACCAGGCCTCCCTACTCCCTAGCGCCTCAAGACTTTCGAGGGTTAGGTGAGGCCAGACCTGGAGGTCCACTGCTGTATATGTGTCAGAGGCCCTCAGACCAGCTAGTATATGCTGCCTGGTTGGTGGCTCAGTGTCTGAGAGATCTCAGGGTTCCAGGTTAGTTGAGACTCCTGGTCTTCCTATAGGGTTGCTTTCCTCCTACTCCTCCTCAGCTTCTTTCAGCCTTTCCCTAACTCAACCATAGTCTTTTCTCTGTTTTTGTCCCTCCAGTTCTTTTAGACAGAAACTATTCTGGGTCACAGTTTTTTACTGTGGCATGTCAATCCCATTCCTCCACTCGCTGTTCTGTCTTTCTACTGGAGGTGACCTTTTTTAATAATACAAATTCTTTTTATTTGTTAAAGGTCTTTATTTCTTAAATTTTCCAATAAGATAGTTCTGCTTCTTTGTCTCCACAAATCAGTTAAGTTCATTGGGTATTTGCTCTAAATACTCCATAAGCTAGAATTCAGCTACTCTACTTTTACAAATATTTTAATTTCCTTGTACTTTTTGTGTTTTAAATGTATAATTGTATTCCTACTTCTCTTTATATACATTCATTTAGTTTGCTAATATGTCTAATAAAGAGGGATATTTAGCAATCTTTTATATTTTCCTGTGGGTTTTTTTAAATTTGTTTTTACTCTTTAGAGCTCATATTAACCATTTCTTTAACTACTATGCATTTAGCAAATTGAATTTATCCTGTGGTTGCCCTTTAAACACTCCTTCCCTAGCTGTTTTCACGTCTTCATACACTTACCTAATTTCTTTCAACATCAAATCATTGGGAGGAAATCTTCTCTTTTTTTTTCCTTTTTTATTTGGCTCCTTTTCTTCCTTCTTTATTTCCTCCCCTCTTGCTTTTTCTTCCCCCTATAACATTTATGTTACTTCTCTTTCTTTTGCTTAATTTTGCTTCTCCTGTTTTCCTTTCTCCTGCCTGCTTTATCTCACTCATTATCTATGTTCACATTGACTCCAAATTATTGTAATTCCATGGCATATCCTGAATTAATTTTGCTGTTTTCTGTTTTACTGTCCTATGTGATCTGTTAGTTGGCTTTAACTGTCTTTAAATATATGTTTAAGACTTGTACACTTTGCTGTTGCTGCTGTCCTGACACTGTCTTTTTCCTTCTCTATGTGCATTTGGAGAATGAGCTGAACCCATTCCTGGTAAATGTAAACTTATGCATCCAATAGCCACATGGAGTTTTCTCAAAGAAAATGAAAATATAACTACCCTGTGACACATCTCTACCATTGTTGATAATATTTATTGAAAGACTGTAAGTCAACATACTGCAGGGATATCTACACATCCTTGTTTATTGCTGCATAGTTCATATTAGCCAGGAAATGTAACTAGGCTGGAAGGCTATCAACCAATGAATGGATAAAGTAACTATAGTTTATATACACAATGGAATTTTATTTAGAAGTAAGAAAACTTAAACCATACAATTTTTAGGAAAGATCAATGAAACTAGAAATCACTAATTGAAGTGAAATGAGTCCGGCTCAAAACACAAGCACTACATGCTGTTATTTGAAGAAATAAAACTGTAAAATATGTTTGTTTATGTGTGCATGTGTTTGTATGCACAGATTATAGAAATAGAAAGAGAACCATGAGAGGGAAAAAAGTGACATCAAGAAAGGTGAAATCTGGGCAGCGAACAGAGGGTAAAGGAATAAATGTGACATGAGAGTAGAAGGGTGACAATTCAGGTAAAGGAATCAGCATGGCAAGAGAGTGCAGCAGAAATGAGGAGGGCAGTGAGGGGAGAATACAATGACACATACGCATGAAAATTATCATGATGAATCTCATTATGTTGTATGCTAACTTAAATTAATATTTTTCTATGCCCACATTTGTCCGTGGTCACATTTGTCAAAGTATTACTTTTCCCATGCCCCACTGTGCAGGGACTGTGGCTCATCTCACTACAGACATCTGGTTATGTTAGCCCTAACAACACAGGAGCATATCAGAGATCTGACTTTATACAGAAAGACTGTGTTCTAAAGGAAAACATTGGACTGGCAGCTGAAACAAAATATGAAAGTTGATCATTTCTGCAACATGATCATGCTGCCTTCCTATTCAGTATAACTGTAACTTCTCCTCCTGCCTCCTTGACATGCGGTTATAATGTAAACCAGTTGCCACAGTGGTGTCTTTGAGGGCATTGAATGGTAGTAGGGTGATACATACTTGAAATTTTTACAATTACCTTTACTCTTATTCCTCACCAGCTTTATTTGGTGTTAGTCTGTCTAGTATAAATTATCCCTTTTTTCAGCTAAGGAATCTCCACGAAAATTCTTCATAGATGCTGTTGTTACTTCAAACTCTAGAGAGCTGAAGTCATTAAAGTTCGACTAAAGAAATACCCTTTACATTGACAACTAGGAAAACATTCTGAGAAGTAAACTGTCGAATTCTGACTTGCACTTTGAAATTACAGGAACTGATAAAAAAAAATTAATTATCATTCAGTCTCAAGTCTCCCACTATATTCTGAGGAAGAAAGACACTCCAGAGGAGTTGGGTCTATATGTGGGTCTTGTGAACTTTAGTGTTACTGTTTAAAATACAGGCAGAAAATTAAAGGAAAACAATGATAAATGTTAAAAACAAACAAAAAGAACTGAAGAATCTCATTAACAAAAGTATTTAGCACAAATATGAATCTTTGGAAATTGAGGCAACACATAGAAAAGCTTTCCATTTTCTAACCCACATGTAATTGACTGTGTCATAGCAAACTTTGGGAGTTATTTCCTATGTGCATGTGTGCACATGTTCTCTAGTGGCACATGTACATTATGTTTTTATTGTGTTTGCTGTGAATGCCTATGTGTGTATGCTTGTTTGGTTGATTATTTAAGGAATGGTCTTATTATCTAACTCTGGCTAGACTGGTACTCACTGTGTAGACCGGGTTAACCTCAAAGTCATAAAGATCTACCCACTTTTGCATCCCATGTACTGGGATTAAAGGCCAGCACTATTACCACACAGAACACACCACATTTCTAATAAAAGACACTGAGGCATTTTCTTCTACTAACCTAGGAGTCATTGAAAAGGAACACATTGGGCCAATCTCAAATGCACAGAAGCCTGGGAATTTAACAGTGCCCTTCCTGGGAAAAGCAGCCTTTTAAAATTAATTAGACATTCTTGGAAAGTTGTCATTTTACATCAGAGGAAGCATCTGCTTCATGATTGGTTGAACAATCTCTATGAGCCATTTCAAATGACTATGTTTTCTTGATTCCTATGAATTGTTTGGAAATAATGGCTCATGTAGCATAGGCTTGCTATGTTGCTGAGGAAGACCTTGATGCTCTGATTCTTCTCCATTCCTTTCTCAAGCTCTGGGATTACAGGTGTTCAATATTATGCTTGGCTTGAAATTGACTTAAATTTTAAGCAGGAAAATAAAATTCCAATTCTTTTCCGGAAGTGTTTTCAATTAAAAAACAAGGTTCTATTTTTGTCTAGCAAACATTTTTAATTTAAACTGTTTAAAGTAAATAGTATTACACAACATTTTGAAATATTGATGTTAAAAAATGTTTAAAGTACTTTAAAATACTAATAAGCTTAGGTGCCTAATTTGAGGGACATTGTTTTATTAGAAGAAACTGATTGATAATAAGATTTATTTTTCCCTACTCGCCAAAATAATGATTTGCAAACTGTAAAGCTGTGATTTCTCATTACTGCATTATGAATAAGTCTACATGGTGTGGTTTAACTGTAAATAATTCAAATTTAAGCAAATACCAGATTCTTCAGGAAGTGTTGTTCATCGCTATAATTGTCTAATTCCCATTTGTAATAAAAGTAAAATTTTCATAACAATTGAAAGTACATTGTGCCAATAATTACATTAACAACAAGCAAGCTGTCTTCATTTTACTACAACACTTGAAGACATTTAAAGCAATCATTAGATATTTCAGCAACTACCAGTAAATGGTATTGTGTTATAATCACCAGTCCCTATTAGAAATAGGGGCTCCTTATGCTGTGTTGATTTGCATGTATGTCAATAAAATGTTATTGAAAGTACAACGTGCTTTCCTTGCCTTCCTTGATTTCTCTGTTTCCTCTATGCGACAGCGTATTATAAGATCTGTATTCCGTTTGCCTTGTTTCTATAAATTCCATCAGGCATTCCATTCATCTTTTTCTTTGAAATATGTTGTGTAAACATCATTGGCATAATGTGGAAATTTTATAGGAATGCAGGCCAACTGGATAAGAATTTTTACTTGAGAAAGATCCCTGGATAATTCAGATGAACATAAAAGTTCTACACTTGTATGTGGCTTCATTCAGAAGTAGTACATACTATTAAAATACTGTCACACTCTGTAATGTGAACATTTCGATATTAAGTTTGAAAACTCAACCACTTAAATTTTAAACTGAACGAAACTAATATATTAAAGTTATTACATTAACTTAAAAGACAGGTTAATGTTGCCAAACTTTCACCCTTCAATTTTTTCTTACAATAAAAGGTGTAGAAGTGAACAGAATAGTTTCAAGGGCATATTTTTATTCCAAATGACACTTAAAGCATCTGAATTTATCTATACAAACACACACACACACACCAGAAGGCACTATGTTTTTAGTACAAAGTAATAAAATAAGATGTTCCAGATGCAACCACTGTGTTCAGAAAGATGATGTTCTGGTTGTTTATCAATAAAGTTATATGTAGTAAATGTATAATCAAAGCCAACTAGAATACACATAATAAGAAACAGTATTCTAAAAAAATAGTCATTTCTCCCATCTTTCTACTTCTTTATCATGGAGAATGTGGATTGTTATGCTAACAGTACAGATAGAAAGAAATTATTGTTGTATTTGCTATTCAAAAATAACCCCATAATATTAGAATTTTCCCATGATAATAGACTGGAAAGAAAGGAATAAAGAGAACACTGATTTCTTTTTGAGTGTCCATGTAGAAAAAGGTGAGAGAACAGGTATGTATGTGAGGGAGGGCCTATGTGTTAATGAAGGAAGATGTGAAGCGTGCAACTTGAAGTTCAGTGTTTATGTCCAACAGTTGGTTGGCCTCTAATTGGGAACTAGACAAGGTCTGAGAGCCACTGGGAAGCAACAGCAGCTGTGTACCTAAAGCTTCTATCATGTTTCACACAATGTAGTACATCTTCTATAAAAGCCCGCTGATACCCTCATTACAAACCAAACAAACTAACAACCAAAATGAAAACAACAGATGACTAGCCTGCATGGGAACCATCAAAGCAAGCTGACTCTTAGAAGAGATTTACAATGGGTTCTCACTATGCCCTAGGCAATTTGAACAATGATCATATTCTGTGCCCATCATAACTCTGTACTGTAGACACTGTTATTTTGAGCCTCGCTTAGAAATAGTGAAATATGGTCTATTTTTTTTTTTAATTTCTTAGATGAGTTTTCTCACAAATACTCAGAATTAAAATCCTCCAAATGGCCAGTTCTATATTTGTCCTGTTTGCGTGACTACAACACAATTTTCTATGGCACAGAAGTAAATCATAAGCAAGAGACATACATTATTATTGAGAAGATTTTTCTGCAGGAAGTGTATGTAATTCTGCCATAAGATGAGAGAAAGGGGCATTCTAGAAAAGGTAAAGGCTATATTGTGTTCAGAATAAATAGAAAAGTAACTCGGTCAAAGATTCAGCACTCAAACAAATGGACCAACTCTCTAACAAGTCCAAGGTCAGAAATAACTTAAAATGGATACAACAGGGGAGGCTCACTATTTCTTGCTGAGAGCAGCAAGTTTAGGGGTGCACTGTTGAGGCTTGGGAGGGAGAAGTAAAACCCTAATACACAGCAAGTATAATAATGTACAGTTCCAACATTTCAGAACAGATTTGAACTGACAGATATTTTCTCTGTCTTTCATATTGATATGCCCATTTCTAACAGGTTCAATATCATAATTCTTAATAATTTCTTAGAAATTTTGTAATGCTGGCCTATAGTCAGGGTTCTCTAGAGTTACAGAACTTATGGAAATCAATATAATACATTAATAGAGTGAGAGGAAAGAGAGAGAGAGAGAGAGAGAGAGAGAGAGAGAGAGAGAGAGAGAGAGAGAGAATTTATTAGAATGACATATATAGGCTGTAGTCCAACCTCTCCAACAATGGGCAGCTGTGATGAAAAGTCGAGTCTAGTAGTTGTTCAGTTCCCACAAAGCTGGGTGTTTCAGCTGGTCTTCTGTATAAACTGTGGTCCTTAAGAAGTTGGCTCCCATAAATGTGCTAGAAAGTGCAAGCAAACAAAGAAGGAACCCTTCCTTCTTTCATTGTCCTTCTGTAGGCCTCCAGCAGAAGGCATGACCCAGATTAAAGGTGTGCCTCCAGATCTGGCTTAAAGGTGTGTGTCAATCCAGATCCCCGTGTCATCCCATCCAGAACAAATTGTGCTTCTTCCAGACTCAAGATCTGGGTCACATGTGTGCCCTCCATTTCTGGATTGTAGTTCATTCCAGATACAGTTAAGATGACAACCAAGAATAGCTGGCTCACTGCCTCTGCATTCTTTCAGCAGAATTTGTGTCATTACTTTCTGTTTATTTTTATGTTCTGTCACATTAGTTTCTTCAGTACATATTGTGAACTCAAAGTCAGAACTAAAATCAGTGTGATGACTCTGTACTTAATAAGCTTCATTGGCCTGGAGGTGTAATTCTGGCTCTGAAAGCTTAAAAAGCAAAACAGACCAACAACAACAAAAAAGTAAACGAACAGAAGCCTTCTAAGAGATATTTTCCCTCATTTGATTTGTAGTCACACACAAGCATTAAGTTACTAGAAAACCTTTCCTGAGAGATTCTAATACATAGGTAAGGTCAAAATGAGTGCCTGGCAGTAATCATAGATAGATCCTTGGTGTTATACTCTTGGTTATTGTATTCAATAGTAGAAATGAATTCCTTTTAGATTTGAAAATGAAGTCAGGGGACAAAGACAACAATAATTGTCCATATGGAAAGTAAGGAGGTAGAATTTGAAGAAGATAAACATCTTGTCTTTCACTTAGGGAAACTTAATTAAAGGCTCAACTTTGTAAAAATTTGATTTTATTTTTAATTATGTTTATATGGGGGAGGTATGTACACATAAGTACAGAGTCCATAGAGGGCGTCAGAGTCCCTGGAGCTACAGTTATAATTATGAACCACACAACGTAAAAAAATTCAGTTCATCTGCAAGAGCAAGAAAACTCTAAAACAGTAAACTATTACACCAGCCCCAAATCCTTTAATTTTAATTACAAACACACACACAATCACACACACACACACACACACACACACACACACACCATACCTTTTTGAACTTTGTCAAACCTCGTTAATTTTACCCCCCTAATAAATAAAATTCAAGTTTTCTACTGATGGGGAGAACAAACCATCTACCCGTAGGAGGTTGAGGAGGCAATCTGGAAGTTGTAAAAGTGCAACCGCTGCCACCGCTATAGAAATCGGTGTGGAGAATTCTTAAAAAGCTAAAAGTAGAACCACCCTCTGACCTATCTATACCACCCATGAAATATTCCTAGAACACTCTAAATCCTACTACAGACTTACACATCATTGTTTATTGCTGCCATCTTCACAATAACAAGGAAATGGAATCAACCAAATGTCTATCAACAATGAGTGGAAAATGAAAATCTGGTACATATACATATATTGGAATTTTATTCAAACATAAAGAAAACTAAAGTATGCTATTTAAAGGAAAATTTATGGAACTCAGACTCAAAGACAAATGCCAGGTATTCTTTCTTGCATGTATGTATACACTAGCATTAATTTAAATATATGCATACTATTATTGTAGGAACAAGTGTGGATAGACCAGTAAACTAGGACACATGAGAGGAATGAAGTTGTAAGGGAGAGAGAAGGGATATGGCATTGGAAGAGAGACTATTGGGAGTGGAAGGGGAGGAAAGGGAAGGGGAGAAAGAAGAGAACAGGAAATGGGTCACCAAACTTAACATGCACAAGGCAGTCATAAATGATCTGTCATCTCATACATGATTTTTAAAAAGGAAAAGGACAACCATCCAAGTCTCAGTTTCTACCCCAACTTGTACTTTGCTTGCCGGAGTTAATGGTCATTCAAATTCCAGAGTTTCTGTATTATGTATTTTTTCCAAAATGACATCCTTGCTTCCAGATCCATATCTTGCAGTCTGCCCTCCCCCAGCACTGGACAGAAAGGAAGATTTGTTTAGAATCATCCCATGGGTATCATTTCCCTTTTGGTGTCTTGAAAGATGACTTTTTGGTTAACTAATCTTTCTCCATTCTTTTGCTTTGGTGTATTTGTGCCTCATTTCTTCTTTATTTGGAATATTTATGTGATGAAATATAAGAAAATACCTAATCCTAAATCTTACTATTCTTGGTTCCAAGTTCAACTAAAGAGTAATATGAATCCAAAATCCCAATTTGACATTAAAATATGGAACATATGAGTTCCTGGAGGAACTTTGCAGAGCTAACCTTCACTTCAAGCCAGAAGCCTCAGTCCCATGATCACATTCATTCACTTGCTATGCCTTGGGAGACTAGTTCTTCCAGATTGCCACTTAGCATACCTCTTTGATTACAGATCTTTTACATGTTTGCCCTGAGCTCTTTCCGTAGCATGCATTCCATAATTTTTTGGCATGTCTACTGTAGAATATGATACCTGAGATTTGGTCAGTTAAGTTTTGATAGGGAAAAAAAAATGAAAGAATAGGAAGGCAAAGCTAAGTAGTTTCAGTAATTGATTTGATGCCAGGGACATTAGAATGATCAGACCAGAGGTCTCACTTTGCCTCCAGCTCTCACCTCAGTGCTCCTCTCTGCATACAAATGGTCTTTTTAAATGTTTAATAATCATAAAGTATGACATTACTCTCAAATTTAAGTTGAGAAAACAGATTCTGAGAGGACAAGGATGGCCCACAATCTCACAAAATGAGACTGAGTTTGTAATACACAGGTTTTGTTACATCTGTCTCAGATCCACAAACATATGTGTATAACATGAGACAACTCATCTTCCAAATCAAGAATGATCCTCTCAACCCAATATCATTGTGTGTTTCCCTGCACAGGCTAATCAAGCACATGAGTAGTTGTTTTGTGGCATGGAAATGAGCGTACAGAAATTAGGATTATCATGCTATGCAAGTGCCATTATTCAGCTTGGAGTTTCCATTGACCGTGGCTTAATGAATAGATATATTCAAATGAAATAGCTGTATTTCATTTGTAGAAGCCAGTTGTATTTTAATCCAAATTCCTTTGGTCACAACTGAAGTCTTTTTGCTTTTATGCTCAAGACAGAAAGGAAACTATCTGAAAATTTTTCTTTTAATATTACAAATGTGTTTTTAATATTATAATTCACACTGATACTTTCTATATATATTATAAATATACTATATATATACAAATATACTATATATGTATGTATATATATAATATATGCATATGTATGTATATAGTGTGTATGTGTATACACACACCACATTCTTCTTACACTAGCACCGAAAAGACACTTTATTTAAATTTTATTTTTTATTGGATTTTATATAATATCTTTTCCCTCAAGTGCTCACGTTTTATCCAAGAACTCAAACTACAAATATCATTTCACCATAATGAGTGTGGCTCCATCTCCTACAGAAAAAGAGCAGAATATCATAAATTTTCCCAGAAAAGGGCCACTAAACCCAAACAAGATGAGCCTTTGTAAGAATACAAAGAAAGCAAAGAGGGGTGAGTGGCAAGAGGAAGAGACCTGGAAGAGAAGAAGAACTATTTTCTTCACTATAGGCATTTGAGCAAAAGGCAGTCTCATTCATCATTTTCTTCCCATGAAGCTCATCTGTTGCGTTGGGATGTTACAGGATATTTGATTATTATCCTGTAATATCCTGAAAACATAGAAAATCTAATAGTTAGAAAAATGGAAATATCAAGTAGATATTGAGTTTGTCAGATGCTGTTAGGTCTGTCCTGAAGAGATGTTGTTTGGGTGAGCCTCTAAAAGCCTCCTTAGATAGAAATGCTAAAGAATGGAAAGTTCCTGTCCAATTTAAGGCAAGTTGCTTGGGATAGGTCTATGCTCTACGGCTCTCTGCTCTATGACCAAAGTTGCTGGATGCCTCAATCTACCCCAAGTCAAGCTAAAATTGTTCAGTCCCTACTGACTAGGCTTGGAGCCTCTCCACCATGAGGTGACATGTTTCTGCCTGCCAAGGGTGTAGGGAAGGAGCTAGAGACTTCTTTTATATTCAATTGGACCTTTGATAGAGCGCCTTCCTTCCTCTGTCCCTCTCTCTCTCTCTCTCTCTCTCTCTCTCTCTCTCTCTCTCTCTCTCTCTCTCCCTCCCTCCCTCCCTCCCCCTCCCTCCTTCCCTCCTTCCCCTTGTCTCCCCCGCCCGGCTCTGTTCTGTGCCCCCCTTCTCACTCTCAAAAAGGATGCCCCAGGTAAGAGTTTTTCTTTGAACTTGCAGAAACAACAGAGAAGCAGCTGCCAGGACACAGGTAAATAGTATTCAAGGAAAGAGGGCAAAGAAGTCCTCTTAGGTTTGGAGGAGCTCAAGAGAAAGGTAAACTAGCTGGGTAGAATGACAGAGATGGAAAATGATTTCTAAAGGGCTAGTAGTTTAGTTGTAGAATCAGGCTTGTATATAGATAATAATATTTTGTATATAGTTAAGAAAAGAAAGTTGCCTCGCTGAGCTTGCAGGTTTTTACCTCAGTTTATGCCTCCCCTGACTTCATTGGTATAAATACTAGATAATTTTAAATGGTTACATTGAGAGACTAAAGTACGGGGGGGGGGGGGGGGGGCGGGCGGGTGGAGGGTAGGAAGGAACGGATGGTCAAGGTTATTGCAGAAACAATGCCATAAAATGAAAATTTGTTCAGTAATTAATAGGAACGAGGTGGGAACGGAATTTGAGTGAAGTCAGTACTGTCTGATGGAAAGCCAGGAAGCAGGGATTCTGACCATGAGGTAATCTTGCCTTTTCCTTCAGTGCAGTCATCAGTGTTCAGTCGGGGAGACTTAACTTATCTTCCAGAAACAACTCTCTCCCACAAGCCTTATACCAAATAGGCTGAAGCTGTGTTAAAATTAACTAGACAAATGGTTAAGGATAATTCACATTTGTAAATAATTTCATTACTAGCTTAAGTAGGAGTTTGGAGGATGCTCTACCCATCCACTCCAGTTAAAAAAGAAAACATGGATATGTTTTCCATATTTTTCCTCAATTCTCAGCCACCTTATCAAACTCAGGGTGTAAAACCTGTCACTGCTGCTCAGTGTTATACCTCCAAACCTCTCTCCTCTTATCCAGCTGCTGTAGGAGCCACCCATATCGAAATGGTACCGCTAGACAAAGGCTAAACAGTGCACGAATAATGCGGAAATCTCCATGGTCAAAGAAATGTTCAATGTGAAATCCGGTAAAGGCCAGAGCCTCACAAGAGACGCTATAATGATAAAAGAGAAAATTCCTTTTGGGAAATGTGGACTTTGACCCATAATGATGACGCTTTTGTTTTACATAAATTCATTTCTCAGAATCACTGCAAACACAGAGAATTTGCCTACCATTCTTTCTCTAACAGCCCTTTGTCAGACACTTGATCAACTGGTAACTTCAATATCAATTTAACCAAATATCAATGTCTGAAATTTCTCCGAAACACTAGCATGACAAGATAAATAATTTATGTATAATAACGTATTATCATAGTTAAATGGTGTCATAGTTAACATATGAGGGCTAAGACGTTAAGAAACAGACACAGAGGCAAGACTTTCCTTTAGACTTTGCTATTTGCAATAGGATGACCTTAGGAAAACAGCCAAATTCTAGCTAGCCTGGTAAAACATGCCTACAATGCCTGCTTCCTAGAAAACTGAGACAGGAGGATTACAAGTTCAAGGATTACCTAGATAAGAATGCAGGAACACAGCTTGGTGGCGATGATTATCTAACATGCCTGGGGTCCTGCCTTAGTCTCAAGTTGCACAAAAAGGAACTAAAAAGGTAGAGTTCCAAAGCATTGGAATCTCAGGCCGAGTGTTAAGCAGAGAGGGCTTAAAATTGTAATAATTAAAATTTGTATGAGGGTTTGATGGAACAAAAGTAGGATCATGCTTGTAGACCAGTTGATATAAGGATTCTGTGACCATTATGTGTGGTTTTCATATGTTTGTTTTGGTTTGGGCTTTTTGACTCACAGCTTCACTCTGTATCTCAGGCTAATCTGAACTCTCAGTCCTCCTGATTCAGCTTCCTAAATCCTGGGATCTCAGACATGCAGCACCATACCTGGTATACACTGGCTTCTATCAGTCTTGCTGTTACTAAGACTTGCTGTGGCACTTTTATGTAAGACAGAAAAGAAAGGCTTTAACCTCTTACTTATCAATGTCCTATGCTTAAACTGTCTTTTTTTTAAATGCTTTATACAAAACTATTTTATATTTTCACACTATTTACTGTTTATTTCTGGTCACTTGTGGTGTTTGCTGTATTAGTATAGAACCTCTGAGGAGATAACTCTATATTCTTTTTTTTCTTTTTTTTTTATTGGATATTTATTTATTTACATTTCAGATGCCTTCCCCTTACCCCATTTCCCCTCCTAGAAACTCCCTATCCCATCCCCTCTCCTCCTTTTTGCTTTTATACCATTTTAATTACATGCAAATATTAAAGTCAGTTCTAGCTTGAGAAACTAGCAATACAATAGATGTAAATTGTCAAGGAACAAGCAAGACAATAAACACAAATAATCAAAGAACAAGCAAGGCAATAAACAAAATTCTGTGAACACTCCCGAGATCACTGTTTCTAGAGGCTTATCAGGATGACCAAAATATCTGAGCCAATTTCCCTGTCCTACCCCAAAGTCTTTTTCATGTCTGAAGCCTACTTCCTTATTATAGCCTAAAATTTAGATTCCTGCCTGAAATTACTTCTTTGTTCTAGCCTAATGTCAGATTCCTGCCTGAAGCCCACTTCCTTGTCCTTGGCCAATGTCATATTCCTGCCAAGCAGTGCATTTCCTTGTCCTTGGCCCATGTCAGATTCTTGCCAGGCAGCCCTGGCAAGAAAGTCTATATTCTTATCCCTGCATCGGGGGCACCAACCAGGAACATGGGAGATGTCAACAAGAAATGGGGAAGGGGATGAAGCAATGAAGTTGACTCAGGACATAGTACAGGGTACGGGCTCCATAAATCTGTAAGTTGGTACCAAAGGCTATAAACAAACAGGGTAATGCAAAGAGCTCCTGGAAATCAGTTATGATTATGTGTGTGTCAGAGGCCACCATGCACAAGGCATTTCCTATCCACAGGGAACGTACAGAGTGGCGGCTGATTTATTGCTGATTGAAAACTGCTTAATGAGTTATGACTGCTTAGCATAACAGAGAGGTGAGTAAATTTGAAGAGGGCCTGGTTGATCAGCAGAGTGATTTAAATGTTAGAAAATAGGATTTAGGATGAGAGGCTAAGGGAATTGGGGTGATTTAGCCTAGAGAAGAGTATGGAAAGATGTTACACAGCAGACGAAGGCCAGCTGTTCTCCATTTTTCCAGACTAATCCTTGTAATGAAATTCAGGAGGTGATGTGTTAAAATAAATTCACTGAGGGACCTTAGGTTTTTAAACATACATTTGTATTATGACTTTGGGGGACTCTCAAATTAAAATTATAGTGGAAAATTATAGTTGAAAAATAAAACCACAATGGAAATAACTATAATTATCTGTATGTATATACATATATATGTATGTATTATATATATGTATATATATATATATATATAACACACACACACACATAATGTATGGATTTAAATTAAACATAATAGTCACAATAAAAAGATATGCTAAGAAAAAACTAATACTTACGTTCATGATAAATGCCTTCATGATCAATTAATTTCATTCTCATTATTTCACGATAATGTTGGTTTGGTGAATTTTGATAAGAGGGATTAGTTGCAGACTTCCCAGAGATAAACTAATCTAAAATTTATGCATAAAGAAATATGTAAATAATTAATGCCATGTAGTTTGACATAATCTCGTTCTGTAATAAAGTAGTAGTTTGATGGTTTGGAATAATGGTTTTACTCTCATACATCACTTTATGGATTTACTTTACAAAACACATCATTACATAACATTATGAATGCATTAAAACAAATTGCAACTTCAAAATGTGTTACATTTTATGGTCTATAGTTTAAGAATTATTTTGCCATAAAATCATCTTTATATGAATAAATTCTGAGGCTATATACTTAAGAATATTTAATGATGAACATACCTATGCAAAAATGTATTTTCTGATTCTTCCCAGAGGATGAATGCTTGCCTTAGTGACTTTCTATGTGACTTATCTACCGATCATTTAGAGTTTGCCTATAGATTGAAAATACAAAACACATTACAAAATGATTACAAAATTGAATTTCTACATTAACTGAAGTTTTCTACATTCAAACGCTGTCATTCTATTTCTATACTCTACAATTCCCTTGAGAGGTAAGCATTATATTATTTATATTTATATGACATTGTTCTTAGGAACTTCTCCAAAATGAGTACACTAATAGTTTAGCCTATTTGAAATTTTGCCCAAAAATGTAGGGCTCTCACCAATTCAGTTATCTTGGAAAATAATGAGAGTAGAATTAAGTTGATCAACAAAAATTTTACATTACTAATTGGGATGTAGATTCATTGCTATTGTTTTGCAACTACTACTACAATTTACTAAAACCAATTAATATTTTCCAGATAATACAGCTATTTCTAATTGTGGCTTTATTTTTTCAATTACATATGCCTTATTTGACTAAGGCTTCATGAAAATTAACTATATACAAAATAACAATCAGAGGAAAGTTCAAATAAATTTCCTTATTTTGTTTTTGAGGTTTTTGAGGACAGAGTCTATGCCACATAAGGTTAGCCTTAAACTCACTATGTAGACAATTTGCTTCCAAATGGTGGGTATTACAGGTATACACTACTGTGTAAAGAAAAGTTAATTATGTATAATCGGGATCCATGTGTTAAGTTGGAACTAGATCATGTAATAGTCATGATCTATTTGTCCAATATTTGTAAGAACAAGCAATGTCAAAGGTAAGCAAAAAAAAAAAAATTAATTACTGCAGCTATACCTTGCAGCAATGATAAAACTTAATTGTCCTATTCAACAGAAGGAGAACCTCCTGTCTGGAAACCACACAACTACAAGTACCAGTGAAGCCCCATCTTAGAGGAGAATCTACAACATAATTTATAAACTGTCCATTTTCCCTAAGAAGAGGCCTTTTGTGACATTCTACACTTCCATTCTGTCTCTGATGTTGGGATATAGGAAAAAAATGCCACAAAACCGTAGAGTTGTTTCAGATGCAGGATAATCTAGTGTGTTAACACTCTGTGAGAGGCTACTATTTAATAATGCATTTTTAGAGAAGAGTATTTTTAAATTGTCAACATTCAAATGCAAGATAGTAAAATGTAACTATACTGCCTCTATCTGTAGTCTTGTTTTTTCATCTTCTGACACATTCAAGAAAACATTTCTTCATCTTATACATTCCTAAAAAAGCTTTAACAGATACATATGAATCATCTCTTGGCAAAAATCAATCATAAATTTAAAGGCTTTTCAAAACTAACTATCCCTAACTTTTACCTTATATATGGTTGTTCCAACGTTGACTCAGATGTGTATAAAACTGAAGCAGCTATAGCATTATATCTTTTTTCAAAAATTGGACCCTTAGAAATTTGAGAAAACCATATGTATAATTCTTTTCTACAATAGTTACTAAAAGCAAACAGGTAATCTATGGTTGCATAACCGTTTTGCATTTCAACATATCTGAAAACTCCAGGCTCATGGCTCTCAAACTCCCTGAGAGTCCAGTGGGCTCAGGCTTATTACAAACTGACCAAAGATCCTTTCAAAGGCATCAGTATAGTGTTGCACGACCTCTGCCTCTCAGTTTTGAGTCTGCAGTCTAGCCCTATGCAGTCCTCCATGGCCAAGGCTCTCCTTCCAGACTTTGTGTATGGCCTCTTCTCTACTGACAGACACAGTGGGGGCTTCACTGCTCCCAAACTCTGAAATACTTAACCTTTTAGAACTCAAAATATAAAGGGTCCTGAATTCATATTTATTCAGATTATAAGATGAAGTTACAAAAAATATAGTCACATTACAGTTTCATGTGTGCAAACAGAAAGTAAAATAAATGGGGAAATTCATTATACCGACATTAATGTATGATTTGCACCTATGAAATCTGTTCAAAACAATTTGTTCTCTTGAGAAAATGATAACTAGAGATAAGACATTGTTAAACGATGAAGATACTAACTGGATCATTTCCAGTGTCATAAAATTCTACAATATCTTGGAATCTGTATGCTAATTATCATTGGAGAGAAAAGAGAGAAGAGGTATGTCAAAGGTTAAGTAAAATTCTGTGTCTTGTATATTTTATTATAATATAAATAATATAATTTTTGCAAATCTAGTTGGGAAATAAGATAGTTCGACTTGTTCCCTAAGAGTTTGTCCATTGTATAGTATTATGCATATTAATTAAATATTACAGGGTCAAATAAATAAACTCAAATCACATCCTTAGGTATATTCATAAGTAAAATAGTATTTGATCAAAAGACTTTTCATTCAGTCATCAGAAGTATTTGTGGATTATGTCCTCTTGTACTGATTAGGTTATAACTGTGTGCAGCAAGTTGACTGGGGAGCATTTTCAGACTAAACTCTGCATAAATAGCAGAAGCAATTTCAGTTTGGGGAGAGACTGGCTCAGGTATAGTCTAGTGAGTCCTTCAGGGACCTCTACAACACCAATACTCCAAGATGCCTCATACTTAAGCAAGGGCCTGCGGTGTTTTCAATAAAAATGGCCTCCATAGACCCATAAGAAATGATACTATTAGGAGGTATGGCCTTGCTAACATAGGTATGGCATTGTTGGAGGAAACTTGCCACTGGTGTGGGCCTTGGGATTTCAATGTCAGAAAGCCACTCCAGCCTCACTCCCCTCTCTTGTTGCCTGCAGATCTGGATGCAGAACTTACAGCTACCTCCCCAGTGCCATGTCTGCCTGTATGCCACCATGTTTCCTGTCACAATGACAGTGGACTGAACTGAAACAGAACACAGCCTCAATTAAATGTTGTCCTTTATAAGAATTGCTGCTGTCATGGTTTCTCTTCACAGCAATAAAACCCTAACTAAGACAGGGCCTACGATGTGGTACAGCCACACTGTAAAAATGCACTTGGCCTGTGCCCAGCAAGAGAACATAACCTTATGGTGTAAAGCACATCATTTTGTCAAATTCAAGTCTCATGATCTCATCCACAGTGTATTCAGGAGTTCAGATCCCCGGGATCTAATGGTTAAAGGTTGTTGTGAACTGCCTAGTCTGGGTTCTTTGCAAGAACAATATGCTGTCTTATCTACTGAGCCTTCTCTTCACAGAGAGCCATCTTTAAACTTAAATATTTAAATATTTAATATTAATTTCTAAGACTGATAAGATAATCTACTAAAAAGGACCTTAGACTCTAAGCTTCTGTGAACTTGCTAGTAAGAACTTACCATAACAATCAGTACATTTTTAATAAAAGAATACATTCTTAAGACTCTATTTTCAATGCTTTTATGTATAAATCCTTCTTCCAAACCTATGTATGCAGATACTTTAAGCCATCGCAACAAAGAATCTGGGAATTCTGACTCTTAAAAAATTTTCCACAGCTTCCTCACAATTGTCTGTGAGCATTGGGTGCAGGAACTATGATGTAACTGGGCTCCCCACAATCCTGGATCTCTCCTTTGTCTCCAGTTGTGGTTTACCATTAGCTGTGAAGAAAAGCTTCTCTGATGAGGAATAATAACTTATCTGTGAGAATAAGTCAAGATTTAGAATGTACTTGAGACTCATTCTGGTCTAGAAATGTGGTAGTAATAGACTCTCTCAAAGATGTTTGACCTCATTGTTTCTGGGAGCTTGGGAATGTGGTTACCACCAGGGATGATTTCCATTTTGTTGAATAAACTTTAAGTCCAATTGAGACAGCTGTTGGTTACCAACATGTGAGTGCCACTTGTGTACCTTCCTGGATATTTTGCCATGCTGGCCACCATTGTGGTTAATAGGAGTCATTGCTGGGAATGAAGAGTGAGATGAATGGGAAAATTGTCGAGTCAGCATGCCAGAATATCTGCTATGAAAAAGTCTCTCATAGAAACAGCACGTAAACAAGACAAAAATATTAGCAATATTGATAATCATGCTAGCACAGAAGGGGAAATCTCCCAGGGTACCAACCCTGGACACAGAACTATAAGCAACAAAAGACTGCAGAGAGAGGGCTAATTAGCCTTTCCCAGGGATGAGTCCCCTGATATTTTTTTATCCAATACAAAAGGCTCAGCTCTAAAACCATATACACACAAACAACAAAAATAGACTAGACAAGTTGTAGTTATATATTTCTACATAAAAAAGTGAACACATGCATATGTGGTAACAATAACAATCAAAAAATTATCAATTTGAGAATTGGGGAGCATGGCAGGGGCTAAAGGGATGGGACTTGGGAAAGGATCAAGAGAGGCAAAGGGGGAAATTGGTGTATGCTGTTTTAATTAAAATGTATAAATATAAAAATTGAAAATGAATAAGAATAATCTGGGGAAATGTAGAGTCTTTTAAATTGCTAAGATAACACAACAATTCAGATAACACATAAAATGCTACCTAAAGCCAGTTTATAGATTTAGTATTAGATATCAGAACATTGCTGTGGATCACACAATGTTTTTGTAGGGAAAAATTGTCTATTTCTTTTGGAGGAGAAACATTGCCTTGTACAGTCAGCATAGAAAAAGACATGTGGGTGGGTAGCAATGGCTAACTTAGTGCTGAAGTCTAAAAAGTTGTATCATGCCCAGCAGGTGTACAAGTCACATTAATAAGTGATTGTCACTTATAATGATGTAGAAAATATTATTTTTCTCAGTATAAGTGTGTTATTTTTTTAATTATGAAACACTTCATAAATTTACATGCCATCCCAATAATCCTCTCTGTATCAGGCTGATTTTAGTATGTATGCTGCCAAAGTGAAGACATTACATTTTAATTGGCAGCAAGAAGAGAGCATTATCTGTTTCTGTTTTCTTTCACATGCATACTAATAATAACATGTATTAATAACTGCATGTACTATAGAATTATTGGGTCTTGATTCTTTGGCATTGTGAACAACAGAAATTTTGTAAACATGTGCTAATCAGGTGATCAGTAGTATTAAGTGCTCCAAACTACAGGATCTGTGTATTCAACAGCTCTTCAGGGCGGAGCTTATGAAGAAAGCAATGTGTGTTAAGAACATAGTACTAAAATGTCAGTCCTACTTTGAACTAGTATGTATGTCTATCTAAAGAAATGGTATTAGAAGATTCTGCTGAAGCAGAGACAGCCAACTTTAAAGTATATTATGAATTACATTATGCACTGCATTGAGATTTCCTAGCCCACCACATCAACCATGTTTTTTTCAATGTCCTTATTTTCCAAATCCTTCCACTACTAGCAAATCAATGAAAAACTGCTAAGTGAATGCATAGGAAACTCTCTACCTTTTCTCTTTCCTATTTTACAGGAAACAACTGTTTTTAGAAATGAGAGCACTTCTTTCAGTTAACTGCACACAAATCACAGGCAGAAATTCTGCCCTCCACCTCAGAGAGTAAAGACAAGTCAGATAAAGGAATCTCTCAACCCTTCAGAACCACATGTGAACACCCCTCTGGTTGCTTTGGCCATTTTACCTATGGTATTATCTACTGTTGTTCTTTCTTCCTCATTCAAACCTAAGCTGTCCCTTCATCCCCTTTTTTAGTAGATACTTTCTCAAACATAAGCAAACATAAATCTTCCTGGATATATTTTAAATGCTTTCCTGATTCTCGTCATACCCTTGTTTGCCATAACTTATCTAAATGACTTCTTCTTCTCACTACCAAGGCATATGTACCTTGCCCAAAACATTTGCAATTTACTCCACTCTTGAGTCTGATCCTTGCTCCACTGAAATGACTTTCAAAAATTGCCAGTAACTATCACTTCGATACAGGCAGCCAAAGAACACTATCCTTTTCCTCTCAACGATAAATCAGTGTATGGTAGACCTTCAAACTTGGAGTTTCTCAGTTAAAATCAGATTTTATGACTATTTGATGTGTGCTTCTAGACACATTGGTTGATTTCCTGCTCTCTCACATCATGCGCAAACTTAACTATAAAAGATTTACACAATAAAGTTGTTTTGGTAAGCAAATTATAGAAATTATTTCATATACAACACAGAATGCATGCTAAATAAATGTTAGTTTGATTTATAATTCTCTTCCTCCATGAAGACAAGCCTTTGAGGCTTGTTCATATTATTTGCGTAAGAAGAGCAGAATCCATGATAAACTTTTAAACTATCAATTCAATGATTTTTAAAAATAGGTGTTTTTTTTTTAATAACTGAGAGACTCCTGCAAGACAGATGATATAGTAATTGCTGAACGTTAAAATGGACATAATATTTTCTCCCAGGGCACTTGACAACTTTGGCGACAGCCTATCTGAAACACGGGATAGGGTGGGACAAAGATAGGTCAGCAACTAAAATCACTTGTTGCTTTTGTAGAGGAGCCAGGTTTAGTATCCACCACAACTGTGGTGCTCACAGTCATCTCTAATTTCAGTTCTACATGATTTGGTGCCTTCCTCTGGCCTCCATAACCAGGCACACATGTAGTGTACATACATGCATGCAGGCAAAATACTGTTACTCATAAAATGAAACTTTAAAAATAAAACACCCAGGATCCCCAGCTCTGATGTCCACATCTAAGATACTAACCAGCTTTGGGCAGCAGTTACCCAGAGGCAAATTTCACAGCCCTTGCTCAGTGCAGACTGCCTCAGACACACATAACTTCAGACCTCTGGTTCTGACTCAAGAATCTCAAATCTACTCTCAGTATCTATGAACCCACACCATTCCACCTTGTTAGTTCACAGTAAAGTAAATCTTCTTACCATTCAGCTTTGAAAACTGGGCTCAGCATCCATGGTGGAACACTCTGCTACTGCCCTACTCTTCTGTACTTCACTCCTACAGTACCTGCCATGGTAGTGTTTCACAGAGTTCTGCCCCTCTTTATCCTTTCTCATAATTTCAAAGATCTCCATGGCACTTATGTCTGCTCAAAAAAAAAAAAAAATTCTCTTTCTGCTTGGCTTTAGCTACCACCCATTGATAAAAATAGATGCCTAACTAATTGCTCACTTGACCACCCACAGAGGTTCCCAAATCCAACACACTGAACAGAAAATTGTATATTGAAGATTTGTTCCTGCTTTAGAATTGTGATGGTTTGAATACATTTGGCCCAGGAAGTAGCACTATTAAGAGGTGTAGCATTGTTGGAATAGGTGTGGCCTTGTTAGCAGAAGGGTATCACTGTGGGCATGGGCTTTAAGACTCTTGTCCTAGAAGTGCATTGCTTTTGATAATGCATATTCCATGACTGGTAAGGAAGGTATTCTTGACAAAATGACCTAAGACAGGCTCAGTCTTGTTGATGAAATATAAAAGGGGGAGAGGCAACAGCCTTTGGGGCTGCTTGGCAAGAATCTGACATGGGCCAAGGAGAAGGAAATGGGCTGCTTGGCAGGAATATGACATTAGCCAAGGACAAAGAAGTAGATTTCAGGCAGGAATCTGACAATAGACTAGCACAGAGAAGTAATTTCAGGCAGGAATCTAAATCTTAGGCTAGAATAAAGAAGTAATCTCAGGCAGGAACCTAAATATTAGGTTAGAACAAAGAAGTAATTTCAGACAGGAATCTATATTTTAGGTGAGAACAAGGAAGTAGGCTTCAGACATGAAAATGACCTTGGGCTAGGACAGGGAAGTAGGCTGAGATACTTTGGTCTTCCTGACAAGCCCTTAGAAACAGTGATCATGGAAGTGTTCAGGTAATTGGGTTTAGTGTCTTGCTTTTTCTTTGACTATTTGTGTTTATTGTATTGCTCGTTCCTTGACTATTTGCATCTATTGTATTGCTAGACTCTCAACCTAGAGCTGACCTTAATACATGGTATAAAAGCATAAAGGAGGAGTGGGTGGGATAGGGGGTCTAGGGAGGAGAAATGGGGAAAGGAGATGACATCTGTATTGCAAATAAATAAAATATCTAATTAAAAAGGCACAAAAAAAGAAAAGAAAAAAAAAACAATGCTTGTTATATATGAGGAGCAATGTACATATCATCAAAGGAAAGAATGCAATTCTATAACATAAAACAGGAATGAGGAAATTAAAGACGGGATTTTCAAAACCAGTGTTCAACTTGATAGGAACACCCTATTTCTTATTCATTAAGGAATCATTTTATATGTATCTATATGTTGTATATATCTAGATGTTGAAGCTCTACCAACTTCAGTACTCTAGTTTGTTGTTTAGAATCATTATTGAATAAATGAGTGTTTTTGTTTTTTGTTTTTTGTTTTTTTAAAAAGAGTCTCGTCTTAGCAACCTGAAAGTCAGTCTTCTCCTGTTTGCTTTCAAAACAAGATTTGAACTCTCAGCTCCTCCTTCAACACTCTCCTGGGCTCTGCCATGTTCCCATCTTGAAGATAATGAACTGAACCTCTGAACTATACACCAGCCAATTAAAAGTTGCCTTGGTCTGGTGTCTGTTCACAGCAATAAAACCCTAACAAAGATAGAAGTTGGTACCGGGACTGGGTATTGCTGTGATAAGCCTGACCATGCTTTTGTTTGGAAGAATGTGGATTTGAGGACTTTGGATTTGGAAAGCAGTGGACTACTTTAAGTGTGGATTAATAGGCCATCCTAGTAGGAATATGGAAGACTTTATTTCGGTGAGTGATTGTAACTGTGCAGACCTAACCCAAGAGGTTTCAGTGGAGAAGAATTTCAGTATGTGGCCTAGAGACTGATTTTATGATATATTGGCGAAGAATGTAGCTGCCTTTTGCCTTTATCCAAAGAGTCGCCTGGGGCTAACATGAAGAGACTCAAATTAATTGCAGTGACAAAGTATGTCTCAAAACAACCCAATTTGAAGTCCATGCTGTGGTTTAGTCTCATGAAGAATGTTTTGATGAAGTACAGCAAGCTTTAAAAAAGTTACAAAATATATGGTTCAAGTATTAAAGGGGCATGTAAAGGTAGAAAGGAACTGAATTCTATGTATATATGAGATAGCAGATTAAGGGAGTGATGATTTTGAAGCAAGATCCCACCCAGCTAAATTTAAGTCCAGGCATGATAGTACAAGCTTTTAATCCTAGTAGATAGAGGCAAGCAGATCTCAAGAGCAGATTGAGTTCAAGGCCAGCCTGGGATAGAGCAAGTTCCAGTTAAAGAAAACCTTAAGTCCAAGCATGGTGGTACACCCTTTAATCCTAGCATTCAGGGGAGCCATACAGATCCTCTGAGTTAAGGTTAATGTACAGAGCAAGTTCCAAGACAGACAAGCTTAGGCAATAAAGGAATTGGAAAAGAGAAAGCTGGTAAGAACGTGGAGGCCTTGTTCCAGCTCCAGCAAGCAGCAAAACTCAGCCGCTTTTATATCTTTTCACTTTAGTTTTTATTTTCTACTTTCTTAAAATTAGCTCAGTTATTTGCTCCTATGTAAATGTCTAAGTCAACTTTCTAGTTATAACTGAGTAACACAAACTTGCAATTTCTAAAGACTAGAGATCTTTTCAGATATGGTTATAGAAACTAAATAACCCTACAGCATGGCAATGGAAACGCCCTGCCCAGGAAAGGGAACCATGTGTCAAATAGAGTCAACAGGCTATCTCAGGCCTCTCTTGCAGTTTTTATGAAGCAATCACTAATGCTAGCATGAGGAAAATATTCCAGGGACAACAAGTAAACCTGTAACTCCTGAAATATAGACAGTTTATTTATATTTTATCATATAACATTTTAATGACTTCTATTATTTAATTGGATTGTATTATTACAGAATTTACTATAAATTGAATGTGAGAGATTAAATTTAAGACAAAGATACACAAATTAAAAAGAACTTCTGATAATATAAGGGAGAATAATAAGCTTTGATAATTTGGGATTTATTGCAACAATCCTTCATCAAGATGCTTCTTGTTGGAAGGATTCTAAGGGTCATTTTCAGTTTAACTTTCTCTATATTGAAACAAATGAAGTGTAATTTACTACTGATTGCCAGAGACTTACAGTCTTTGACTCAGGTTACTTTGGTTTATCTCCCAAATTGAAGTAATCTACTTGAACCAGAGGGACAGATTGTGGTATTTGGTATTTTCTTAAATAATCTAAAACCCAGCAGTCCTCTCAAGTTTACTTAATTAGTTAAACCTTAAATTCTCCCCAAATCCTTTCTAACTGACCTAGTCCAGACTGATATGTTTCCAGAACATTTTATGCAACCCTTTATAGTTATTCATATGATTAACAAATAACTCTTCTGAAAATATACATTGAAATACTTTTTTAATTTAACAAGGCAATTTAGTATTTTAAAGCATAAAATATTAATATTCTTGGAATCTATAAGAAGATAAATGCTTCACCAACTTATAAAAAAAAATATACAAGTCCTATAAATACTAGTGGAAAGCAAGTCATAACAGATCAAAGAAACTAAAATCTAAGGAAAATAAGAGCTTTATAGGAATCAAAAACAAGAGCAGACTGACCACCACTTTAAAAATTGAACACAAAAGAAGAGTATTTTCTGCATTCTCAAAGGAATATCAAATTGTTTGTCAAAAGCAAAGATTATTCAACTTTATTGAAGCAACAAGTGCAGGATTACAGAATAACATAACAGTCCCCAGATACACAGTGGCAAGAGACAGTGTATAAAAAGAAAATTGAGATGTGAGAGAGAAGATTTCATTGTACAGATAAAAAAACAAGTAAGTGAGAACAGAAGCAAGAAAGTAAGGGCAAACACATCATTTACTGAAGAGTGAAATACAAAATAGGAAGAACTAGATAAAGCAAAGCCCATTTCTCTCAAGGGTGTAAAGAACAAAAGCAAACACACCTGAAGAGAAGCAAAAGGAAACAATTTTACATTATAAGAGTTGTCTGGTACAAGAGAAAGATTATGGATACGCATAGGCTAGAAATTGAGGTAGAGTGAAGTACCTGGAAATGTAAAAGGACTTGTGAAAACCCTGAGGGACGTTATAGGGCTGGAAACTAAAGTGAGATAGAAGGGACAGGATCCTCTGCTGACTAAATGACAGCACTCTACTGCCCAAAATGAGAATGTAGTTACAGCGAATCAGATATCAAAGAAATTATAGTTCCCCGAAAGTCAGGCAAGCAGTCAGACATCCAACATGGGCTAGGCAGTGCCGTTAACCTAGCAGACAGTGTGCCAGGAAGGGTGAACTGGACTCCAAGACAGTGAAGGTAAAATTACAGCACAGACAAAGCAAAAAACAAGAGGCCTGGGTAAAAATGAAAACTGAATAACAACCTAAGTCTCAGATTAGCAGGGCTAACTATTTCAGATTTATAAGATAGTCAGGATGCATGTAACATATAGAATATGCAATGAATCAAATCGTTTAGAGGGACAGAGGAGCTTAAGGAAAGGAAAGGAGAATGAAGGTATGGAGAATTCAGAGGTCCTCCTTAGATATGAGGGTAGAAAAGGCAGGGTGTCTTCCAACTCTAGTCAAGTATGATGTTCTCTGCTACAATCAGAGAAAGCCAAAGAGTACAGGAGTGCAGAAACATAGCATCCCATGCAAATGCCAAAAGGACATCAGCATTTTAGATGGAGGATATAAACTTACTAGAGAAAGTTGGGTTAAATAAGAAAACTATAAAACAAAAGGAAAAAAAGTACATTAGAACTGTTTTATACATGTGAGGGCTCAACAGAACAGACTTCTACGGAGCCTAATATGTCAAACAGACCTGTGAAGAATGGTGGACTAAAGAAAAAAATGGGAGCCACATTTGGATAAAGAGATAGTTTTTACTCTTCCATTACATATCCAACATACTGACAGGGTGATTAAAAAATATATAAAAATCAAAAGAAAACACAGTGATTGTTAATGCATGTTCAGGTATAGAATACATTTTCTGTATCCATGTGGAAAAATAATTCCATAGATTGAACAAATACAGGGTTTCTGTATAAAAATATAATCATGTGGAGATATAAACGGCAATTTAAAATGCACTTTTACATTCTACATGAGAACGGGCTACCAATTTTCAAGTAAGAGCATCTCTTCACAATGAAGAAAAAATTCCCAGAACCAATGGTGAGATGGGAAATTCACAAAAGAAGACATAAAAAGGTCCAGAACCTTTTCTGAAAATTCAAATTTCTTTTTTTCATCAAGAAATGTAGAGCCATAACATGTTTTAATAGTCTATTACAAAAAACAACTTGGGAAAACACTTAGAAATCACAAAATCACAAGGAATAACCAAACTCTATAATAACAAATGCTCAGAAATGAATGCACATATATCTCTGAGTACTTGAAGATTGGGGTGCTGCTGTCTGTAACAAAAGTAGAAAACATATACTGTAGCTTAGAAATTAAATTCAAGGTGGAAATCTACCTTGAGTAGAAAATAAGCCAGGCCTAGCATTGCAGCCTATAATCTTGGGATCTTGGGAAGCAGCAGCAAGATCCCAAATTCAATATTCCCTGAGCTGCAGAAAGAGCTTAAGACTATCAGGGACAACTTAGTGAAATCCTATCTCAAAATTAAGAGGTTACAAACGGGACTAAGGATAGAACTCTCTGTAAAGTGCTTGCCTGGAATGCATGGTTTTAGGTTTAATCCCTAGTACAATAAACAAACAAATATTATTCAGCGAAAAGAATTACAGAATTATATAAGACTATATATGAAGGGTTCCAGTGGGAGAAATGTGGTAAATAGAAGATGTGTAAAGGTTAGTAAAGAGATAGTTATAAGTGCTTTAGAATGTATTACTGAGCACTGACTTTCAGAGACATGTTGCTTCCAGTGTCACAGTGGATTTCAAAACAGAGATGATGCTTTACTTAGGTTCATATCCATCTAGAAGAGTCAATAAATATAAATATAAATATATAAATATAAATATGGGTAATCTATATAACATTGTATGGGTTCCTGTCAAGTTACACTTATTATCAGGAAAGAAGCCAATTAGACCATGAGGAAACAGAGGAGTCCTAGTTTCTCTAGAAACTTCCCACACAGGAAGCACAATTGTGAAATCATTTAATTCATAAAAGGTGCAGATTCATTATAACACACTTCTTGTGAGTTTATGATTACTCTTACTGTTCTATAGAGGAAATTATCTATATCCTATGCACATGAGTAGGATGACAGCATGGTTATGATTCCATATGTGTCACCTTTGTTTCATTGTGTACTGTCGAATGTATGCCCTCTAGAGAGTCATTCCCAGCTTTCCTGATCAGGACTCATGCACTCACCTTGCACTTGTTATAGCCAAAAGACGACAATAGACGATCGACAATCCGAGTCTGACAAGTGCATGTTAAGGTGCCCCTGAGTTGAGAGAAAAATGGAAAGGAAACAAAGTCGAGGTTAAAATAGAAGGCAAATGAGAGTAAGCTGCGTCATCTCAGAGAGAAGCTGACTCATGAAAAGAGTGAGGAGAAAGGTACCCTTCCTGAAGACGTTTATAAGCAGAAGCTACAGACCAGGAAAAGAACGTAATGTATTGTGTGTGATTGAATCATCAGGGAGCTAAGGATGAATAGAAATCACAGTGTGGTTCTGAAGGACATGAAGATAAAAGGACCCTTCAAGTCATCCTATAGCAAACATTCAAGTATCCATGTTCTTAGGTGATTTGAGATTGAATGATGATTGTGGGTGGAAGAGTTACTGCCTCGCCTATCCAGATCCCTAGGTTCAATTCCAAGAATGTCTCTCAACAAAAAGATTGAACACTATGTAAGTGCAAAAATGATAGTCTGAAATAAGCTTAGAGATATGAGAACTTATCTAAGCAGATGGAAAGAAATCTTCTTAAAATGAGACTGAGGTGTCATAGTTATTAATATAAATTGTGATATAAAAATAACAATGTTCTGGGGACAAGAGAAGAAAAACAAAGAAAGGAGGACAGAAAAGGGGAGAGATGGGTCAGGATGCATGGAAAATTGTGGGAAAGATCAAAATCCTTAGAAAATGATAAAACCTAGTCACTCTTTAGCAGCTCATAGAAAATGATGATCGTAATCAGATTTAAAGAAACTTAAATGGCTTCCAAGGCATTTTCCATGAACATCAATCATTAACTAACCTCATGTCTGCATGCTTTGCTCCTCGTCAACTTCAATCCATGACTTCCTCTAAGGTTCCAAAGCACCTGTGATTTTATTCCCAGGTTCCCCCATTGAGTTTCTGTTCCCTTCATCAACTTCTACCAGATACCAACATATCTACTCACCTGCAAATATCCCAGTCCTGGTGAGGACTTTCTGGACTTCTGTAAGTTATAGTCTCTTTACTCAACAACACAATGGAATACACATCCATGTATTTCTTATCCCCACTTCTTTCTGCATTTCTCCCTCTGATTTCTGGAGGCAAACTTCTTCATTTCTATATTAAACTGCCAGGTATATTTCCTAACACATTCTACATGTTCAATAAATATTCGGAGAATAAATATTTAAATAATGAACAATGAGCTTAAAGAAACAGGCATGTAATTCCATCTACTCAATAACCAAGGGAGGAGGATCAAAGATTAAAGGCATGTATGAGCAACAAAGTTAGTCAAAGTCAGCCTGGTCAGATGAGTGAGACCTGTTCAAAAGTAAAAGCAAGAGAAGTCCATGAGCACATTTCACTGTCAGTACTTGCCTGGTGTGTATAAGAGCCTAAGTTCTGTCCCCAGCCCTCCAAAGCAGTATTTTTTAGAAGTACCAACAACAGAAAGATGAACAGTACTCTACTTTAATCCTCATGTAGGAAAATACTAAAGGACATAGTGTCTGAAAAAGAAATATTAAGTATCAGCCAGGATGAAAAACATGCAGCCAGTTAGTTCTCTTAGTTAAATCTATGCTAGACATAGAGGCAAAAGACGCCATGAAACCTGTGTACTATAAAATCTTAAGGAGAAAAGATGTCCCCTTTGCAGCATTGAAGGTGATAAGGACAATTATTCAAGCATACTTTCTGAACCAAAGGATAAAGGCTACTACGTTCTCAGAGTTGTTATGAATGGAGACAGACAGGTAGAAGACCTGTCAGATGAACAAAGAGGTGAATAAATATGATTTATATTGTAGAATTCTATTTTTGTTTCTCTTATCAAGACAGGATCCCATGTGGCAAATGCTGGTCTCAAACTCACTGTCACCATTACACAAGTGCTGAGACTAAAGAAAATACCACCACACCTGATTTGTTGCTTAGCTCTTTTGCATACAATTATCCCATTAGAACCGCCATGAGGGTAAAAACTAGCACTGTGATAATTTAAGGGAAAACTCTAAGCAACTCCTGGGAGGGCCAGCCGTGCTTACCTCGGCCGACTCTTCATATGCCTGCAGGGAGCTGAGTTTCCCTAAGAGGCAAATGACTTTGGGAATACTGAGGACTATGGCACTAAGGAACATGGGAGAGAAGACAATTGAATTTTCCTAACTAACAGCCCATCAAGAAAAGTCAGCCTAGCTAGTTCATGACAACAAAGAGCTACAAATTAGGTAAATTTCAGACCTAAAGAATTGTTCTGTGTTCTTATAAACCCAAATTGTTACCTAAGAAATTCCATTAGTCCAAAAACTGAGACATGCTCTGCTTCTCACTGAGTAACTTGTCTCCTTTGTTGGGGGGCGGGGGGGGGGCAGGATTAAGAGCTATGCCTTGTTCCCCCTGAATCCTAAAGAGCTGTTTGTCTTACGCAATAATGAATGTGAAAGGAGATATTAACATCAGATTGTGTTTCAAAAAAGAAAAAGCAGTAGTGACCCCTTTGGAACATCCAGATTATAAGAGACTTAGAGTGACTAAAAGTAAAATCCAATTTTTCACATTAGAAAAACAGTCAAATGTGACTGAACTGGGGAAAGTAGAGGTGTCTTGTGTCCCCTTAAAGTAGTGTAACCTCCTAAAGCAAGAATATTGATAGATGCATGCAATGAAGAGAGGAAACACACAGGCACCATGGGAAGTGAAAAGGTATACCAGGGCATATAAATCAGCCATGATACGGGAACAGAAGGTGAAAGCTTTGCGCATCTGCACCAAGAAGAGCCATATGCACCTGTAGCACATTGGGAAAAATACAACAGACTCAGGCAAAACGACAGAAAGATGGCTCACTGGGGACAGCTTATAAAGATCCTATTATAGATCCTGGGTTTCCCTGGAAGGAAATTCAAGGCATCTGGATCACATTGGGAACAGATGAAGCATATGGGGGAAAGGTGCCTCTGGAGTGAGAAGAGACATCTGTGGCAGGACAGGAGGACTGGAGGAGGTGCTGCAAGAATGGATGTGCTGATAAATGCTGTGAGCAAGGAGGGTGCTCTTGGGAACACCGAGGAACAGTAAATATCCTCGGGTCTTCTGGGAGAAACTGAGGTTCTTTGTGCTCATTGATAGAAAGGTAAACAATGGTTAGGGCAGCCTTGGCATAAATGGATCCTCAAGGACTTTGTCAAAAGTACGAATAATAATTTAGCAAGAAGAAAAGCTGGTTTGCCTTGTGCATTCGTGATAACTGAATAATAGCAACCCCTTCCCAGCTGTGTTCTGAGCACATGGAAGGAAATCCGAGAGAGAGAATCTGAGCACAGAGCTCATTTTTGGGGATAAGAGAAAAAAGAGAAATGCTTTCAAAGGACTAACGAAAGAAATCCAAAATTAAACTTTGAGTGCACTGAGAGAACCCAGAATGCATCTGGAGAACTTTGAAAATAGTGTCTAAATAGTATCTGAACTATACCTTGAACAGTATAAACATTGCATTCCAAACAAATATGGATATAATTTGGTTCTTCTTGGCTCAAGTAGGTAAGATTCTATTACTAAATGTTCTATCTGTCTATTTTTAAGTGATTAAAAAATAAAAAGCTCATTTCATATATTCATGTGTGAGTTTCAGAGTTGAAGTGAATGAGATTTCAATGTATTTTGAATAAATTATATTTACTTCATTTATCCTCTCCTTTTTCCCCCAACTATTTCCATATGCCCCATACATTATCAAATTGATGGCCTCTTTTTCTTTTTATTATTATAGTTGCAGATAGCTGATATGTAGATACATAGATACATAGAGATAGATGATAGATAATAGATAGATAGATAGATAGATAGATAGATAGATAGATAGATAGATAGATTCACAAATATATGTGTATGATGTGGGGGACTCACCACTTTTTATTAAGTAGAAGGGAAATCACCATCCCTAGTGCTAGAAACTTATCAAACTTCCTGAGAATTGTGAGATCATTACCTTAGAAAAGAACCTACTACCACCATTTTACTAGACCAGTGTGATTCCTACCTATATTCTAAAGCTTATCATTATACCCACAGATAAGTGTAGATATCTCCACTCATCTAAAAACCTCCTCTTTACAGCTAATGAAGAATATTACTAATAACCACAACTGGGTATGATTCAGAGATCTTGGAAAGCCTATCTACAAAACATCTATCTACAACACAATTCCTGTACCTCTCAGAAAAGAGGGCAGAGAAATTTTAAGAGCCAGAGGACCAAGGAATGAGTTTTCTCAGGTGGACATACCACCTTTCCAAAAGACATAGACAAATCTGAAATACCAAGTTAATCATGAACCTAGAATATTAATAAATTCATTTAACATAAAATAACATTCATTCAATTTGGATGATTGTAACAGTTAGCTTGAGTTTTTATTTGTTTATTTGGTTGGTTGGTTGGTTGGTTGTTGGTTGTGAAGATTGTTCTTTTTTGAGACAGGATACTTAGTTTTTTTCTCAACTTGACACAAGCTAGAGTTATTTGGAAGACAAATCTCAATTGATAAAATGTTTCCATCAGATCTGTAGGCATCTATAGGGTATTTTCTTAATTAAGGACTGATATAGACAAACATGGCCCATAGTGGTTGATGTCATATCTGGGCTAATGGTTCTGAATTAAATAACAAAGTAGATTCATTGATTTCTAATGAGCAAGACAATAGACAGGGCTCTGTAGAGAGCACTTCCGTTCTTGCCTCCAAGTTCCTGCCCTGACTTTCTTCAATAGTGGACTAAGATATGGAAATATAAGCATAATAAATCTTTTCCTCTCCAAGTTGCCTTTAGTGAGAGTGCTTTATCAGAGCAATAAAAAAATCTAATTAAAATAGATATTGGTACCAAGAATGGGGTCCTACACAAACCTCAGAAAATTTGAGGGAGTGTGAAGTAGTTTGGAACCTCGAGCTGGAAAAGCTATTGAGTGTTCAGTGCTTAATGAATGCTTGTGGGAGCCTGAAAATCAAAGAGACCAGAAAATGGAGCTGCCAAGGCCCTGTAGAGCCCAGAGGATCATGAATTGGTCTCAAACATTCAGAACTAAACTTTTTAAACTGTTGAATTTTGGTTTTGTTTTGCTATAATTGTGACTGTGCCCTGACTCTTTCATTTCATAGTAAGAAAGTATTATTTATTTTACAGGCATCCAAAGTTGTGATATGTGGGAATTGAATGAGAAATTTCATATTTTAGGGATCTTTTGGATATTTTAGAGAAACATTAAAGTTTGAAAAAGTTATGGATATTTTAAAGAAACCTAGCATTTTAAAATGCTTGAATTTTTAAATCTATGGAACTCCTTTAAAAGATGGAACACATTTTACATTTGCACTAATGATAGTAATATGAGATTTGGGGATAATCAAGAAAGAAAAGTTATGGTTTAATAATTGACATTTGTCACATTGATAAGTGGTCAATTGTGCTAATTAGCTTTTGTCATCTTTATACAAGCTAAAGTTATTTGCGAATAGGAACAATTGAGAAAATGCCTACAAAAGATGTTCTGTAGGCAAATTGAGAGGCCATTTTCCTTATTAATGATTGATACAAATTGGCCCAGGCCACAGGAATTCAGTGCCACACCTAGGCTTGTGGTCTTGAATCATATAAAAAGTAGGCAAAGAAAACATAAGGAGCAAGACCATAAGCAGCACTCCTCCAGGACTGCTTCAGTTCCTGCTTCTAGATTTCTGCCTTGGGTTCTTGCCCCAAATTTCTTAAATGATGATTTACTGTGATATGAAGTGTAAATGAAATAAACCCTTTCTCTGCCAATTTACTTTTGGTTAACAATGTTTGTTTTATCACAGCAATAGAAATCCTAATGCAATTACAGAAACATAATAAATTATAGCTATCATAAAAAGACACCAAAATCTTGATTGTATCAACCCTTATGTACAACTACATGTATGTGCAGAGTAACTGATAATTGTAACATTCTGAGAATTGTAGCTACTGTGAATCAAAGTCAATATATAACAACCACTTGGGACAGTAGCTGGGTACCTCATTGGAATGTAGGCCTGTATTTTTTTACCTAAAAGACATGATTTTCACATACAAAACTAAAAGATTGCTTAAGGAAGCAGGAAGCTTAAAAGTTCAAGATTATGAAGAGACTCGATGTTTCCAGTGCAAATAATACATAAGGCATCCATAGAGAGTAAACCGCTCTGTCACCTCGGGTATCTACCTTGAGTGACAGCTCACCAACAGATCCTAAACGCTGCCCACATTTTCAGACTCCCTTCTTCTTCTCAGGACCCTATTTGATCGTAGAAGAACATTTTCTTTTCTGTTACTATTTCCCATATTATTAGTGAGTCCTCCCTATGTCTCTCTTCGATAACAGTCTTATAACTAACAACCTGGTGGATTCATTATTGCAACCCTTAACTTTTAGCCTTGGAAGTGATCACATATTTGCTTTCTGACCAAATCTCCCATAAGTGTATTTGCCTTTGAGAGATTCTTCTCACCTATAAAATATTATACTCCAGTCTCTACAGTATGATACAAGATATTTTGCAACCTCCTTTTATCCACTTCCCTTCTACAACTTGCCCAGCTTGTGCTTCTTCAACTGTGCCAAATTATTAAGATTTCTTGCTTTCTGACTTAGTACTCTACAGATACATGTCATTATATCCATCAGGAACATCTTCCCTCCTGTCTATAAAATAACCTGGCATTTGGCTTAACACCTACTCAGGGTTGGCTTTCTCCATGAGGCATATGCCTTCCTCTAGCCACTTGCATGTTCTTACTTTTGTGAACAGCAAACTGGAATTTAATGAACCTCCTTTTGGTGAAAGCTAATTTTAATTATTTTATTTCTATCTTGTCTGTCTTAATACTGTCTTGTGTATTAAAATGTTGTTCACAGCCAGATTGTACTGTTTGACTTGAGACACATATGGTATGAATTAACTTGGTAAAAATTAATCTGGTAGAAATTGGAATGTGCTGAAAAGTACAAGGGGATAAAAATAATGCAAGAGAAAGATATTTTTGACAAAAGTACAATGAATGATAGGAGTTACTATGTCAGGAGGTAGAAATGGCAAAGTTCAATAGTCATCCTATGTACCAAAGTCATGACCTGTTCATAATTTAGTAAGAAAAAAAATCTAAAAAGATAAATAAAAACCATGAATACTCCTATGAGAAAATCCCTATACATATTGACCTTCAATAATATGCATATTGCTGTGTTACAGAATAAACAGTGATACACTGCCAAGATAATAGAAGATACATAGCTAAGTAGTTGCTGACTGTTTGAATTGAGCTCATAATGCACTCTCTCTAATGTGCCAAACACGAAAGAGAAGGGTCCCTGAAAGAAATGAAATGCTGGAACTCTTAGCCACACAGGGTCCAAAAGGGAGCTTCAAATTACAAAAGGAATCCCTACTGCATCTGTTGGAACACAGTCCAAGAATGATGTCATGTGAGCATTCTAAGTGCTTGTGAGAAAACTCCAAGGAAGCAAGAACCTTCTGAATTCAGTTTCTTCAAAACAGAAATGTCCTTGGAATATGTTTTCATGCTCCTCCTAGGTATAGTGCATAGGAGTGAGTTTGCTTCAGCTGTTGTTATTCATAATATCTCTATGAAAAAATTATGTTTTTACCACATGTGGCTTGTCCTTGTTCATCGAACACTTTACTCATGTGATTCTTCTTAACCTTCAGAGTATAAATTTCCTGTTGCTCTGAATAAAGTTGACTATTGCATGAGACGTTAGTCTACCTCATTATTAGACCCTATTCTCCCAGGTTCATGTTGCCAGCTGGTGTAGTAAACATATACCCATAAATGTGAAGTATGAGATTTATGAATAAAACAAAGAAGAGAGGATAAATATCATCAACCATAACAAAGATGGCAGTTCTTCTGCTGGACAAGAGGAAAAAATGGTATAATATGGGATACAAAGGTGATAGTGTCAAGCAATCACAACAGAAAATGATTGTTTTCTAAACACTGATACACCTGAACAAAATCCTGTGTTTAAATGTAATGAAAGAATTAGCCTTAGGTCCCCACAATGAATACAAGAGATAAATGACCTCTTGAGGAAAGGTGTTGCTTCTGGGAAGCCAAAATTAGCACAGCTAAAGGTGAAGAAAGGAAGCCAGCACACATGGGAACAAACAACAGAGATGAAGATCTGGCCCTTGTTCAAAACATAGTACAGGTCAAACTTCCAAGAAGGCGAAGTGCAACAGTATACAAAAAAAAAAAAAAAAGGCATCATTATTAGGAAGGGAACACTGAGGACTCCCATGAGAAAGAAAAGGAAGATAGGCAGATAAGACACAGGGAGTATCCATGCTAAATCACAGGAGACAAATTGCTTTCCAATGCCCATAGAGAAGTGAGCTGGTCAGCTTTGGTCTGAATAGCTTCTTTGTGCAGTGGTCAGTGGTGACTGACTAGAGACTCACATAACCAGTCAAAGTCCCCAGAATGAGCAACTTGGATATAGAGCCATACTTTATTCATCTTCAGTAGGTATTTTAAAGGAGATAAAAGGGAGAGAGAGAGAGAGAGAGAGAGAGAGAGAGAGAGAGAGAGAGAGAGAGAGAGAGAGAATACATGAAATTGGAAAACTGGAAGGGAAAGTTTGTGCAGATGATAAGGAAAAAATTGTGGGCCTGGGAATAGAGAGTAGACTTGATCAAAAGAATGGATCCATGTATGGTTCTTAATGAAATCCTTTTAAAAGATAATGTTCTTATGCATTTAATGTCTACTTTAACATGGATGCATCTTCTACCCACATTGGTATCATTCCCTTCCTCTAGCTTCCCTTCCCAAGTGTTCCTCTCCCTGAGGTCACGTGCAAATAAGACTTAGTTGTATATAACAGGTGATAAGAAGTAATGAAATAATCAGTGAAGATCTCATGAACCCCACCCCTAACCTCTCCAGAAAGGATGTGAACGGGCCCAGCTAGCATCTTCCTTTACAAAGGAATACAGTTGAATTCACCAAAATGACAATCACTTAAAAAACAGTCACTCATCTTGATGCAAAAACACAGATCTCATCCTAAAGAATAGTTTATTCTTGAGCCATTTTGAGTAAATCATGGCTGGGAACACAGACTTAGCTTGCTCAAAATTTCATGTTCCAACATGGAGGCATGTTTCACGATGTTTTTGTAGTTTTATGCACCAGAAGACATCATGAAATCAATGCAAGTTTAAAATGCATTGTTGAGCACATCAAAGAGGCAGATATACTGAGATGGGGGAAGTTTTCTATAGGCACGAGATGCTATCTGATAGCATTCTTAGCTGTTGAATTGCTAGAAGCTAGTTGCCTACTAAGCCAGTTGATTCTAAAAGGCTTTTATATATTGTTAGAAGATGTTAGTTCCAGGCAAAGAATGGCTGTTCTAGAGAGCCAGATGTTAGCCCAAGATAAGGTAATTACCCTCTACACCTGCAATAATCTAGTCTCTCGAAGGGACTGACCCTATCAGTCAATCGGTCTCTACAGACAGATTCTTTTCAGAAGTTCATACTAAAAACAACCTGAGGTTAGAGTTTGTTTTCTGGAATCCACACACAAATACCACCACAACCACCACCAACAACAACAACAAACAAACAAACAACAATAATAATAACCTATAATTTAATTTTTAAGTAAAAATAAATTGGGCATCTATATTAACCACTTAAAGGTTCAAGGAACATCATGGAAGCAAGATATATAAAGAATGTAAAAGCCGAGGAAATAGAAGTGGCAGTACGGAATGCTTACTTCTGAGTGTGACTAATGCACTTGCTGTCATTAAGTCACAGCAGCTGTGACTACTTACACAAGATTTGGCCTTTCATTTTTTTTATTTTATAAATCTTTTATTTATTTATTTATTTATTTACACTCCAGACTTTATTCCCCTCCTGGACCACCCTCTGACGGTTCCACATCCCATCCCACCTCCCCACCCCTTTGTCTCCACCCCACCAGACTTCTAAACTCCCTGGGGCCTCCCAGTCTCTTGAGAGTTAGGTACATCTTCACTGACTGAGCGCAGACCTGAGAGTTCACTGCTGTTTATATGTTGGGAGCCTCATATCAGCTGGTGTATACAGCCTGGTTGGTGGTCCAATGATTGAGAGATCTCGGGGGTCCAAGTTAATTGAGACTGCTGGTCCACCTACAGGGTCACCCTCCTCTTGGTTGGATGCAAATATCTGCATCTGATTCTTTCAGTTGCTTATTGAGTCTTTTGGATGGCAGTCATGATAGGTCCCATTTTGTGAGCACTCCATAGCCTCAGTAATAATGTCAGGCCTTGGAGCCTACCCTTGAGCTGGATCCCACTTTGAGCCTGTCACTGGACCTCTTTTTCCTCGGACTCCTCTACATTTCCATCCTGCAGTTCTATCAGACAGGAACAATTATGGGTCAGAGTTTTGACTGTGGGATGGCAACCCCATCCCTCACTTGATGCCATTTTACTGCTGGAGGTGGGCTCTACAAGTTCCCTCTCTCCACTGCAGGGCATTTCATCTAAGGTCCCTCCCAATGAGTCCTGTGAGTCTCTCAACTTCCAGGTCTCTTTCTGGAAGGTCCCCCCAACCTCCTACTTCCCTAGGTTGACTGTTTCCATTCATTCCCTCAGGGCTTCAGTCCTTTTCCCCCACCCAATATGACATGTTACCCACTCCCCCCCACACACACCCTGTCCACTTTCCCTCCCAGATCCCTCCCTCCATCCCCACTTATGATTGCTTTCTTCTCCCTCCCAAGTGGGACTGGGGCATCCTCACTTAGATCCTTCAACTTGTTGACCTTTTAGAGTTCTGTGGACTGAATCTTGGATTTTAGTACCTTTTTTTTCAGGATGATATTTTCTAGTTCTATCCATTGGCCTGCAAAATTCAGGATGTACTCATTTCTAATAGCTGAGTAGTATTTCATTGTGTAAATGAACCACATTTTCTGTATCCATTCTTTTGTCATGAGACATCTGGGTTGTTTCCAGCTTCCGGCTATCACAAACAAGGCAGCTGTGAACATAGTGGAACATGTGACTCTGCGGCATGGTGGAACATCTTTTGGTTATATTCCCAAGAGTGGTATTGATGGGTCTTAAGGTAGGTCTAGTTCCAATTTTCTGAGGACCCTCCATATTGGTTTCCAGAGTGGTTGTACTAATTTGCAATTCAACCAGCAGTGGAAGAGTGTTCCTCTTTCTCCACATCCTTGCCAACATGTTTTGTCACCTGAGGTTTTGATCTTAGCCATTCTGATTAGTGTAAGGTGGAATCTCAGGGTCATCTTGATTGGCATTTCTCTGATCACTAAGGACTTTTAACCATTTTTAGGTGCTTCTCAACCATTCGAGATTCCTTTGTTGTAAATTCTCGGTTTAGTTCTATACTCCATTTTTCAATTGGATTGTTTGGTTTTTTTTGGTGGTTAGCTTCTTGAGTTCTTTATATATTTTGTATATTAGCCCTCTATTGGATTTGGAGTTAGTGAAGATTTTTTCCCAATCTGTAGGTTGCCGATTTGTCTTATTGACTATGTCCTTTACCTTACAGAAACTTTCCAGTTTCATGAGGTCACATTTATTAATTCTTGATCTTAGAGTGTGAACCATTGGAGTTCTTTGACCTTTCAGTCAATACTCTATCATTAAAGGTGAAAGAACACAAGGGACCCCACCCCCAGCTGTTAATTGTTATACAGTTAATTGTTGCTGGGGAGACAAGAGCCTTTTTCTTCATCAAAGCCCAAGCTCCTGTAAAAAATAACCCTCTCCAACTCTCCTGTAAACAACACTAATGGAACTCACTGAGGTTTTTAAAAAGGAAAGTAGAAAGTGATTGGTAGGGAAGAGTAAATCAACAAAACTGGGGTGAAGAAAACAAAGAGTGATGGTGTTGAAACTGATTGAAATACATTCATTATGCACATGTATCGAAAGTCATAAGGAAATCTATTACTGTCTATGAATAGTGTAATTTCCTTTCTATATTCAAGCACAAAAGATCAAAACACAGACACACATATGTAAATTTATGTATATGTATATGTACTCATTGTAGTGGGGGTGGGCATATACTAAAGAAGAACAAAGAAACTTTCTAGGCTTAGGAGACAAGATTCTTCTCTAGGTAAAAGAACAGAAGTTTTTATAAGATAATTCCAAGAATGCATAGGGGAATATGAAAACATAAATAACTAATGAAGATATATAAAAGTAAATTTTAAGTTAAAATAGGAAGTATTTAGCAAGTCTACAAAAAGACATAACAGTAGTAATTCTCCAAATGGAATTTCATTAGCAGAACTGAGAAATAAGAGACAACAGAAATCACCATAAAAGTCAAAAAAGACTCAACTAGATGTCATGTTATACTACACATAGGAGTCTATATAACATGATTTCTGGGGGGGAAAAGAAGAAGCCTATATCCTTGAATAAGAATTTAAACTTACTATAATTTATTGGAAAATTTATGTTTTGATTTGAAAATGTCTGTGAATAAAAATACCATTACTTTCTTCTGTTATTTAGAATGGATCATAAAAGCTATATATATAATCATCTAATGCTTTTACTTACTGTCTGGAGAAAAAACTTCCTGTTAAATGAGTGAAACATCAAAATAAAATTGCATTTAAGCATATCACCAAGTTTGTGTGCATTAAATATATAGTGTATATGTATAACAAATTAACAAGTCCACCCACCTCAAAAGGGCCAAGTGAGGCACAAGGTAATGCTTTAAACTTTAGACACTTAAGCAACACTGTTAAGATGGTCATCTTATAAGTAAATATCGTTAACATGTAAAGATACTTTCTGACTTCAACAATCCCAAGAACCCACAAGATAGAAATTGAGTACTAAGTCCGTAAGTTGTTCTCTGACTTCACAGTGCTCTGTGGTAATTCTAAGTAAATATCTAATTACATTGTTTAAATCAATAGAAAATGTGATACCAACAATGTAGTTAAATTATTAGGTAATAAGGCACTGTAAGAAATATAAAAACTTGTTATGATAATTATAGAAGAATAATGAAACTGAAAAGTCTTAAGCAAGCATTCTAAAGTAGTCTGGAAAGATTTTACAAAGAAAAATGCTGGAGAGGTGGGATGGAAGTAGATGAACCATTTTAGCTTGATTCAACTCCACAACAAAGGTTTCACAAGTGAGATAAGGAAATCAGGTCACAGTGAAATTAAGAGACATTGTCAAAATCAAACAGGTGGTAAGTGATGAAGATGCTGTATTAACCCTAAAATTAGCCTCTGAGTCCATGCTTTTATCAATTATACCATACTGAGTACCAATTACATGGGAATTAATATGCAAAAACACAAATTCCTATGCCTGTCACACTGAAGGTACTTAAACAAATCTTCTATCTCTCCAGTAATCATTGAACAAACCTACTTATTCAAATACAAACACTCAAATACACAGATTACACACAATCCACAGATACACACACATACACACATGCACACACATGTACACACACATAAAAATGTACCCATGAATACACACATACAAATTTACACAACATACACACTCACATACACACATATACATACATACACACATACATATACACACATACACACATGTATACTCATATAGCATGCATACAAACACACACACACATAAGTACACACACACTATATATACATTTGTCCCCCTGAACATGAGATTAATAAGAGTAAACAATGTTTTTCCAAATAATGCTAAGGCTAAGAAAAAAACAAAAACAAAAAATTCTGATGTATTAGATAGGCTTATAAAATCTATATAACAGAAAGAGTAGATACTTGATTTTCTCCACCAAATCCTCAGCATCCCACTCTGAAAATACAAGGGAAATTTGTACCCACCATCTCAACACAAAAAACTAGCACATGAAAATATAAGGGAGTTCACTGAGGACATGGCAGCACAGAAAAAAAAAAATGCAATCAGTAAACTTAAGTTAAAAACAACAACCATAAATAAAAGTACACAGTCCTGAAAAAAAATGAAATGTGGATGCCCTAAGGATATAAAGATGTCAGGAATGGAATGCACGCTGGAAAAAGATGTCCCTCCCTAAACACATTAAAGGGAAAGACTGTCACATACCAGACACATAGACAGGAAAAGGTACCCTGGTGAGGTAGAGCGAGGATCATTCTCCTACACCATATGGTGATAAAAGATGAGATACTCGAATACAAAAGAGGAAAATGACTGACCCATGTGTCATAAAAGATGACACACTTGAGATGCTGGGAGGAAAAGACAACTTATCAGAGAAGTTAGAAGGTGAAAGAGGGGATGCTTTATTATCTCGGAGACAGCTGTTGTCTTGTGAATTGCTCTTCTGAGTCAGCTCTTGCTGCCTCCTTTTTGTCTTTCCAGTTGGCGGGGGGACCAAAGGAATTATAGGAAACCCTCCTGAGATCCTCTATTCTTGCCAGTATCTCCCTTGTTTGCCCTGTTCACATTTAATAATTCATCAAAACAAGATATCCAAATCTGTTAATAATAGCGATATCACTTTTATTTCTAGAAGCAAAAAGTGAAATCTGAAAATACCTAAGCTAGTCTAGGACTTCTAAGTGAAAGCATTTCCCCTGAAGAGTGCTGTGTGATCCCTGCCATCTTGGCTTTAAGATACCGATGATCTGGTCTTTCTTCAGCCATATTATATACATAATGTTCACTGCCAAGAAAATCCCTCCTAATAACTTAATTCTAAAAAGTTCTCTGAGCTTAGACTTACTATGAAAGCAGGAAAAAACTCATAATGAGTCAAATGCACACAAAATCTTCAAAAATCCAAGCCTAAATGATTTCCAAAGGTTATTTTATTAACCTGAATAATAATGGATGTTTATCTCATAAAATGCTTCCATGGAATTTTAAATAAATCAGAGTTCTCTTGATGGCCAGGAAGGAATTGGCACTGATCTGAGACTGTGCACTAAAAGTAAAGAGAAGCCAGGGCTTGACAGGCTGTGGATGCTTCCTGCTGAGGAGCTGTTCAGCACCAAAGCAAGAAGGAGGTATTGTCTTGTCTCTACTTATAGGTTGTGTCATCGCAGACAACCCACCTTCTGTTATCTCTTTTACTTCCTCTGTGCTATCAGGATAGCAACAGTATAGATACTGCACGGCATTCTTAAGGATTAAAGAATTAAATATAGAAAGCTCACCAAGTGAGATTTTACATACATACTTGATATTACATTTGTCATGCACATAGCCTATCATAAAAGTACCCTTAGTTAATGCCTGGATATCTCACAAACCTGAATAACTAGTACATTTATTATTCTTAAAAAGTTAAAATGTCTCCTATCCAATTACTAACCAGACCTGACCTTACTTAGCTTCTGAGATCAGACAAGATCAGACGTGTTCAAGATGATATTCACTTATATGTGGATATTAGTTGTTAAATCAATGATAACCAAACTATAATCCATAGAACTACAGAAGGTATGTGTAGACTAAGAGACTAGATGGAATAGACAGCTCTCATAAGAAAAGAGAAATAGATTAGATATTTATGAATGGATGGATGAACATTGTGGTCTAAAATGGAAGGATGACATGGGGATGCAAAAGGAAATAGGGTAGGAGGAGAAAATGTATGGAGAGAAAATTAAACTTAAGGGAAATTTGAGGGTAGTATGAAAACCTAATACAGTAGAAGCCTCCTAAAATATATGCTTATATTAAGGCAATCTAAATGAAATTGCCAAATAATGGGGGAGACAGAGCTCCAAATGTTCATATCTTGTCACCAAATGAATCTTTCGCTGCTAGCTTTGGTTACATCTATTTAAGCTACTAGCCAAAGGGGTACTAGGAGAATCCCCAAACAACCTAGGATGTTGCCAAGACTATAGGTTGCTCTCTACAAATTGACAGCAAACCCCTACTGCTGAAAATACATACATAGCCCAATGGACATTGAAATGCCCAGCTGATGCCAAATATAGCCTTCACTCCTATGTTCCAGCATTTTTGGTATATGGAAGGTACTCTGCATGGTAGCAAAAGAGAAACATAACACCAAGCCAGCTACAAAACCTCTGATCTACTATGGTGTTTTGCCTATAATCTATGCTAGTGCAATGGAGTCACAAAGCTTATGGGAATAACCAACCAATATCTGATTTGACTTAAGGCCCACTCCACAAGATGAAATCCATACTTGACACTGCTTGAGTGACCAAGAACCAGAGACTAGATACTGCAGGGATGTAGCATAAAACCAAACAAGAAATAAAAATAAAAAATTTTAAAATGTCATGATAAAATGACTCCTAATGATATTCTTATATATTCATACATCAATGCTTTGTTCAATCACCATCAGAAAAGTTTCCTCCTGTAGAAGACAGGACACAAAAAATCCACACCCAGATATTACATAAAGAGCTAGAAACCTTGAAACACTCACCCCTAAATGGAATTTCTGCACCAAAGCCCCCCTCAGAGTTCAGGGAACCCAGAGGAAGAGGCAGAAGGAATGTAAGAGCCAGAAAAGATGGAGGACTCTAAGAAAACAGGGCACTCTAAGTCAACATAAGCAAAGCCCTTATGAACTCACAGACTGAATCAGCAAACACAGAACCTGAGCAGGTTCGCACCAAATCCTCTGTCTTCCATTATGGCTTCCAGTTTAGTATTTTATGGGACTCCCGAGAATATTATTAAGTCGGTCTCTAACTCTCATACCATCCCTTGGCCTCTTTTCCTTCTATTTGCCCATCTTGTCCAACTTCAATGTGATAGTTTTTTTGTTTTATCTTGTTATTATTTATGATATAATATATATATATATATGAATTATTAAATGAATATAAAACTAGCGATTAGGTTAAAGGTTAGCTAAAAACTGAACTGCAATTTATACCTGCTGGGAAAGAAAACAATTTGTTTTCTCCAAAGGAATCACACTAAGTATATTATTTATTGCAGGGCAGACCTCACGTTCATGAGTAGTTGACCAACATAACCAACATTTTTAGACTCCACAACTTTTTTTGGTTTTGCTTGTTTGGTGTGTGTGTGTGTGTGTGTGTGTGTGTGTGTGTGTGTGTGTGTGCACTTTTATTTAGTTACAGTTTAGTGTTTTGTTTTTCTTTTTGGGATGATGTTACATTTTGTTTTATAGGTTTTGGGGATGTTGTTATATTAGGCTTTTGCTTTGGGTTTTAAAAAAGAACATAAAGTTGAGTTGTAGAGAGAGAAGAGGATCTAGATGAATTTGTTGGAAGAGAGTAATATGATAAAATATATTTAAATTCAAAATGTTTTAAAGAAAAAAGAAAAAAACCAAAATACTTGTAAATGCAATGTTTCCTTTATTAAATGGACAAAGAAGAAACAACAGAAAAATTACATTAGAGGAATGATTGGATCAATATCTCCTCTGACACACAGCTCAACTGGTAGAATGACTTAAGATCTTAATAGATAATTTTCCTATAATATCATGAAGAACTGGAGAAATTTTTTCAAAATAAAACATGATTGTTTCTGTGAAGTATATGTCACCCAAATATTATTTGGTCTGTACAAGACTAAGAAGGTTAGGATCCAAAGGCATATACTTCTAGAATCATGTAGGAAATTATAATGATAAGACAAACTTTTTTGGTGACTTAAAATGAGAAAAATTGCTTTCATGGGACAATTATTACATCATTTCAGATAATGATGGTATCTCTGTAAGATGAAATTTATAACCTGGAGGGAAATTAGATATTTAATAATGTGACAAAATAGAGAGATTAAAAACATAGCGATTTGAATGGGGTGAGCCAAACTAACTTCTCTGCTAAATGATAAATTGTTTTGTAAGACAGGGCTTCTCTGTGTGGCCCTGGCTGTGCTGAACTTGCTCTGTAGACCAGGCTGGCCTCAAATTCAGAGATCTGACTGCCTCAGCCTCCCAATTGCTGGGAATAAAGCTGTGCACCATCACTACCTGAAAAAAAAAATGAACATTTTTGCCATACACAGAATCATAACTGGAAAATCACATCCACAGAGTTGTATACAGTGGTATTTGGAAAAGAGGAAGGAGGAGAAAGAGAAGGAAGGAAAGGAGAAACCATCAAGGAAATGGTCTTTGAGGTCTTTTCAGTAAAAACCTACAAAGAGAATACTTCAAATGAAAATGCCCATCTCTGGAAGATTATACTGAATATTGGGCAGTGTATCTGTGACCACTTTAGAAGAAATGTGTCTCCCAAGTCATCATCATATGTATAGTAAATACACAGTCAATCTGCCTCTATTCCCAGCTCTGTTATTGCCTTTCCTATTGAGAGGATTGAGTTAGCCAGAGTCAAGCTGACTCCATGACATGACAGGCTGCAAACTGGAAGTTTGGGAGATTAGGCCTAAGTTTCTGTTTCCCAGAAATGAGAACCTGGATCCAAGAACCTGTGATAAGCCAATCACAGTAGTGTGAAGCCAAGCTGAAGATACCTTGTCATCTGGCCTGAAATAAGAATAGGTAGCTAGAATGAGTAAGCAATCCACTGGAAAGTCTCCGGAGTGTAACAAATTGTACAATCAATCAGACCCTTAGAGGTAGAGCTAACCAATAAAGGTAAATGGGCTCATATCTCTCCCTGAAATTCCCCTGACGATAAAAGCTAGGCCTGCAAGCCCACAGGTGTCTCCATTCCCAAATGGCGAAACCCCTACATACAGGAAATTTAGCTGAATAAATGTTCTTTGCTTTTGCATACCATTTGAATCTGAGTTATCATTCTTCAGCGATTCTTAGACCCTAATATTATAGGCTTGAGTTTACAGCTATTGTAAGGAGGATCTCAAGGGTCTGATGAATAGAGTAAAATATATTCCAGGACCATATTTTCATAATACATTAATAAATGTATTTATTCACTTGGTAATTCAGACTGGGTAGATTGTGTCTTGTTATGATATATTTCATTGCAAAAATAATAGCTGATAATTGCTACTTTTGTTTAAATATTTTTTTTCAACTTTCCCTTAGGAAAAGAGTCAAAACTGATGCAAATTCCTTATTTCTTTTCTTCCTCCTCTTTCTTCAACTGTATATCTCTCTTTTCTCTCTTCCTAAAATTGGCTCTAGAATGTTGCATGGCCTATTCCTTCTTGTTGATGTCACTTCTAAAAGATATGAAGCCCTTTAAAATGCATAATTATTATTCATTCTATCCACTTGGTCCCTTTCCTGGTACACAATGCCGCCACTCTGACATGTGTCAGATTAATGCATTTCTCAGTGCTCTTTAATGTTTTTAATTCCTTTAAGGTCTTGAGTTCTTTGTAATTTTTTTTTTTTTCTGTTTTCAACCACTCTGTCCTCCAACACTCTCCAAGAGGCTGATCTAAGAAAGATTCCCGCTGAGGCTTATTCTTATTTATTTATTTTAGTTTATTGAAAGAATGTAAATTTTCTAAGCAAAAGAATTTCAGCATAAAAAGGATTGTGCACCACCAAAGCTGTTCGATGCTTCTCTTTAGGAGCAGGCGCCTGTTCCACAATGATAATTATATCAACACTTATGAGTCAGGCCCTTTCTTTACAACTAAATACATGTTAGCACCATGATACTTTGTAACAATTCAAGCTGGGCAGTTTTGAAGGTAGATGCTATTTTTACACCTACACGTTTCATAGATAAAGAACTGAGCTACCAAACATGAAAAAGCAACAGAGTAAACTGAAATATGAGCCAGCCTTCAAAGCCAGGCAGCAAGAGCTCCCCAAGGTTACCAACTGAGTCATCAGGCTTCCCACATGAGGCGTACTCCATTCTCAGCAATATCAGACACACTGCATGGGCATTCACTGAAACTGCTTCAATATAAAATAAAGTCCTAGGTTTATTCTAGGTGCTAGATAGAAAGATCAGATATTACAAATATTTGACTGTCATTCTGACTGGCTCAGAGCATAAACAGAAATGTAATTTAAGTTCCTTTCTATACTTTCCTTGATGGCTCTCATCATTCTCTCTTCTGTGTCTAAACATACAGATGTAGAGTGCATATATGAGATGTATGAGATTTTTAATACAGTAGTTCTGATGAGCAACCATGTGTACTATATCTGTAAAGACTTGAAACAATATGGAAAAGCAAAGAATTATAAAATAATCCTTACTTTCATGACCCCGACTTGAATATGTCCTTTCTTTTGTTTGTAAAATGCATAAATCGATGCAAATAATGCTGTGGTGCCCTCTAAAGAAAGCAATTCTTTTTCTTTAGCCAGATAGTTTTTGTATTATTATTATCATTATTATTATTATTATTGTATGCCAGTTTATTACTAAGAGCAAATCTGTTTCCAGACAAAATGAATCTCCTCTCATACTTCGCCAAGAAACATGTGGAAAGGGTCATGACATCCCCAAACCTAAGGTCAACTCTGAAAGAAACCTTAATGTTAAATATCTGTGTATCGTGGTTTTAATTTCTTCAATTTCGGTAAGGCTACAAGAATAATATATTGTCACGTATCAAATGCTCCATGTAAAGCATTATGTATATGCCAATATCTCTCAAGCCCTGACTGTTGAAGACCTTGAAAGTTCCCTTTGCTTTTCTTGCAAAATATTTTTAGGCTTCAAGATACATTCCAAAGAAATCCTCCACAAATGCACAAGAAGTGTTCTGTAAGCCTCATATCAGTCATCAAAATCCCTTCTTCTTATAAGCTGAACTGGCACATCTGTGAGGAGCTAAGCTCTGTCTTCTCATTCCCTTTCATATATTCTTCTTTGGGGGGAAGTGCTTTAAGCATATAAGCTTCGTACTCTTATCCTTCCCATTTTTAACTTCCAAAAAAAAAAACTATGTTCAAGTATCCTACTTTCGGCTTATTCTCCTGCCAAATAGCTTCTAAAAACTATTCCAAGGATTCATGTACAATGTCCTCTTCACTTACAAGAATAGTATCTTTTCTCTTGACTGATGCATGTGGAGTGGTGGGGGAGCATAATTCAGTAGCAGAGAGTAAGTCCTTAGACCTAGTCAGGGGGACACAGTAAACACTCTGTGAAATATGGGTCATGCTGACATTTTCTGCAGCCTCTGGGTCTATATCATTGTATTTTTTATATTGATCCATTTCAGAATTCAGATGGATTGTCACTATAGCTTTGTGCTACTCTCTAAACCATGTTGAATTTGTCATTGTTGTTGTTGTAGTTGTTGTTGCTGCTGCTGCTGTTGCTATGGTTGTTGTTGTTGTTGTTGTTTTGGTACTGCTCTCCTATGGCCTTCCAAAATGCATCTCCCACATCTCTTCAGATATAGTAATCTAGTCTCCATGATAGCTTAATAAGGCTCTCCCTAAATAACAGCCTGATTGGGGGTGAGTTTTGATGAGGTTGTCCAATGCATCTGTCCTCTTCCTCCCTGGCTTTATCAACACTACCTCCTTTTTATTCTAACCAGGGTAGCCAGAAAGACCTGAATATTTATTTTTCCAGCTTTGGAGCTGCATGACAAAGATAGAAGTCAACCACTTCCTTGTGCTCATCTCAATAGGATGTCCGTACAATATTTCATTTCTGTAGGTCTGAGATAGTGAAGGGAATATGGACCCAGTAGTGATCCATCAACTGGCCATCATACACTTCATTAAAGCAAAGTCTTCAGAGTATTGTTCAACCTGGATTTCAGTAGAAGCCCCATCAATAGAGAACTCCCCTTAAGCTCAAAAAGGAGATACCATTCTGGATCTTGTCTCTTTGTGATCTTCTCCAGATTCACTTAGGTTGGGAATACTGGTTGCTGATTTCCTCTGCTAACTCTGCTAACATTGAAGGTTGTAAACCTGCCAGTTGGACATCATCTATTTCTTCTTTGTCCCTCATCAGGTTTTGGCTTCCTGGAACTTCTTCCTTTTCTATCTGTACCATCAGTTTCCCTTCAATGAGAGCTGAATCTTGATTGTGTATGGCCACAAAAGCCTTGACATAGGGTATCTCCTATATGTACTGTTTTTCAAAACAGCTCCTACTGAGAAATAGTGACCATGCTAGCTCAACTTGACACAAACCTAGACATATCTGTGATGAGGAATCTTCAGTAAGAAAATGTCTTATAAGACTGGCCTGTAAGTAAGTCTGTAAGTGTTATCTTGATTAATGGTTGGTGTGAAAGGGCTATACCCACTGTGTGTGCAACTGTTGGGAAGACAGTTCTAAATGGTATAAGAAAGCAGGCTGAAAAAGTCTTGAAGAGCAAGCCAGAAAGCAGCATTTTATATTTTTTTGTTTTGTTTTGTTTTGTTTGTTTGTTTGTTTGTTTATGGTTTCTACTATGGTTTGTTCCACCATGGTCTTGTCTTGACCTCCTTTCCTGATTATCCTTAGTGATGGAGTGTGACATGAAAGTTATAAGATGAAATAACTCCTTTCATCTCAAGTTGCTTTGGTTATGGTGTTCATCACAGCACTAGAAAACCCAAGAAATTGGAACCAAGTCAGGTTGTATTGCTGAAATAAACCTGAGCACACACATTTGAGGAATTAGGTGAAACAAACTGTTGAATGCTCAGAGTTCTGTGGCTGTTCTGTGTAAATTTGGAAGATAATACTTAGAACAATGAAGATTTGTGGCTGTTCTATAGAAAATTGAAGGATAATACTGAGAACAATGAAGATGAAAGGGACTTAGCTTGTGAAGTCTCAGAAACTTGAGAGTCCCTTAAAGTACCTATCAAGATGATTCAGTGAGAGACCAAGAGAGGCTATTGTTAAAGGTGCAACCTCTGTTGCAGAAGAATCTTCAATATTGAAGGGATCATGGAGAGAAGCTGATGTGTCATGTGTCAGGGTTAGGGTCTCAGAAGGGGTCCCAGGAGAGGCTATTGGTAAGGCTACATACTCAGTTGCAGAGCTTACCCCAACATTTTAGAGGTTCAAATATCATAGGGCAACTACCATGACCAATAGCACCTATAGGGAAGAGTCAGCATGAGTCTATGAGATGCACTATGTGTGCTGTGAAAAGCCCTTTGGAATCTAAATGATTATGAGTCCCAGAAGTCTAACACTGAGTTTTATACTGGAAAACATAGGTTTTGCTTTGATCTGATTGTGACTGTGCCCTGGTTATTCATTCTTGGAGTAAGAAAGAAATAACTTGTTTTTATTTTGCAGGAGTCTGCAGTTGGGAGACTTTGAATTTTTAAGGACACTTTAGAGTTTTAAAAAGACTTTGGATATTTTAGAAAGTCTTTACATAATTAGAAAGATTTTGGATATTTCAAAGAAACTTTGGACTTTGAAGGAGACTATGGATATTTTGAAGAAACTGAGCTTTTGACTGTTTAAGGACTGGGACTTCTAAACATTGGAATGTTTTATATTGTGATGTTAATATTAATATGAGATCTCAGGGTGAAAAAGAAAGTAAAGTTACAGATTAATAAGTGATTTGTGTGTCAAATTGACAAGGGGTCAATTGTGCTGATTGGTTTTTATCAACTGACAAAAATCTAGGCTGATCTAGGAAGAAAGAATTATAATTTACACAATGTCCCCATAAGATTTGTCTGTGGACAAGTCTTTAGGGCCCTTTCTGTTTGTTTTTTATTAATAATTTATGTGGAAGGGCTCCACCTACTTTGAACAGTGCTATTCCTAGGTCTTGAATGGTACAGAATGCAGGGTACACAATCCACAAGACACAAGCAAATAAGCAGTGCTCTTTTGTGGTTTCTGATTCAGTTCCCCCCTTAAGGCTCCAGAAGCTTGAAATACCCAAGATTCAACTCATAGACCACATAAAGCTCATGAAGAACGGGGGGGGGGGGCTTCAGTCTTCTTAGAAGAAGTAACAAAATACTCAAGGGTACAAATATGGAGACAAAGTACAGGACAGAAACTGAAGGAGGGGCCGTTTGCAGACCATTCTACCGGGGTATCCATCCCATGTGCAGTCACCCAAGGTAGAGGTTGATGTGGATGTCAGGATGTACATGCTGACAGGAGCCTGATATAGCTGTCTCCTTAGAGGTCTGTCTGCAAGAGTCTGACATATTCAGAGGCAGATGCTCACAGCTAACCATTAAACTGATCATGGGGTTCCCAACAGAGAAGATAGAGTGAAGACTGAAGGAGTTGAGAGGATTCGTGACACCATGAGGAAAGCAACAATATCAACCAACCAGAGCCCCCAGGGTCTAAGCCACCAGCCTGGGAGCACTTAGGGAGGGACCCATGGCTCCAGCTATATATGCAAGGGAGCTATTTATAAGTGGGAGAAGAGATCCTTGGTCCCATGAAGGTTGAACATCGTGGGGGATGGTATTCGAGGGTGGGGAGGTGAGGTACTGGGGAGGGTGGGTGGGTGTACACCATCATAGAGGCAAGAGGAGGGGGGAAGGGATAGGGAGTTCCTGGGAGGGAGGGGGGAAAAGGGGGTAAGGGAAAACACCTGAAATGTAAATAAAATTTCCAATATAATAAATAAATAAATAAATAAATAAATAGCTCCTGCCTTGAATCCCTGCCCTCATTTCCCTCAGTGGTGGAATTTGACCTGATACTTGTAATGTAAAATAAACCCTTTCCTCCCTTTGTTGCTTTTAGTCATGCTGTTTTATCACAGCAAAAGAGACCCTAAGACAATTATTTAGGTAGCCATTCAGTGTCATCTTTTCCCAAAACCCAATATAGACAGTAGTCAAATTACAGCAATACACCATCTTGTCCTTTTTCATGTAAATATTAGCAAACTTGTACCAATTTTCCACAACATACTCCAGGAGGTTGACTCTAGGAACGGAGGAGGTGCACCCAGTACAATGGTGCTCTAAATCATGCAGCATAGAAAAGAAAAGAAGAGGAGGGTTTCATAAAGCCAGAGGCCACATGAGCCACTTCCTAGGAAGACAAAATTAAAGAGTACAGTAAATATAAAGCCAAAGGAGTTTTAAGTTTTCCTAACCTGGGAATCAAATCAGAAAACACAGCAATTCAAGTCAGTGAAGGAAAGGAAAGTACTAGAGGAACGTGGAAAAGAGAAGATGCCTTCATGAAATCACTCATCAGCCATCTTCGAGTCATCCCAACATGGGATTCCAGGGCTTCCTGGACTCAGACGTCTGTCACACCTCTGAGTTACTCAGTGACTTGGGGACTCGGGAAGCTGTCCTACTTTGGTCACCAACAGTGAAAATGGCTGCCCTCACATATATGAAACCAGAAATTTAATCTTTAAATTAATTCAGAAAGCCAGGAACATAGGAAGCCAGAGAAAACTCTGCCTTCCCTTTACTATGTTTATGAGGAATCTACAGGGAACTAAGCAAAGGCCAGAAACCAATTCAAAGGTCTGTCTTACTCCTCTGGACAGGAGGAACTTGTCCCTGAGGTTCATCAGACTTTCTTCAACTTTCTCAGTCTCTCTCTCTCTCTCTCTCTCTCTCTCTCTCTCTCTCTCTCTCTCTCTCTCTGTGTGTGTGTGTGTGTGTGTGTGTGTGTGTGTGTGTGTGTATTGCTTGGGGAGGGTTCATAAGCACCAAGCCTGTTGAGTCTTGTGTTCTGTCTCAGCAGCTCTTTTGGATGACATTTAAATTCAAGGTTCACTCAGAACTAATGAACTGTTATCAGTTCTGTACATGCTTAGGTGCTTCCAATATGAATGAACAGATTCCATCTACAGCACACAGTACAATATATAATGTAACTGTATGTTAATATAATATAGAAGTGCAATGTCCCTGTCATTGTTCCTCTCACTAGTGGAACTTTCAAGTTCTTCTTTTCACTGATTGTACATAGGGTAATATCAATGTATATAAAATTATAAAGCTGGTGATAAATTTTGTTTTATATTTTTAAATGATCTCTTAATTTCATCATTTTTATCTTGTACATGAGTCACCATCATTAAACTATAATAACCAAAGATTTCATATGTGCAAACAAACACCACAATTTGAAGCTAAAGATTCAAAGACTCTTACAACTACTATCTTGTAACAGCAAATCTTATTCTTATCTCTTTGTACATGACACTGTAAGAACATGCTATGCACGTTATTATGTTCTTAACACAGTAGTTTGACCTCTGGACTTGAGAAAATTAGGATGTTAAATATTTAATATCTCTTGAGGCTGGTTGTGGTAGCAACAACTTTTAATCTCCGAACATGGAGAGCAAAAACGGCGGATCTCTATGAGTTTGAGGCCCAAGTTGTATTTCATTATGAGTTCCAAGATAGTCAAGGTAACAGTGAAAGCCTGTTCCAAACAAAGCAAAAATCTATTTATAGATATAATACATAGATTTTCTAAATGTATGTGATGTTCACTACTTTAGACCGGCACATGATTCCATACCAACCTTCTACTTGAACCACATTATATAAAGCCAGTAAAATTATATTTGTTTTCTTCTCTACTTACAAACATGAAAGCAAACAAAACTGTCTCCCAAAAAACAGAATCCTGGATCAAGCATGTTTTGGCATGTAAGACTCCAAGCCAAATTTTTGTTCATGGCTCCAATTAGGATCAGGCAATGTCATTACACACCTACTGAATGAGTTAAGATTTCTTAAAGCTTCTGTGTTATTCTTCCTTGTACCCTTCATACCTCACCACCCCAAAACAAATTCCACTGCAGGTCTGTAGCTGACAGTTTGCAACACCTCCTAAGGGAAGAGTAGTCTGTACTGACTACTGTTGCACTTTGCTTCAGATATCCTTATGGCTCCAGAATTTTATCCTATAAAGGCCATGCTCCCTGTGCTTCTAGGTTCTAACATTCTCCAGGTTGGTACTTACATCATTGACACTTCTGCCTTCGGCTGATGAAAAACTTCTCTTTGTTTTTAAACTGGAGGTATGAAATGCTCGACTACCTCATCATGGTCCCTAGATAGATTCACTGCTTGGCTAGAAAGCAAATGGTTTGTTTCTGTAACACAGCAGTATTTAAAAGGCTCACAAGACATCCTTATGCTCGCCAATCTCCATAACATTATCTCTGATCATTCCTATAGTGATAACATTTGTCTAGAGTTGATCACTTCCTACACTGGAGAAGATGACATCCTTGGGGAAATTTTCTTTCTCTCCCCCACCTAGTGTGAATAAACACCAACTCTCTTACCCAATACTGTCAGCAAGCGTTTATAACAAGAATGGTGATGATCCTCAAAGGGGTTGTCTGTATTCTAAGTCTAAAAACATAGCCTCAACATTTCTGATCACCATAATGGAAGCTTAAGGCCATAAGGTGAACTGGCAATGCTGTCTAGTAAAGTTATTCCTGCCCATTATAAAAAGTACTCACCCTGCCACACTTCTTACATACAATTACGTGGATCTGTGTTGCATTTATCAAACTCTTAGAGGTTCCATCCTAGTGAATCAAACTATATTTTTTACTCACTTATGTTTCCTAATGAATAAAACTCCATAGACCTTTGTCTATCTTTCAGTTTATGAGCCCTTTCTAATTAATCTCCATTTTCTAATAATGAGATCCCTGCACTGTTGAGTGGCCCATACAGAACATTTTTCTATGAAGAAGATATACTACATGCATCTGTAAAATATTGTTGTTGGGGGATTGTTTGGTATGGTCTCCACCGGCACAGAGATAAACTCTTAATTTCATGTACTCTTTTAGTGTTTCTGCCTTAGGCTACAGACTTTTCAAGTGACAATATCCTGGGTTTGGTTATGGTGATGGTGGAGGTGATGTTGGTGTTGGAAGTGGTGATGCTGGTGTGGCGATGGTGTAGTGATGATGGTGATGGCACTGGTAGTGCTGCTGGGAATGCTGGCGCTGGTGCTGGTCCTGCTGGTGATACTGGTTTTGTAGGTTGTGCTGGTGCTGGTCCTGCTGGTGATGCTGGTGTTACAGGTTCGTGCTGGTGTTGGTAATGCTGGTTGTGGTGCTGGTCGTAGTGGTTATGGTTTTTACCTTACTTCAAGATTTTAGTTTTGTCTTCTTTTTTCAAACAAATTGATCTATCTGTACTCTTATTGCTAATTCAAGTCCTTTCAGATTTTGTTGGATGAGAAAGAATATGTGCTACAGAAAATACAATCTGCATAAAAAATAGAGCAGATCAATTAGATAATGACCCACTTTGCATGATATTACACTAATTAATGTATATGAATTTTTTCATGCTTTTATTTCTAATGTATATATTGAATCTGACTTATAAGAAAAAGGATACATCTGCTATGATGTATTGTCAATATTTTGTCAAGCAAATAAAAAAATTCATACTAGTTGTCATATTTCATATAGATACAATATGTTCTTTGGAAGACATAGAGAGGGAAAGGAGTGAAAAAGAAGAAAAGAGATTATAATTATTGAGGATAGAAGAGTGGATTTATTTCTAAATAAGAAAGAGTACTCTATTCCATAGTTTTGCTTTGCTCAGAATATCAGCTAGTCTTGAGAAATTATTCAATCTCAGACCACATGAGTATTCCCAAGCCATTATAGCACGAGTGAAAACAACTGTCTAATATCTAAATGCCTTTTCTACTTTCACACACTGGAACATTCCATTCATCTCTGAATAGCTCACAAGCCCGAGGTAAGTCTGAATACGTAACCTCAATTAGCTACCAAAATAAAAATGAAAAGGTAGTAGGATGTGGAAGTCACATCCCAGATGGAAGTACCACTGAGTAAAGCTGCCTATGATCTGAAGTCTTGATCTAGTTCAGTCAATATTCAAAGCCTTGTTCATAGTGTTTTTCTAAAGACTGGAAGCTAACTAAAATGATTTAATATTTTGGAACTGAGAAACTGATTGTACAGTTAGCTATTGAAAAGGGAAAATATTAGATAAAGAAACTCGGAAATAAATCCATGTATCTATCACTAATTGATTCTTGAGAAACACATCAAAAACACACCATGCATAAAAGACAGCTTCTTCAATACATGATTTTAAGAAGATCTATATTTATATTTAGAAAAAAATAGACTCCTATCTCTCAACAAACACAAAAAAATAACTCAAAATAGATCAAAGATATAAATCTGAGGCCTCAAACTACAAAACTGCTCAAGGAAAGCATGGGGAAACATTGAAACACATCAATATCAGTAATGATTCTGTAGATAAGACCCCAAAAGCATAGCAAACAAAAGCAAAAAAAATTAGATCAAGAGGATTATATCAGTTCAGAGAGTTCTATACAACAATAGAAAGAATCAAGAGAAAGAAGAGACTACTAAAAGTAATAAACTTTGAAGAATATCATTCTAATAGATTGCCTTTGTCCAACTCTTGAAAAAAAAAAACACTTCATAACTAGAAACGTGTTTATATGTCCTTTCTGTATTAACTTTAAAGTCTGAGCCTAATCTTTTGTCCTATTATCATGAGTAGGTTTGGTATTTTTACATGAATTATATGGAAGAATGAAACCAAGTTTGAATGAAACTAAGTTTAATGATGAAAATTACCACAATTGTATTGAATAGAACAGTCCTGAGAATAAAAGAATGTGGCCTTAGAGGTCAGAACTGCACAACTGAGCTACTCTGTAAATACTCCTTTCTTTTCGAGAGAAAAGCAGAGAAAGTGGTGGAGGCAAAGATTAGGAAGAGAAGTTTAAGGACTAAGTATAGTAGTAAAGCACTAATAGTGTCAGCTTTTGAAAGAGAATTTTTTGTAAAACATCTAGAATCCTATTGTACTGACAAGTCCAGATTGTTCATATGATAAATCATAAACTAGGGAAACTTTCACAGCATTTACTCATTTCTAGCTCTTTGCAACTGAAGAATATTTCTCATTCCCTTCACCATTTAAATTCCCTAATTGTATTCAGTATCCAACCCAGATATCCCTCCAAAGTCCCTTTTTCTAGGTTCCACTCTTCTACAAAACTTAGAAAACTAAAACAATTATCTTAGAATTCTCAAGCAAAAAAAAAAATCGATGTCAAAAGCCTATTTTTTGGAACTTAAGACTAAAAAGCAGTAGTACAGCTAGCATGAAAAGGGACTTCACTGTGACTGTGACAATATTACTCAGGGGTCCTTCATAATGAGAAGAGTCTCTTGTTTGACCTCTCACAGAGATAACACATCACAAGGAGCACAAATGCTCACATCATATCATCTTGTCATGTTAATAGCTTGTCTTCCTTACAAAATGCAACAACATTACACTTCATTCTCATTATTTTGAACCAAGCTTTCCAATTGTGCAGATGCATACAAACAGATGCTCTGGCCTGTGAAATTCTTGGCAAAGAATAGATGACAGGATTTTTTTTTTCTTCCCTTTCAAATGACCACTTCTAGTTTCCATACTTCAAATTGCATAAAAGCTTCTCAGTTTATTCTAACAGGGGCTAATAGAATGGGTACTGACTCTTTCTACATCTGTTCAGTAGGAAGAATTAGTGACTCTTGTTGGAACAGTTCTTCAATTTGTGGAGACTTGTAAGAGCCAATGCAGAGTTCATAGAGAAAGCCCTTGCGTGGTATCACAAGGATAATTCAAGAAATGGTGGAATTTGAGCCATAGGTAACACCCCCCATGAGTAAGGCCTTTTGCTCTTTGTAGCGTTTATAAGTTTCAAGTATATACTCCATAAAATCTGTTAAGAATAGGTAATAGCATTAGACATGAATTAAATTCCATGTTTGCCAGCTGGAAGCTGTGAGTCCTGGATGCCTGTTTCTTCATTCATGTTATGAGGATGAAGATAGATTCTGAACTAATCTTCTGAACAGAAAACAGAAATTTAAGGACCTCATCACTTTTTCCTTAATACAAACAGCACACACAAGAGCATCATGACTTACAAAATGTTTCAGTTGCTTCCAATGTCAAGAAGTCTAATTCAACAATTCTAAAAGGTAATATACCTTTTCTAGGAGGTGAAGAACGTATGTGTCTAAGAGGAATGTCAGTAAACAAAGCCACATTCCTAGCAGTGTCACTGAGCCCACTCAGGTTACCATGGTCACTTTCAAGGATAACCAGACACAGAGCCTATCTTTTCTCCATGTTTTCCTGCATGCTTTGACCAACCCTCTGGTAGAGTGTAATGAGACTGAGTGGAAAGCACAAGAGCTGAAGCTGAAGGACAGCATAGTACATTTTGCCGACATAACAATAAGACAGAAAAATAAATCATAGTTTCTATAGTCCTTGTGAGAGCAAAATCTTTAAGAAAAGAGTCGAAGCAGAGACCCTGGAGATACTCTTGCATTGTTCTTGCTTTAAGTTTGTTAGGACAGAATAGACCAGGGGACTCCCTCTTTGTTAGCTGCCAACAGTCTTCTAATCCCTTCAGTCTCAGCTCTGGAACCATCACCCCCACCTTAGGGTCCATGGACCAACCAGCACCACCTCTTCTTAGTTAGCTCCATATTTCTGATCATCCATGACCTGACATATTCTACTATATTGAAGGGGAAGCCTCCTTCAACCACCTGTCAAATTGAGCCTCCTGGCTTCCTATACCTAACTCTTTCTGGGCTACTGTTTTGACAGAGTGATGTAGCTCTGCAAGATGTAGGCCACTTCTGTGAATTTGCCAAAAAGGATGAGGGCACCCTTGGATCTTCTCAAGTTGCAAACTGATCACAGGGGCTATCTGCTCCTCCAGGATGTTTGGAAATCTAAAGATGAGTGTGCAAAAACCCACGAGGCTGTAGATACTGTCATGGTCCTGGAGAAGAACCTGAACCAGACCTTCTTGGATCTTCATGCTTGGAGTTCTGCCCTCACAGATCCACAACTCTGTGACTTCCTAAAAAAACACTTCCTTGTTGAGGAGGTGAAGCTCATAAGAAGATAATGGATGATCACATGACCAAGCTCTACAGAATACCCAGACCAAAGCCTTCTTTGCTCTGCACCAGCCAGAATCTGATGTCATCTCAAAACTAACAGCCACTAGGCAGCTTTATAACCACCCAGAAGCCCCTCCCAAGCTTAGGACAAGGTTAAAATAAAGCTTTTTGAAACAGACAGACAGGGAAGGGGAGTGAGGGAAATTTTAAAAAGACATGTAAAAACAAACTTCAAATGAAACATTGAGAGATGCAGAAGTTTTTTATCACAAAAATGAACAATGTAGGTGATTATTTCTAAATGTATGTGTGTGTTTATAGATTTGTACATTGGTTTCCACTTCTGCAGATGCAGAAGTATCTATGGATGTCCTACAGCTAGAGTTACAGGAGCTTGTGTGCCATTTGACGTGGGTACTGGGAACCAAACCCAGATACTCAATAAAAGCAGCGACTGTTCTGGGTCACAGAGCTGTCTCTCCATCCTTACATGTGATTATATTGACAGGAGACAGGAAATAAGTACAAGTACCCCAAGGTATGTCTTAAGAACAATGATAGCATCTATTTAATTTTTTTAATTTAAAAAAAATCTCTAATAGTCACAACAATGACTAACATGGCATGATAACCCTGGGGCAGTAGTAACGGGCTTTCTTTGGTGATAACCAAAGCTGTCTAATTGGCCTTAAGGCCCATTCAACAAGAGGGAAGTCATATCTGGTACTGGAAGTCAAGGCATGATTTCTTTTATTTTTTGAGATTTTATTATAATTACATTCTTCCCACTCCCCTTTCCCCCTCTAAATTCTAATAAACATTTCTTTCTCTTTCAAATTTGTGGACTTTTTTTTTCAATTGTTGTGTCTATGTAAATACATATATATCCAACTAGTAAGGCTAATGAAGTCATGGATCTTGGAACTGAACCTACAACCACCTCTTTGCAAAAACAAAAAAAAAAACAAAACAAAAACAAACAAATGAAAACCAAAAAGCAACATAAATGTTTGTCCTTAAACCTCAGTTAAATTTAACCCTTAAATTGTCAAGGAAACTTCTCTTTGCCACAGCTGAAAAACATTCCTTAAAACTGCAACTAGTCAAAATGCGAAACTGCGAAGCCCAATCTCAATGGATAAATCTAGAACACAACCCTAGCACCTTAGGTTCCAGCATCATTGCAGAAGAGGGAGTGAAAGGACTGTAAGAGCCAAGAGAGCAAAGAGTTTCCTGTGAGATTGTGTCACCTAGAATGACAGAAGCTACACCCTTAATGTCTCACCCATAGAGCTGCCAAAACCAGAGCTGAACAAGGACAACAATCAGAACGCTAAAGAGGATGGGGGAAACCCATGAGTGCAGAACTCTACACAAAAACTAAAGGTAACTGAGAAATGCTTCCATCCAGAGGAATAGTCTTCCCCAAGAAAGAGTACACCAATTAGTTATTCAATACTATTTCTGTCAGTTCTAAAATCATGCGTACAAATAACATTATCCGGAATGAGCATGTTTTATTTAGGTACTTAATGAAAAGACAAGCCATAAATTCGAAAGAGAGCAAGGAGTATATGGGAGGGATTGGAGGGAGGAAAGAGAAGGAAGCAATGTAATAAAATTATAATTTAAATACAAAAAAAAAGAAAAGAAAAAGTGGGATTTTATTTTACAAAGTATACTAATTGATGAAATAGGAATAAAACAAATAGATAAATGGAGTCCAGTCATGGAGACACCCCTTTTAAACATCAACAATCCTGCACGAGTCATTAGATCTCTTGTGGAAAGAGGTCTTGAACTCTGTCTTGTTCACAAGTTCTTCTGAAGCAGAAATTTAAAAAGCAGTGTAAGTGAAGTGACTCTAAGAATCCCAAAATCCTAGAAAGGGACTTGGAGTCATCAAGACCACACCCATGGAACCTGGAAAACATCGTTCTTTTGTTTCTTTCATGTCTTCACTGAAGTGTCCCAAAGAAGGAAGGGTTAATGGTTTACTTTTAAACACTACAGGTTATCCATTCTATCTAGGAATGAACAGCTTCAATTGCTTCTGGAATCAGTGAAAGCAAGCTGTAGAGGGAAACTGTAAGCTCCCAGTTGGCCTCACGAGTACCCAGGGAAATTCAATTTCAGGCAGAGAGAGCAGCTGTGGAATAAGCAGGCCCATCAGGATTTTCTGATTGTTCAGGATGCAGCCTCTCCGCTGAAGATGGTTGAGGAAATTACATTTTTCTGTGACCTTGCACCTTTCAATTTCTCCCACAGATTTTTCCCTCGATGTGTACTAGGACCCTGTCGTGTTTAGCTGTTTAAGCTTGTGCCATTTGGGAATTATAAACACCTATTGCTAATTAAATTCCCTTGCTTAATTTTCCTCAGCTGGCCAAGAAACATACAAATACCAATACATTTTAAATCTTAATTTATGGGCATGAAAGTTTTATGCAACCATCACTTAGCTTAACATTACTAGAAAATATTTTAAATTGTGATAGTGTTGGGAGAATAAAAGAGTACATGCAGCATTTTTCTCTCTAATATAGCTTTCCACATAGTATAATTGGAGGATGGGTGTCTGTGAGAGAACATGTTAGGATGATTCTGTACGTTTTAATCAGCCAAGATCCCCAGCAAGAATGTCAGACATTTGAGATGCTGAGACAGGCCTTTTGATAAAGGACTTTGACTAGTTTGAACATAGAATCATGGGTTTTTTTTTTTTTTTTATTCTTTTGCATAAAGCCCTCATAAAAATCACACTTGGGGAAATTCTAAATTTGCATCTCATGCAGATCAGAATTGGTGATACTTCATGCCACTCTGAATAATGATCTTGGAGTTTCTATTTAAATGAGGAACGTGGAAGCTGTGCTCAAAATCCCATCACAAATTTCACTACTCATTTTGCAGAAACAACTAATTCATCATTTTGGTCTCACTTCCCTGGAGTTTTTTCTGAGGCATACTTGGTGAGGGCTGGGAAGGATCTGGCATAAAGGGTATAGTGGGGAAAGCAGCTGTGTCTTTAATTTGGAACATTGAAGCTTTGGTAGGCTATATTCTCAACTGTGAGACAAAGGTTGTGTCTTAAAACACACAGGAGCTTTCTGCATCTGAACATTCATTGACACAGTTTTGTGTGACCTTATACAAAAGTTTGCCTTGTTTTTATACTAGATTTCAGTGTGTAAACACAGTTGATAACATCTGCCCTACCAGTGTAGGCCTATGGTGAAGATAATATCCAAGGGAAAAGATGTATTTAAATGTTCTTTGGAAAATGCAAAACAATGTCAAGTATGAAGTATGATTAAGGTATAAATTTCAAATTCATACCAGCTGGGACCTTGAAGAGAGGGTCAGAGACCAGGAACAACTGGCAATTTTCCCAGTCAGTATGTAATTGCTGCTCCATTTCCAGCCTGGGCTTTCTCTTAACCCCTTGAAAGGGTGGCCCTGAGGCTGCCAAAGGGCCATCACAGAGACGCTATAGGTCTGCTTTATTTCTTTCCAAGCTGAAAATAGTCCGAGAAATGTCCCTGATCATCTAGTATTGCCAAGAAATTCTATAGGAAGAATTGCAACTCATAGAGAAGCATAAAAGAACATAAATTTCATGAGGAATCAAAAGTTTTTATTAGAGAACTGCACTGCTTACATGTGTCAACTGCAAGACTGATGTTTCCAATAAGCACTTGCTATGCTTCTGCACGTGTGAACCTTAGCTATTAGCTCTCTGCATATCTCAGATATCTTTAAATAATCACAATGAGCCTGGTAGTAACACTCAAATCCAAATGACTCATAAAATGCACCTCAACAAACCAAGAGCTATCATTTTTCCTCATCTTTCCCATGAAAACTTTCTTCTTCTGAATTTTGGGGTTTTTTTTTGTCTCACTTTGATCTCATCTATTCACTCCTGATGTACACCTCACACCATGTGAATCCCACCTTAGTTTCTGTGCCATAGAAGAATGGAAGGTACATACCTGGTGGCTGCTGTAGTTTGGATCTGACTTACTCCTCTAGAGCATACAGAGCAAAGGCTTGACCTCCAGCCTGTGGTACTACTGATAGTTTGTGGAACCTTCAGAAGGTGGGACTCACTAGAAGGAAGTTAGGATATTAGGGAGGTACCCTTTCCTCTCATTTGTTTTCTGGTCACCGTGAGAAGAACTATAGCTAATGGCAGGCTTACCTGTGTAGTCATGAAGAAAGAGGACCAAACTACTATGGACTGAAATCCGAGAGACCATGAGTCAAGAGAAACCCCTTATAGATTTATTTTGTCAGGCATTTTGTCACAGAAAAAGAAATCACATAAATAAATACAATAGCAAATAAATACAATTGTTAGATATTTTGATTGAAAGTACAGAAAACCCCTGAAAATATCCACCTCTTTCGTAAAGAACGATTGGCTCAGTCTCCTCTCTGGGCCACTGTGCACTCTTTTTCTTTTAAGATCTATTTTAAGTTTTGTGTTTTGTGTATCTATGTATGGGAGGTATGTGTGCACATGAATGCAGGTGTTTGCAGAGTCCAGAAGAGGGCATCAGACTCTCTGGAGCTGGAGATACAGTAGTTGTGAGTCACCAGATGTGGATGTTGGGAAGGTAACTGGGGTCTTCTTTAAGAACAGCAAGTGCTCTTAACCTCTGAACTATCTTTCTAAACCCAACCACTATGAACTCTTATTCTCTTAGTTATACTCTGTTTCTCAAAAGAAACCCTGAAAACTAAGTAAATAATTTACATTTAAATGTAATTGAGTCTTTAAAAATACCTTGGCTTACCTAAAGATTATGGGCATTTAAACATTGCAGGATAAGTATTAATTTTTCCAAGAAAAGTGTAATGTTTAAATGGGAGACTAAAGCAAACACCTTTTCCTTACTGAGGCCTTGACATGAATGGAGACTAGGAAGTAACTGAAAGGTGAAACTAAGGGGCAAAACCTTTTGGTTAAGAGAAAAATATTTGAGGGAGTAAACTTCAATCATGGTGTGATTTTGACAACAGAATAGAGTAGATTTTCTCATGTGGCAAGGCAGGGTTCTGAGTGTTCATTCACACATATGAGTATATATTATATTTGTATAATAGTCTATATTATTAAAATTCTCATTTACAGATGGGTCAATCCAACTGTCACAATTAAAACAAAAAGCATAAAAATCTACCTAGTTCATTGCACTTTGCTACCATTATTCAGAGTGTAGAAAGAACAATGGCCACAGAAGGGAATGTTCACAAGGGCTCCCTCACTTATGCATAAAGAAGGAGCAGACTCCAAAATGAGTTCTAGGAAAGACTCTAAAAATGTTATGATCTGATAAAGGAACTTCTTAAAAATACTACACCTTAAAATTGAAAAGGATTATTAAATTAAAACACTCATTTCACAAGTAAGGAAACTGAAGACCAATTAAACTTTTGACTAGTGAAGCTGATTAATGGCTCAAATAGTAAACTGACAACTACACAAGCATGAGGACCTGAGTTTGGATCTCCACCCAGCATCAACTTCTGGCCTCCTTACATACCTGCATGCATAATGTGTGCACACCCCCAGAACATGTACAACATATGCATGCTTACACACAACAAACAGACGAAATTTTCTCAGGGACCTTTATGTCCTCCGTGTTATGTTGAGGTTAGAAGCTTCCAGAAGTCTACCTGCTGAAAAGAAGACAAGAGCCCCTGTTTCCTCAGTAGTATTTTTTAAGACAAAAGGTAACGGCAGTGTGGCTGTGACTTATCTTGCACTGAAGAGAGTTGTTACTTCCTATTCAAAATCATCTTAAGACCTTTCTCTACAGACTTCTTTCTAACTAGTTTCTATTTTAGGAATCCAATCATTATAAACACCTGTTTCAAGGCTAAAACAAGTTAGACAGAGTTCACTGGTCAATGATGACATCTAGTGGACATCTAAAAAATTGTCTATACTTGTACTTGAAAGTTCCAGGACCCTGGGGAAAATGTGAACTCTAAACATCAGTAAGACTTGGTCTCTGGCATGAGAGTGGAGCTTAGGGAAATACAAAGCAGGCTTCAGATGAGCTTTGATGAAAGTCAGGGAGCCTTTTAATCTTATTTCTTTTTATTTATGGATATGTATGTGCACCTACTTTTCTGTGTGTGCACCACATGTCTGCAGGTGCCATTAGCCATCATAACGCAGTGTCAGAGACCCTGAAACTGTAGTTTCACACTGTTGACAGAGGCCCACTGTGGTGGATGCTGAAAACTAGACCCAGGTCCTCTGCAAGGGATATTGGTGCTCTTAAGTGCTTAGCCATCTCTCTAGTCTGAGGCAGAACTTTTTCAGAAGGCAAGTAGCTACAAAAGCAATCAGTTCTCCAGAGAATACAATTTTCTTGGTAGTTCGTTATCTTTTAAAACAACCTATCCAGATATCAAAAGGGGAGGAGTTTAGTAGACAAGAAAGAGTTTCAAAGCTGGGAAAGGCAATATTGGTGGTCCATCAGACATCAGGAAGTGACACTGTTTTATTCTCTACATGTGTGAGCAGATGAAGTCAGAGAATTCTTCTGTGATTCTACTACACACTAAGCAGATGCAGCAGATGATTTCACTGGTGCTCACAGGGGGTGGGGGTAGGGGTGAGGAATGAAGCCACACACTGCAGAGGGAGACTGGATCCTCAGAAGGTGGCTGGATAGCTCAGTGGGTGGCGGTGGGTCACTCATTGGGTATCCCCAAGGACTGATGTTGTAAGAGTGAGATGAGTCCCCCTCCCAACCTCTTACCATGGTATGACACAAGCTATGACAGTTAATTTAATGCACTAACTCAGCTTGGTCACATCATCAAATATTTTCTCAAATATTACTCTCAATGTTTCTGCAAATTATCATTTTGGTGAGATTAAAACATGAAATCACTAGATTTTGAATATAACAGGAGATACACACACACATATATATACATGTATATATATATTCATATTGCTCAGGTCCAACAGATTTATTGCAAGTCTTAATGTCATGAGTCAATTCCTAAGAGCTAAAAGTAAGATAATAGGTTTCTCTCTTTTGTTCTTTCTTGCCCCTATATATGTTTATATGTATATATGTGATATATGCCTGAATTGTGTTATCTATGTTCATATGAGATACATGAGACAATATGAATGTTTTATATATATACATATATATATGTATGAAATCTATAATATCACAATTTGAAAAGAGAATAATATTTTAACAATTAAATCCCTGCTGCAGCCTATCCCTTGTTGAGGTGATAGGCAGTTGTCCCAGCAGCCTCCTTAAGAAAGGCTCTGAAGTTAATAAGACACACTGTTCCATTTAGACCCACTGACATTGTCTCACAGCACTGTACACAAGCCTCTCCTTGGTGCTCCAAGCAAGTCTCAGCCAGTCCCACACATGACCTGATGCTCTATCAGTGAAGACACCATCCTAATGTAGTGTAAGTGAGTGGCTATGCTGAAGCATACCTGGAAGGCCCTGTGTTTTCTCCAGTTGCCAGTGGGAAACTAAGTGAGAAGAAAGCTACTATGCAAAATTCTTCCTCTTATTCACCTAAGCCTGTCTGTAGTAGTGGTGGGGGTGGAGTCTGGGGAAGTGTGCTTTTGTGCTGAGCAGACACTCAGGGCAGAACAGTAAAGCACTTACCTTTTTTGCTCCTCTTCCATCGCATTGATTTGTCAGGCTCAGCAGCAGCATTGCTCCCAGGGGCTGTGTTTAAATGTCATTTCTCATTAAAGGAAATACACAATTCAAACTGATGGCTGAACATCTAATACTTGAACCAAAAATCACATCTTCTAATGCATGACAGAGTAGTGATAGCTTTTTAATGTTTTTACTTTATTGTGCTGGGAACATAATGTGAGATCTATGTTCTAAAATGTGCAAGTGTAAAATGCACTTGACTGTAGGCTCAATGCTGAAAGTAGATTCCCCAGAGTTTGTCTTCGCTAACAGAAACTCTCTGCTTTTTTTTTTATTAATGACTTTATATCCCTTCCTCAGCCCTTACCAACCACCAATTGCCTCTTGTGGCTTCTCTGACTGAGAAGATGGGATTCCTCATGTAGGCAGATTCTAACAATGTCTCTCTTCTGACTGCTTTACTCTGCTCAACACAGTTCACCTCTGTTGTCTCATGTGATGGACTTTTCCACTTAATTACTGAGTAATATTTTTGTGTGTTTTGTGTTCTTTTGCCCCCTATCACTTGTAGATTATTTACACATCTTGGATCTTCAAAAATGATGCCATCTTAAACGTGGCAGAGGATATATCTCCTTCAGATCCTGGTTCTCAGTTCTATTGAATAAAATCCATGAACTTGCTGGATCAAAGTTTTAATTTGTTAGGGAAACCCTGTACAGCTTTCCATAGTAACTGCTCAATTGTGTACATCATCCAAGAATCTAAGCCTTCCCATTTCTCCTCATCCTCATCAGCACTTGTATTTCAACAGTAGTCACGTTGTCTGATCTGAGACAACCTCTTCTATTTTCCTGATTATTGATAACACCACTCTCTCATACTCCTGTTGTTTATTCTATACCTTCTCCTGAGAAATCCCTAAGACTCTCCATCTTTCAGTTTTGTTACTAGGAATTTGTGCTGTGGAATTGCAGAACTCATTGTGTCCTCTAGGAATCCATCCCTTAGCAGCAGATACATGACTTGTAAATATTTTCTCCAGTTCCCTTAAGTTGCTTCTTCATTTTGTTGCCTCACAGTTTGCATGTGAGAAGCTTTGTATTGTGATGTGATTCATTTGCCTCTATTGATCTCAACATATATAAAGGTTGTTACCAGATGGAGGCTTGTTGCTTTTAATTGAGAGAGGTATGTTAGTTATGAAGAATAGGCTATTAATTCGATATAAAAATTTTCACTTAAGAAGTTGCTTTATTTTGCTCAAATAGGAACAGTGAGATAGTTTAGCTGTGTAAAAGCCCGTGCTGCATAATCCTGATAACCTGAGTTTGATTCCCAGACCATACATCAAGGTTGGAGGAGAGAACTAATTCCATAAAATTGTCCTATGACCCTTGCACATACTTTAAAAACATGCACACAATTATTATTATTATTATTATTATTATTATTATTATTATTTATTTTCTAAGTATATTTTCCCAGTCAGTGCTTGGCTCATATAAGTTCCAATAATATTTGTGGAAAAAATAAAATTAATTTATCCTTCATTTTTAACTTTATCTTAAAGTATCTTGTCATCATTTAGTTTTATTGCTGGTTTCTTTTTGTAATTAATTTATGATTGCATATGTGTCTGTGATATGTGTGCACACATGCATGTACACGTTTGTGAGCATACAGGTGTGCACATGCATGTGTGTACAGGTGTGTATAGAGGCCAGAGACTGACACTGAATGTCTTCCTCAATCATTATCCCCTTTGTTTATTGAGTTAATACCTCTCACAAGACTTGGAGTCTGCTAGTCTAGCCAGCCAGCTTGCACAGGGAACTCCTGAGTCTGCCTCCAGAGCACACAACAGCAAGTGACCCACAGAGCCACTGGGATTTTATTTGCCTGCTAGAACTCCAAATCCTGCTCCTCAGGCTTGCTTGGCACTTTATCCACTGAGTCAGCTCCTCAACCGCCCTAATTAATTTTACACACAAACGCTTTAACAGAGTTGCTTTTTCAGAGGGGCAACAATCAAAATGTGCCATTTCACTCAAATCAAAGCAATTCACTTAATGTCAAAAAATATATGGCTTTAATTATCAAAGACTTCCAGTGCTAAATCAGAGACTAACTATACGAGCAGTACAGCGATAAAGGACGATTGTCCTCATGGTTCACATGCTCTACTTGCTGTGTCTGCCTGAGGAATTAACTGAAAGGAAAAAGTGGCATGATCGCTGTCTCAGCAGAAGTGAGCTAAAGAAACAGGTCAATAGCGAATCTGGCAGGTATTCTGGCAAAACCATAAGCAAACTGACTAAGAGTTTTGAAATGGGGCTCAGGGATCTCTCTGGCAGAATAGTTACAAAAAATTATCACTTCATAAATATTTGAATCAAGGGTTCATCTATGAATAGTTTACCAAGAAAATTCAGGCAAATTTTTCTCTGTATTCCCAAGGAAACGACAGCTATTCTATCATACAAATTTTAAAATAGTTACAAAAAGTTAAAATGGATTTCTATAGCCTTGACCACAATTCCTAATTACAAATGTTTAAAAATATGTTTCCGTTATAAAAAAAAAAATGACAAACCCATAATGAACGAAAATGTTGACTTCTTGTATCTGTAAAAGTGTGTTATTTTTTCTTCAAGAATGCATTTGGATAGTAATGATTAACCCATATCAAGAAGACGTTGTTGCTTTAAACCTTCAATGTATACTCTTGAGTTTCAGAAAGTCGTTTGGTGTGATTATAGTTCTCTTACGTTAATTTCATGAAACCTAGGCATCCACATCACACACAATGATTCTGCATGACACTACACCTAACATGCCCTGTGAAGAAGCTACATCCTTCAGGGCAGTGACTCCGAAGCTAAGACCTAGCTGGAAGTCAGATTTGCAGACACTCTCCTCAGACAGTGAAACTATCAACCTTTGGTGCTCAGATCAAAAAATGGCCAAATTACTTGGTTGCAAATAGAATCCTACAAACTGCCAGTGTGAGTGAAGACACTGCCCTGGTGCAATGGGCTTCCAAACTGCAGCTCTGCCCTCTACTTGTAGATAGAGTACAACCATATAGCCAATTTGGGTTTATGTTAGTGCAGAATTAACCATCATCTGTAGAATATATAACAAAAAGGAAGAAAGAAATGTTTTAACTGCAAACTAACTTATGAGGCTACAGATATTCTTAAAAGCTAGCACAAACCACATTCTTTGCCATTTCACTAGGAGACAGGATACTATGACTACAATCTTCTCCTCCCTCTCCCTTTTCCCTCTCTCTCCTCGTCTCTTCCTCTCCCCCTCTGCCTCCCTCTCCCCCACTGCCTCCCTCTCCCCTTATCCTCTCTCTCCTCTCCTCCTCCTACTCCACCACTTCTTCTTCTTCTTCTTCTTCTTCTTCTTCTTCTTCTTCTTCTTCTTCTTCTTCTTCTTCTTCTTCTTCCTCTCTCTCTCTCTCTCTCTCTCTCTCTCTCTCTCTCTCTGTCTCTCTCTCTTTCCTCCCCCCCCGCCATGGCCATGTTGCCCACATTCTGCCATACAGTTGCCTTGCTATCTCCTCAACCCCCTGATCTATTTTTTCACCAACACATTAAAGATGATAAAGAAAGAATTTATTGAAAATGAAATTAAGGAAACCTAACATCCTTTTTCGTTCTTTTGGTTATTATAATATGCCTTGCACCACTAGTCCTACCCTCCAAGGCCAGTGTAGGTTAGTGTCACCCTCCTTTAGCTGTAGCACCAAGCAGAGGAGGACTTGAAACTCTAGAGGATACAGGGAAAAAATTGTCCAGTTGCCTCCTTCCAACTGGAACTCACAATCAGTTCAGCATGCAAAAGGAAGCACCAGGGTGGCTCCAGGAGGAGGAAAGAAGGGGAGTGTCTCCGGAGCTGTAAACTGAGGTCTAGTCCTGTCGTGATTGTCCATATACAGGCTTCTCGTTTTTAAAATAAACCAGATCAGATTAGCAAAAGTGAGCTTCAGAAGCAGTGTGACACACATCACAGGAATGCACTACAATTTTTCAGTAGGACTCAGGAACTTTACACTAGATCTGTGCTTCTGGTTAATTTTTGTCATCATTTTCCATTTGTAAAAGCACAAGTACAACTATGGCACATAGAACTCAAACATTTAGGCAATTATAATTAGCTTCACAGTGAATGATAATCACTAGTCTAGGACTTGATAAGGATACAAAGATATGTGACTGGAAATCAGTGCTTCAGAATATCAACGTTCCTGAGTAAATGAATAAGGAACTCCAAATGACCACATCTGCAGTTTCTTACCTTATTATTATTGATATCCAATATACAAAGATATGTAAATTAACCCATGGGAATTTGGGTCCCATATTATGGTTTTATATCATTCCACCTTTTTTTTTCTATCCATCAATTTATTTCCATTAGAATTCAATGTCTTTTAATATTCCCTTCATAATTCTGAATTATTATTTTTTATTTTAGAAGGAGCCACATAGGAAAGAATAATGGTTATTAGACACAGACCTTCCTTTCTCTTCTCTGTCTCATTTGTTTTCATATCCACAGTGCTGTGTGAGTTAAGCAACACACACATACTTTATTTTAGGGACAGAAGGAGCAAGAAGGTTTAGCAGGTAAAGGCCCTTAATATCAAGTCTGACAATTTGAATTTAATCCTCAATCCACACAAGATAGGAGAGGGCTATTCCCACAATTTATCTTCTAACTTAATACGCAAGAAACATGATGCACATGGTGTACTGTAGTGCATACACACACACACACACACACACACACACACACAAACACACACAACCACAAATGAAACAAAAACAAATAAAAAGTAGCCAGGGGGAAAAACTTCCAAGTCAGGACCAACTTGATTTCTCTATGTCCTTTGACTAAAGAGTGTGATATTTTCAATAATAGACTCTGACCATCAAGTTCTAGTAGCAAGCCAAGAGCAACGCCAATAACCTGTATTGTTTGGTGGGTCTTCAGTACCTTTCCTGACCAACAACTCCAGAGGGAACTATTCTACAACTGGCCCTGAGCTTTTTATTTGGTCATCTATGGTTTCTGGACAGGATATTATCCCCCAGGTGAGGTAACTCCAATTAGACTCTTCTATATGAAAACATCCCCCTCTCTGTGTGGGTGTGTGTGTAAAGCATATAAAGTGGTAGAAAAAACAATAATGTTAAAATATCTTTAGAATTAACAGCTCATTATAATTTTAACAATAAAGGAAATAAATTTCTTTCTCATTTTTTAAATGTATTTTTATTGGATATTCTACTTATTTACATTTCAATATTATCCCTTTTCCCCATTTCCCCTCCCCTCCAGGAACTCCATAGCCCGTCCCCCTCCCGCTGCTTCTATGAGGGTGTTCTCATATGCACATATAATGAACATAAGAAATATATGAACAAGCTTCAACAATGACAAAAACAATGGAAAGACCACATACACGTGGGAACTAAACAATACTCTACGCAATGATGACTTGGTCAAGGAAGAAATAAAGAAGGAAATTAAGACTTTTTAGAATTTAATAAAAATGAGGACACATCATACCAAAACTTGTGGGACTCCATGAAAGCAGTGCTAAGAGGAAAAGTCATAGCTCTAAGTGCCTACAAAAAGAAACTGGAGAGAGCATACACTAACAACTTGACAGCATACCTGAAAGCTCTAGGACAAAAAGAGTCAAATACACCCAAGAGGAGAAGACAGCAGGAAATAATCAAACTCAGGGCTGAAATCAACCAAGTAGAAACAAAAAGAACTATACAAAATATCAACAAAACCAGGAGCTGGTTCTTTGAGAAAATCAACAAGATAGATGAACCCTTAGCCAGACTAACCAGAGGGCACAGAGACAGAATCCAAATTAATAAAATCAAAACTGAACAGAGAAACATAACAACAGGAACTGAGGAAATTCAAAAAATCATCAGATCCTACTACAAAAGCCTATATTCAACAAAACTGGAAAATCTGGATGAAATGGACAATTTTCTAAATGGATACCAGGCACCAAAGTTAAATTGGGATCAGATAAAAATAAACCATCTAAACAGACATATAACTCCTCAAAAAAATAGCAGCAATCATTAAAAGTCTCCCCACCAAAACAAGCCCAGGACCAGATGGTTCTACTGCAGAATTTTATCAGACCTTCAAGGAAGACCTAATACCAATTCTCTTCAAACTATTCCACAAAATAGAAACAAAAAGAACACTACCAAATTCATTCTATGAAGCCACGATTATGCTCATACCTAAACTACACAAAGATACAAGAAAGAAAGAAAACTTCAGAACAATCTCCCCTATGAATATCAAAGTAAAAATACTCAATAAAATTCTCCAAAATCAAATCTAAGAATACATCAAAATAATCATCCATTCTGATAGATGAATTTTATCCCAGGAATGCAGGGATGATTCAATGTTTGGAAATCCATCAACATAATCCACTACATAAACAAGTCAAAGTGGATAAAGGACTTTCACAAAAAACCAGATACACTGAAACTAATAGAAGAGAATATGGGGAAGAACCTCAAATACTTGGACACAGGGGAAAGTTCCTGAACAGAACACCAATGGCTTATGCTTTAAGATCAAGAATTGACAAATGGGACCTCATAAAATTGCAAAGCTTCTGCAAGACAAAGAACACTGTTAATAGGACAAAACTGCAACCAACAGATTGGGAAAAGATCTTTATCAGTCCTATATCTGATAGAGGGCTAATATCAAATATATACAAAGAACTCAAGAAACTAGACTCCAGACAACCAAATAACCCTATTAAAATGGGGTACAGAGCTTAACAAAGAATTCTTAACTGCGGAAACTTGAATGGCAGAGAAGCACCTAAAGAAATGTTCAATATCCTTAGTCATCAGGAAAATGCAAATCAAAACAACCCTGAAATTCCACCTCACACCAGTCAGAATGGCTAAGATCAAAAACTCATGTGATAGTAGATGCTGGCAAGGATGTGGAGAAAGAGGGACACTCTTCCATTGCTGGTGGGATTGCAAGATGGTGCAACCACTCTGGAAATCAGTCTGGCAGTTCCTCAGAAAATTGGACATATCACTACCTGAGGACCCAGCTATACCACTCCTGGGCATATACCCAGAAGGTGCTCCAACATATAACAAGGACATACGCTCCACTATGTTCATAGCAGCCTTATTTATAATAGCCAGAAGTTGGAAAGAACCCAGATATCTTTCAACAGAGGAATGGATACAGAAAATGTGGTACATTTACACAATGGAGTATTAGCTATCAAAAACAATGAATTCGAGAAATTCTTAGGCAAATGGATGGAACTAGAAAATATCATCCTGAGTGAGGTAACCCAATCATAAAAGAACACACATGGTATGCACTCACCTTGTGGGTAATTGGCTATTAGCTCAAAAGCTCGCAATACCAAAGATACAACTCACAGACCACATGAAACTCATGAAGAAGGAAGGCCAAAGTGTGGGTGCTTTGGTCCTTAGAAAGAGTAACAAAATACTAAATGAGAGCAAATATGGAGACAAAGTGTGGGACAGAAACTGAAGGAGAAGCCATCTGAAGACTGTTCCACTTGGATCTCCATCCCATGTGCAGTCACCAAAGATGATGTGGACGCCAGGAAGTGCATGCTGACAGGAGCCTGATATAGCTGTCTCCTTATAGGTCTGCCAGAGCCTGACATATACAGAGACGGATACTCACTCACAGCTAACCACTGAAGGAGCTGAAAGGGTTTGTGGCCCCATGAGGAGAGCAACAATACCAACCAACCAGAGCTTCCTGGGTCTAAACCACCAGCCTGGGAGCACATAGGGAGGGATCCATGGCTCCAGCTGTATATGTAGGGGAGGATGGTCTTGTCAGCATAGGTGACAGAGGAGATCCTTGGTCCTGTGAAGGCTGGATACCCCCAGTGTGGAAGAATTCGAGGGCGGGGAGGTGAGAGTGGGTGTGTGGGTGAGGGCACATCCTCAAAGAAGCAGGAGGAGGGGGGATGAGATAGGAGGTTTCTGGGCCAGGGGGAAATGTGCAAAGAGTATAACATCTGAAATGTAAATAAAATATCCAATAAAAAATCAATTTAAAAAAGAAGTATATGGACAGCACAGGTAAAACTTAATGGAGGTAGTAAAAATGTAAAAAAAAAAAAAGATCTGGGAGTGGCTAACAGGAAAGGTGGAGTAAATATTAGCAAAATATTTTGTATGCATGTATAAAATTCTCAAATGGTGAACATATTATGGAAAGATTTCTCTCTGTTATGTTTTAAAAATATAAAACTGTTGCTTTTATTAAAAATTAATAGCTACTGTATATGTATATGCATACTGTGCATATGTGTGTATGCATGTGTGTCGGTTAAGCCACACAACACTGTGACTATGAAAGCCTGTGTGACACTAGAGAGGATTGGGATCTATATCTGAAAACCTTTTGGTCCCCATATACTGCCTCTGACCTGGCAGGTATCTCACTTACTAAGGATGAGAATGTCAGAGGTAATCTGGGTGAGATGAGGGGCGCCTACACAATCAGAAACACACAGTGTCACAATGAGACTAGGCCTTTCTCTGTAGCTAGATGTTTAGCCTCAGCTTCAACTAGAAAGAACAGCTTTGGGCTCAGCTGAGACACTGGCCCTGTATACTTACGTCCTCTCTGTTTACGGTGTAATTGAAGGTTGCAGATTTATTCAAAGTTTTGTCTTTGTCTTAGCTAGGGTTTTGTTTAACTTAGAAGGATAAATAATCAGATGTTGACAGAAATGAGCGATGCTCTCTTCAAAAATCTAATCTTTCTGGCCTTTGTTAAAGAAACATCATGGAAAATTGATGACCATGAAGATTTATGTTTATTAATCTAAGGGGACTTTTTTCTCACCCTGGAATGATAATAGTTATTTGAGTTATGGCTAAATAATGGAGACTATTGAATCAGGGAGTCCTCCAATGGTTCACACTCATTAATCATTTTTATAATTAAAAATGTATTTCTCAATTCTACTTATTTTTCATATTTAAGGAATACCTATTATAATAAAACTCTCAGACATGTAAAAGAAGAAACTATTTTCAAGACTAATTAAGGAAAGGAGAAGTCTAATAAACTAAGTACCATCACATAGGGATAAAATTCACACATGCATATGTCATGTATAATTACAAATACCTATGCCTTTTATATATACAAAATTTTCATTGTGACACTAAACATAATTATGACTGTAATTCAGGTCTAAATCTCCTCAAGAGTTGGAATTTTCTTTTTTTTTCCTGCATATTACTGGTAAATGAGGAAATCATTAGGTAATGGGGCCTAGTAGAAGGGAATTGGGTTACTCGGAAAGTGTCTCTCAGTGTTATATGAGAGACCGTGGTCCCTTCCTTGCAACTCCTCTGCTCTGTCTTCTAGCATCCACAAGCACAAAATGATGGTGCTGCAGCCATGAGCTGAAACCTTTGAAACTTTAAATGAAAAGAAACCTTTTTATGTTGCTAGATATCTACCCCAGGTGCTTTATCACAGTGATGGAAAACTGACGAAAAAACAATAACCTGACCTAGACCTTGAAGTAATTTTGTTTCTACACACATGACTTTTATGTGTTCATTGAAAAACAAAGCAAATACGAAATACCATGAAGACAGAACATCTCCACACCTCACCTCACAGCTACCTAGGCTTGATATCAGGGACAAGCTTGAAGATATTACTGATTTTCAAACCATGCAAGCATAATGGATCTTTCACATGTAAACACCCACAAAGTTTACATGCTATTGTGATGTAAAGAATCAGAAACTATCTGAAAGTGAACAGGCTATTTGTTTAGAGTTTCCATTACAGGGAACTCAGCCACCATCATTGCAACTGGCAGAAACTAAAAGGCAGGGAGAGCAAGAGTGCTCTGTAATGAACAGATGATGTCATGTAAAGGACTAAGTGGGCTGACTTTCCTATTCAAGGTTATTATTATAGGAAGGAAGACAATTACAGCAAAGAGGCTGAGCACATACCATTGCTGGTTAGTATAGTATATCTGACCTTTCTGTGGGTACATCAGACATAGAAGTGAAGGCTATAAATCACTGGGGATCTGTAGTCACTGGACTCTGCATTACTTCAAATACTAGCTGCAAGGTGTGGTTTGTTGCCCCAGGCTTATTGCTTCTGGGTTATGGCCTGAATTATATGTGACCCAATTGTTGTCACTTTACTCATCATCAGTCATTGGACTGTTGCTGATGTTTTTCTTTTAATGAAATCTCCAATTAATATTCATTCAAGTATTACTAGCAATAGCTAAGGATATAAATACGTATTATACATATATTATATACTATGATGTATGATATATAATATATGACATATCTATTGTCTTTTATCTATTATCTAGTATCTAGTATCTATTGTATATTATCTATTATAATATATGATATAATATAATATGGTATATACTATATAATAATATAGTATATAAATTAGTGTATAGTATATACACTTTTATGTATTATATGTCATAATATCACTCATTATATATCATGAATCATATATCATACATCATATATTTATCATATATGTATTATATATTAATTGTATATTACATATTCATTATATTATGGATTCATTATATTATATATCATATATCACATTGTACATAACACATATCATATACAGGCAGCGACAAAGGTAAAAATGGTTATTTGAAACAGACTTTACAATCTCTTCTCTGTCTCATTTGTTTTCATATCCACAATGCTGTGTGGATTGAAAGAAACACACACATTTTATTGTATAAGGGACAAAAGCAGTAAGAGGGTTGAGCAGGTTAAGCCCCTTAATGCCAGGACTGATGACAACCTGAATTCAATCCCCAGTTCCAACAGGAAAGGAGAGGACCATTTCCACAACTTGCCTTCTGATCTGAAGGGGTTCACAACCCCATAGGAAGAATAACCATATCAACCAACCGGATCCCAAAAGCTCCCAGGGACTAAACCACCAACCAAAGAGTACACATGGAGGGATCCATGGCTTCAGCTGCATATGTAACAGAGGACTGCCTTATCAGGCATCAATGGGAGAGGAAGTCCTTGGTTGTGTGGAGGCTCAATGCCCCAGCGTACATAGGGGGATGCTAGGGGCAGTGAGACAGAAGTGGGTAGGTGGGTGGGGGAGCCCCCTCGTAGAAGCAGGGGAAGGGGGGGATGAGGGGTTTGGGGAAGGAAAACTGTGAAGAGAGACAACATTTGAAATGTAAATAAATTTTATATATAAATATATATATACATTGTGCATATCTCATATATATAATATATATATATATATATATATATATATATATATATATGGAAGGCATCAGAACATGATCCAAGAATAGAGTTGTGTGAGGTATTTCTGAGTGCTTATGAGAAAACTACAAGAAACCAAAAAAAATTTTGTCACCCCAGTTTCTTAAAATATACATTCTTGTTCTCAGTTTATGCTGTTATGTTCCTCTTACATTTAGCGGATAGGAGTGAGTTAATTCAGATAATTCATTACAACTGGCTATTGTTACTTGTTTATATGCCTTTATAGAATGAGTGACATATTTTTGCCACATGTGGCTTGTCCTTGTGATCGTACACTTTACTCAAGTGATTCTTCTTAACCCTCAGGGTATAAATTGCTGGGCGCACTGAATAAAGTGGACTATTGCATAAGATATGAGACATGATGCATATGTGTGCATTTGCTCACACACCACACACACACACAACACATGCACACACTACAACAAATGAAAAACAAATGAAATGTAGCCAAAAGGGAAAAGACTTCCTTCCTGGTCAGGACCAAGTTGATTTCTCTATGACTTCTGACTAAAGAGTGGGTAAAAGCTTTTCCACTGTGACTTAATGGACAGAGCCTATGACCATCTTTTCCCATAATCTCTGTCACAATATTCGTTATGGGTGACTGTAAGTCTATTCACATGTATTATACATTATATATAATATATTCCATTAAATATATCATATATTATTATAGGAGTCTTATGCTGTCATGCATACTTTATATAGATATTATTTGTCCATTAGCAATGCCACTTCACATTGTCCCAGTTTTATCAATGATGAAATGAGTTTCATTAGAGAGTTATTTTTGTAAGTATACATTTGTATGTTCCTTTTTAAAAATGTTATTCTGTTTGGTTTTTTCTGTGTGTGTGTATGTGTGTGTGTGTGTGTATTTAAGATGCTCATGCACACAGCAGCCAGAGATCATCTTTCAAAAGTAAATTCTCTCCTTCCATCCTGTGGGTTCTGAAGAACAAACTCAGACCCTCAGTCTTGGCAGCAAACAACTTTTTCCACTGAGCTGTCTCACTGACTACCTGCACTTTAAAGATGTATTCCTGGGGTGGTGGTGGGAGGCTGGAGAAAAGGCTCAGGATTTCAGAACATTGAACTACTCTTACAGATCACTCAGGTCTCGTTCCCAGCACTTAAATGACGTTCACAACCATCCTAAATTCCAGCTCCAGGGCAAAACCATCCTTATTTTCAGGTGAATAGAAGACCGTTCCAGAACTCTGCACATACATGGTGCTCGTACACGCAATAAATACTCACACACATAAAATAAAATAATTTTATTTTGTATTCCTAGAATTAAAGTTTAGACGTTAATGTATTTTCCCATATTGAAATGGAAACCTGATTTTTAAGTTGTTTTTTTGGTTGAACCATGTAACTCTGTAGAAGTGAATGAATATGATGTTAAAATAGTCATTTTTTAAATGAATGATACAACATATGGTAAGTTCTATTTGCTTATTGGGATGAACCATCTCTCTTCCATTTATTAACTTTTGGGTTTTCTTTTGTTTTGCTCCTTAGCTCACAACTCATGCCTTCTGCCCATAATTTTATGGGTATAACTAATTTTTGTTTTAATTTTATTGTTTTGTGGAAGAAGCTTCTTAACTTAATAAAATTTAAATGTTAATTTCTGCAACATGAAGTTTTTACTTCTGACAGAATTTGCAAAGTTACTGAAATGTTATGGCTGCCTGTCAAAAGTCAGACCAGATGCCACTAATATCTTGAGATAACATAAACTGTCAATTCCAAAAATCTTACCTGTAACATTTATCTTTCATGTTGTGATTAAAATAGAAACTACTCTATGGAGATTAATGTGAACAATTCTCAAACAGCTAGAAATAGATCTATCATATGGCAAGCTCTACTTGCCCATGGTAGCCTGAGCCAGTGGTTCTTCCTCCTGTGTACAGGTCTCCAGCACAGCTGTGAACATCCTTCTTGTGTGCAATGGACTCATTCTAAATGGCTTCCATATGATAACGACTGCCTGTGAGTATCAGAGGTCTTCATCATTGACCATTAATTGAAGTTGCATATTAAGTACAAAAATACTGTTCCTAATCCCCTCACCAGAAATTACCAGAACATACCAGAAATTCTGATTTAGCTTCTAGGAGGTGAAGTTCCAGGATCCGTATTTTTAAAACTCTCTCAGTTATTTAAATTTAAATGTGCCTCTAGATTAGAGCAGCGCAGTAGCTCATTGTTCCCTCATTTCTAATCAATAGGTCATATATCTTGCAACTTATCTTCTATAATAGGAATGTCAATAATAAACGGAAGCTAGTATATAATAGATCACTAAATCTATTTTTAAATACTCTATTAGCTTTTGAGTGATCCTAAATACAAAACAAGAACAAGTTATTAATATTAATAAATGTAGAGGCTTTTTCAATATTCAAACCCAATTAGTGGACCTGACTAACCCAGTGCTAATACTCTCATATACTCATAAACCTAGAAAATATTACAGATATCATTTAAATATAATTTCTAATTATATAAATGTAAACACAATGTAGTTGAGACCTAGAATAAGCCAGTATTGATCACAATGCCATCCATGCATTTAATATTAGAATTAGAACTATAAGACCAATATGTGCTTAAATTAAACAGTCCGGAAGATCTGTGCAGAACTTGGCAGTGAAAGACACAGTCAAGTAATGCATACATTTATAATCTCTGTTTCTTCGGATCATGAACTCAAGAATGACATTACAAAACCATTAATTATTTCAACTCAGTGTACTTTATGAAGTAAGCTGATTTTTATGAAGAGAGCAATCAAGATGTTGTATCAGGGTTGCAATTATCTGAAGACATGTCTCGGGCTGGCAGATCTGCATCCAAGACAGGTCACATGTCTATGAGGCTGTGAGTCCTTTGACTTGGCTTAGCCCCAGAGCTAAGATAACAAAATGAGAGAGTCAATATATTTCATGAAATTTCTTTGGAAGCCACAGTCTATCTTATTTCAGTATCTTACTAGTTAAACAAGAGATCATGTTCCATCATCCAAAGGGGGAATGAATGAGAGAGTGTCTTGGGAACTACTTGCCTTGAGTGTTCATACCTGAACTTTGGCTGACGTGATTCATGAAATTTCGTTCTTTAATAGTCTCTAATTTATCTAAGCTTTCTACCAATAATATGTTAGTTTATATTTTATGGTAATTGGAATTTCATGTTATAGTTTAACAATGTATTATTTAGTAACAAGTTGAGAAAAAAGAAGTTAAAAAATATTTCAGCTGAGTTCAAGGCCAGCCTGGTCTATAGAGTGAGTTCCAGGACAGCCAGGACTAAACAGAGAAACCCTGTCTCAAAAAAACAAAAAAAAACAAAAAAAAAAAATTTGGCAACATATAATGCTCTAAAAAGTCTACATTAATACCATTTGACATTTTGATACCTGTCTTTAAAAATGTATGTGATTTAGACAATCTCTGAAAATTACATAAGGAAAATTTATTTTTCTAGTGTTTGTCTCTTCTAAAATAACGTGTAATCTTTTTCTATCCATAATAATTATTTTGTTCTAATTATCCATTATATACTACCATCTTTATGTGTGCACGGCATACATCTTTGAAGGCAGTTTTCACACAATATGATCACAAACTTCAACAGTGGAGCAAGGAATGAATTAGTAGAAATCAGAAGTAGACTTTCATATTAGCTATGCTATGTGTTAAAGGAAGTGTAACCATTTTCAGGTTTTTTTTTTTAGAAAAATAATATTGAAAAGTTGAAAGAACTTTCTTTTTACTTTTATATAGAAATATACATACACATGTAATATTCAAAATCAATCCTTAAATAATGTAAAGCTTCATGAAAGAGTAAATGCATAGTTGTCAATAGAATGATTCCTTTCTTATATTCTCTTCCACTAAAAATATTTACTGTGTCTGAACAAATATAAAGGAATTAGATTATTTGGATGCCTTATGGCATGTACAATCATTAACACCCTACTGAAACAGTACATTAGCAACCATTCTTAGCAGTTTTAATATGTATTAAACCATGCTAATAATTGCAAACTAATGGTGATATCCACCGATTTTATTACTAAAAGTGAGAAGTGGGAAATCTCCCTGGTCCATGAGTCAAAACTTACCTTTTGATAACTTTAATTTAGCTTGTGAAGCAAATGCCTAGAGGCAATATTGTCAGAAGAGTTTAAAATGAAATTCAGTTTTAAATGGCTTTAATACAAAATCCTAAAAGACTCCAGGGTAGGTATATCATTATAAGAAAGAGCAGTTCAGAAATTCTGTGAGCTGTGTCTCCATGTATTTTTATAGAGGTTGTTGAGTCTCTGCCATGATACATCTCTCTTGCTGGAATACCTTTAGATATTAGTTCATTACAGAAAGTGCCTAAAGTAGATAGATAAGACCCCCCATGCCTCTATGTTCTTATGTATGTCTTATATGAATGACAGAGGATATCTGATCATTTGCATGTCTGATAGATATGTCTCTGTTCATTTATCTACATTTATCCTTGTCTGGAGGTCTTTTTGAGTTAAACTCTTTTCATTTATTAGTAAAGTTATACCTTATCTCATTTCAAAATGATTGGACACAGCTGCACTTTTCTAATGCTTTCTCTGTAGCCTCTACCCATACATCTCTGTCTCATTTTTGCTGTCTTCCTTGCATTTCAGGATAGCAGTAACCTCATATTTAGTCATTAGTTCTTCTTTATATTCTCTTCATTATAAAACTTTGTCTCATTATTCGTCACAGATGAGTTTCCATATAAACTAAGCATCAGTTCTGCCATCTGTTTCCCAAAATGTGACTCTCCTTTCAATGACTGCAGGGTACTTTAGCACCCCCGGTGAGTTTCAGATATATCACGACTGAGCTCCGCAGAGTTACACTTCTTAAACTTTAGATCACACACTCCTGTTCCCAAGCTATCTAAAGACTTATTGCTAAAGTCACAAAATAAGTCTATTCCTAAATCAGAGGTGGTGGTACCTTCTGAGTCATGGCCACACATATAGTTCCTTAATGAGTACAGGAAAGAAAAACAGGTCATCGTCACAGGGGCTGCCTAGTGATGGTTGGTTTGCTTCAGCTTTGGTTAAAACTGACACCTGCAGCTAATGCTAATCAAGATGCAAAAGGATCCCAGGAGCCTCAGATTGGTTGGAAGGTCGAATCCGACCAATAAATACAAACATTCTATAAATATTGAAATATAAGCCAAATTAATGTTCTAATAATATGTTATTTTTAAAAAGGAATGTAGAGGTCCTGTGAGACGGATCAGCAAATTAAAGCACCTGCTACACAAGCCCTTAGTGACCTGAATTTGAGCCACAGAACCCATGTAAAGGTAGAATTTAAGAACTTACTCCACTAAGTTGTACCCTGACCACTACCATACACATATACATAATAATAATAAAAATTCATTTTTAAAAAGATGAAACATGGTCAGATTTTTCAAAGTGTTCTTCTTTATGGTATAGAAATAAAATTTCTGCAAAGAAAGAGAGAAAGATTAGTTCTACAGTGCTTTATTAATTAGTTCTACATTGCTATTTTTTTTAATTCTTCAAGAGATTCACACATGCGTGTCATAAATTTTAATCATTTTCTGCATCCCCACCATTCTTTTCACTCTTCCACCTCCTATTCCTGCTGAAACATTTCTTCCCAGTTTCCCTCCTAAGTGTGTGGGAGGGCTGGGGGGTGGGGGGGTTATCCCACTGATTAGATTGGCTAGATTAGATAAGTCAATTAGAGTGGCTTGCATAAGCATGGATAAGAAGTTATTACTAGCCGGGCGGTGGTGGCGCACGCCTTTAATCCCAGCACTTGGGAGGCAGAGGCAGGCGGATTTCTGAGTTCGAGGCCAGCCTGGTCTACCAAGCGAGTTCCAGGACAGCCCGGACTACACAGAGAAACCCTGTCTCGGAAAAAAAAAAAAAAAAAAAAAAAAGAAGTTATTACTAGAACATGGACAACTTACCAGTGACTATACCACTGAAGAAAATGACACTTTGACCACCAGAAACCACTAACAAATCTTAGAAAGAATGTAGTTAAGATATTTATAGCTATCATATGTTTCAGTGTCCAACTCCATTGAGAACTTCTCATTGGTTTTAGACATGTCTTTCATAGGGAAGTGAACTCTAAATCTCATTAATTTGGCATTTGGCTTGACCTCAATGAGACAAGCTCAAACAATATAATGTAATAGAAATAAAGATCTGAGAGATCACACACACACACACACACACACACACACACATTCACTTTTCTGTTGGCTTTTAGGAATCTGGGATAGCAGAGAAGTCAGGTTACCCTGGCACCAACAGGCTGAATATTATACATCTAGGTACATTAGAAAACTGCCCTGGAAGCCCTGTTCTCCAGCTGACCACCTGGGAACAAGAGAAGCAATGCCACTCCCTGCAGTCCTCCAGCTGCTCAGTGGTGCAAGACTTGCAAGTGAGCTATATGAAAAGATGCACGAGGTGCAGAGGCTAGGCCTACACTACCCAGACATAGTTCATTATTATAACATATTTTGAAAGAAATATGACTTTATTTTAAACATTTAAAAATGTTTACTAATTCAGCCATGTGTTTATTTTTTCTAACCTTTATTAAAATTAGTGTACAAAGTAATGAATTTTACATTGACATTTTCCTTTTTTGTTTTGTTTTTGTTTTATGGGTTTTTTATTGAATATTTTATTTACTTACATTTTAGATGTCATCCTCTTCCCCAATTTCCCCTCATTAGAAACCCCTATCCCATCCCCCCTCCTCCTTTTTGCTTTTATACCATTCTAATTAAACCAAGTATTAAGGTCAGTTCTAGGTTGCGGAACCAGCAATAAAATGGATGCAAATAGTCAAGGAACAAGCAAGAGAATAAACAGAAATAGTCAAAGAACAAGCAAGGCATTAAACTCAATTATGTAAACACTCCTGTGACCACTGTTTCTAAGGGCTTATCAGGATGACCAAAGTATCTGAGCCTACTTCCCTGGCCTAGTGTAAGGTCATTTTCATGTCTGAAGCCTACTTCCTTGTTCTAACCTAAAATTTAGATTCCTGCCTGAAATTACTTCTTTGTTCTAGCCTAATATTTAGATTCTTGCCTGAAATTACTTCTTTGTTCTAGCCTAAGATTTAGATTCCTGTCAGAAATTACTTCTTTGTTCTAGCCTAATGTCAGATTCCTGCCTGAAGCCCACTTTCTTGTCCTTGGCCAATGTCATATTCCTGCCAAGCAGCCCCAAAAGCTCTCTGCCTCTCCCCCTTTTTTATTTCATAAACAAGACTGAGCCTGTCTTAGGTCATTCTGACAAGAATGCCTTCCTTACCTCAGTCATAGAATAAGCATTATCTAAAGCAATGCACTTCTGTCTTAGGTTGGTAAGGCTCTGTGCAGAATCTTACCCATCTGTGGCTTGTCATCTTGTTAATTTAATAACTCTGTCTTGGGGTCCATTTTCAGTTTCAAGCCATGTACTTTGGCTGCCAACATGTTGATGTTGTTAAAGACAGGCTTTAACACAATGAGCAGGAATAAAAGAATTTCCAGGACAAAAAGGGCTAGCATGTTCAGGCTATATATGTCATTCAAAGAGCTTGACCAAAATAGAAATACTGACCTGAGGCCATGGATAATTTTATCAGCAGTATCTGTCTGACACATCAATGCTCAGCAGAGCAGCATTCTTTAAATTTATAATCTCACTATGCAAAGTTAAAACACATATTGGCATTTTCATATAGATACATCATTATTAGTAACCATCACTCACCTTCCTTCATGCCTCCTCCTATCTTCTTCTCCAGTTGATTCACGTCCTCAATCTAAGTGGTCCTCCCTTCTGATCTCATGCTTCATATATCCCATTGCCCTATCTTGCTCACCAGCATACCCCATTCCTTTAGACCTCTTTTTCCTCTTCTGTAGACCCCTTTCCTTTGAAATCATGGTTTTGTAATACAATTGGTGAAACTGGAGTTCATGTTCAACAATATTAGTCATCTTTGGAATCTATGTTTAAACACATATACAAACATATACACACATGTATACATTGTCAATGCTTGTAGGAAGGGATGAACCCACAATGATATGCAATAAATTTATACCAATTAGAAGAAGAAGAAAAGAATGCCCTTATCCAAAGAGGTTAACAGTTATTGGCTTTGAACAAAGAAAGATAAAAAGACTATGAGTGGGGGTTGTTTTTGTTTTCCTTTAAAAGAACAAAATGAAAATGAAAGAAAGGGTCTTAAGCAAGTTTTCAGTGCTGAGTTGTGAAAGCCTTTGCTTCTACTGGGATAGTCAGGAGCTATATTTAGCCTGTTCCTGTTCTGCTGTACCCGCTAGGATGAATTCTTCTTTCTTGGACATTATTTACCACTAGAGTCCTTCTACTTGTCAAATTTAAATTCTGTATTTCAGATACAATTATAGAAGTAAATTACTACACTGAGTTTTATAGACAACAGATAACACATATTTGCTTATTAATTCACTGAACTTTCAACACAAAGATCTCATTCAGTAAATTCTTTGCCCCCTTGTCTGTACTCCAGAAGCTGAACTGTTATAACTGAGAGCAGAAGGTTTCTGTCATGTTTCACTACAGGAGTGCCTGTCTTTGTTACTGAAATGCTAGGTAATAAAGAACAGAATCTCCTAGAGATAACTTTTCAAATGCAACATGACATATATAAAGGTATCTCATATATATATATATATATATATATATATATATATATATATATATATATATGGGGGCAACTACCTAGAGCTCACCATCATGGAAGAATACCCATTGGCTGGGTGTATTAAAAAAAGAGTGAGTGCATCCCTCTAGGAAAACATATACTGTACAGTGGTAAGAAACATTCTTTCCTAGTCAAGACCTCAGATGCCCAGCACAGCAATGGGCATTTCAGAGGTTCTGTTCACAATTACTCTAAGAGGTTACACTGTAGGAGTGGCATTTACACAAACATGTAATAATGCCTTAAGTTCAGGAAAGCAGAACTTCTTTCTCCAGATTTCCCAACCAACTCTAACTTCTACTCACCTTGTACATAACCTCTAGACACAAGTTAATCTTTCTCAACTTGATTCAGAAAAAGTTTTGTGCTTTTGCAGATTGCAGCTGTTTGGGGAAAGATTAGGATGACTTTTCTTATATGGATCACTGATGGGAAATACTTTTTGGTGCTTTGAATAAAAATGAATGCCATAGGATCATATATATGAATGTGTTGTCACCAGGAAGTGGAACGCTTTCAAAGGATTAGAAGGTTTAGGCTTGCTGGAGAAAGTGTGTCATTGGGCATAGGTTTTGAGGTTTCAAAAGTCCATGACAAGCCAAATCTCTGTGTGTCTCTCTCTCTTTCCTCTCTTCTCTCTCTCTCTCTCTCTCTCTCTCTCTCTCCTTGTAGATCAGGATGTAACTCTCGGCTAGTACTGGAGTGTCATGCATGAAGCCATGTTTCCTACTGTGTGATAATGAACTAAACCTCTGAAAAATGGAAGCAAGCCTCCAATTAAACTCTTTCTCTTATGAGTTACCTTGGTCATAGTGTCTCTTCATAGAAATAGAACAATTATTAAGGCAATAAATATTCTGGGACATGTACTACTCAGCAAAAGTTTCTGTTACCATTTGCCTACTATTCAGCAGACACCAGGGAATTCGAGATCAACTTGTTTTTAAACAAACTTTAGTGGGGAAATTCATGATTTTCTTCCATACTCTCCTTGTTTTTCTCTCAGGAATACTACTGCCAAAAGTCAAATGTGTGGAAAATTTTTCTCCTAAAATAAAAAGAAGTTTGGCAGTAACACATTCTATTTTGTTAGTATTACCCAAATGCCATCAAAACTAATGTCAGTGAAACTACTACATTTCTTGGATATTTTTCCATATCTGATTATAAGTGAGCAAGAAAGACAAGTCACCAAGTAATCTCATTACTTAGGTAATAGATAAAAAATAAATAGAAAGAAAGGAAGAAGGAAGGAAGGGAAGGAAGGAAGGAAAGGAAGGAAAGGAATAAAGGAAGGAAGGAATAAAGGAAGGAAGGAAAGGAGGGAGAGAGGGAGGGAGGGAGGGAGGGAGGGAGGGAGGGAGGGAGGGAGGGAGGAAGGACCTAAGTTTGGATCCATTGAATGAACTTTAATTCTGGTTATTTGATGACAAAATGCAATATCAGAAGCAACTAGATTGTTTTCAGATTAGGAACCTCTCACTGACCTCAGCTACTTGACTGTTGGAGAAGCTGAACTCTGTTTTCAGAAGTAAGTAAAGATACTAGTTAACTGTAGTGGTGTTCATTTAAAATCTCAGGATTTGCAGGATTGAAGCAAAAGAATCTGAAGTTCAAAGCCACAGCCAGTCTGAAGCAAGCTTGCATTATAAGAAAATCTGTCTCCAAAAATAAAATTGTAAATAAACATTTGTTAGTGGAAGGATAGATCAAAATACACACACACACACACACACACCCACACACACACACACACACGAGTAAAGGAGGATAGAAAGGAGAGAGAGAGGGGAAGGAGGGAGAGAGGGAAAGGGAAGGAAGAAGGAAATGGGTTAACACTAAGTTCCTTATCCTTCTCATTGGAACGTCAGCCATTGTGCTACACCGCACAGCCCTGAACTTCCTTTGTCTAATTCATTAAGCAAATTCCAGAGTCATTAAAATCTAGTTTTTTCTTGGTTTAGGCATATTTTAAGACCTTCAAGGAAGATTAGGATGAGTAGAACTTTCTAATAGTTTTTCTCCATGGTTGCACATGTAGGGTCCTACGACATTGGTTTTGAAAGACAGCACAATTTCTAAATTGAGATGACTCAGATTCCTCTGGAAACTACTGTGAGGTCATTGAGAGATGAATAATCCCATTCTCTCTCCTGAAAGGACCATTTAAGTAAATGTTCTTCCTCATTGATGGAACTTACCTGAGACCATTTACACAACAAATGCAAACTTACTGCAGAAAATGTCTCCATTAGTACAAATTATTCGCCAATTCTCTTCAGTTTCCTTTTCTAGTAGTGTAATGGCACCTGAGGACGGTTTTTCAAAACTGACTTGCAATTTCCAGGTAATAGGATTTTAAATACATTAAATAGATACTAAGAATTAAGCTCTAATTTCAGAATATTTATAGTCAGATCCTCTGAGAATAATGCAATTTTGATTTTTGTATAGAATCTTCCTATTGCAACAAACATTAACTGTTTTTACAAATCCAGGTGACTCTTTTACAATCCCATATCATTTAGTTAATGCTATTATTTGATACATATTTTAATGTTAATTTCTTTTGATTATTTTATTTTTGATATTATAATATATCATTTCCTCCTTTTCTTTCCTCTCTCTAAACCCTCCTAGAAGTCCTTACTCTCTTCCAAATTCATAGTCTTTCTCCACTGTCATTATATGCATATATGTAATTATTGTTTACAGGGTTTAGTCTTTTGTTAATCTCTTTCCACATACTTTAAGAAATCTTCAAGTCCAAAAGGAAGTGCTGCATTGCAACGGCATGGACATGCAGTTATTTCCTTGCCAAACCTCAAATGCGTATGCTGCTATCAATATTCTCCAGGTAGCTCCATCTTCTCCAGCATTAAGCCAATCTCAACCAAAACTAAAAGTGTAATTTCCAAGCTTATATCTGCTGAGGAAAAATGAATGCAGAAATACATGTCCAGGAATTACAAACTGCTCTGCTCTTAGCTGCCCTTTTATGAAGCACAAATGGTGCAGCTTGAATAATCTTATATACGTCACCTCAGGAAAAGATTTTGAATCCAATCATCATTAATTTATCCATTTGTCTGTGAAGTGCACAAGTAATTTGTGTATGTAAGCATTGCTATAAATCGCCAATGTAAAGATATAACTTTTCCTTCATAAGCATATTTTTAAAAACAGTAATTTCATCAAGAGTTTTCTTCACATCTCCTGAGAATATCCTTCTTGCAAGTAAATGACTTTTAATCTCAACTGTATTTCAACATTATTAAATTCAGCATTAAAGACAGGAAGAGTAGAGGGAAAGAGAGAATCATGTGCTGAAGGCTTTTGCCCTGAATGGATGTAGCAGGAAAATCACAAACATTAAGAACTATCTCAGTCCAGCCTAATGTTTCTTTCTCTCATTAACACAATCACATGCATACTATTGTTTAGTTTATTAATAGACACAATACACTATGATGGAAGTTGAAGTTAACTGATAAGGGCTGGAGAGATGAGGCAACAGCTAACAGTGCTTCTGATCTCACAGAGGACTGGGCCTGGGTTCCTAGTACCTTTATCTCTTGTATCACAGTTGCCTACAACTCTCATTCCCTCTTCAGGCCTTCACAGGCACCCACACATATGTGGCACACACACACACACACACACACACGTGTTTAAAAAGGGTCTCTGTAGGAAATGATATAGATTTGCCCTCAATTTTGTCTGGAAATCTGTAAATGTGGCAAAAAAGGTTATGGTCATAGTAACTTGGCCACATCTGCAAGAGCATCATAACACTTGGTATGCTGGAGGCTCTTAATAATAATAATGTATAGCATGGCCACTCATAATCACTTCATCATTTGTTACATGATTCCATAGATAGAGACAGGACAATAATAGAAAAGCTATATCTATGGCAATGCCCAGTGGGGAAGAAGTGATATGTAACAATCGTAACAACAACTTGAAAACCTAGGCTGTCTACTGTGTGGTCCCAAGGAAGAAATAGGGATCCTAAACAATCCTAAAACTGCTTTTCAGTAATATAATGTAGTTACTCCAGATACAGTGGTCAGACATTATAGCACTTGTCATTATTAGGATAGTCACTATCTAAGTAATTCTTACCCTCTTGCCTCAGTGTTTAGCTTCAGATGTTCACATTCTCCCCTGACCTAAAGTAATTGGTTCTGATTTAACATTTTACCAAAACTCCTTGTGTGTGTGTGTGTGTGTGTGTGTGTGTGTGTGTGTGTGTGTGCGCGCGCGCGCGTGTGTATCTTACTTCCCTTCCTTTGTCCATTTATTTTGAGTAGGTGTAGAACACTATGAAATCACTTTCATCTCTTACCATTTGGGGGGAAACGGGTGAAATACACAAAGGAATGGTTTTATAGTGTTTCTAGACTTCCTTTCCTCAGTCAGCTCATTAAGGACGTGGAAGGTTCTGGCACACTTTTCAATGTTATATAGTGTCTTCCTGAGACTAACACAGATCTCAACCTGCCCCAACAGCAACTGCAATGTCAAAGTGACACCATGCATGCTGTTTCCCTTGGTCACAGCTGGGACTCTCACGTAAACTGTCAAAATATGGAGTTGTTAAGAAAAATGGAGAGGTTCCCTGCAGTCATTGTCTCCTCCTGCCTTCTTTTTCTGTAATACAATGCAAATGCCAGCAATCTGTGCCTTGCCCAATGCAAACATCAAACCATTCCCCTTTCTCCTTCTCCATCATTCATACGGCAAAGACCTAAAATGATGAGGATACAAAGCTAAATCCATTTTAAAGATTTTTAAAGGGCTCATCTTCGTGTCTATTGGTTGACCCATGTGTCTAAGCCTCGAAAGGGATAATGAGATGAGCCATGACCACTATTGTCATCAGCTGTGGCCACATACCTGACGTTACAAGACTACAGAGGTGGCAGAGAGGTGTTAGTTTTAGCTTCATCTCCTACTCGAGGACATATCTGATAGGCATCAAGGGAATTAACAGATGTCAAGGTCATAAATGCTTAGTCTGGATAAGATAGCATGACTATTGAGACTCACTTGCTTATGATAACTAAAACAAATTTAGAAATCATTGCATCCAACTCTGCAACTTTATAGAATTATGAAATTGAAACTGAGAAAAATTGGTCTCGAACTCTATCACAAATTTAAGTGAGAGCTAAGGATAAAGATAAAAATGACCTTTATATTTTCTCCCTATAATTCACAATAGCTTTCATTTTTTAACCAAGTCACACTTTCATCATCATCATCACAATTACTACAATAATAGCACCACAAAGCTATATAAATTTCATATTGTTTATTTGCATCCCCTTTTGGTTTTAAAAATGAGTGAGAAGTTGCTGAGGAAACGTGGAACCTCTAGCTGCTCTTCCACAGGACCTTGGTTCCCTTCAAGCATCCACATGACACACATCTGCATCTTCAGTTTCAGAAGCTCAAATGCGCTGTTCTGGCCCTCAAGGGCACAAGGCACACAGAGAGTACACAGACAGACATGTATGCAAATCACCTATACACAAATCAGAAAGTAATTAGATAGTAAATATTTCTTTAAGTGACTGAGAAAAGGAATATGTTTTGCCAAAATACATATTATATAAAATATATCTCTAGGCTTGCCCAAAAAGAAAACAAAAATGAACGCCCATGAAGAACATGACTGTTTCCCAAAGATGTGTCACATTTGGATCTGGCAGGTTTTGTGAATGTAGGTGTAAGATAAGATAAGGTAACACTTTCAGCTCTGGCCAGTTGTCAGAATTTCTGACAGACGTGATCTGTATGACAGGAAAGAAACATCATAGATTCTAAGACTTGAAAAAAAGTGTCAAATGCTTAAGTCATTACAAAACTGTTGCAGCAGACCTTATGATATTAACTATAAGTACTTTTCCTACAGACATCTATGTACAGGGGGTAAGCAGGCAAAACTCTGTCTACAATAGATGTGTGGTGGAAGTAAATTGTGCATTGACTGGACTATTTTGGACTCCAGTGGCAAATTGCACTTGCAGTCTAGACAGTTCTTAACATGTGAGTGGTGAACCTTTCACAGAGGTTGTATATCAGATATCCTACATAACAAATATTTGCATTATGCTTCATATAGTAGCTAGATTGCAGTTATGAAATAGCAGCAAAAATAACTTTATGGTTAGAGGTCACCACAGCATGAGGATAGGTTATTAAAGGGCAGCAGCATTAGGAAGGTTGAGAACCAGTGGTCTAGAACTACAGAAAAAAAGGAGTCCTTTCTCTTTAATTGCAAATATTTTGATATTTAAAACATTAACAGAAGACCAATTCAATACACCATTCAAAGATGAAATTGTCCACTCTTCAAACAGTTCATGTCTTCTGTAATTGATATCAAAATTTAAAGATTTTTTTAATTGCCCCTAAAGTGTATGCATGTCAATATTAAAAACCTATATACTTTTATTCGAGGATATTACACTAATGAAAAGGTATTTTCAACTTTACGATTCTCTATACAAAATAACTCTGTCTCAGGTCTAACAACTGTAACCATGGCTCTTTGGCTTTTGGGGTTTGGGAGGTTGTTTGTTTGTTTGTTTAGTTTTGTTGAAAACACAAAGTCCTTGAATTTGACTAAAATCAACCACCTCTGGAAAACTGACAGGTAAATTGCTTTAGTTTGAAATAGCATCCAGTTGAGAAGGGACAGGGTTGAAACAGAGTATGCCCAATAAAAGACAGTACAGTAGAGCCACGCTGAGGGTTTTGTTTCTTTCTCAGTTGAATGGTTCCTTTTAATTGTGTGTGGAAAGTGACCTCAAATTACCATATTAGTTTGCTTACTGTTTACTGCTCTATAAACAATCAGCAGAAAGATTTCAGACAATTATATTGTCTATTGCACTGGGTGGAAGATTCATAATGATGTCATACTCTCCATCCCATGTTAGACCATGCTAATTAAGATCAGTCTACCATTGCCCAGATAGCTCAATGAGCTTGGTACAAAAGGGGGACTCCATTTACCAGCTGAAGTCACCTGAGAAGAGGGAACCTTAACTAAGAAAGTGATCTGTGCTGCTGCTGGAAACTGTGGGAAGGCTATGATCCATGCTGCTGGCTGCCATGAGTAAGCTTCACATGACATCAATGACTACAGACTCATAACTGAGAAGCAGAGACATTGAAGCTTCTGACACAACATACCCCCGTTACAGTTTGTATATGCTCGGTCCAGAGAGTGGCACTATTAGAAGGTGTGACCCTGTTAGAGTAGATGTGGCCCTGTTGGAGTAGGTGTGTCACTGTGAGTGTAGGCTTTAAGACTCTCTCATGCTAGCTGCCTGGAAGTCAGTCTTCCACTAGCAGCCTTCAGATGAACACGTAGAACTCTCAGCTCCTCCTGTACCACGCCTGCCTGGATGTTGCCATATTCCTACTTTGATGATACTGGACTGAACATGTAAACCTGTAAGCCAGCCCCAATTAAATGTTGTCATTTATAAGACTTGCCTTGATAATGGAGTCTATTCACAGCAGTAAAACCATAATTAAGACCCCCCCAAAAAAATAGTTCAGACAGGAAACTATTGAAGAGAGTCCTTTAAAACTGTAATAGAGATGCTGAAGTGTAGCTCTAAACAGTTGATTGGAGTTTGACAATGCTCCAATGTGTATATGGGCAAAACAAATTGAACTTGGTGTTGGGTTTTATTGGCGCAGGGGAGGGGACAAGCCCAAGGCTGGCAGGGAGGACCTGGGAGGAAGGAAAATGAGTATGATGGTTTGTATTGTACAAAATTCCAAAATAATTAATAAAAATATGTTGGAAAATCAAAAGAAAAGTGTCTCCATATGGTCTGGCCTCAGGCAAATGTATAGGACAATTTCTGAATTAGTGACAGATGGGAGAGTGGTCAGCCCATTGTGGGTAGCATTGTCCTTGGTAGCAGCAGAGCCCACTGAAATAAACATGGGTTCAGGATACCACAGACCATAGATATCTACATAGCCTTTGATGATAGCCCGGGTTAAACAAACTCTGGCTGCAATAGGAACACAGACCCAGACACAGATAGTACCATGGCCTCAGGTGTCAATGCAGGTCTTACGTAAACATAGGCCCCAGTGGACATCAACATGACTTGGGCTGCAGCACAGACCATTGACATCTGTATGGCCTTCAGTGGTATCACAGGCCAAAGACATCAACACAAACACTAGCTACAGCAAGACCATGGACCTAGATATGGCACTCAGAGGCAGCATGGATCTGGACATCATGGCCTCAGGTACCAACACAGGCCACTCACATCAACATGGCCCCCAGTGGAAGCACAGTATACAGACATTAGGACGGCCTCTGGTGGCAGCCAGACCAAGAACATCTACATGGCCTTTGCATGCAGGTCGAGGTCAGGGACATCTACATGACTCCTGGCTGTAATAGGACCATGTACATCCATCCACATGAACTGCTGGCTAGTACATGATCTGGGGCAGTGGACCACAGATACCAAAGTGGCCTCTAACTATAGTTTGGACAGCACAAACTATAGACCTTTCATGGAGGCCTATTCCAGAATATGAAGTATTCTTTATCTTGGACATCCTATTGTTGCTCAGAACCAGCATATTCAGGGACTGAGTTAGAATCCAAGCTCCAGGCTGCTGTACACCATCCTGTTGGCAACAATGCATTTCCTAGTCCACTGCAACCCTTGCTCACATCTATCACTGCCATTGTGAATCCAGTTCTCCTCAATGACTGATCCTTTCCTCCATCTTTCCCACCTCTCCATCTCGTATCCATTTGTCACAGTGGCTTGGGAAACTACAGTGTGTCCTATAGTATATTATTTTTTGTCCAAACAGATTTACATGAAAATATTCATTACAACAAGTTGTTGGTCTGATTCAAGGCCTCTGGTCTCTGAAGCACCATAAATACTGGACCATCACTGAGACTTTTCTGGGATATACTGCTATTGCCCAGAATCAGGGTGATCTTGTGGCTAGTCAGGGTGTCTGTGGACAGGTTCCTGGAGTGCCCCAGGCTGCACCACACCTACCTGTTCACTCTGTCAACCACGACAAGGCTCGCTGTGTTTGTAGACAGCAGATAGCACCATGCCTGGTGCTCTCTGTCTCCCAGCAGGGCAAGCAGCTCAGGCTGCAGCCACAGTGGCTCCATGCTGGGAGCCAGCCAATAGACTTAGGACCAGCCTTATTCAGTAATGACATGTGGTTCTGCAGTACTGGCTCCTCTACTCACTCCAGAATCTTGTAGATGGAGTAAATGTTGCTGTGGACTAACTCAAAGACTACATCAGTACCCAGATGTGAGCTAGGTTGGTCAGCATGCACTGGCCTGAATCCTAGCCTAAAAGAAGCACCAGAACTATCTAAATGAGCATTTAAAAATGTGGCTGCTGACTTCATGTTATACCTGAGTAAATATCTCTATATGCAGCAATCAATTGTCTCCAGCACCAGTGTTTGTCTCTTTCTCCTTCAAGTCCAGCTTTACAGTATTTCCAGTTTTCTCATGACATAAATGTCCACAGTCATTCATAAAAATCATTGGTAGAAAAATTGTTGGTAGAAATAAGCATAAGAACAAAATTGCCATATTCACAACTGTATAGGGCTAATTGTGTTGAATAAATTATATCTATTTAGCAAACTTTATGGTTTCAATTTTTAATCCAGGGAAAACAGGCTTGGTGGAAATAATGAACTGAAAAAAAAAAAAAAACCACAATTGAAAAATCTAACATGAATATATTTAATTGGAACAGCAAAACAGCTTAATGTTCATTGTAAAAATATAAATGGAAAATTAGTCAGAATGAGCTCAATCTCACTGAAATGTACAAGAAGACCAGAAAAATAGCAGAAATGTCCAGCACTGCATAGATTAATGAGTTCTATAGTATTCAGTGTGTGGTGGTTTCCCAGAGCTGCCAGAAAGGCTTGGAAGGAAATGATTCCCCTCTCAGAGCTGGAGACTGTAACTCTGAGCCAAGGTGTCACCAGAGCTGGTCATTTTTGGAGGTTATGAGAGGCTATGAAGAGTTGTAAAACACATCTCTCCACCTGCCCCTGGGTAGCAGCTTCCAGACAAGCCTGGGCATTCGCTGCCATGAGCCCAGTGTATTTCTCCCATCCCTACACCTGTGCTGATTCTGGCCTTTGCTTCTTTCAAATCTGGCCACATTTTCTTTAGCTTTCCTTCCTCAACCCCACATTGTCATTTCTCTTGGTTTTTTTTTTTTTTTTTTGGTTTGGTTTTGGTTTTGGTTTTGGTTTTGGTTTTGGTTTTGGTTTTGGTTTTGGTTTTTTCTTCTCTGTAGAGACATTTTAGTTTTATATTTCTCCATGCTATATTTAGAATGCCAGCTACAGTTTTAATTAATTTTTTGTCTCTCTGTGTCTGTCTGTCTCTGCTTTTCCCTCTCCTCTCTCTCCTTCCCCACCTCTCCTGCTCCTTCTCTCTCTCCCTGCATGCTTCCCTTTACCTCTTTCTCCTCCCTACTCCCTTCTCCTTCTCCCTCTCCCCAGGCTTTCTCTTCTTATCTCTCTTTGAAGTTCAGACTAGAAGGGGATTTGCAGGGTTTCAGCATCAGTCACCTGAGCTCTGGAATGACATACACATGCTCCAGCATGAGAGCCTGGAAGAATTCTTTCTTGCCTCTAGACTCCTTTGGAGATCCCCTTCTTACAAATCCAAATCAGAACTTCTCTCAACCTCTGTCTAACGGAGCTAACTACAGAATCATTTCTGTTTTCTCAAGCTGTCTAGTTCATCAGCTTGTGTTACCTTACTTGGGCTCTGTCGTACAAGCAGAAAGTGAGGATGTTCTCTTACCATTTGGACAAAAGAGGAAGATGTTGAGAGTCCAACAGCTGGCAACTGCTTCTCCCCACACCATCCTTCATCTTGAAGTCCATCACATCGGGCTGAAAGGCAGGGCTCAGCAGTTGCTGCCAGCAGAGACTCTCCAGCACCACACTTGATGATAGCTTCCTCACACCTTCCTCTGTCTCCCTACCTTGTCTGGAAAGTCTTTGATGTACTCAGCAGCTGTGTTGTCTTTTCTGCCACACTATAGAAACCAAGGTGGAAACTCTGTCTCCCCCACGATTGTCTGAACACTTTACACACATGGTAACTGAATTAAAGATTCCCAAAGCTAGTCTCCTTTGGTACCAGTTATCATGTGAATTATTCTATATAGAGAAACTTTTTTTTTCAGAGCCTCCCAAGATTTCCTAGTCTAAATATAGTTAGAAATGATTCTGAGCAACATGGTATTTACTGTCCAAGAAAGTCACATCTGGCACTCTAGTAACAGTGCCTGGTGGCAAAAATACAGTAAGCAATAAAGAGTTATCTATTCTTTTCCAGGGATTTGATTTTATTTTAAAGACGGCAGAGTCTTTAATTTTGTATTTTTTTATCATAGCATTCATAATACAATAAATCTTATGGACTCATTTTTGGAAATAATATTGAATAAAATTCTAACGGGTCATATTTTAATACTGTATACTTTCCATAGCTATCACATATACATTCCTAAAGTCGCATGATACATGTTGTCAAGTGTTTTATTCTTCTTTAATAAAGAACATTTTTCGTTCTAAAGATGCATGTGCTTCAGGATTATACAGAAAGTTTAATGGAACACAAAGATAGATTTTATATTTAAGTCACTGGTTTTCTAGAAATCATTTTAACATTTTTAATTATTTTCAAATATACAAAAAAAATAGTAAATATATTAGAGCATTTATAAGTCACTGTCATAGTGTAATAAGCAGAAAGAAAAATATCAAAAGGCCAAATACTGCCCGGAATAATTGGAGTAGCATCTCTCCATACAGAACAGCATGAAGCAAAATTCAAAACTAATGGACTTAGTCTCATGAGCATATTGTCTTTAATAATTGAACAGAAAAACAGATACTCTAGATTTCTCAAAGTGACATTAGTAAACGCTATAGAAAAAGCAATATTTCCTTTAGCAGAACTGACTCAATTTTCTTCCTGTCTTGCTGTGCCTAATATCTTCCATAATTGTTGAAGGCAGGCAATTTATAATGAGTGATGGGATAACTTAAATATGAGAATATAGCCTGTTCTTTCCACTGAAATTTGCAAAGCTAAAAACAAAGCAGGGAAGTGGCTGTTTTGAGAGATGTGGAAATTACTCATTAGCTAATATGGTCTCCTGTATTATACACATTTTTAATGCCATGTGAACTGTTTTAAATTTCAGCTTATTTTTCTTTCCGTGTTAAACAATTCAGCAATCATGTTGGATTTTTGCTGGACCACAAAAGATTCTGTCCAGACGCAGAATTAGCAATACTTGTACCTTGAACTCCCTACTTATTCCCGCCTGTTTGCATTTGAACCCATAACCATGCCCTCTGCATCATGTATGTCGATAATGCCAAATGCACAGCCTGTGAAAACTCATCATGCATTGAACATGCTACATAAACTGATGTAAAAGCAGAAAGACTAACCATTTACTATATAGCTAATATGATATGGTCAATTCTTGCAGTTTGATAGTTGATGTCACCACAAAATTAATATACTCAAATAATCTCCAACACAATAGTATTAAGAGGTGACACTTTTAAGGAAATGATTGAATTTTAAGGGCTTTGGATTTCAATTATTTTCAATTTTCTCAGGAAGAACTTCTGAACTTCCTACCTTAGATGGCACCATGACGATTAAACAAAATATTGAAAGGGAGGTTAAAATTGTAAGATTATATAATAATGGTTTTCTTATCTATCATAGGAACAATAAAGTGCTTACACAGATTAAACAAGTGTTACATACCACATAAATCCTTTATATGCATTGTCTTACACAACCATCAGAAATAAGGTTGTCAATGAGAAATGTCTAGAAGTTAAATATTATAACCCCACTGCAGCATTAGGAAGTGACATAGCCACAATATGAACCCAGGGAGATTGGGACCTGACATTCTTATGTTCTGCTGGATTCTGTTACATTGTTTTTTATGAAGTCAAACTGAAAACAAAACAAAACAAAAATTAAAAAACAAACCTACCTGAGAAAGAATCTTTTTAGATAAGAAGTCTAAGACCGAGCAATGTATTATGAAATTTCTGATACATGTGAGAAATAACTCTCAGAATGTTTCCCTGACAATGAAAGATCAACAAGAAATTCTTAGGGCAATTTTTTTTTTTTTTTTTGTAAATGGGGATTCTACCCCAGGATATAGGTTTCTTTCCTTTGAATTGGGATCTAAATCTATTCATGTTGATTTCTGGTTTTCTCCCAGTCTTACCTATCTAGGAATTAATTAAATCAAGTGGAACAGTATGATAGTGTAATTTGTTGTTATTCTAGTAGATAGCATGCACGAGAGACAGGGGATGTTAATTTCCAAATTAAAATTTAAAGTTTGTAATATACATATATATACATATATATAGCAAGAGGCAAATGGAAGAGTGTTTAAAATTGACTCTTTGGATCACTTGGTTATCTTGACTTCGAATGCTTAACAGTGGCAGTATTTGAAGGGTCTTCATAATAACAAAACAGTTCTCAAATACTCATATAAGCAAATAGACGGGAGGTAGACTGTCTAAAATGGCAAGTATTTTGTTAAGTATAAATCAAGTGATACCCATAAAGCAGCACCTTATCATTGAACACTGAGGAGAACACAGGGTAGGATTCTGGTGGGGTAGGGGTGGGGAAAGAGTCTTCTTTAAGGGATTGGCCACTGGGAGTTTACCATGCTCCAGTGCTCCAGTGAGTATATGGGCAACACAAATTGGACTTTGTGATTTTTTTTCTTCTTTCTCTCTTTTTCTTCTTTTTGGGTGGCAGAGGTTACAAGGGTGGGTCAAGGAGTTGGACCTGGGAAGACTGGCAAGTAAATGTGATCGAGATGTGAAATTCCCAAATAGTCAATAAATATAATGTTGGAAATAAAAGAATAGACAGATGGCAGTCTTTAGCAGGACCTGTAACTTCATTAACAAGAATACTAACCACCATGCATCCCAAAGAAGGACCACATTATCCAGAATAGGTGAGCCGCTGGGCCAGAAGTCATCATCACTTGTCATTTATCAATGGCATCTGCATCAGGAACAAAGCTACATAGAGTACGGACTTACTTTCGCAAACACAGTTAGGACTTATTTAAAAACATATAAAATTGCTAATTACATTTAGAATAATTGACAACATGAGACCAAAGACTATGTAATCTTCACCTCAAAATCTTAGTTTCTTATTCTCAAAATTTTTAGTTTCCATGGAACTATCTGTTTTTATAGGAGGGAAAAAATGATCTCTGTAAAAGGATGTTTAGATTTCATGCATGCTAGCAATCAGCCCCTGCCATGCTCTGCTGCAATTATGTGTGAAGAACAGTGTCACCCTTTCTCTTCACAGCGAGGAGGTAGCCATCACCCTCAGCCAAGAGTCATATCAAGTTTCTGTAGTCCCTCAGCAATAGGGAGCTGCTCTCCTCTGCTCCTACATGTAGTCTGCTCGGAGCTAATGGCTTTAAAATGGAAATAAGGGCTGGCAAGATGGCTTGGTGGTAAAGCATGTGCAGCAAATCTGTCAAGCTGATTTATTCCCCCAAAGCCACAGGGTGAAATGAGAGAACAGACTCCTTCACATTGTGGCATGCACACACGCACGTGTGTGTGTGTGTGTGTGTGTGTGTGTGTAAGTGCACATGCACACATTTGCTTACATAGATAAACACACAGAGAACAAATAGTAATAAACAAATTTCAGAAAATAAAAATTAATCTTACATTATTTGCCTCCTGAGAAGGAAGTGAGGCATGAGATAAATTGTATCTTCAAGTTAGTAAAGTGATATGGAAACAGGAAGGAAGACCAGCCAGAGCCAGAGGCATTCTTATCATGTCAGTTCTGCAAACAAGCTTCTTTTAGGAAACACCAGGCTTTATTTACTTTTAGTGCAATCACACTTATGCTATTATTGTTACTTTTCCAATTTTCTAAAATTTTCTCTTTGTTTTCACTAAAACTATAAGAACCTGCTTATAGTTTCAAATATAAGAAATCGGTTTGGCTTGCTGATATATCTGTAGAAGCCAAAGACATATCTACCATATGATTGTACCACAATATTATGATCAAAACTGTTGAATGAGCTAAGCAAGTGCAATCTGATTCAATATTAATTTCCAAAAGAACATAGGTATTATAGAGTTCTCCATGATTTATACAGAATATTTCATGAAAGGATAACAAAAGGATATTTTAGTGAAAAACAAACATAACCCCTATCGTATGACTCTGATAGCCACGTTTTGGTAGTTGGCACCTACCATTATGATCGTTGTCATTTGTGAAGCATCCCAGACTGTACAGCTTGGGTAAGGTTTCTAGTAAACTATAAAGATAGAGAAATTGTTCACATGTTAGAGATGCAGATATTAAGATATAAATAGTAAGCATTTAGAGCCAATGAACACTAGATCCTGATCATTAATTTTGTAGCATCCTTAATTTCTTTAAATCCCTCATGACTATATCATCTTTACTGCCATATTAAACTTTGAGGTTGTATCTCTTCAAAGTAAATGCAAAGCCTAAGAAAAGATGGACCTGTTGACTACTGAATATTTTCAAATGAGCAGAAAAAGATGAGGAGGAGGAAGAGGGGGTGGGGGCAGAAGAGGAACAAGATTAAGAACAAGAACAAGAAGAGTTAACCAGTATGTGAGAACACAAAGCCTACCACTAATAATTTGATCCCTGGCCTTCTGAATAAACAGATCATTAGAGGGCTTTTAGACTCCTTAAACGTTAATACAGTTATCAAATAAGGAGACACTATGGTTAAGGAAATATGAAAGATTAAGGCAAGCAAGTTTCTTCATGGTTGGATCTTTCAGGGTCTGTATTTAACATATAATAAGGCTGCATGAAGACCTGTGTTAATCCAATGGTGCTCACCCTTCCTAATGCTGACCCTTTAATAGAGTTCTTCATGTTGTGGTGACCCCCCGCAACCACAAAATTATCTTGTTGCTACTTCGTAACTGTAATTTTGCTAGTGATATGAATTGGAATGCAAATATCTAGTATTCAGGATATATGATATGTAAACCTTGTCATGACCCACAGGTTGAGAAAAATGGCTTTAACCAGTTCTTCAAATTCACTTAACTTGAGAGGCCCCTTTAAGAGGACTGCACTTTAGGTGAGTATATTAATTTTAGTCTATCAGGAATAACACTATTTCCTGCTGGTAGATACCAATATCTGGTATGTATATTTTAGAGAATTTTTAATTTGAAAGTGATGTTTCTCTATGAATCATATTAACAAGATGCTTTATAATGAATCTAGGGAGACATTTCTTTTTCTGGTATTTTGACACCATGGTCCTAAGTCTCATTGCATATCTTTAGAGTGCTTCTCTTGTGGAAAAAAATTTCTTGCAAATAAGACCTCATAAGAATAGCTTCTTAAATTTAACACCAGGGGAAATAGTTGCTTGATTAGGACCTAACTATATTAGCTCTTTTAAAAAAATATGTTTGTCTTCTAGTAAACACTTGTCTTGTTAATAAATTTTCTATTTAAAATTTGAACTAAATATGTAAAGGCAAGGTATTCCTGCTGAAAAATAATTTTCTAATGAGAAGCTAAGTCGTACAACCTATTTAGCAGAGTTATTATAGTTATTACTAATAAAATCGACCTCCCATTTAAATGTAGAGAAGCCGCAATGGTTCGGATACCAATTATACATTATCCGTAAATTACATATTGAAACTTGCTGGAATTATGCCAAGATGTAATCAGAAGGAATCATGAGGTGAACAATTTTCAGAGCTCAATTTAATTCAACATCTTTTTAACTGTATCTTCCAAGATTATAATTATACTCAGCAATTGGTTTGATTGAAGGAAAAATATCATACTGCCTCGTTGACCACCATTTGGCATACTTGTTTGAATGTCAAGGCACACGGTTTAATCTGTAAGAAGGCTGATTACATACAAATGGAGTGACAATAGGAAATCCTGTCATTCTGGTGGGAGTAATGTAAGAAGTCAAAGGGACATGTTTCTAGAACTCAGTATCAAAAATAGACACATTTATTTTCCCCTGCTCGCCATGATGATCACTGTGTAGGTTATCCAGAAAGAAAATAGAATGCTGAGGAGACAGCAGTGCAGTTCTGGATCTGCCCCATGTCACCGAATTATGCAATTAGGCAAGGTGCTTGGTTCACGTGATTTCCTTAGACCTTAGACAGAGGATAAGCTTTTTTCACAGAACTTTTAAGACAAGCAAATTATAGGAAAGTAACAGATATGTTCTATATTGTATACATACACATATACATCATCATACGTACATATGACTTATAACAAAACTATGTGTAGATGTGTATGCCCTAGCATGTGTCTATGCATCTATAGAATGCAATCTCTGTAAGTCTGTGACATTTTTACAAGCATTGTAATGGCTTTTGTTTTTGTTTTGGACTGGTTTTCTTTAAATAAATAAATAAATAAATAAATAAATAAATAAATAAATAAATATCCTTGGGAGGAAACAAAAAGTGTTTCTCTTTGAGACAAGGAAGAGATGTGCTTATCAATAAACTTAATGAAATATTGAGAAAATGTCAGCAAAATTTCTGTAACTTCTCATATAACATCAGGAGTGTTTCTTAAGCTCCATACTCCCCAATGTGGTACACACTGGCACTTTCCGCTATGGAACTGGAGGACTGGAGGGCAGGGAGCACACTTCTTGCTGTGGCATAAATACTAAATAGTCTCCTTTATCTCTGATCCAGGAGGTGACACAGGCATTTTGCTGGCTGGGCTAACTTGTTAAAATTGTAAGGAAGAATCCATTTCACTCCAGCCTATTGCCAAAACCTAGGAAGAGCCTAAGCATTTAATACAGAAAGTTCTTATTTAATGCCATCTTCTCCTCTCCTCCTGGGGATAGTTGTGTTGTTATTGCTACATGTTTTAAGTTACCAATAATCTCGCCTGATTTATAAAATATGCATTGCTTTCAGGGAAGTATTCTTTAAGATGAAACTGACAGACTGCATATATATATGTATATGTATATGTATATGTATATGTATATGTATATGTATATGTATATGTATATGTATATGTTCAGCAAGATTGCTCAGCCTCTGGCAGGAAAAAAATTAGAGAAGAAACCAAGTATTTAACTTGATCACTCTGTCTTTCTTTGAAGGAAAAACAAGCAAGCAGAGACCCGGGGCAGTGTCCCACTGGCTAAAGAGGCAAAGTATGTAAATGTGCCCTGCTTTTTCAGTGGTGAACTATAATACATTGAGTAGATTTTGTTGTCATTGTTGTTTTCTTTTCTTTTCTATTTGCAGAAAATCTGAGCAGTAACTGTCACTTTAAAACACTAAAGCAGTAACAGGAAATTTATTAATTAATCTATTCAGTTGTGAACAAAAGTCTTTATTTGAGGACCATATTGTAGTAACCAATATCATCCTTTACTACTGGTTTTAAATTTAAAGAAAACTGTCCCACAAATAATGAATGCCTCCTTTCTTCTTATACCTATTTATTTCTTTAACAACAGCAAAAAACCAGGAACCTCTATTTCTTTAGGAGACTGAGGAATGTGGATCTGTTTCACAGACAGGAGTAGAGATTCACATCAAAGTGTCCCAGCTCGCTCATCAGAGTCTGAGCTATTCCTCTTTCTCCCATTAACTCACCAGCTTTGGCATGAAATAGAACAGGATTTAGCTATGCCTGGCCAAGAAATTGAAAGGAGCAGCAAGCAAGCTTTGCTGTCTGTCACTGTCTCTCTGAAAGATAGATATGCCACTAAATATCTAAGTCCTTTCCCACTCCCCCTAAACATCAGAAATCTAATTGCAAGACCAAGTTTAACGTGCATAACTTTGAAGGGCACTTCATTAACATGTACGGGGAATTAAAAGGCCCAATTTTTTACTGTAATGACTACCATAACTTTCTGGTTTACAACCAAGAGAGCTCAAAGACAAAGTAAACAAAACGAAGGAGTGAGAATTAGAAAGATTAACTGTGTGACCCATCCTTTATGGCAATCTCTCGGGTCCATTTGCATACTAGCATCTTCGCACATGTTCACTGCAGAGATTCTATGACAGTAATCATTCAAATTGACATTCCCCTTGAAATTTCCCTTCCACACAGAACAGACCCAGGAAAAAAAGCATTGTTAAAACGGCAGAACTAGGGAGTCCTGTTTTTGGAGCAAACTGACCTGAGAAAAACTCTGTAACAACAGGCTCCCCTGCAAACTTTCTTTTGACAGGATTATCTGGAGTACCCAATGACCTCATGTTCTGGTTGCCAGTGATAGGTCTACATATGGACATTGCATTCATGGAAATGAGAGGTGAATCTAAAGAATGGCTTCCTTGCTCTTATATATAAAGGAGGCAGTAGGAAGTCTCTTTTTTTATCGCCTATTTATAAACCTGCTTGCATATGAAGCTGAGCCCTGGTGAAATGCCTTAAGATCCTCAAAGAATTGATATGGAGCGAAATTCACAGATGATGTTAAAGCAGCCATAGCTCTTCAATTAAATCAGCCCAACCACCTGCCCCATAACTTTTCTGGAGACAGTGTGGTTATTTCCTTTAAGCTAATGTGAGTCTTCCAGATGAAAATTGTTGAGGTCATGCTGAGTTCCTAGTTCTCACAGATAAACACTAGGGAAACCGGCCATGTTAAACACACAGGGTTGTCTCTTCAAAGAAAGGCATCTACCTTGTTTTCAGTGCAGAAGGCTGGAAGTGGATGTGGTTAACTGCCCAGTGATCTGTGTGGTATCTGTAGAGCCACGTCATACCTGAATCCTCCAGACATTCAGGTTCATCAGACTCTTCTTCCCTAGACCTTCATCTTGACCACTGTTCTTCAGTCAATAGAACCCCTACCATGTAAAATGTCACATGCACTTTACAAACAGAACAGAGGTGGTTGATAACCCAGTGACCTCTGTGATATCTGTATGGTCAGGCTACATCTGGCTTCCCTGGACTTTGTCATTCTCCCTAAACCTTTATCTTGAGTGTTGTCTCTCAGTCGATAGAACCCACCTATATGAATGAGGAGCCCACCCTTATGAATGAAACTGTGTGTAGTTTGAAAAGCGTTTCAGTGTAATCACAACTTAAGCTTTGTTGCACACTAAACTGAGTTATCATCAGGTAACTTTTTTTTTTCAAAATTGTGCTTACATATGACTAAATTAAACTGCCCGGTGTCAGACTCTAGAAGTTTGAACCAACACCAGTTACTGAGTTGTGCTAAAGAAGATTTCTTTCTTGCCTCACGTGTATCTGTACTCTGCTTACCATAGCATTTGCAGAGATACCCTCCCCCGAAAACAGATAGGGTGACAAAGACTATATAAGTAAACTGTGTGTGTCTATGGTTTGGTTTTACAGCAATAAAGTGTGACTCAGGTATAAACACCTTGGGAAAATGGAGTAATAAAATATTTTGAAAAATTATGTAGCACTTTGTGAATATATTGTGAGACAAAGGACTATGGGTTTTGAACAGTAATAACATTGTATACACATCTGAGTAAATGTTAAAATAATCCAAGCCTAGGAAGCTACACTCTTTCTTGATGAGATTGGAAGAGTTGAGCGAGACCTGACCTAACCTTTTGGATTCTGCCCCTGGGTGTCATACAAAGAAACCAACAGCAGTCATTGACATTTGATTTCTACTCCAGAACAAAGAAACCAACAGCAGTCATTGGTGACATTTGATTTCCACTCCAGAACTGAGCTGTGCAGCCTCAAAGCATTGACTGCTCTTTTCCACTAACTCATGCACATGAAAACAGCCTGCCTCTGATGGCCCTTGCTGCATGTTTCTGTTATACTAGAATACATGGAGCATTCGCAGTTTGTCTCCTCCTCTTTCCAGATCATCCTCTCCTCAGGCTACAAGCCTACAAGATGGAAAAGGACAACTCAGGACACAAAACTTGGAGAAAGAATTCGATTACAAGGAAAAAAATTAGAAAAAAATAAAATCAGATGTTTGGTACTAGCTTTTATCATTACTATAACAAGCCCCAACATGAACATTAAAGTTAAGTGATTTTGACAAGAATTTCTCTTAAATATGTTTTCCACATAGTATATGAGGCAATAAGCTTCTTCAGAATGTGGTGTCAGTTCCATTGAGGAGAATAAGATTATACATTTTGACACATGAACTTATTATGTCTTTTTTTATTAGCAGAATGTTCAGTTGTGTGTGTCTTGTTTTTCCAAAAGTTTATGAATTATTTGATGGAAGTCAGTGGATCATGTAATTAAAAAAAAAAAAAAAAAAAAAAAAAAAAAAAAAAAACATGGAAAACCCTGTAGGCTTAGCACAGCGAACACTGCTCAATGCTATATATCAGGGACCATGACACTAAATGTCTTACCATTGTTTTGTGTGACTCTGCCTTTTCTAAAGTTCCAGACAATGGGACAGCATGGTTGGCAAATGAAAAAGGTCAAAACATACCAATGTCTGTTGATATTTTCTTTACAGGAAATTAATTTTGAAATAAAGGACTAATATTAACCAAAAGAAACATGTGTGATCAACCAATCAGTAACAGAGATTCTGAGTGGCCATTGCATGCTCCCCACTGTGTGACCAACCAATCAATAACAGGGATACCCAGGGCCAATTGCAAGCTTCCCACTGAGTGCACACTCGATTGATCAAGCCTGGTTCTGTCTCCCTGAACTGCCTTTTCAGACCTTCTAGGTTTGTCCCCATTCAAAAGTGTGACATTTAAAAGAAAGCATCGCTGAGACTTTTTTCATATTTGATGCTTATTGCTAAAACATCTATGAATCAATTCCCACCATACAAGAGCTAGTGGGAGGTGGCTGAGCGCTTGGAAGCACTTACTGCTTTTCCCAAGGATGGGGTTCTGTTTCCAGCTCCCAGGTCAGGCCAGTTGGAACTCCGACTCCAGGGCATCTGATGTCTCTGGCTTTCTCGGGCATCTGCACACACGTGTACACACTTACACATAAGTAAATGTGACAAAAATGAATTTTTAAAAATGAATACCACCAAAGTCACCTCTTAGCTGTGTGAAACAGTTACCCTACCATGGGAAATATTTTGGCAGACTTCCTCTAGTTTGTGTTCTGTACAATCACACACAGAAGGATCAAAGTTGAAATATCTGTGAATATTTATACCTCAAAAACTGAGTTTGTATTCATCCCGATAGTTAAGGCGAGAACTATTAACTGTGAGACTGCTGACACTGAAATTTGGGTGACTGTAACAGAGTCGTTTCTTATCCGTGATTAGGGGAAACTATGGGACTTATCACTTTAAAGTACATTTTAACTTGCACTAATCAACATATTACATCCTCGAAGCTAATGATCCAGAGCCTCAAATATCCATTCAGATCCAGAGAAGATGAGGCATTGAGAAGCCACTGTGACATCTCAGGAACATCTAGAATAGTGTGCTAACAGCCTGCTCAGCTGCCCGAGACTGAAGGAGAAAGACTTAGTAATAAACAGATGTGAGGTGGGTATGAGCCAGAGGTATTGGGGGTCAGGTGACTCTTTCCCTAGAGCCTCACTCACTGCCACACTATTACAGAAATGCTATTCAAGCATTCACTAAGCATTTTCTGAATAGCCTGTTTCCTGCCTGGATTATTCCTTTAAAAAAAAAAAAAAAAAAAAAAAAACTAATAACTTCGATCTGACCACAGATTGTAGCACTGCAATGTCTTGATTGGGAGAGTTTTGTCATTAACATGGAAGATTTTGATTGCTAGGAAAGAAAATAGTTATGTAATTGACTGTGATAAATGTATATCATGTAATATTTTTCCTGAAAACTCTCAGAAGAGTTAGGATAAATGTCATAACAATACCACCACAGGTTATGTTATTTGCTATCATGGCCTGCCTATTCAGATGCTAAAGGACGTCTACAAGTTTTTTTCATAGACTCGATTATTAACTAAGTATGCGTGATGAGTTGTTTTATAAAAGGCATCTCAAAGTAAATTCTCACTTAAAAAAAAAGTATGTTATAAATCAAAGTTGTTGCACTGCTAAAATTCTTTCTATTTCGAAAAGATATTAAATACAGTATAAGCTCTCGCACCCCACCCAACCCTAGTACCTTCTTCAAAATAAACAGAATGGCAAGGATTAACTATTTAACAACCAAAATAAGTTATCCATTTGTTCTTGTAAGATACTGCCACCCAGTGGAAAGATTGTGAAATGGCATCTTCTTTTTTTATCATTTGATGAGCGAAGATGTTTAATCATTTATAACCTACTTCACCCATTATCCTCTAAATAACACTCCAGTAAACAGATCTTGCAGTTGAAGAGAAAAGCAGTAGTCAAAATACTTTAAAAGTGTATATTTTAAACTGAAAATAATTCTATGGTTATATAAGTTTATTTATTTTACAACTTGACAATTGTTCAAGGTTAATCATAAGCGAACTATGTATTTAAATTTATAAATTGGAGAAGTTACCAAGAGTGTGTTTCTCACATGTTTAACTCATGATGAATGCATGCTCTACATAGTAAAGCTCTCCAACCGCGGCTCTTCCTATTGATGAGTCAATGATTTTCTTTATTGGTACAAGACAAATTGTCAGAATTCCGTAGAGAACTTAAAGCCACGTTGGAGCTCCCACAAGCTTTAAAGGGCCTTGTCCCATCTCCCATCCTTGTCTCTCCTAGACTCTCATACTGAATTTCCAAAAACTCTTTAAGGACAAAGAAAAAAAAAGAAAAGAGAGAGAGTTGAATACCTCACATATACGTTGTAATCTAGTCACTCAGAACCCTGGTTTAAGTGGGAATGAATCGGACACGCTGACCTGTGAGAGTGCTTATAGAACAGAATGGGCTCAAGATACAGCAAAGAAGAGATGTTCATTTTCTATTGCTTCTGTAATAAACAGTCTCTTAAACAAGCCCAAACATCATACAGATGTGAGGGTGAGACCTCAAAAATGGAAACTACAGGACTCAAAAAGGTCGTGGTATGACTGCTTCCTTTTAGACACCCTGACCAAAAAAATAAAATAATTAAAACAAAACAAAAACCTTTCAAGCCACTAAAGCAGGGGTTCTCAACCTAGGGGTCCTAACTCCTTCAAACCTTTCAAGAAACATGGATAGTTACTTTGTGGTTAATCAATCAGCAAAATTACAGTTATAAAGTAGGAAAAAAAAAGTTAATTATATGGCGGGAGTGGGGGTTTCACCACATGAGGAACTGTATTAAAAAGTTGCACCCTGCCGGGCGGTGGTAGCACATGCCTTTAATCCCAGCACTTGGGAGGCAGAGGCAGGAGGATTTCTGAGTTCGAGGCCAGCCTGGTCTACAGAGTGAGTTCCAGGACAGCCAAGGCTACACAGAGAAACCCTGTCTCGAAAAAAACCAAAATAATAATAATAATAATAAAAATAAAAAAAGTTGCACCCTTAGGAAGACTAAGAAGCCCTGCTCTAAGTCTGTACTCTGAAAACACTTTTCTATTTTGGCAGTGCACTCTGAGATCCTGGCTTCTTTCCTCTCATCTCTGGCTTTCCTGCCTTTCCCTTTCTTTTTAATAGGACCCCTGTGGGAAGGCACGGGTGGCTCAGTCTGTAAGCGCACTGGAAGTGACCCTTTCAGAGTGATCCTGAAGTCTGTAACTCCAGTTCCAAGGAGATACACTAATCCTCTTCTGGCCTCTTTGGGAACTTCACACATGGGACGCACAAACATGCAAGCAGAAAACCCACACACATAAAATAAAAAAGGAGGTGGAAGAGATCCATGCGTTTACATTGAGCCTATTCAGACAAGTCCATCTTAAAATTTTTAATCCGATTCATAAAATCAACTTTCTCCCATAAGGCAAAGCATTCACAGTTTGTGGGGATGTGCTATCTTCGGAGGTCTAACATTCCAGCCATCCTGGATGAACTCTGAGTCAAAAGGGCTGGACATCCTGATTCCTGTGAACTGGAAGTCAGTCTGAACTTCATTCAAGATTTAATGAGCACCATCAGGGTTCAAACCATTGATATCATGCACTAGAGTAAAGAGAAATTAACAGGTAATACGTAGATCAAAATATTATACTAGTCTATTTCAAAATGTTTTCTGCAACCCAGATCTACCATTCTCTAGGTGTGTAAACTTGAGTCGCTAAATTGAAACTTTTTTGTGCTCTTCCTCCTACGAGAAGGATGAAAAAGAGCACTAATAAAAATATACATAACATAATTTGTAGACCTGTAGTACTGCCTGATGCCATCACAGCTGTTTGGTAATGGATGAATGAAAAAGGATCTGAAGTTGATTTTTAATTATAATTGAGTGAAACTGCTGCATACGTCAGAGAACTATGTGGGTTAAAGTGAAAACTCTTCCTTCTTGTCAGGGTCTTTGGTGGTGCACACATTGCTTTGCTCCCACACCGTTAAGCAGTGACACCTCACAAAATAGATTCAGAGCAATCTCTAACAGTAATAGTGATTATTTAGAGCTGACTGACAGACTGCTTACCGTTCTGCCAGACTCGGATCGAAATGTTTGTAGGTTTCATCTGCGATAATCCTCACCATGACCCTCACAGTGCCCGTTAGGTATTTGTCATTCTTAGGCAAGACTCTTCTTATGCTAGGACTATTGACTCATTACACGTTACACAAAACTGATTTGCTAATCAAGGGGAAACCGGAGTGAAATGTAATAAGATGTCAGGAAATCACTCACCTAAAATGTGGAGCGAAGAGAGTCTACGTTACGTAAGTACTTTGTAATAAACTTTTCAGTGTGATTAATTTTTTTTTTATAAACTGTTTAAAATGTTTGGAAGCAGAAGGCCCTGAGGGCGGGGTGGCAACCTAGCCTGAAGCTTTAAAGAAAGCGTTTGTGTTGACAGCCAAACTTTGTAATCATTCTTTCTCTGCCTTATATTTCTGGTTTAGAAGATAAACACTTTTGTGGCTTCCAGATGAATCATTCCAACTGCTCCTTCTAGTGGATTCAGTAAAACTTAGACCAGAGTTGGACACTCTGATGTCAGACAAGTAGATCAGAATGAACAGGGAAAGCCCAGCTGGATCAGGATCTTCCAGGGTGAACCCAGTGAGCTGTAAGGTATCCTACAACACAGACTGGAAAGCCAGATTCTTACCGTGAACCAGTGAACAAGCTGAAGACAGAATTTAAAATATGTACTTTCTCATACATGGATACACAGATGAAAATAACCTGAAAATTAGTCAATATGCATGGTTCTTTGGGAGCTAATATTTATGATAAGCCATAAAATAGCCTCAGCATTATGAAATTCTCTTTTTCATTATTCTGAGACACAGTGCTTCAAGGATGAGTTGTTAGCCAGGCGGGTTGGCACATGACTGTAATGAGAGCCGTTAGTGGGTGAGAGGCAAGAAGATTGGGAGTTCAAGGTCATTGCAGCCTACATAGTGAGTTCAAAGCCAGCTTGGGCTATGTCGTAGCTATGTTGTTATTGCTGTGATAAAACACATAATGAGAAGCAACTTGGGAAGTAAAGGATTTACTTTACCAGACAACTCTCAGGTCTTACCCCATCACTGAGGAAAGTCAGAGCAAAAACTCAAGGCAGGAACTTGGAGACAGGAGCTGAAGCAGAAGCCATGGAGGGGCGCTGCCTACTACCTTGCTCCCCATGGCTTGCTCAGTTTGCTTTCTCATACCATCAGGATCACAGAATCACCTGCTCAGGATTGGAACCACCCACGATAAGCTGGGCCCTTTCACATCAATCACCTATCAAGAAAATGCCCTTCAGTCTTGCCCACAGACCACTCATATAGAGGTATTTTCTGAATTACTACTAATATTCTTTCTTCCTACAAGCTTGTGTCTAATTGACATAAACCTAGCCAGCTCAGGCTATGTAGACTATATGAGACTATCTAAGAGAAAAAAGAAAAGGGGAAAAAACTAACTATCACTTATATTATTTAATAAGGACTGAAATGATTCTATATAAATTCTTTGTAAAGAATCGAAATTTTGAGGTTCTCATATTAAAATGAAAACACTGAGAAAACAAAATAGAAAAGTTCTCCTTCTTAGCATTATCCACTTTGTGTTAAATAGAAAAGTCATCTGGGTGGAGTTGGAGTAGGGGAAGTCATAATCAGAACATACTGTAATGAAAACTCTATCTTCAATCAAAAAAGAAGTCAGGAAAAAGGGAAGAGCTGTCTACAAGTGCAAGCAAGATCACTAGACTAGAATGTCATTGAGCATTTCTGAGTAGCCAGTTTGTTATTTAATCCTGGGTAGCATCTGACCCTATAGCCATAGGTGGGTTACTTGAAAATCTCTGGCAGCATACACATTTGCAGGACTCTGAGGTTGCATTGCCTGTATATACTCACTTGTTTTCAGCAGCTACTGCTGTGTAGGAGAGAGCAATCTCTACAAATGAGAAAGCAGCTCAAGTGTAGTACGGAGAGGAAACGATGAAGCTTTCCAATGGCTATGTGGGAAATACATGCCCTCTCTTGAGGGAAAGGTATCAGTCCAGGGAGGAAAGGTTCCTTGTTGCAATATTCTATGTATTCGCTTTTTAATTACTTAGTTCAGATTACATGATGCTTAATGGAGGAAGATGGTAATGATTAGAATTTGAATACCTACTGACTACTTTGACTTCTTACAGTGTTTCACGTTTTAAAGAAAAAGAATTCTTTCACTGTCAAGCCATCCTGTAAAAGGGTTTATTGAACCATCAGAAGGTTATACAGAAAATTTCATACCTGGGATGTAGCTCAAATGAAAGTGCTTGCCTGGCATTCAGGGAGCCCTCCATTTAAACCTTAGTTTCACATAAATCAAGTGCAGTGGCACACTCCTGAAATCCCAGCACTCGGTGAGAAAAGGCAGGAGGGTTAGAAGATTAAGGTTATCTTCAGCTACTCAGAGAGAATTTTGCACAGGAAAATGAAGGTCTTCCAATTGCCTGACAATCAAGCATTTTATTTAACCCAAAGCACCCATCTAGCTGGAGAACCATGTTGCCTATTTGCTTGTAACATTTTATGTCTGATGTTACAGGGAGAGTTAGTAAAACCATTTAAACTTTACTTCATTTTCTTCTCCCATCTCTTTCAAAGTCTGTCTGATACATCTTGTGGCCTACGACCATCCTGGGAAATTATATCCAATTAATTGTTCTATTCCTTGCCAGTTCACAATTTTGAATATTTAATACAATTAGCTTAAGTACCCTTGCCTACAAAGCCAAACACTGGGAAGCCACTTAAATAGGTAGATTTGCTTCAACGATGAGATTTCAATCAGACCCTCCAAATATTTATCCCACCCTCTTGCATAAATCTGAGTCCCTTCAGACAAAGCAAAGTCTCTTGCTTCTCTGTGGGAAATGTACTATAAACTCGGTCCTCTTGAGAAACAAAAACTAGGATGCAAGATGATGCTGAGTTCTAGACAATTAAATAAGTTTCTTTAGGAACCTCACAAGTATTGAGTGTGGTAGAACAAAACAGAGGGACACTGGAGGGCCCATACATTAGTAAAAATTGCATTGACTCCCAGATAGAGTTAAGTGTGAAATTCTCAAGAATGCAATGCTGAGCTGGGGAAGTATCTGTGATCTTGTCACCTCTGTTCCCATCTGAAAGATAAGTTAACACTAACAGCATTTCATAGGGCTAAGAATTAAAATAAATCATGATGCAAAGCACTCAAAAAGCAGTTTTTGTATAGTCTGTATATACTATATATACATGCATATATAATAAATACATCAATGCTATACAGAGACACAAATGTTAGCTACTTCTACTGTTCTTGTTCCAGGTATTTTGCATTTGTAAGCAAGAATGACAAAAAGCAAAGTCTTCTAGGATAGCATTTACTTGGGTGTTTCTTTTATTCTTATTAAATCAAAGAGTACCAGTGCTAACAAGCACAAGTCAAAAACACTTAGAATTCTTTCTCTTCAAATGTTTGTCCCATTGGCTGCCAAGGTCATGCCAACTACATTTAGAGGCTGTTTACTGATCAGAGAGATGTTAATCTAATCACAGATTGCACACACTGGAAAATAAATGGTTACCCTGTATCACTAGCCATTTTCAAAGTCCCTTAATGAGATTTACAAATATTGACACATGAGTCAGCAAGGAGTATAACTTTTGTCTCTTTTTAGATAAGGTTATTTATAATGCCCTTCTATAATTTGAATAATATAAATTGTGACTCTATGATTTAATTTTGTCCTTGTATCATTCATTCTGACAATATGGAGTGATAAAAGGGGTGAAAATGAATTACTGAATTTCATAGAGAAAGAATACAGAATCATCTACTTTTTAAAAGCTTAAAAAAAAACTTGCCATTTATACATAGATGAATCCAACTGTCTTCAACATGCTAGTAAAGCCTCAGGAAGAAAAAAAAATAATCTTACCTCTTACATGAGATCTTTGTTGTCGCTTTTGAGACAGCGGCTGAAAAGATGGGGCTGTCCTGAAACTTGCCTTGTAGACAAGGATAACCTTAATTTTTTCATCTTACCTCTACCTCTTAAGTGCTGGAATTCAAGGTGCATGTTAGCATGTTTAGTTTATGCTGTACTAGGACTGAACCCAGGCTTCCTGAATGCTAGGCAAGCACTCTACCAACTACGCTATACTCCCAGCTCTGAATCTTTCTTATGTGCCCAATCTTGCCTAGCTGGGAAGTTCTTAGAATATATTGCCTCTGAGCTCGATAGTCTTTATTTTTGACTCTGAATTTTTCTCTAGTATAAACAAAAAAAGTCGTAATGAGATCCATGGGACTAGATGCTATTGCTGCTCACATATTGCATATATAAAACCATCCCTGTCTGACCCTTCCCCTTAAAATGCTGCAGACACCACCATTGCTGTCATTGTGGGTTATATTTTCCAAAGCATGTATTCAGTATAAAACTATTACTGAAAATCTTTTGGCAAAGTAGTTACCATGCCATCACCCACTAAAATGTAAATTTTAGAACTGGAGGAATTCATTTCTTTTTTTCCTATATTTTAATCACTGGCTTGTAAGACAATACCTTGCCTGCAGACAGGTCCTCAGGAAAACTATTTTCACTTCATCCTGATGTCTATTCCACTTATAACCTAAGTGGATGCATCCAGTAGACACTTCAGGGTTCAGCTCTAAAAGGCAATGTATAGAAAGAAGATCTCTGTCTATGTCCACAGATTTATATAGACTGACATGACTGACTCTCATGGACAGGTGCAAGCTTGCTAGAAAGATTCCAAGGCAAGGATCCCCAGAGATGAATCAGAAGAATGATACTGACGGCATGCTTCACATTCTTTTCTGATCAAACCTGAGACTGGACACTACTACTCATGTAAATTTGAAATATTTTCTTTGCCTGCTCATCTGAATTCTGTTGCTGTCATTAGCAACTGAGATGATCTCAACAGTGGTGATTAGAGGGAGAACAGTTTCAGGGCCTCAGGCCTGTTTTGTGTACTTGTTATATTTTGCCAGATGTGGTGTTGAGATTTCTCTTGATTGTCTTCAGGTTTTTTTTTTAATTAAAAAGGAACAAAATCAAAAGGGGTACTTATTAATCACCAGGAGGATTTATTTATTACTAAGGCAATGTCTGGAAAAAAAATCAATTTATTGCAAATGTTTCCTGCAGGTTTGCAGATTTCAGGCAATTAACAAGGGCTGCTATAATTCACACAAAGGACATTCATTGTGTTGCCAATAACTCATTTTGATGAATTAGGCCATGATTATGTTGAATGTTGGGAGGACTGCGAATTTTAAACATCTTGAGTTGCACAGATAGTAGCTGTACACCATGGTTGGTGTGGAAACTGAGCAGGTGAACTGAGCCCAAGCTCTGAGGGCTCCAGCAAAGACACTGAGATTGGAAGGGGGCCAGTTGTGTGGGATGAGGTTCCTAACCCTTAAAAATGATGATATGCATATTCAAAACAGGCAACATTCCAATAGGAAATGAAAAAGTTTTAACATCAAAAAGATTCTGTAGCTCGCTGTCATTTACTCTTTCTGCAAACTTGTATGATACCATGGCAACGAATCAGACTAAAATCCAAACACATCAGACAGCCAATTCTAAATGCTTTCCAAAATCTTCTCGTTTAATTAACAATAACAACAATAAAAAAAATGATGATGTGCCCAGTCCTGTCTCAGATGGGGAAGCAAGGAAATACAGGAAGGAAGCTTTGAGAATGATGGCAAAATGTCTTTATACAGAGGTACATCTTTGGACCAGTGGGATGGGGACCGGAAAAGCATTGCTGATGGCATAACCAACAAAATCAAAGGCAGGAGTTAGGAGAAAATAACGCAGAGTGATGATCTAGATTGCAAATTGCAAGAGAGCATGATCAGTATAAGAGAGGAAAGGTGTGTTGGTTTGAATATGCTTGGCCCAGGGAGTGGCATTATTAGGATGTGTGGCCTTGTTGAAGTAGGCATGGCCTTGTAGAAAGTCTATCACTGTGGAGTTTCACTTTGAGGCTCCTATGCTCAGAATCCCACCCAATGTGGAATGCCCTTCCTCCAGGCTGCCTGCCAAAGACAGTCTTCTCTCAAGGCACCTTCAGGTCAAGATGTAGAATTCTTAGCTCCTCCAGTACCAGTCTGATTGCCTGCAGTCATGCTTCCTGCCATGATGATAATGGACTGAACCTCTGAAACTTTAAGTCATCCCCAATTAAATGTTTTCTTTTATAAGAGTTCCATCCCTTGGTCATGGTGTCTATTCACAGCAATAGAAACTCCTAACTAAGACGGCGGGAGAGTGATCACAGTAACAAGACAAAGGCAAGACAGCAGCAAACTATCTGTGTCTCCTTGGAGTCTTGACTTTTTCCTGGAGTGAATGAAAATATACTAAAAACTTTTAAATAAATAAATGGCAATTGAATTTTCATTAAAAAAATAAAATATAAAACAAAACAAAATAAACAAACAAAACAAGAAAAAAAATTTTGTTTTGTCCTGGGAGTGAATCTAGAAACTTCTCTCTGGCAGGAACTCTTCCCAAGACTACACTCATAGCTCTGAAACTTACACTTTCCTAAGTCTGTTCTCTTTCTTCTTCCACAATGGATTCCAGGAACTGAACTCAAGTTGTTGGATACACCAGGCAAGGGCTTTTGCCAACTAAATATGAAATTTACATGCTTTAAAGAACACTTTGAGGCCAATTTCGAAGCTGGATTAGGAGTGGAGAAATGTCACAGTGACACCTACAAGGGTAGAGACTTCTACCATATTGTGACCATTGACCTAATGGTGATATTTTCCCCTAGCATTATGACTAATAGAATCACGTCTTCAATCTCAACTCTATCATGAGTCTCAAGAGCCAATGAATTTTATCACCATGTCCTTGGATGTGCTTATAATGCTTATATCTGTGGCTGTAGTAACATGAAATTGGTAACATCAAAACTAGGTGCTTACTGAGTGAACAGTTAGACTGATTAAAGATCAGCAAACAATCTTCATATGGTTTTATTTCCTGGATGGAAAAAATGAGCACAGTGTTATTATACTGTCATCAAGTGGTCATGGGAGTAGACTGACGCATGTTCAGTTGTGCTGAGGGACATTTGAGGCTTTGCACATTGGAAGACAATAACACACCCCTCTCTAGAAAAACAAGCCAACAGAGAAAATTAAATTAGTGGATTAAGAGTGAGAACAGTGAAATTAATGATAAGGATATGGTAAGAAACGTAAGAAAAGTTTGAGGGTGGAAGAAATCAGCCAAAAGTCAAATATGCAATGGATGTGGGGGTTTGTTCAGTATTCTATTTTCAGTATTAAGGCATTTTATTTATCACCTTCTTTATGTCCTTACTCAGTATAGAGACATAGAAATTAGCTTAATCTAATACATTATGGATAGTTATGGGTAATAATAAACTCCTTAGTTCAAAGCAGGTGCTGTATTCAAATTACAAATGTAATTTGTATAATGGGTTTTAGGAGACAGTAAGGGGTAGAAGTCTATCAAAAGCAATTTCTTCCCTGGGCCCTCATAGATACATTTCTATGTTGTAACAGGTACCCTCTTGAAAATACAAACCAAACTGAAGAAATTCATACTCTTAGTTGGAAAGCACCAAGCAATAACCTAAACTGTGACTTATTTCCCACCCAGTAAGTAGATCCCTTGAAGTCACATCCTCTAAGTAAGTGATAAGCACTGGGACAAGGAATTAGTCATGGATTTCATTTTACTTTTGAATAAATCTAACCAATAGGAATATTTCCTTATTTGGAACTGTATCATTGGCTAATTCCACGGTCACAAGAGACCTAGGAGTAATTTTCAAACCACTTCAATTCTGATGCATGTGTGTGACTGACCTGTGAGACCAAACTGAGCAGGAAATGAAAGTTTATCCAGATTCATCACTGAACATGATTCAAAGACTGTGTCTGCCAGGAATTTGAGAAGGGAGAGAGGCAACATGAAGAATGTTAGCAAATCAAACTATTCAGAGATGACTATCATAATGTCATCACCTCTGTTTTGAAATATTCCCTTATAAACACTTACTCCACAGAATAATCTTATTAAAATGTCTAACCTTGCTTCTAGCCCTTGTTTGTTTATGAGAAATATCTTCCATAGGTTCATGTGTTTCAGTAGTGGTTTCCCAGATGGTAGTACATTTGGGGGAATCATGGGATCTTTCTGAGGTGGAGAGTCTGCTGTTGGGGACTGGACTTATCTGTGTTTCCTGGGCTATCAACATGGTTGTAAGTCACTGAGCCCAACCCTCCATGCCTTCTCACTATGATGAGCTATTCCCTCTCAAACTGTGAACCAGAATTAGTTCTTCTCAAGTGTTTGGTCACAGAGGTCAGGAAAGTCATTTTTGTTCAGACATTATAGTTGAAGTCTACCTTCATATATGAGCTAGGCATCTCCTTTCAGCCGCACACTCGGGTCACTGGATTGCAGTGCAGAATTCCCTGTTTGGTTTGTTCTGTTTCATCTGATTAAGTTTAGCTTGTTGCAGCACATGAGCAATTCACTTTTAAAAATATTTTGAAGTTTTAGAGTTTCTTAAACGAATATACCAGTGAATCATTGTCCCAAATCCCTAAAGTAATGTTAGAATGCGTTGAAAGATACAGAATCCAGAAGGAAGAAATAAGCTCATTTCGGTAGAGAAATAACCTGTCTCCCAAATCCCATTTGCAATTCTGCTTATCTTTTAAATATTCAGCCTAAAGGCTGATGTATCATGAAAATTCCCCATGTTATCTAGTTTTAAAGAACAATCCTCAGCAGCAATATATGTTTGTGTGTTTGTCATTCGTCACTTCATGAGTTACATATTTTTTTCTTTTCTGTACACATTACCAAGTACAGCTGCAGCACAATGTACAACCTTGGCTATCTCTGGAACACAGCTTGTTTGTGCTTTCCGAAAACACTTCCCAGAAAATTCCACCTCACTTACACTGATTTCTTCTTAATCACTGCTAATTTCTTAGCTCCAACTAACCAGCCTCAATTAACCAGTAGTCCCTTCTATTCCTGACTCTAAAGCTAGAGACCCATGGAAAAAAAAGCTGGGTTCTGATGCTTGCTGGGGCTTGTTCTATACATCATTATTATCAACGTTCTGTTTTCCAACTCCTTCACTGCCTAAACTCAGCTGTCCTGGACCTTGCTCTGTAGATTGACCTTGAACTCAGAGATCTATGTGGCTCTGTCTCCTGAATGCTCAAATTAAAGGCCTGGACTTAACCTTTTCATGGCCACTATTTCTCAAGAGCTGGATCAAAAGCCTGTGTCTTTCAGCTTCAAGATCTGGATCACAGGTATACCCTCTATTGCTGAATTGTATTTAATTTCAGATTATAAGTCCAAATGAAAGCAATAACAAGCTAATAATAACATCTAGATACAACTATCCCTTGTTCAATTTCAAAAGCATAAACAATAAGCTTAGCTGGATGGAATTTTGCCATGAGGTCATCAATCCTATAATCTGTTTATCTCCCTGAACATAGGATTCAGGTCCACTCGATTTTCTGGTGCCCACTTATTCTTGGGCCCATACAATTTGTATTTTTCTTTACTAAGCTTGCTACATTTGATCAAAATGTTCTTCATGAAAGTAAACCAGAGGACAAGGCCTATGCTGGGCTTTTCGGAGACTTCCCTTGTAGATGTAGGTAATTTGATTCTCTACACTTTAGCCTTAGCCTTGGGCTGACTCTTTAGACAAGGGCAAAAACCAGCCACATTCCTAATTTATCTAGCTAAACATTCGTCATCTGTCACTAGCTTTATACATTCATGGAAAGTTAAAGACCATGACTAAGTTACATTGAAGTTTTGTATAGATAAACCCAGTCGTTATTTTATCTTCTGTCCTTGCACCTATAGTAAATAATAAGTTCCCTTTTTATGACCTTTGGTTATTTGTTTTACAACTTCTTGGAGTGTACTCTAAGTTGTAGATGCCTTCTTGCTATCTCAGAAGCAATTAACTCTGACACTTCAAGATTGGCAGAATTCTCAATGCAGTTTTGACATCAGAAAAGATTTACTAGCAGTCCTATTATAAAAGAGCTTATTAATTACTAATATAATTCTAAGGATTCTTACAGCATCACCATTAAGAATTAAGAAATCATCTATTTGGCTATATAACATCATGACAAAACAATCCATCTTTGTTGTTCTGCAAAGACCTGCTCAAAAAAGTAAGCTAATATCTAAGTGATTGCTATATATATATTTAATAATAACAGGAAAAACATATTAATAGCAGGAATCTTTCTTAAAATGAAATGCTTCTTGGCGTTGCCTAGAGAAGCAAAGCTGTCATTGACTTTGACAATCAATGTGTGGAACCATCTCAGTAAGATCAGGTGCTAGCTTTTAGTTTCTCCTTGATGGCTCCTGACAATCATCATGGCAGGAAGCATGGCAGCGTGTAGGCAGACATGGTGCTGGAGGAGACAAGAGTTCTACATCTTCATTGAAAGGAAGCTGGGAGAAGACTGTTTCATGGGCAGCTACTCCTACAGAAGGGTCTCAAAGCCCACCCCCACATTGACATACTTCCCCCAGCAAGGCCATGCCTCCTAACAGTACTACTCCCTTTGGGGCAAGCATATTCAAATCACCACAGGTAGGTTTATTTGAAGTCTTAATGTAGAACTGTGGACCATGAAAGATATCAGGGAACAACCCCATCTTGAGATACAATGATCGCTGTACTCCACTTCAGTTGATCATGGTTATAGGTTTCCAACAAGGCTGTAATAACCATCCAAGCCAATGTTCTCAGGACAGAGCAATTCCCACAAGAATCCAGTCAGTATCATGAAACATGAAGTATGGGTTTTACAACTTAGTAAAGGGAATCTGGAGAAGTATTAGTCATTCACGCCAAACATGGCTTTTTACAAGTATGATAAACAATAAATGCCCATAAACATGCATTGCTCAGAGTCTGACAAGAAAGGGCAATTTTCTCATTTACTGTTAGACATACATTCACACACACACAACACACACACAACACACACACACACTTATTACTGTCTGACTATGTTTGTGTTTGGAGGAATGTTGATTTGGGAACTTCATATTTGGGATGTGGTATTTTGTGCATAATGATATAAAAGTAGCTAAAATATCTCTGAAGTGCCTAAGACAAGCATTTCTGCCTGTGTTAATCAATATTGTGCCTCCTAGACTCTACAGCATGCCAAAGGAAGTATAATGGCTACTCCTTTGTCTTTTTGCATAAATCAGTTTAAAAATCTATCATTTTTTTTCTTTATTGCTTTTTGTCATTTCTCATAGGAAAGAATGCAAGAGGAAAGAGAATAATAGAACAAAAGAACACAGAGCTTAAAGTTAGCTCAAAAAAGATTGACTGAGAACAGAGGAAGAAGTTATGTTTAGAAGGTTATCTCTGAATCATAGCAATCCAACTGCTCCTGAAACCAGGGCCCTCCAGTATAGACTGTCCTGGAGCACTGACTTAAGTCAGGCACAGCCCTCACCACTTCTATAGCATCAGCTCTTCTGGCTGGATAAGTGGTCCAGGATACCTTCAATGGAATAAAGTACTACATCAGACATTTTTATACAAATGAATACCAATCAATGCCACAATGAACAAATTATATATACTTTTCCTCTGAAGAATTCAACAATTAAAATGTAAATTTCACTGGGCTTGTTCAGCAGTGAAGAGCACATACTGCTCTTGCAGAGAACCTGAGTTCAGTTCCCAGCATTCCCGTTAATTGGCTCACAACTACTTGTAACTGCCTGCATGGGATTTGATACCTCTGGTCTCAGTGGGCACCTGTATTTATATACATACACACACAAAGAGAGAAAGAGACACACACAATTAAAAATAAAACTTAAGAAGATTCTAAGTTTCACAATTGCATTGCTTGACATCAGTGAATCTGAAAATCTTTCATAGTAAAAGTAAAATACTTTCTTCAAAGACTAGCAAGGGCTAGGGAGTAAAGTGTTCAGCACATGAGAATAAAGAGCTGTGTTCGAATCCCCATGAAAAGCCAACCTCAGCACTGCGCATCTGCAATCTCAGCACCCTGTGGTGAGCTGGGAGGCAGAGCCAGGTTAAGCCCTGGAAACTCAAGGGCAGCTGCCTAGCTTACAGCACAGTGACAACAACAAAGCAACAAAGCAACCCTGTCTCACATGGAGTAGAAGGCCTAACACTGAGCTGTCCTCTGATCTCCACACGCACATAATGGCACGGCCACACTTGGAATCACACATATAAATAGGCACACATACACACACATCATATAAAGGCCACTCTTAGAGAAAGATTTTTAAATGATAGAAAAGACTCAAGTTTCTAGTGGTAATTTGTACAGCAAAGTCTTTATTCCATATGTGTAGATATGAACATTTAAATAAAAATAGTGTTGTAACATGGCTTGAACAACTCTAGTTCGGAATAACATTCACACACAATGGGAAGCCTTTTTTACTGAGTTAAACTATTAAATATTTAAAAATGAAAAAGACTTTAATGTATATATAAAAAGCACAGGTAAAAAAATGTGAGGAATGTTTAAAATACAGTATACGCTTATGTCAAAAAAATTCATACTGTCAGAAACTGTTGCTAGGTATTGCATAATCAACACCATTTTCACCTAACACATCGCTAAATCCCCACAACTCTGAGTAGCAGCCAGTCTCTTCTTATAGTAAGATGATCTCTAATGTGTTTTGAACTCCAGTTGTCATGGAATTCAAATGGCTTGATCATTCCAGCACAGAGACTACACCGTGGGTTTACTTAGAAATTCCTTGTTGAAGAATTTTCTTGCCTCAACATTACTGAGGGAAACAGAGCAACGAGATGGGTTCTGTCTTCTGTATTCAATGCTCTCAACAATGGCGTCCTTTATCACCTGTCAAAAGACACCGAAGATACATGATGAGCACAGCTATAAAGCTCGGAAACATAACATTTGTTGGATGAAAACAAAAGCTCCATTTCTTTTCTTCCTTTATTTTCTTTGTGTGTGTGTGTGTGTGTGTGTGTGTCTCCCTTTTGAAGTCTACTGAGATAAATATGATTCTTTCATGCACAGATTTTACAAGATCTCATTATGCTACTCTTGTGAAGATGTACTCTAGGAGAATAAAATAATTGTAGTAAGGTATATTTACATTCCATCAATCCTTCACTAGGAAGTGAAAATAGGAAAGGAAATACTAAATTGGTAATTTGTGTTTTAAAAGTTAAAGAGGGGATGAGAGACCACAAAGAAGGAAGATGTCCCCTAGTAAAGAGAGAAGGCATTGCTGGAGAATTTTCCTGATTCTCACTCACAAGTAGAGAACAAGTGTGACAGCATACCTTGTGATATCCCCCAGGAAAATACTTTGCTAGTATCCATCCAGAGTTACCTTATGTTTATCCAAGTTAATGATGATCAGAGGTAATATACACCATTTCTGGTATGATATTAACCTTGCTAGGAATTTTAGGAGAGAGGGGAATTTGGATTTGGGCAGAGACATCACCACAGTGGGGGATTTGCTTTGGGAGTAGGGTGAGAAGAAGCTCAAGATGACTCTGCTACTGTTCTAGATCCTATCAACATCACAAACCTCAACCTCCCCAAGAGTTGTCAACAAAATAGATGGTAAAATAGGGGCACTCGAGGCAGAAGCAAGTTACAGGGCTACTCCAGAGCCACCTTTATCCTCCATGAGACTGTTACAGAAGGTTAAAGCATCAACTGTTTGCTTTCAACTCTACATTGTTAATAGGAAGGCTTGGAAAGTTGAAAAAGCTCAAGACCCATGTCCTCCTCCCACTCAGACCTCATGTGGCTCATCTGGCCACAGACACGCACACAGAGGGCTTTTCCTAACCCCGTAGGTCACTGAGTAAGTATGCTCCAGTGCCTAGAATAGAGAGAGACATGCGCACATGTGGTCAGTATCCAGCAAGTTCTTATCACACCCATTGGCAGAAACCTTATTTCTTCCAGAGTGGCTAATTAAATATGCTGTCACATTACCAAACCAAACAACAAAAAAGAATTTATCCAGAAGAATTTGAGTCTTTCATATGGTTAAAAAAAAAATGTTGGCCGGGCGGTGGTGGCGCACGCCTTTAATCCCAGCACTTGGGAGGCAGAGGCAGGCGGATTTCTGAGTTCGAGGCCAGCCTGGTCTACAGAGTGAGTTCCAGGACAGCCAGGGCTACACAGAGAAACCCTGTCTCTAAAAGAAAAAAAAATGTTGTCAGTCTCTGCTTGTACAAACAGACTCAAATATTATGGAGTCTTTTAAGTGCATGCTGGCAGAGTCTGTTTTCCCACACATAAGGGAGACATAACTAATTCTGTGCTTAAGATCTATTGAAAAAGACTTGAGTTAAAGGCCTCCTTGGCCCAATTGTGTCCAGATTGTGTGAAATAGATGGAAATTAGCCTAAACTCTTCAGATTGTTTCTTCTTCTTTAAAGATTTACATATTTTTATTTTGTGTGTTTGAGTATTTTGCCTGCATACAAGTGCACCATGTGTTTTCAGTGTCTGTGGAATATGGAAGAGGGAGTTGGATCCCTTGGAAATATTTATAGACAGTGCATGTTGCCACATGGGTGCTGGGAACCGATCCTGAGGCATCTGCAAGAACAGCCAGGACTCTTAACTGCTGACCCATCTCTCTACTCCCTGCTTCTTTAAGACAAGAATAACATTATTAATATTGAGTTGCTGGGAACTAGAGAGTATTGCTATGAAGTGCTGTGGACAGTGACTGTCACATAGACACATCCTACAACAGACATGTGCTCATACCATTGCTTATAAACTCTATGTGATGGAAGGCAGGGGGCTATAAAGCTTATAAGAAATCAACATGGGTAAGAACAGGCTCACTACACTGTGTGAACTGGCAAACCAATCCTGCTATTCAAATGGCCTTCTGTATTTACTTTTAACAGTTTCTGTCTTTCTAGATTCCAGCTTGCCACCATGTTACCAGTCAGTTCTGCTCCTTCAGACCAGCCACAGATGTATGCCCTTGATGCAGGGAAGCACCAAGTAAAACAAACCAACCGAAATGCTTTAGAACAGAAAAGACCCAGAGAATAATACACTTGTAATGGCTGTCTCACACACACACACACACACACAACACACACACACACACACACACACACACACAAGAGAGGGGGGGGGACAGAGAGAGAGAGAGAAGGAAAAACAAAGTTCTGAGACCAAGATTTTTTGAGCTCAGTTGGTAGACTATTTGCTTAGTGTATATGAGGCCCTGTGTTCAATATCTTAACACTATAAGAAAATAAAGAAGACAGAAGAAATAGCAATGTTGGAATCACAAATTAGTGACATATGAATATGAAATATATATTATGTATAATATATATTATATATATAATATGAAATCTAGTGTTTGCCATTATAACTAAAAAATCCAAATCATTTGCGTTAAGAATGTGCAAGTTGAACCACTAGGTGGCATAGTAACACTATGAAACCACTGAACAGGCTTCTGACTCCTCCTAAGACAGTCTACTGCTGCCCTGGGACCCTAATGCTTCCATGCCAAGAAAAACTCTGTATTAAATCATTTGCTAATTGTAAAGCTTTTAGAATGCTACATGGTATATCTGGATGTGCCTTATGTAGTATTTGTATCTTTATAACTTTTTTAACCAGGGATGATCTTAGAGGGTTTATATAATTGCTTTTATCCCTCCGTGGGATTTCAAACTGTCCCTTCCAGGTTTATTCTAGTAATAACCCTTGTAGGCTAATCTTCTATATCCTCACTGCTTATCCTATTCAAGAACTTTCCAATTTCCTTTTTAAAGATAGTTCCCTTAATTAATCAGCCCTATGGGTAGATAAATAAGAAAAAAATTAAAACTTGGAAAATGAGATCTTCCTCAATTCCATCAAAATGGACAATTTTGGAGGCATCCAGCTGAACTACCTATAGACAAATGTGGAATGCTTATAGTATCAAATTAAAACAGTAATCCAAGAGAGAAATGTATCCTTACAGAGGAGACACACCTTTAGAGAGGAATAAAAAAAAGTTACCAGTATAAGAAACAACTATGATTTTCATAAAAATGGCTGTGAGTTTCCTGGCTAATGTTTGGTTTTATGTAAGTCTGAAATATCATGAAAACCGTGACTGTTTGTGTTTGATTGCAGCACTGAGACTTTGAAAGGCATATAACAAATATTTTCTAAATTAATAAATGCCCAGGATAAACCATGAGGAAACTATAACTGGAGTTAAACAAACATGATTTAGTAAACAGAAGGCGCAAGCAATTTTCTCCATGAATAACCATACAAAGCTAAGGATGGAATGTTGTGGTAAACAGAGGGCATATGAAACACATAGAAACTAGCTGGCTTGGTTGGAGAAGAAAGTGCTTGTAGAACGTTAAGAAGTAAGACCACTTGGGGGAGAAAAGGTTAACAGAAAAAAGAGTAGGGAATATTTATGACCTAAGCCCAATTCCCACTCTAAAACTGTAGCTTCTGGCATTTTTCCTAGTTAATTTATTACTCAACTCCTGTGCTTTTAAATTAACACACACACACATACATACACACTTCCATCTATCCATCATACTTCTTAGCATGTTCTCAGCATGCTTCTTAGCATCATTTTGAGTGTTGAATATTTAGGAGAAAATATCTGGTTAATATTAAGTGTTCGTATTTTTCTTTGTTTCTTTTTTCTTTTTTCTGAAATAGAGTCTTATTATTTATGCAGGATGCAAACTCAGGATCCTCTTGCCTTAGCTCCCTGAGTGATAAGATTGCAAGCCTGGGCATTTTGTTCTTCTGGTGTTCTGTGTCTCTATGTCCCTAAATGATGCATGGCACAGATTATAATAAAGACACATTGAACCAATATACAAATGAGATAGGATAACGTCATGTGGAACATGAAAGGCAGATTAGTATGGGGATACAGGGGTTTAGAAAGACACACCCACACTCTCGAATGAAAGTCTCAAAAAAGCCTTAAACATGTTCTCTTGTCTATTGTCTCCTGGTCCTTTCTCTATCCCTTCTCAGACAATCCAGGACAAGTAGGGTCTCTCTTCCATAAAAGGGAATATAGACATTAGAACTCCCATTGTCTAACCCCAAAGTCTAAAAGAAAGTCAAGGCCTCACTCCCACCTTTCCTTCCCTAGAAACAGTCATAAAGGAATGCTCTTCCCCATGTGATGGCACACCCTAAGATACCCTCCCACATACACTTTAAAACACCCTGCTTCATATCCAGGATAGAATGCTACACAGAGACTAGAAAAATATTCAAACAGACAGATTTCTATGGGTTCCTCTCAGAATTAGACCCTACACATTCAATTCAAACAATCATATTTCTATAGTCTGTCCATGCATCCCAAAACCTAAAATTAAAAAAATAAGTAGTTCATTTTATAACTCTGAATCTTTACTCTAAAGGATCCCATATTGTGTAGAACCATACTCTAATGAATCCATGAGGCTTTTCTCTGGTTTATCTACATTTTGTTTAGGGAACTGGTCAAAACCGTGTGTGATGAGCAAGAGGAACCATTGCCTCCCTTCCCCTGCAGGCCTAATAAAAGAGGTCAGAATATTCAACTTGCAGATTACCTTTTGCATAGGCAAAAACTGCAATTTGTACCTAGCCATTGTAATCGTAATGATGAAATGCCATTAGACTAAAATTTACTACTAGTACTTAAGACACATACTTTCCCTCCTTCTGATCAACACATACTTTTAAACACTATGATGGTCAACATCAACTTCCATCTTGTCACAATCTAAAATCATCTAAAAAATAAATCTCTGAGCATATTTGTGGCCTGGTAAGTTAAGTGAGGTAGAGAGAATCAACTCAGAAGTGGGTGGCATTATCTCATGGACCGTCATCCTCAGCACCTTGTGACTATGAATGCTGCTTCCTGATCCTGCGGTCATATCTTCACCACCATCATGGATAATACCCTCAACTCAGGAAGCAAAACAAACATCTCCTGCTTTTGTCACACAATCATCAAGAGAAGTAACTAATAAAAAATGATTTACAAAATCATCTGACAAACATTTAAGCAGTTGATACATGCTGGCAAGTACGGAACTGAGTGATGTAGAAGAGTATCATAGAATGTGCCTGAATTTGCCTACTAAATCGATAACTGAATAAGAATGGAAAGCAAGTCAAGTCAACAGGTACTGTAAAACAGTCGTTCATACACATGTTCCCTCCAGATTGAAGTGATGGTTTCTGAGTGTACATGATACATGGGCAGGTATGTGCTGTAAACACACTTCATGGTCAACAACTCCATCTACAACCAGTGGCAGCTCTTATCCTTACCCTCATTATAGTCAAGCAGTCAATGACTTATAAAAATAAATACCTGAAAATACACTGCATATTCATATGAGGTGCCAGACATTATGATCACTATTCCCAGAGTACAGAAGAAAAATGTCACGCTTTCTTATGGAGTTCATAATTTATAATCATAAGCAGAAAAGAATATAAAAACTAATAATTGTTCATTATATTTGCTGTTTCAATTTCCTGAGTTCCTATTGTATCCTAAGTTCTTAAGTTATTTTAACTAAACACCTAATCCTATAAAATGCCTCACTGTTTCCCCTTACAAAAGAAAAAATAACCTACCAGTTCAAGGTCACCCAGTTAAGAGACAGCTGAGCAATGACTAGACACACAATTTTGTCTGATCCAAAGCCTCTGTATACCACATACCACACGTCCACCAGTCTAAGTTACTATACCCTAAGTTTCTAATAAGGAAAGAAAATCTGAATCCCACAAAATTCCCTAACTGTAAAAGCATCACAGCAGTGTTCATCGTAAAGGAATTTGGGAGGACTGAGTAAGTTCAGAAAATTGATGCTAATGAAAAAGCCAGACTGCTGTCAAAAAGTGAGCCAAAGCAGAAGCACAGCACTCTAAAGGATGTCCTCAGAGAATGATCAGCAGGAGTTCCCAGCTGCTGGATATGCAGAGGCCTTTTCAAGCCAAAACCAGATCAGAAAACAAATTGCAAGAATACACCTTAAGCCACAGTGCCTCTGGCCACAGGGTTGAAAACTGTCTTAGGATTTGGTAGATTAACAACTTTACATCCTGTTTTCTTCCAGTTTATGCCACATGAAAACCACTCTGATGATCCACATGCAGTTTTTGCTTCTGTGTAAGTCCATGTCCTACACCCACTCAGATGGGAGGTTTTAACCAACTGAATTTAATGTACTTTACTGCGTCATAAACAGCAAAACTTGAATAATTTTTATGCATCATCACTTACCAATAATTTTTATGATAAAATGTGTTTATTCTTGAGTAAATGCAATGCAAGAGGTCATCAAGAAATAAGATATCAGTAAAAATAGAATAAGACGCATGCACACACACACACACACACACACAAGTATATCTATTTAAAAGTCAAATGGACATTTAATTTAAGAAAAGGCTTACAGTCATTAATTTAAAACATTTCCTTAATGCCTACACTGTCGCCATCTATACAACTTGTTTATATGGTAAATCCTTAACATTTTCACCGTTTCTTGTAGACTCTCTATGCACTTCAGGACATCAGGAGACTGTCATGCATAGCTAAGATCATCATGTTTAAGTGGCTTCTGTTTGCAAGGAATTGTTTATGCCCTACCTGGTTACACACCCTAGTCACACTGCCCCTGTGATGAGCCCTACTATTCCTGCTTTCAAGATGAAGAACCTAAACCTCCTGAAGTTTGCGTAGTATGTTCAGTTACAAGTGGCCCGTGGTGATTCAAATGCGAAAGGCTCCCATAGGCTCATATATTTGAGTGCTTGTTCCCTAGTTGATGGAACTGTTTGGGAAGGATCATATTGGGTAGCCTTGTTGAGTTTGTGTATCACTCGCGGTGGACTTTGATGTACAAAAGTCCACTCCATCATCAGTTACCTTTTCTCTGCCTTGTGGTTGTGTCTCAAGCTATAGGCTTTCGGTTAATGCTCCAGTACCATGCCTGCTTGCTGTCATGTTTCTCTGCCATGGCCATCACAGAGTCATCCTCTGAAATAGTAAGCCCCAATGAACTCTTTTCTCTTATAAGCTGCCTTGGACATGGCATCTTACGACAGCAATAAAAACATCACTAAGACATGACCTATCCTTTATGTGAAGAGACTATAAAACTCCTATCTTTGTCTCTAAATGTCATGCTTCCAATGTTAGTAGAAGGTATAAAAAATGTTGATTTACACAAAGGGGGGTAGTTGCATGCAGAAACTCGCAGTGGTTATGATACCAAGCACGTAATCTGTACAAGCTCAAACCAGACAAAATCCTATCATATAATGAAGTTTTAGGAGCTATTGGTAACTGACAGAAGAGGTTTTGTTTTGTTTTGTTTTGTTTTGCTTTAAAGATATTACTCTTTCTAATGGATGGTCACATAGCCAAGAGGATATTGGTAGCACTAACTGGAGGACTTGACATACTAACAAATATGAGACACAAAGTTGGTTGTGATGGAATTGGGAAATGCATTTGGGAAGAGTTTGGGGGTAACACTGACTATCATAAAAATATGATGTGCAAAATTCCCAAGTGTTATAATATAAAATACTTTATATATTTTATATATCATATATCATATATTATTATACTATAGACTATAGATTGTTTTATATAGTTAGTTAATAGTTTGTGAAGACACAATGTTTATTGATCTATAGTCAGGATGATTGTTTTGGAAATCATTCTATTTTTGTTCAGACTTTAAAGTTTTCATGTCTGCATCAAATAAACTACCTTGAGGAACACTTGTAAAGTATGTAAGTAAAACTATACAATTACAGCAAATATTTTATCAGGTTCAATATAAATGGGAACTGAAAATAACAAGAGAAATGTAGTTGTTTAAAATACATATGTGAGTATGCTTACTTCTAAGGGGATATTTATAATCCCTACAATTTTAGTTCTTTTCATTAAAGAATAATTTATCAAATTTAATATATTTTTACCCAAAAGATTATATGAGTCTATTCATTTTAAAAGAGAAAATTAGATCTCCTTAGGTATCTTTTTTTTTTTTCAGTATCATTAAGCTTTATAAAATACAACCCTACTTGTGGACTGGAGAGATGGCTCAGCAATTAAGAACACATACTGATTTCATAAAGGCCTGAGATCCATTCCTCTCACCCATTTAAGGTACTTTGCAATTGCCTGCGGCTCCCACTCCATGGACACCTCTGGGTTCTGAGGCCACCTGTATTCACATGTCCCCTCCTACACACCTACATAAAACGAAATCTAAATAACATAAAATACAACTTTATTTTCAAAATTTCTTGTGTCATGTGTTTCTTGTGTCATGAAACTCATGTCTCTATTTTCTCTAAATTTTAACCATACCGACAGAAATAAAGTAGCATGTGGTTTTTAAATATTTACTCCTACGTAAGATTTATTAAGCATTCGCGTGTAAGATTTATTAAGCAAATAATGTGTTGAAACTTTTGGTAAGTACATTATGTATTAGTTATTATATATTGAGAAATATGGGCAAAAAGAGAAGGAGTTTTAGAATTTGTAAGAACTCAAGTTCATTAGGAATGTTTTTCTATGATGACAAAATTACATTGATTTTTAAGTATTATGGCCACCATGTCATGATCACATTTGGCCTGCCTTTATCTGTCTCAAGGAAAATGAACTAAAAAGCAAGCACACTGATGTATGTCAGTTGTCATTTAGCACAAATCTAGTTAGGTTCACAGAAACAGAACAGCCTTGTGTTCTTTTCAAAGTCTTCATAATATACTTCCATAATTCATAATCCACAATCATTCACAATCTCCAAATAGACCACCGAATCAGACATGATACACCGCTCCAATTCTCTCTCATTTCTTATTTTCTTTCCTAAGGCACAAAATCCAATGCGCTCAGTTTCCATAGGTGATGATCATTGGTTAGATGCTTTGATTTGGGCCCACAAGCTGATGATCTCAGTCACACAGCATGCACTCTAAAATGGTGCGTGTAACACTCTGCAGTCTCACAGACAAAGACTTTCAGGAGCAGACATGCTAGTGATAAGAATGTTTGATACTGCAGGGAAAGACTTGCTTCAGAAGTCTCTTTCACAAAGCACACAGGCTATCTCAAAGATTGAAATGCAGGAGACTGGAGTATTTGGCAGCATTACCAAGAGCTACAAAAACCAAACATTTTGAAAACATTACCCCATTGTAATTGACTTCTGCAATAACAACATTCATGCCTATACTCTCCTGCCCATATACTGCTCTTCCCTTACTTTCCTCTTTTCATAAATTATTTTATCATAAAATAGATGCAAGAGAGAGAGAGAGAGAGAAGAGAGAGAGAGAGAGAGAGAGAGAGAGAGAGAAAGAGAGAGAGAGAAAGAGAGAGAGAATATACATCAGGAAATCTGGGAAAGAACACTTACTTCACCAAACTATGTATAAAGTATGGGGTCTGATTAGCCACAGACAGTGATGTCCTTATTTGCAACTTTAGTGTTCATTAGAGTTAATGAAATAATTCACCTCAGAGCCTTATCTGTCTTCTTACTGAATTCATGTGTAGGCTAGTGATTTTTCATGTTATCAGCTGTGGGAGATACTCACATCAATATTGTTCAGTGTATTGAAGTACATCAGATCATGTAGCCTTTTGAATGCTTGATTTGGATACTGGAAGTTGAAGGTTGAAAATGGCGATTCAGGGTCATCAAAAATGTCAAAGTCAGCTATTTCTTTCTCTTCTTTGGTTTCCCTTAGAACACCTGTATGCCAAAAAGAATATGCAACTTGCTTTTGAAATTTAAAAAAAAAATATCCAAAACATAGAAACAAGCATGAAGACAGCACTGAGAATCATCAGAAAGCCTGTGATTCAAAAAAATAACTCTATTCCCCAGTCAGCCACACTCACGTTGGGATGATACCCAGCTTCCCTGCTCGCTAGCGTGTGTGTGGGAAGGATGACCCTACATCCTGGGTGCTCTGCCTAGCGTACTTTCCCAGATGGGTCACTTTCCTCTTGAGTAGCTGGAGTACGAACATGTGCTATGTTGTCTGTGTCCCTGCCCCGTATCACTTCCTAACTCCCTTACAAATAAAGCATCTGCACTTGAAGCCTGTCCTGAGAATCTTCCTCTGGGGAAATCCACACCAAAACATTGAATCCTATTCAACCATCAGAAGTCCCTGGACTTACCAACCTCTTGGTTTCTCCCCCAAAAACTACCAGTAATGGAATATTTTCTAGGTTGCTTTCAGTTTAAAATCAGGGTTTCAATTTGAAACTGTGGTTTCAGTTTGAAAACAAAACATGCCAGCCAGCCTTCTGTCCACAGGATAAGGCTTGCCTCACTAGTCCACTTCACTTCTTCTTTATCATTCTGAGAAATCTAGGAAAAACTTCTCTATGTCCCATCACCACCCACTGGGGGGGAGGGAGGGTGTTTCCATTCACAAAATAGAAAACTGCATCTTCTGGTTTGAGAAATATTTAGTACTTAAAGCCTTAAGAACGCCATACCACCCTGAATTCATTGGATCTCATCTGATCTCAGAAGCTAGGCAGGGTTGGGCCTGGTTAGTACTTGGATGGGAGAATGCTTCTTTTGTTAATGAGAATCTTTTAGGATGCATTAGAGTCCACCTACTCCTCCAGATATGGGAAAACAGAGTAACCATTTCTTAAACTAGATATCCTTTGCTGTAAAATACATTGTGGCAGCCCAAAATCTTCAGATATGCTGCATATTTTTAGGGAGTTTTGTGATCAATTAATATTCCCAAGGCATTTTCCATAATTTTGTTTTTCATGATTTCACAAAGGTGATAGTTAAACTATTTAAAAGCTTGTTGTTCATCTTTCAGTGTCTTATTGTAAGAAACACAGAATCTTGGGATAAAAAAGAAGGAAGGGCTTGGTTTCCCAAGTCACTGCTGTTTGTAATGGTAAGAGGCACATCACTCATAGTCATAGTTCATGAGACAATCTCAGTGTAATAGTATCAACAGCTTAATAGCAGTCAGCCTGCCAGCCAGACTTCAGTTTTACGGAAACATACCTGGGCCTTGTACTTTCTGAAGTTGATGTTGGCCAGAACAAAGTGGATAATGGTTGGGCAATCCTTCTCCACATCAGGATTCTTAGGTTTAAACACATAGCATTCCTTTAATCCTTCCCGATCAAACACATAAGGATCAATCTTTGGAAAGGGGAGCTTGTTCATTTTAGCCCACTTCTCTGCAAGCAGAAGTTCCTGCAGGGAAGACAAAGATGCATTTAAAAAATGTTCAGTCTTGCCGGGTGGTGGTGGCACATGCCTTTAATCCCAGCACTTGGGAGGCGAGGCAGGTGGATTTCTGAGTTCGAGGCTAGCCTGGTCTACAGAGTGAGTTCCAGGACAGCCAGGGCTACACAGAGAAACCCTGTCTCGAAAAACCAAAAAAAAAAAAAAAAAAAAAAAACAAAAAACAAAAAACAAAAACCAAAAAAAACAAAAAACAAAACAAAACAACAAAAAAAATGTTCAGTCTTCATTCATTCAGCTGGTCTGCCCATTATTCTGCATCCATTATCTGCTAGCAGTTGCTAAGACAAAAAAAAAAAATTACTGTGTTCAAGGGCTGTGCAAATCTCCAATATCTGTGAAAATGACTCTTTAAACAACCCCAATACCATTACATTGGTTCTCAACATGGACTGGCTAAACAGCAGGCATCTGACAAATGTATTAATGAACTGATCTGAATAAGAATTTACTAAAGAAAAAGATAAATGGTCCAAAATATTTACAATTATTTGAATGGGTTTTAAGCCTTGGGAGGTTAATGACTTTTACAGTGAAGAATGGAAAAACCCTGTGTCTTGTTGGTGTGCTGTTGTTTTGTCAAATTGACACAGCCAGAGTTATCTGAGAAAAGGGAACCACAATTGACAAAATGCCTCCAGTAAAACTGGCTTGTAGGCAAGCATGTAGGAGCTTCTTTCTCTCTTTCTTTTCTTTCTTTCTTTTTTCTTTCTTTCTCTCTCCTTTCTTCCTTCCTTTCTCTCTCCTCTCTTTCTTTCTTTCTCTTCTCTCTTTCTTTCTTTCTTTCTTTCTTTTCTTTCTTTCTCTTCTTCCTCTTCTTCTTCTTCAAGACAAGATTTCTTTCCATAACCAGGGCATTTTCTTAATCAGTGATTGATGGGGGAAGGTCTAGCTCACTATGGTGTTGCCACTCATATTTACGTAGGTGTGAGGTATATAAGAAAGCAGGCTGAGCGAGTCAGTGAGCAGCACTCCTCCACTGCCTCAGCCCCAGTTCCTGCCTCCAGATGCTGATCCGATTCCCTGGACGATGGATTACATGCTGTAAAAAGAACTAAACCCCATGCTTTCAAAGTTGCTTTTGGTCACAGAGTTTCATCATGGCAATGGAAATACTAAGACACCCTGTTACTAGATTTTATACCTGTCATCTCAATCAAAATGTAAAAAAAATTATCAATGAGATTATTTTACGAAGACCGTGAAATTCAGGTGTGGCTCACCATTAGCTTTAGTATCAACATGATATAAGTTCTTGTCTAGCTGGTACGATTGCTTATAGATAAAATACTTTTTAAAAATGCAGGTTGTTTTTTGGATAGCTACTACACACAATTAGATTTTAGAGCTTTTGGTGTTGGATGTTCCTATTTCATTGGATTTTGTATTACTAGTAAATTTGTTTTTGAAACAATGGATTTTTTGTTTTATTTTTAAATTTGCAATAAAATTACGGATATTTTTCAATTTATTTATGTACATATAATATTTGCATGTCTCTAAATTAGCATCTCTGGCTTCATCTTATGAAAAGGCAATGCAAAGCATCAAGTCCATGAGTTCTGATCCACCTCTGGCCTCTACACACAGGTGTAGGTATGTGTATGTCCACCACCTTTTCATATGCGTGCATTCAACATGAATGTATACTTACACCATGCTCTCTCTCTCTCTCTCTCTCTCTCTCTCTCTCTCTCTCTCTCCTCACACACACACACACACACACACACACACACCACTCATACACCCACCATACAAAATGTAAATAAATAGCATTTGGTACTAAATTTATCTTGGGGAATGAGTGTGGAAAGTTGTCAGGAAAAAGTAGGCCTCATTTCTTTTTCTATGTAGTCTCAGGAGCCACAATAAATAAATGGTTATAAAGTGCCATGGTGTAAAACCACAGATTGGGCACAGTGCCTGAGTCCAAATGTCAGTTCTGTAGCCTGCGGCATGTGTCTGAATTTAATATTCCCAGCCATAAAACACAAAGTACTATCTGAATAAAAGGAATTATTTAGACCACCATCTATTACACAGGAAAGGCTATACAAATATCCAATCAATAAATAGGGATGAAGAGAAAAAAAAGAAGAAAACATAAGAAAAAGAAAGGAGGAAAAGCAGGAACCATATTAGAAGATGTTTAAAGAGACAAAATTTTGGGCAAACCACTAAAATTGTGTTTTTTAAGCTATTCTTGTCATATTGGTTTAGTCAATAATTATTGGCTGAGGGTAAAAGCGTCAGTGAGTGTAGTTTAAAAGCTCTCAGTCATACAGCATGTAGACCCTGTTAGGTGAGGGACATCAATAAAGTGACCTTTCATATTCAAAACCATCAGAGATGCTATGGAAAGGTTACACATTTCGAGAAGACTGGGCAATAAGCCTAGACTATTCCTCAGTTTACCTGCTAACTTGTACAATAAATACTACTGAGCTCTCACTATGCCCTATGCTTAAGAAGGGCCTGCATTTGAAGCTTTGATGTGCTTAAGTCAATGAGAGAGACAACTGAAAGTAGTTGAACAGTTTGGGAGAGTAGGGCAGGCAGAAGATGGCCATATACCTGGGTCTACAGTATAACAGGCCCAGCTGAAACAGACACGTGCTAACTAGATGATCCAAAACCAGCTGCCTAGACACTACAGCCACCATGCGCCAATCATGTGAGAGGGCCTAAAATATACCACGTGACATCACTAGAGTCACTGTGGGATTGTGAGCTAAAGGATAGCATGGGGACTAAAGTGTCCTTGCTGTCCCTGACATAACCACCTCTGGAGCACATCTCCCCTATGCTTCACTGTTTTCCATTTCTCAGCGATTTGCCTTCTACCTCTGCAAAATGAAACCAATTACTGCTCTCATCTTCAGAGCATAGCTGTGGGGATTAGAGATGAGATATGAAGAGCTTGGATGGACAGCAAGCATTTCAGTCTGGTACTCCGAATTCAGAAAGCATAAAGTTTTCACTCTCTTCATGTTTCAGAAAGGTCATGAACTTTAATGCATATGTGTTTATGTATATACAGGTATATCCCTAAAGAGAACTGATCAGTCTGTATAACGGTACTTCTTTGCACATTTTCAGGGCTAACCATTTGGCACTGGGTAAGCAATTGGTGTACCCTTTCCCTGGGAAGACTACTACTCCACTCTCATCATTCCTAAGTTGCTAGTAGTTAGTTCTTTTTGTCATGTTAAGGCCTTCTGGTCTTTCCTCAGCCTCAAAAGAGATCATGGAGTGGCCTATGGGAGGGTTTGCAGGGATGGGAAGCGGTAATAATTTAATTATGTTATAATCTCAAAAATTAAATAAAATAAGAAATATAAATCCTAAATATTCAAGCAATCCGAGATTTTTAAAAAGTCGCGAACTTTAAGTTGATTAGTTCTCCCAAAATGTATGAAGAAATAAAATCTGAGAAAAGGGGGATTCAATACATTCGAAAGCAGCTGCTTTCATAAAACGTTTTTGCTGGATATGCTTCTGCTTTGCTAAAATAAAATCAACAGATGTAAAATTTCCATTTGAGGTTCCTGAAGATTTTCTCATTCCTCTTTGCTCCCGAGTTGACCCGTTCAGCTGAACTTCTCTTGCTATTTCGTGTCTAGCACTATCCATGGTTATTCATCCTGATTATTCAACATCACAGTCAGACCAGGCTCATACAGTAAGGTGCTTGCGTGAGGGCCAGGCTAAGCAGCTTTCTAGTGTTTACTAACGTGAGTCAGGAGATGACCAAATGATATGTGACTGCGTGGAGACAGAGGAAAGGGAATGAGCTGAAGCAGAGGTCTGGCTATTTTTAGCTGGACAGAGTTATGCTGGGATCAGGAAGTGATGGAAACTTTCCCTTTTCTGCTCCAATCCCAATGTGGAAAAGATTAAGCACGGGCAACTGCAAGGGCCATGATTACAGGATGGAAAATACGTCTCCTTCCGGATGTCTCCTTTCTCTCCAGTAAGACAGAAACAATGACACAGACTGTGAGTAAAACCCCCAATTTGAACGAATTAAAACAAAGACATTTTAGTGAGCAAAAAGGCCTGATTCTCAAATCACAGCAACAGACAGTCGGTGGCTGCTTGATGACCCAAGATGCTTCACTGTTCTGAACATCTTAAGCTCACGGCTTCTTATCGAATAAAGAATTAGGAACCCTCTTTCAAAGCGATACTTTCAAAAATGCCCATACTCCTGTTTGAGTACAAAAGCATAATTTAAAAACAAAACAAAAAAAATCTTAAAATAATTTACCACAGTAGTTCTTAGGCTGTGGGTTGCGACCCCTTTGAGAGTGGTCTAATAGCCCTTTCACAAGGGTTGCCTAAGAGCACCAGAAAACACAAATATTTATTTATGATTTATAACAGTAGCAAAATTACAGTTATAAAGTAGCTACAAAAATAATTTTATGGTTGGGGTCACAACATAAGGAACTGTATTAAAGGGTCATAGGAGTAGGAAGGTTGAGAATCACTTTAGTGGTTAACTTCTGTTAAAGAACTGTTTAAACAGAAATATATCCAGACACAATGAAAAGGGCATATGCATTCCAATTAATTAATTTGGGCCTACAATGTATTTCTCTCTATAAAGACACATTCATAAATAATAAATTGGTTTTCCACAACAGAAAATGAGATTTTCATCTGTATGCAAACATAGTATATATATATATATATATATATATATATATATATATATATATATATATATATTACTACCCTATAATTTTCTCATTATTTAAAACCTATTTTTAAGATTGTGGAGATAGATGACGTGATAGTATGTAAATAATATAATGTTTAAAACAATATAATCATTAAAAATATTAAAGGAACTAATATAGAATGGACAGACAGAACTACCACTTAGAATTCACTATTTGTGGTTATGGTTACCATCTCTTCTAATAAGGAACTTGCTGTGGTTAGACTTCAAGAGCCTCATAAAGCAGTTAAGTAGGGGGATAACACTTGGGGAGTTAGTGCTCTATTAAAAGCTGGGTATGCAATTGAAAAATATTCCTGGGGAAATTAGTATTGGAAATACGTGCTCATGACAATGCATCTGACCTCAGCAACTAAAATGGGTATGGTAGACAGAATGGAGTACCTAATAGGATAAACCTATAACCTAGCTACACACTTGTGAATATGACCTTATTAAAGATAGGGGTTCTTCAAAAACATATTATTATGTTATTACTCTGTGTGTGTATGCCTGTGTATGTGTATGTATTATGTATGTGTCTGTGTGTATATGTGTGTGCCTCTCTCTCTCTCTCTCTCTCTCTCTCTCTCTCTCTCTCTCTTGTGTGTGTGTGTGTGTGTGTGTGTGTGTGTGTGTGTGTAAGTCAAAGGATAATTTCCCAGAGTCATTTTTCTCCTTCCACTTTGGAATCTGGAGCTAAATCCCAGTTTTGTGCAGCAAGCCCTTTACCCCTAGTCATCCTACTGGCCAGAAGAAGGCTCTTCACAATATAATTAAGTCTCTTGAGCTGTGATCAGCATCAATTGTGGGGTAGGGGGTAAGTACAATGACAGTTTTGCTAATAAAAGATGAAGAGACACATAAATAAAAATATCAAGTAAAAACTGAGGTAGTGACCAAGGTCCCCAAACCATGTTGCAAAGCATGTGCAGAGAGAGCTACCAGAATCCACAAAAGACAACAGAGTTCTACCACGAATCTTAACAGTGAATACAGCCCTGCTCATATCCTGCTCAACTGTTGGACTCCAAAACTGAGACACAATGCTCCTCTGTAATTTTAAACCCTATGTATGATGTCACTTTTTAATAGCCACTCTGAGAAAGTAATATGAGAGGTAAACATGAAGGTACAACAGTCAATGCTGTGCAGAGCATGATAGGCTGCCATTCACAAAGCAAACCGAGGCAAGTGTGTCTCTTCAGACCACTCCATCATCCAGGGTGCAGTGCTGTCTACAGATATGTCTCTTGGACTGGCTTGGGTGGGTAATTCCCCTCACTAGGCATGTAAGTTAGTGTGCATACAGTCAATTCTTATAGTCTATGATGAGACCCAAGTGAAGAAGTAAATTATAGGCAGAGTAGTTCTACACCAAGAACCAAAACCAACAAATAAATGAGGCTAATGTGGATAAATACAGATTAGTTTGTTCTATTTGTGGGTCCCCCAAATGACCTATACAGAGATGAATTGAGAAAATACACATTATTCCTAACATGTGTGAAGTATAGCCCGCCAAGCTTCCCTTGATATTTCTGTCCGTTGTCCTCCTCATTGCTCTTTCCTTTTCCTTCTGTTTGACAGAGTAGACCCAATGCTGTGGCTGGCCTCTGGTCATGAATCATTCAAAGAAACATTGAAAGAGTTAGCTAGACCCATGTGTAATATACATGGTATGTAATATAACATAGGACAAGTTATGACAAAATAACTTGAAATAGTCTATTTGGAAAATATTACCAGTACCAAACACTGAGTTCTGCTACCCAGCTAACTTGCCCCTCAATCAAAATCATAGCAGCCTTCCCCCTAAACTCAGAGTATGTTTACTCATGAATGTTCTGGCCACTGAGACAAGCACCATAGGGGCTACTGACAGGCAGGCCTTATACCTACATTATTAAATGAGTAATAAAAGTGAAACTCAAGAAAAACGAAACACAGGGCTGCTTTTCTTGGAGAAACGAATAGGAATAATGTTTAGAATCACAAGACTCTTTACAGCAGATTTTTTGTTTGTTTGTTTGTTTGTTTAAAACAGTGTATCATATCTGCTCTATCCCTTATAAGCAGTATCCCTTATAATGATATTGTTACATTTGAAGACCAGTTACAACATAAATAACATGGCTGTTATTGCCTTTAATCAAAAGCCAGGACATTCACTCCTGTATAGCTTCCTAATAAAATCTGAGATTTAATTACACTTAGGAAATGTGACTCATCAATAAACAAAAAGTGAAGTCGATGGCTGTGTGTTTTCCTTTCTGTTATATTCTTTTCTTTTAAAAATAGGATTAATGTAACCCATGCTGGTTATGAACTCAGGTATCTGAATGTGATCTAAACTTCTATAGCCCTGTCTCCACTTACCAAATGCTGGTATTGTGTGGTACCGCAATCCCGGATTTTATGAGGTGCAAGGGTTTGAACAGAGAGCTTTCTGCATGGCAAGTAAGTACTCTACCAACTGAGGCACATGCCCAGTCAATGATGGAATTGCTTACCTTCACTTATACTCTACACTTTAATGAAAATGGTGTCTATATTTTAGTCTCATAAACAGTCAAGGGAACCAGTGAGATGGCTCAGTGACTAAAGGTCTGATGACCTGAGTTAGAACCTAGGAATCCATATAAAGGAGAGAACCACCTCTCAAAACTGTCCTCTGACTTTCACACATAAGCCCACATACTTACACACAACACACACACACAACACACACAGACACACATTTTTACAAATAGAAACTGGAAGCTGGTGAGATGGTCCCTGATTAAAAGCACCTAGTTTGCAAGCAGGAGAGTCGATTTCGTTCTCCAGCACTCATATAAAAATTCAGGAATGGCTGCAAATGCTTGTGACCCCAGAATTGGAGAAGGGAGCCAGGAAGGACCTCATAGCTAGCTGACTACGCAACATGGCAAAAACAGTGAGCTTCTGGTTCAGTTTGAGGTTTTGTCTCAAAGGAATAAGGTGGACAGAGATACTTAACTTACTGCTCTGGCCTTCACGTGTGCATACATGTGTCGGTATTGCACACTCACACGAGTGTACCACATATATATAATACACACACTTGCACACAGATATGCATGCACACATATGCACACATACCATCAAAGACAGATTAGAAGAGGAAAAGACATCAAAACACTAGCATCTTTTATGTAGAAATGGCTGAGATATATTCCATTTTTTCATGTATTTACTAAGCATATGTCCTTCTTAATCATAAGAACGAAACATTTAAAACTCTTTGAAAGTATTTCTCTTATTCGTGTCACTAAATGGTACCCTAGAACTCCTTGGTAGTTCCATCTCACTCAGTAGAAAATCTCTGACTCATAAAGTGATGGCTTTAACATTTTGTACTCCCATTAGTTAAATGAATTTTTAAATGAATACGCCCGTGCCTTCTACCATCAGTACCACCTCCTTGAAGTCATCACTGGACCCTATCTCCTCTTTGTCCCTCATGGGTCACCAGGTTCTGCCTGGTAGTACAAGATTTTATTATCCTAGGCTGGGCTTACAGTAAGTCATAACTTTAACCTTTTTGCCTTCCATCTGCCAACTCAGGTTAATCATCTTAAGATTCCAATTTCATGATTTCATTTGTCTGTTGGAAATCCTCCACCAAGTCTCCATTTCCTACCTTCCAGTGTTAAAATTTTCCCTGGAGTTCTCCCTGTAGACTTACTATCTGTCGGTCACAATCAGAGCACCCCGATCTTTCCAACGTGCTCACGGTCACGTCTGGGCAGTGTGCATGCCACTCACTCACTCACTTTCCTCTTCCCTGACTCCAGGAAGCATCAACATATTTGTGTCCTGATCTTCTATAAGGCACAGAACTTGCTATTATTTTACCAATTCCTGTTTTCTTGTTGAATACTCCTAACAGCCTCAAAGAGACTAAATATTAACATACTTTGAATATGTTTTTAAACGTTTTTAAATATTATCCACTTTTCATCCTAGGAACTATTAGCTTTTGCCACAGTTAGACTGAACTGTTGATTTCACACATCCTAGAGTTATCTAAGAAGGGACTATTAAATTAAGTTATTGTCTAGATCAGATTAGCATATGGGTATTGCCTTGATTCTTACTGATATAAAGGACACTGTCTTAGTTAAGGATTCACTGCTATGAACAGACACCATGACCAAGGTAAGTCTTATAAGGACAACATTTAATTGGGCTGGCTTACAGGTTCAGAAGTTCAGTCTATCATCATCAAGGTGGGAGCAGAGCATGGCAGCATCTAGGCAGGCACAGTGAAGGCTAAGCTGAGAGTTCTACATCTTCATCTGAAGACTGCTAGCAGAATACTGGCTTCCAGGCAGCTAGGATGAGGGTCTTAAGCCTATGCCCACAATGACACACCTACTCCAACAGGGCCATATCTCCTAATAGTACTACTACCTGGTTCAAGTATATACAAACCGTAACAGGCACCCAGCCCCACTGTGGAGTGCATCCTTTCTTGGAGTATTAATTGAGTGATTTCCCAGATCATATGGGTATTGGATTGATTCTTAACTGATGTAAGGGGACCCAGCCCACTGTGGGGTGTACCCTGGGCATATTTTTGTCCTCCTTACCTTGAAAGGGGGACTGGTGTCACTTGGCCTTGCAGAAAAGTCAAAGGAGATGATGAGATCCACACCTCTCTGAGGTCGTAGAATCAAGGGATATGGCAGGTTAAATGTGAGCCCACTGTCTACAACATGAATCTTTTTACTTTTGACATCCAATGGTTCATATATTCGTTCAAATTCATCTGGATCTTTAAAAAGGAAAAGCAAGAGAAGAATGAATTAAATGGTCATTTGATATTAGTTTACATACAGAGGTGTTTATTGTAAATTAGAGACAAAGTTCATGTGGTTAGAACCTCCATAGGTTTAACTTTAACAAGTGTAGGTAAGTGAATAGCATTAAGTCTTAGTTTCTTCATTGATATGATCAAAACGGAAGCAATTATTAAATAAGATGCTAAGAAAAGAACTTAGCTCAGTCCCTGGTATTGACATCAGTCATGATGCCTTTAAAAGTATTATCTCCCATTACAGTGTCTTAATTGACTTGAAATTCTGTAGACATCATCTTGTTTAATTTTTGTAGCAGAGAGGCAAAGGAGAAGACATTTAGAAACGGAAGGTGAAACAACCCAAAAGCCATCTACAAAATAAAACACCTGAGAAGAGGAAGAATCTGAACAGATTCATCTGCCTCCAGCTTGACTGAGTACATATTACACTATGAGATAAGGATCCAACATAAAAGTCTAAACTGCACACTCCATAAGCACGAGTTGTGTGTCTCCATTCAGGCAGAAGTCTGGGACTGAGCAAGCTGATAAACACTGATAGGTGCTATGAGGCTACTGCCACATAAGTAAATGCACTGACATGACAGGACAGTGAGGATTGCCATGGCAGAAGTATCAGATGACAACATGGTGAGGGAGGAGTGAGCATCCACCTATTCCATGACCAGGGGAGACCATCCTGAGATGACATCCTCAATCTTTACCAGAACTATCCAAACAATATTTCTGGAATTGTCTATCTAATAATTTCAGAACTCTTGAGTCAAAGACCTGACAACATAAAAGTAGAAAGGCTAAGGAGAGACCATCATACAATCAAGAACACTGAAGTCATTTGTAGTAGATAGCTCAAAAGGCAGCCACTGGAGTGCACAGAGGTGACCCACGAATGTCTTTAAGCTCTATTACAACATACTAGTAACATTTAATCATGAGTAAACACAACATTAAGTGTTTGTTTATTGCAGAGATTTTTCCTATTGCAATAAAACACAAGAAGACTTCATAAGTAGTTTGGCTTTACAAACCCAGTGTTTTCTCTTTTAGTTTTAGCTAAGAGATTTATCAAACCAGGTTAGGAAACTATCTATCTCCCTTTCTTAAGCCAAAGATTGCCTTTGAGGATATGAGCATGGTATAGATGGGTTCCTAAATGGCACTGAGTACCACTGCCCTGCCTCCAGATAAGCTGATACTGAGCAATCTTTAGTGGGTTGCCATCTGCACACGTTTGTGAATCACTAACTGCAGTTCAAAGTAAGACTGTCATGATCAAACAGCTTTCAGAACGTCAGAACTAAATATCTTACAGGAACAAACATGCAGATGGCATGTTCTTATTCTCCTTGTTATCCCTGGGAGTAACAGCAGTTTAGTTTGTGTGAAGGGTCTCTTAATCCCCACAATAAGTCTTTCCAATAGCTACCATTCATTTTTATTTTATAACAAACTGTGGATTGTGCCAACTAATTAGTCAAGATATCCAACTATTAAAAGGCCTGGTTGGGTTTCAAATGTCAGTTGGCTTTGAAAGTATTAGAGCCCTCATAGTAACACCTAAACTCAGTAGGCTCTCCCAGTATGCTATGAGGAAAGGGTCAGGGGAGATCAGGTTTTGAAAGTATATTTGTACTCTTAGGACCAATTTATCATGTGAAAACTACTAATGTATAGAAAGGTTGTTTTAGGCTACATTGGGGAAACATCCTCCCATGATTGAAAGCACACAGATTTCCCAAGCTTGTGAGTGAGTTAATCTGGCTCTCTGACAAATTCAGAAACAACACTGCATTATAATTCTGTAACGGTTCCTTAATGCAGTGGATTATGACCTTCCTAATGCTGCAACCCTTTAATTCAGTTCTTCATGGTGTGACCCTCAATCATAAAATTATTTTGTTGCTACTTCATAACTGTTATTTTACTACTATTATGAATCTTAATGTAGATATCTGCTATGTAGGATATCTGCTATATGACCCTCATGAAAGAGTTGTTCAACCCTAAAGGTGTAGTGAACCACAAGTTGAGAATTCTCCCTTAAAGAGTTAAGGTGTATCTGATGAGTCCATCACATAGATTCAATTTACAACAGACAAATATTTGGATATCTGCATCTTGAACTCTGGCCTGAATTATCTCATGTCGACTTCTTAATCCAGATAATGTGTGTCACAGTAAACACTATAAACACAAAGTAAACAGGAAAGAAGTCACATGACTGATGAATAACTCCTCCAAAATTTGTTTCTACAGACAATTAACTATTTTATAGTAAACTAATATGGAGATTTTTATTATTTTATAATTTGTAAAATTTATTATTTTTACAATTTATCTTGTTTCAAAATGTCTGAAAAGCTGAAGTCATAGGTATGAGATACTGCACCCTTTCTCATGTTAGGCTAAGAAACTGTTTTAAGGCATTGTTTAATGTACATGGGCAGAGTTGACAGAATAAGACATAAGCTTCTTCCAATATTAATGTGTAGATTGGACAAAAGCCTTTACCTTTTCTTAGTTTGCATGGAGAATGTGTACAATTAAAAGGGGAATATCTTATCATTATCTTAAATGTGGCGTTTCAGTTGTACAATGTAGAATGGTTTGGGGTTCTGTTTTACTCTTTATTGCAGTTATTTGCTTCTTTCTGTGTGGGGAAAGAGGTCATGCACGTGTCACGGTCCACATATGGAGGTCAAAGGCAATCTGAGGGAGTTGGTTCGATCACTTGAGTCTTGGGGGTTTCATTTAGGGCATCAGACAATACAGTAAGTGACTTTATGCACTGGGCTACAAACAGAAATTTTAATAAACTTTTGAATTAAAAGTGATCACAGTTTGTGACAAACCTTTTAGCATTTACATTAAACATGAGATTTTTTCAAAACTTATAAATGACTGGAAGAAGATCTGTTTTTGTAAACCTCTCACCTGGATAGGCACTAACAAGGTCAGCGAATTCAGTCTAATACACAATTATGTTTAACAATGGTGGTATCTAAACAATACATTTGAACAAATTTATCATTAAACTGATTATATTTTTTTTGCCTATATATTTCGATAAAGTAAACCTGAAATACATTAAATTGGAACTCCAGCTTCAGGGAGTCAACGCCTCTCTTGCTTCCTTGGGCATAGACACTGACACATAACTACACAACAAAAATTTTAAAATTCTAAAACAAATCTCAAGAACAAATATTTAGTGCATATGATAAATATTTTAGGATGATTAACATAGAATCCTTATGCTTTTTAAAATTCCTAATAAGCGGTTTGTTTTTGATTTTGTTTCTGTTTTTCAGGGAAAAGGAATGAGACAAGGTGATATACACAGCAATTATTCTCCAAACCTCACAGCAAGGGGAAACCCCAGCCTCACCACACTTGGGTATAGCTATGCCCTCATTGAGCTAAAGCTCCTTCAGGATTAGGATGGCTGGTTTTCTCTTTCCTACTAGTGTTATTATAGCTGAAATAGAGAAATCCTTCCATGAATCAGCTCTTGGAGGAAAGGCCTTAAAGTGCATTTAATCTTCACAACGGCAATGGTTATATTGAACATGCTGCCTGGTGAATCTCGAGGACCAAGCCCATTATGAGAGCTTCTAAACTCTGAATGAAGGCAGAAAGGAATGAAGGAAAGAATCCAGGTGAGAGTTCTGAACAACTGTTAACACACAGTGAGCAATAAAGAGGTATATTTCCTACAGTCATCAAATTTGGCTAATAAAAATACACAGTGGTCTCCTTCGATTAGTATCTCACTTAAGTAACAAATGATTGCTTACTCTTGATATGCCCCAAATGTTCTTGTGTTGTATATATACACATAAATGTATTGTTTAATATTAAAAAAATTAATTGGGAATTCTGTGCTTTCTCTTGTGGTCCTAACACTGACAAATAAAAGCATATTCAATACTATAAAACTGCCAGGAAGTTCTTAAAATGTGGCGTGAGTTTGCTAGCATGCGTGCTATGCAAACCTCAGAGGAACTGTGTTAGCAAAATGATACTGAAAAAGAGATGAAACAAAGTATACACCAAGAAAACTTCCATTCTTACATCAGCAAAACAATGACTAATAAAAACACAGGGGCTGCTGTGTAATGGAGGGAAGACTTAGAAGCCAGACCCTGAGACCTGTGGCCCAAGCCCAGATTGGCTCAGCCATTTGGAACAAAGATAACAGAACTAGTTTCTCTGATATTCTTTGTCTAGAAAGTTAAGTAGCTGAAGGTTCTTTATAGATCTAAAAGCTGTGAGTATAATTTGCCTGAGCCCGTCACCAGTCACCATAAAGTACAAGATTCTAGAGAAGCACTTGCCACAGGGCAGTCAGGAAAGACACATATACTACAAAACGAGGAAAATAATGCCAACCAACTGTGTTTTAATCCATTCTTATTTCAGGTAAACTTACTTTATTACAATTAGACTTTTACTACAGCTAAAATGCATAGATTTGGGGATGATATATGTATAATTAAAAGTAACTCATATCCTAGAGTTTAAGGCCATGCACACAATACAAAATGCAGTGTTTGTTCCCCTTAAAGTCAAACAATTAGAGACCAACAACAAATTCAGAAACCTATGATAATTTTAAAAGGCAATAGGAAAACTTCATGAGGTTTTGTTGTTGTTTTAAATATCTGCTTTAAAGTTGTACAATATCTTAGTAATGACCTAAGACAGAGGTGATTAAGAAGTGATATTTGGACAACTAACGAAAGATGATGGTGTGATTGAAAAGAAAATTTAAGACCACCATAAAAAAGATGTATTGCATATTACATACCAGCAAGGCAAGCGTACCATTTAATCTGTAAGTCATAGGGAACTGAAGAATAAAAGGTTACTACTCTTGGGGATTTCGCTTAGGGACAAGTCTGAAAGTAACTAGGTTCTTACCAAGCAACTTCAGAAAGTTTCCTAATCTTGTATAAAAACTGGAGAGGCCTTTTTCCTGTCCAGATGGACATTGCAGACTGGTCCACTCCAACCCCTTTACTGCATGTTCTCTGTCACCACAAGGGGGCGCCAGCCTTAGTGAATGTTCATCACATCCTCAAAGATCCATCTGTAGAGAGACCTGGCCTTTTCCAAAGAGGCCCGCCCACGGGATAGAAAGGAGGAAATGAGACATAGCTGAGCTTCTCTTTCCGCTGCCAGGCACGACTGTGGAGGCGTTTGGGGAATGATTCTGGTGTTTTTGGAGTCACTCCTGGAAGCATTGCACTTGCTTCTCTCATCCTTGGAACAATTCTGGAAACACTATTTCCCTACTTTATACTCTATAATTATCACAGTAGAGGTTTCCTGTTGTCTATAGGGAACTCTGACCAATTAAGAAAGCATTTCAAAGAATATTTTCTATATTAGCATGGCTAGGCCATTTCCTATCCAATGTATTTTTCTTCAATAGTAGTAATTATTATTATTATTATTATTATTATTATTATTATTTAAGTCAATGTTCATAAAATTGAGTCTAATTAAACGTTGACCGGAATTAAAATGCTTCTTCCCAAGGAAAAATAAGGATGTCCTGAAGGAGCTTGCGCGTCGTACGTTTTGGTACATACCTGCTACCGCTGCATCGAGTTCATCATCATCGAAGGAATCCTGATGGCTGAAATCTCTCAGAGGAGACAGTGGATACGACGTGTTGAGATTCAAGCCCAACATGAAGTTATGCACCTTCCCCGCGCGTCCTTCTCGGGTATTGAATAAAGCCGAGTCACTCACCAAGGCCATTAGCATCCGATGGACCCAACTTGCTTGGTGGTCGTTTTGGTACTCTCTTTCAGCGTCTTCATTCTCGGTGCCTGAAATGAAGGAATATGTCACATGCCAAATATGTACACACATGCCAAAATGTACAGGTTCTTGTTATTATTAGCTTTACATGGTTAATCACCAAAATTAAAACTAAAGTTCTAGGGCTTTCAAACAATATGCTTATTTGCATAAAATAATTGTCCAGTCGTTTTTTTGCTTTTAATTCCTCATAGTTACCTTTTACCGACACACAAGGTCAGTCTGTATTCTTCACTGAAACCTCTTGATCTATTTAAGTTTTTCATGTAAACATTTTTTTTCCTTTCTCCCTCTCCCTAACTCTCCTGCATCCAACATACACACACAACACACAGACACACAGAGAGATCCCATATTACTTAATACTACCACCTATGTTTTTCAACTTTTTTCTAAGAGTCCGTATTCTGCTTAATAAACATTGGATGCTAAACATCCAACAAGCTAGGCAGGACAGCAGACCCACCATATGACTGCTGATAAATAAACTCTCTCATGCAATGATCTTATGACTTGTTATTTCATCCTTGCTTATAAAGCCTGGGGATTTAAAACGCTGTAATTTAAACAAATGGTATAAAGTGTTTTCAAATTCACCAGTGGTCCAGAGAAGCAATGACAAATGATTTCCTCCTCTAAAACCTACGCCTATGTCAAGCCCAGGCAAGGGATCATCACTGTGTTCTAATTCTCTCCACGTTTGAGTTTGAAGGAACCCCTTCCCAGCCTTCCCATCCTCATTAGGGAATCTCATAGGATTATAATGAGGATTACTGTGATTTGGATCTCAGGGTGAAGTTCTCAGGGAAGTGGCTGGCCTTAGATTCTAGACAGGAACAGGAAGCCTTACAACTGGCAAACTGCAGCATAATCTTATCAGTGTCAAAGAACACCTACTCTAAACCCTTCTGCTCTGACTTCTAGGAACTATGTGAATAAATATACATACTTATATAAAATTCTGTATGTTAATGGATTTTTTTCTTAATTTTTAAAAGATTTGTTTATACTTTAAGGTGTTTAGTCTGCACATTTACATCTATTGCTTGAGAAGGCCAGAAGAGGGCATCAGATCCCTTGGAACCAGAGTTACAGAGGCTTGTGAAGTGCCACAGTAGTCCCGGGCCTCTGGTAGAGCAGCTACTGCTTTTAACTGCTGGGATAACTCTCCACACCCACCTGTGTTTTGAGAGATGAGCATCTATATTCAACTTCTAATAAATATATACTATTTCCAATAAATATATACTAAACATACATAAAGCTGTAAGCAGACATTGGGGTAACTTAAGTCCATATCATAGATGAAAAGGAAATGGATCTGAAAAAGACGCAGATAGCATGCTTCCAACTGTATACCACTCCAGGAGAGTCAATACTATGGAGAGAGCAAAGGAATTAGCCTTCCCCAGCTGAGGGATGGTTAGGTAAAGGAGATTCTGAGAACCGTAAAAACGACTCCATGTGACATAATAGTGCTACACACTTCCCACATCACCCACATCGGGCATAACTCCCAGAGGGAGCTCTCATGGAAACAAGCTCAGAGAGACCATGACATGTCCATTGAAGGGTCTCATTGTAACAGAGGTGACTACTCTGATGGAACAAGCTGTAGTGGGGAAGGTTTTCTGGGAGAGAATGGGGCAAGAGATTTACCAAAATGACTTATCTGTTTCATCTTTCATGGAACCTTAGATGGCTCTCATAATATTTATTTTAAAAGCACAATAAGAACTAATAAATAAAAAAATACTCACAGTGCCAACTTCTAACTTAAAACTAAAATCAAAACAGCAAATTCAAAGTTCTTGAGCTTCTCAGCCTCAAGAGCTGGCTAGTGCTGAACCCTGACTCAATGTCCTGGTCCCTTGTGTGATTTACTCAGTAAGTAACACTCAGCTACATTCACTTCGTGGTCCCCACTAACTCTTCTCAAAGTGCTGGACATGGGGCATGAGACCCTTGTGTACTGACTCGTTTCCTTCATTAAAAACAAACTAAAAATCCAAGTCCGAACAACTAGCAAAATGTAAAATTTGAACTTTCAAATGAAGACTTTAGCATTAAGGCTTGTTTCTTGCAGGGTGGGGGTCTTTCCAGGGCTTCAGCCATTTAGCAGGACTACTGGACAGAAGCAACCCAGGACTGAACCCTAACTTGGCTCCACCCTGCTAAAGGCTTAGACACCTGAAGGGAGGCTGCTTTTTAGTTTTTGGTTTTCTTTCTTATTTTTATTATCTCTCTGTGTGTCTCTCTGTCTCTCTTTCTCTCTCCTCTCTCTCCCTTCCCCCCCCCCCCTCTGTGTGTGTGTGTGTTTATAACGTACAGCACATTCTTCCCCGTGCCATGGCCATGTGCAAATTACATCCTCTGGTGAGGTAACTGCTCCGTGCTCTGCATAAACTTGTCTTATAAAGACATAGATCAGCCCATCTCCCAAAAGAGAATCTTAATTTTTAGTGATAATTAGAATGAGTAGAAAACAAGCATTCCCTAATGCATACCATGCCTTGGAGAATTCATTGTTTTGGACAAAAACAGTCTTCCACGTTCTAAAATCTAGATAGTCATATTCAAATGAGAGAAGATTCTTCCAGTTCTAAGTGCTTCCTCATTGTGTGTATGCATGTGTGAGAGTGTGTGTGCGTGCGCATACATGCATGTATGTGTTGTTTGAGCTACTGCGTACATTTTTATCAACTGTTTCGTTGGAAAGTTGTTGTCAATATATACAATTTCCTCATTGTTTTCATTAACAACAAATACCATGCTGCAACAAATATCTCTGGTCCTTGCTCATCCTCCTCGCCTTCATCCTCATCTCAAATGTCCTCCTGACTACTCTGATCCAGACCAGACTGAGATCTAGCTGCCATGTCCCAATGCAAAATGAATCTCTGATCCCTACAGGTCAAACGTGCAACAAATCTTGATAATTTAACCTACTTCACCACTGTGTTCTTACTTAGAGGTGGGTTACTGACCATAACAGAAAGCTAAGGAGCACGTTGACAGGCAGACCTTTCAGATGGCTAAATGGCTATTTAAACGAAAATATCGTCACTAACGTTAAAGACACTAAACGTATTCCCCAATCCCATTTTCCATACTAAGAAGTCCAGCTCGTTAATTGGGCTTTGAACAGAATTCAGTATCGGCACCACCTCAGACAGACATCTGCTGTAGTGCAAATATATGTGACGCTTTGAAAGCAAGGGAAAGATGTGATTGCAGTTGCCTCTCCTGTTCTATGCAACAGTCCTGTCTGCCAATGGACAGCCCCCATGCTGACACGTCAGGACTTAGAACGTCATCAACGCATAGAGATGTAGAGATGGGTTGGTTGGGCATTGCTCTCCCCTCCTTCCCCCAGACTCCCCCAGAAGCTCTCACTCTCTCACCTTTGGGTCCTTGGGCCTCATCATCGCTGTCGGAGCTGTCGTTACTCACGATGTGCTTGGCTGTGATATTTTCTATGGAAAGAAGACAAAATTATTGAGGCATCTTGGGGATCAAAAATCATAACTAAATTTACTGGGCAGATGAGGCAGTGTTGGTACACGCCTTTAATTTCAGCTCGCAGAAGGTGGAGGCAGGCAGATCTCGGTGAGTTCAAGGCCAGCTGGTTGACAAATCCAGATCCAAAGCAGGGCTATGTGGTAAGACTAGGTCTCATTCCTTTTTTAACTATAAGGAAATGATCTGAGCAAAACTAGAGACAGGGGATTACTGTGTCACATGGAACTTTAACCTTAGTGTTGTGAATGGAGACTTAACAGATTCTCTAGTTCCTAAAAATGTATTACTGAGTAAAATAATATCCCAGCCAACAAAATTAATCAGTGTAACTTTATCAATTCCTAGTTTTAAGGAAATGCCTTTTATAAGTTCATTGTAACTTTAATGACTGCTTGATTATATTTTTAAGTAGTGTTTATGAGGGAAAATAAAGGACAACACCAGATCTACAAGTGATCCATTATACAGTTTTCAGAACACGAAGAACATGTACTCACTTTATTTAATCTCTGATTTTTTTCCAACACTGAAAACCATCTGTCGCTTTCCAATATGTGAATAATTTGTGTGTGTGTTTTTTTCAAAGCATACTAAGACCAGCTATGAAAAGCTAGGAAGCATTGTGTATTCTTAACATCAGTATAGTTGTAAAGGCTGGTATACAATTCACCATCCTTTCCCAGGGGGAATGCATCTAATTTATGAAACCTGACAATTATTCTGTGATTGCTATGTGCAGAAAAAAAAAAAAAAAAAACAGACTTTCTGCTGGTCCATGTGAGCTATTCTTTGTAGTGACTTTTTTTCTTCTTTGCTAGCAAATAGAAAAGTTTTCTTTATTCAAGACACTAGATCCAAATTTAGCAGTTTTACTCACAGAATCTTCAGGGAAAATATAAATTAAAAAAAAAAAAAACAGGGATGTGGCAGGTGGCTGCCTCTATTTCTCTCCTTGTATTTGTTAAACTCACATAAATGACAGGTGCATAAACACTTACATAATGAAAAGGTTACTCAATTCCCGAGGGCTTAAATTTTACTTTTACTGGCATTGCTTATAAGTACAAAATTCAACAAAATAAAATACTCAAAAGCTAAAATGATTGTTCTTTTCATATGTTGTAACTGTGACAGCAGTAATTCTGTTGCATAGCAGAGAGATAGTAAGAAAAGACCCATCCCAGTTGTCATATACTTTGGGTGGCTCGGCTGCTGTGCGTATGCTCTTTTCTTTCCTTAAACATTTTCTCTTATCTGTCTCTATGGTTTTGGTTATGTTCTATTTTGGTATTTGGTATGCTAATTTAAGAAAATTGCAGTGTTTTCTTTATAAGGATGTTCTCAGGGCTTGAACAGTTTTATCTGAACTCATATCTGATATCTTTACATAGTCATTTTCGTAGCAAAATTGCGCACATAAAAAAACCTCTTTGAGCAAGTAAATTATTTCATTTAAAGTTATTTAGTTGGGGTCCAGTTCACCTTAAAATCTTTGCCAAGGTTATAGAGTAACAGAACAGGCAAACAAGCCCCCTCTGGGTGCCCTTAAAACGGGAGACCCCACTCAGTCAATGGATGAAGCAGTCCCCAAAAGTCCTGAGTCCCCTCAGTAACCTCTTCAGTTTCATTTCTGGAAACCCTTACATAATCTGAGACAACATGCCTCCTGCTGACCAGTGGAGCCCAAGCGCACAATATCCATTGCCCTCAGTCTGACACGAAACAGTCAGTGGCCAGACTGTTGACCCCAAAGGGACTTCTTCACAGAGATTTCTCAGCACTGTGAGCTGTAAACATCTTCCTTTTCCTTGGCCTGTGGCCATTGTCTCGCCCACCTTCTGATGTGTAATTTCAGCCCTATTCTCTTCCTGCCTTAGGAGGAAAAAAATAATAATTAACCTGAGTTATCAGGATTATTCAGTAGAGAAGGAACACAGGAAGCAGACCACCCAGCGTGGGCCTCCTCTCTGCTTTCCTTTCTCTTTTTAAAAAACCTTCACGTAATTCAGAAGAGACTTGAGTGATTCAGAAAAGACTCAATGGCTTCCATAAAGTTAAAGTTGAACAAGTCATCCACCTGGGATGCCATTAAAATAAACCAAGTAGGATTACCTCATCTCTACACTTTAGCTCAGGCTAATCCAGATCTTTCTATAAAACTCAAGTTAGGTGTCATCTTATGATCTTCCGGTGGGTAACTGGATTTGATGCTTTGTTGGTATAGTGCTGGGAATAAAATCCAGGGCCCTGCCCATGCTAGATAAGTAATCTACCGCTGAGGCTCCCTCCGAGCCCTTCCTCTTTATACACTTCGATTATCCTTTAAACCATGAAGAGATTGTGACTCAGTGTTAAATATCACCCCAGGCTCCAGAAGGTACCCCCTTACCTTAGTGATGCTTGGAAGATAGCAAGTACTACAAGCAACAACTGCCCTTTCTGTTTGATTTAATGTGTATCTAGAAATAGGTGGTCCTAGTAAAATGGTAAAAATCACTTTTCTAATACTTACTTAGGAATGATCCAAATGAACAAGTGATACTCCTAAAGAGAAGACTAATGAACCTTGCAAGTTGAATATAACTATCAACAACTGAAAGAAAATCTCTCAGGAGGAGAAATAGTACTACTCAGAAGGACATGTGTGACACTCCATGCCATGTTACAATTAGATTCTCTTCTGCATGTAAAAGCTTCATTATGTCAATAGCTATAACCCATATAGCCAAAGGCCACATATTAGGAAAAAAAGCACAGTAAACCTTTACAGAAACATATTTTTAAATGAATTGATTTTTTTTAAATGTGTTCTTTTTATTCTGTGTTCTCCAAACAGACCTGTGATATTTTAGAACGGAAAGGCAAAAAAAAAAAAATAAGTAATTGACTGGTAGCCCTAATCCCTGATACACTAACCCAAAATCCACTCATTTGTTATTCTTATTTGTTTGTTTTCTTTTGGAGACAGGATTTCTTGTATCCCGAGGAGTTCTCTGACTTGGGCCCCTTGCCTGTTCATGTTCCTGGGTATCAAATGCAGGATTTTGATAGCCTGCATCAATGGAACCACATCCTTGTCCCAAAAACTCTAACTCAGCATTCAACGACTTCTTCTCCCAGTCCATCAAAACATAGTGCTTACTGGACACACATCTCAAGCCTTTGGGCAAGTCATGAATCTATGCTCCACTTTTTTTTTTTAATTCAGATGTATTCATCCAGGAAAACATATTCCTAGAGTACCATTTAATAATGAATATAAGCCACTAGTTCTCCATAGAGGTTGTCTACTTTTTAAAGATCTACAGCACTCGTTTTTGAATTATTGTAGGATGTTTGATTTAATGAAAACCATTAGTTTTAGCTTACAAGACATGATTTAATTTATCTGCTTTTACTTTTTTCTCGTCTAGTGTGAATTAATATCATCTGATAGGCTAGAGAAGAACAGGGATGCCCTGGTACAAGCTATCCTTAGGAACAATGAGTGGCCTTTGTATATTTCACAACTGCAATGCCATAAGAGTTCTTCAATAATTTGGACATGATATTTAGGAAACACTTAGATTGTTTCAACAAAGTTACTGATGCATTCAGAATTAAAATCCTTATGAATATTTAATGTTCTCCACATATGTGTGTTCATTATCAGTACAGTTAATTTTCAGTGTAGCTTTTCATCAACCCAAGCTTTTACAATACCTAATTCCTCCTCCATTGTAGAACCTTTATTCTGTGAGCCAGAAACTCCCAAAACTCTGTTGAACAGTATAGAAAAGGCACTGCCCCAGACACCTAAAATAAAGGAGAAACACAGAGTAACTTAAGATGCATCCAGATTTAAAACAGTTGAGAAAGAGACAGGATGGAGAAAGAAAGAGAGATGGAGGGAGGGAGGAAGAGGGGGACTTGATCACTCACCCATTAAGAAATGCAAGGGGTTTTCTTCATATTTTTTTACAACTGTTCCCATAAAAAATTTGCTTCCAAATAGGTCAGGAGCCATAAAGGTACCATATTTTGCCATGCCAATTTCATATGGACTAAATTCCACCCAATCTAAAAGCATTTTAGAAACAAGACACTTCATTAATAGAAAAATGACACAGTTACACACATAGTTAATAACGGTTTTAACAACACCATGCTTAATTTCACTTATTTAAGCTAGTTTTAAAAAATTAACCAATCCCTACTACATATATGAACTGTGTAGTGACTGAGGAAGAAAGCAATGAAAAAGACATATAAAACTTTCCCTTCTAATCAGCACAAAGTGAATACTTTTTTCTATTTAAAAACTCAGACTTCTTTTGCATACCCCATCTTCAATGTAGGACTGTAAAACTGAATGAAGAAGTCTAACTCAGACATAAAATCTATTAAGGAGACTAAAGAAATCAAACTCTTTATAAAAAATCAAACCTCTAACAAAATGGGGAAGAATTTTCAGTACCTTTATTCAATTTCTTCTGTTAATCATTTGTTCTAAAGTCCCAACATAATGCCAAAATATGATTCTGATTTCTTAGCAATACATCAAGCCAGGAACAGGAAGGTACACTGCACAACAGAAGCAGTGAAGCCAAACAGTCTGGGATCCATCCCTACCCTGGGGCTCACTAACTGTGCTCAGAACCTGAATAAATCACCTGTCTCCTCCAGTCTTAATTCCCTAATCTTAACATGAATAAAATCAGTAGACGGTTTGTAAGATTAAAGTCCCAGTGAATTAAGAACTATAGGAGGCATAGGGGAAGACATGACACATCTTAATAGCTCACTAAAGAGCAGCCACTGCAATATTTGTGGTCTGCCCATGGCATCACCAAGTCTAATCATGATCTACATTCTAGTGAATCCATAAAGAATGTCTGGGATCTGACTCTTGCTTTCCATACTTATTGCTCCTTCTGGCTTCCTTTCTTAGCACCACTGTTCACAGCACCAATCTTCCTTTAACATCGTTTATGACTGCCTCCCTTGACTCACATCTGAAAACTCAAGTGCTATATGATCTATCATCAGAGATGTTTCAATATTATTCATCATCACCATAGAAATCAGCACCACACTACAGGTGCTCTGCCCTCTCCCTGAATCTCCATGGTGACTTCCTAAGATGTCACGACCCTCTCCTTACCCTCAGCATTCCCCATCCTGATTTCCACCTACTAGGATCAAAATAAACATGGAAAAATAGAAATCACAGAACATGAATACCAACTGAAAGCCTTCTGAGGCTGCCTCCTTATGCTCTGAATTGAAAGGCAGCCTACTCTCCATCTGCCCAGTTTGAGCACTCTCTCTCATCAACTTTTCTATCACACACCCTAACCATGCAAGACTTCTTGCTATTCCTCGGAAATTTCCTCAGGCTCCTCTACTCACTGTTCCCTTCTGCAATTACATGGCTTCTTTCATTCCTGAGTTGAGGTCGTTATCGGGAATTCTCTATAAAGCCCCAGCATCATGTACTTCCATTTCAACTCCCAATTTATCCTACTTGTTTTTGCTCAATTTATTTTTGTGAGATGATATTATCTCAAATATATTATTCAACAACGAAATGCAAATGATCACAAAAATCACAAGCCTTTCTGTGATTGTTTTGTGGTAATACTTGATCTGAACTCACTGTGGGGACAGGCACTCTTCTAGTATTTGTTATCCCAGTCAAATGGTGACCCCTCCTGTTTGACAAAACCAGGCTGTTTGATTATGAGACTCCATGGGGATAGTGAATCATATCAACTATGAGCACAATTTTAACTTTCAAGCATTTGAACGCCCAAGAAGAATGTTATCATTTAAGAAAAAAAAAAATTCTACTCCACCTGTCCTGTTTACTCAAAGGGGGAGAACACAAGCCTCTTCCAAAAAGGAAGTTGTAAATCATACTTGTGATGAGATAGCATGGTGCATTCAAATCCAAGCTTAATGTCGTCTCTACTTCTGACAGAGGCCTGTTTTAGGCTGAGTATTGTGGCATTGGTGAGGCAGTGAGGCAGAGGGTTCCTGGCAAACTCCTGTGTCAGTGTTTCCATGTCAAATACTGTCTTGGGACCGCATGCAAATTTCCTCTTTCCTTTCACTTTGATTGATCCCTCCTTAATTGCTTCTGTTGGCTCGTACATCGTGATGACAGACATTTGGGAACGCTCAGATCTCCCCTCTACTCCTTACTGAAGGCTTCCTCCTGTTATTCAGCCCCAGCCCTCCAGCTGTTGACTCATGCATTTCAATTCCAGCCTTGCTCTTGTACCCCGACTGCTCTCTCCCACTTCCTGCTCAGGACTCCAGTCTGATGGTCCATCATCACCTCCCACTGGCCTTGTCTGAAAAAAAAAAAAAACCCTTCCCTCCTCTCCTACTTATTTGGTAAACTACATTATCACAGCCCAGACAACTGTGCTATTGATTGACTGATTCACTGATTGCTGAAAACTGTTTGACTGTGAAATCTGTCATCATAAGGGACTGGCCTTGAACATCTTCCTACTTGTTTCTTTCTTAAACTGTCTCCTGGCCTTGGGATCTCATCACAGTGATTCAATTTGAACTTGGAATTAAGAAACATCTCTTTACCATCTTTCCCTTCCAGTTACCAAAGGGCTTTGAAAACATTTTTTAAAGATTTTTTTTTGGATATGAATGTTCTGCCTACATGTATGTATGTGTACCACATGTATGACTGGTGCCCATAGATGTCAGAAGAAGGCACAGGCTCCTCTGAAACTGGAAGTGAGGATGGTTGTTAGTCACCATATGCATACTTGGAACCTAACCTAGGTCTTCTCAAAGAACATCAAATGTTTTCAGCTGAGCCATCTTTCTAGGCCCTCAACAACAACAAAAACAAACAAACAAATAAACAAAAAACTTTCACAAAACGCTAGCTGACTAATTTAATTGCCCAGTTCCAAAACAATAACTATTTCCCATTATCATAAAACTAAGAAAAACAGCTGAAGAGCAAATTATTCCAAGCTCAGCACTCTCGGACATTTAGTCTCTCTCATGGACATTTAGTTTACACCAGGGTGTGCATAAGTCCTGGGCTCCAGAATGGGGAGCTCGAGAGTTTTCATGACTCCCTCAAATAGACCTTTGACTCTGTTCTAAATATTTCCATGCTGTTCCTATTCAAAGATGCCTTTTGCCTCCAAGTCTAACCTGAATCCTATTTCAGTCATCCCTGTAAAGAATTTTTATGACTATACAAAAGGTATACGATGCTATCCTACGTCATATCTACACACTCCAACAATTATATTTTAAATGTACATTGTTAATTTGTCTAGGTTTTAGTTTTGTGTCCTCAATGAAATTATACTTTTGGGAGAAAAGGCAATGAATTTCAAAACTATGGTTTTAATCATAAAAGCTAGCATAAGACAAGGCATAGTGGCATACCTCTGTAATCCCAACAATTTGGAGATTAAAGGCAGGTAATATGAGATACATAGCAAGATCATCTCTCAAAATTGATTAATTTATCATGATGCCTAATCCATAACCATAAGTCATACTCAGCACATGTAATTTATTTACCCCTTGGGAAAATCTCAAATGTAGTTTTAAATCTTAGCAATGGAACACAGTGGAGGAGTCAGAAGCTTTAATGGTTTAAACACTAATATTCATTTTTGAAAACCTTCCAAAGGAAAAATCGTCTAAAGATATGCCAAGAAGGAAGAAAAACATTCTCTGGTATTTATGAAGCACAGTTGTTGATAAAATTTCTCTTAGCTGGTTGGGTTCTACATCATTATAGAAAATAATTCTCTGGCTATTTCAGTCTTTTGATTTTATATGAAAAAGTATTTTCAAGCACAAGACATATTTTCACTCTTTCTTCTTTCTTTTCTCTTTCTTTGCTAATTACTTGAGTCAAACTACTTGAATAGTCATGATATGTAACTCAGAACATCTTATCTGAGTACGAGATTCCCATAGCTAATGGAAGACACAACTTGACCCTCCTTATCACAGAGGCTTAGCAATCAAGGTTAATGGCATGTAGCATCTCAGAGCGTCATTTCTAAATCAGAATCATTCAGATCCAAGATAAAGAAGAAGCTGTGCCATTAGTTTCCACAAAACTACTTATTCTTATTGTTGTTTATGTCTTCCTTGCCAACGACTGTCAACTAAAATCTCAGAGAAGATAGCTGCCACTGTGAAAAAGGCCATTCTATTATTGTAACAATAATGACAAAGTATGTGTTTCTACAACTGTCAATTTTATGCATAAACCAGGAGTTGTCATTATAATTTCTTCCACATGGTAAAGGTAATGAATAGTAATATTTAAAACAGTGAGGGAAATAAGCATAAGAGAGATTAAATAGCCTGCCAGAGAGATTTCAGCATAGAAGCCAAGGCTGACAAATTAAATTCCCATGCTCTTCTGGTCTTACCTCAATGCTTACAGGGTAAAAGATCATTTATCCAGATGCCCCAAGCTCTCACTAGAATGTGAATGCTAAGGTATCAGCCAGTCCCCAAAAATCCAAGTCTCTCCCAAAAGAATATCTACAAAGGGGGTTGCATATCATCATAGCACTTATTTTCCTTATGTAATAAAGCCTCAAGTCTCCTGGATGAATGACATCCTGGTCAAAGCTGTTGTTCTTGTTGCTTTTGGGCCTACATGCTTACTTCAGATACATGCCTCCCTTCCTTCCATTGACAGCTCAGTAACCAACGTCACCTTTATATACAAAACGCTATTTGTCTTTAAAATCTCAAAGAGTGATTTTTCTTATGCAACTTTCACAGAACACTCAAATTTGTTAAAATGTGCCAGAAATTTAATTAGGGCATGCCATTAATTGAAGTATTTCCTATATTTTATCCACAGGCATTTTTCAAAACATTATTAAGAGGTGACAGAATGCAGGTGACATGAAGCTGATGGCAGTCTACCCAAAGATAAGTGTAGTCTTTTGCTGTCTCATTGATGCTTACTGTAAATTACCCAAGGAAATGACACGCCCTTATATATAAGAACAACGTGCTGTAGCAAGGGAGAAGGGTCACCCTGAGAGCCTGGCAAATCTGCCTCCCAGCAAGGTCAGCAATCAGACAGTGTGAGGTTAGTAAGGCTTTACAAGGTCCAGCTCTCAGTTCTGCTGTGGACTGGGCTCAGGATGCTTAGACAAATCACACTGTGTTCCTAAGATTTTACTTGCTCTCCTGTGAAGCAATGTTCAAAATACTTACCTCTCTATGATCCACTAAATGTTGATTAAAACAACAAATTTAAATGGTGCTTTCTGGGAGCTATAAGCACGAAAAGCATTTTGATTCACATCATTAATAAATACTTCTATGTTAGTGAATAAATCACTTTTTTATAAAGTATTTCTTGCATGAGAGTATTTAGCCAAGAAAAAAAAAGAGAGAGAGATAAATTACAAAAGATTATGGATTTACATCTGCTCATCCATAGTTGTTTTTTTTAAAGAGCATGATGTAAATGAGCCGTGTGGCCCTACAACCAGGCCTTGCCATCCCTGCAGTGTACTTGAATGCAGCTGGGAGTCCCCAGGCCTTGCCATCCCTGCAGTGTACTTGAATGCAGCTGGGAGTCCCCAGACACATGATGTACTTTCACAGTACCCAAGAACTGAAGCTATAAAAGACACAAGTAGAACTTGATTTATTAGAGGTGAGGCATTTTGCTTTTCAGTCACAAGTATAAACATGGCTTAAGAATACCAGACATCATATTATCTGCAGACATCAAAATGGGACCATTCAGTAACTGACTTCTTTCAGCAGTATTTTCCAGTTCTCTGACTTAAATGAATGGGCATCAGATAGAATTTGGTGGGATATCCACTTTGAACCAGAAAAATCATCTAACTTAATTTTTTTTTTAATATTTTCAAACTGTCTTAGGTTACAGAAAATGTATTATAATTAGCAACTAAAATTGATTATGACTTCGTCTGTAGAGAAAACCATTAGAAATCTCCCTTTCAAGGGATGTTGTGATAAATGGAACATACCAGCAAACATCAGCTCTGACACGTCAGGTTTGACATGGAGACAGGTGAAGAGAGGCAAAGGACACCGGGCCGCATTGACCTTTTCCTTCAAACTACTCAAGGTTGTGCTCATTCTCTGTCCACATACATAAAAAAGAAAGAGAAGGCTTTAAATACATAGACATGGACACAAATCAAAGCTATTTGAAATAATATGTCTAAGCAAATCATTTGCATTTTTATAATGCAATGAAGTCCTATTATTTCTGGAAATCTGTGGTCTCGAGTACACAACGGAAATAAAGCTCTGTGGAAAAAGATGTCTGTATTCTAAAACAATTGAATCTCTGAGGACTATGTGAACACTTGAAGTGGAGGAAAGTTTGGCAGCTATACGCTGGGAAATAATTCTCTCAGCTGGCGTCCCTGGCACAGGCTGTCCCGTCTCCCCTGCTTTATCTTTAGATGAAATGTCACCCTCTGGTGACACATCAAGTACATTTCTTTCTTATGATCCATTTCCTTATTTGACTCTTAATAGGCAAAGAGTACTCTTCTATCATTTTTATTTATCATTTTAAGATATGAATATACAAAAATAAAATATGCATATGCATAAGTATCTGTGTGTGGATATATGCATGTGAGTGTGGGTGTTCATAGAGGCCAGAGGTATTGGCTTCTCCTGAAGCTGGAATTACAGGCAGTTGTGAGCTGCCAGACATAGTTGCTGGGTACTGAACTCACACCCCCTGACCAGAAGAAAGCAGTGCATGGGCTTATCTGCTGAGGAGAAAAAAATCTCATCCTTTCTGCTTTTAATATCACTTGTATTCACCATCTCACATAACAGTACTTCTATTTACTATCTTACCACTCAAGGGGGAATTGGCAGTGAAATTTTGACTTTTCCAAAGGACATGTCAAACTGACAATTGTTTAAATTAGTTGATGAGCATTGATTTGCAGTGAAGAATTGGGACATCTGGCAGAGAGAATATGGTTAGCATATACACTATTAGAGAAATAAGTTGAGCAAAGTAGATTGTACAAAACGTCTTGTACCTGCTTCAAGGTCAAACATCATACTTAATCTACATTGCCTACTACAGTTAAAGGGATTATCATTTGATGATGACTTACATTTTGAATTAGTGTTTCTCCTATTAACATCCCAAAGATGTCAGTAAATGTGACAGGTTGGCCAGAACTTTTCTTCTTCCATAAAGACTCAACGTATCTTTTAATTTTTTGTGGTGTAAGAAGTAAGAGAGGGTTGTGGCTAACATTTTTCATTAGCTCTTCATTAATCTCCTCTGGACCTTTCTCTGGAAAATCAGGGTGAGAGTACAAGGTTGACATGTACCTGTAAATAAACCAAACCATCATCAGTAAAGATAACAGGCATTCCTTAGAAGGTCTACAAAGAGAGGAGGCGTTCTTCACCACAAGATAAAAAACAGTAAATATATTTGCTTAACTTCTCCATCTGGTTGAAAGGAGTAATTATCTACGAAACGAAGATGTAATTGGACTTGACTTGTCTGTGATGGAAGCAATTTAGGGGAAAATGTATTTGGGAGAGCAATGGAGACTCTTGATAGTTGTCAGAAAAGGATGGACAGACCTATTAGCCACAAGTCTGCCAAGAATGATTGTCCTTATCATACTTACTGGACATGGATGACAACACTTTTGAGTCATGTGTAAACTGACCTTTCTGGATGTAAAAGCCGTCAGGAACTGGATTATCTCACTTTCCATGAGTATGATCTACATGGAGAAACTGTGCTGTCTGCTACTCTGGATGTTTGGCACTTGTGACAAACGGTTTTCTTTCTTTCTCCACTCTTTCTTTATTTTTTCTCTTTTCTCTCTTTTTAAAATTGTACACTGGCCAACTATTTAAAATCCAAAACTGTGCTCCAGGTAGAATTCTGAATTCTTAACGGTATGAACCTAAATCAAACAGCCTAGAGGAGAATAAGGCTGTCCTGCCAGATGGCGCCTATTGGTCACCAGATATTTGGCCGCTTCAAGTGATACCAAAAACATCGCCATAAGCCTTTAATTTATTAAGCAGATAAGAATCATTCTGTTACTAGCCTCTCTGCTGCGATCCCAAATCTCTAGTACTGTAGATATCAAACGGAGAGATTCTTTACTTATCTATCTCCATTAATAAATTCTGACCTTCTTCTGGGAAAATAAATGTTTATTATTACCATTTTCAATCTCAGTGGATAATCTGACATATGCAACAACTTACTGCCTTGACTGCACAAAGTACCCTGGAAGACACTCTACCATTCCACACAAGCAAATCCATAAAATGGGACAGGTTTTCATCTCTGTGTCCATCATCATGGCTTATCTTCTCTTTAGTAAGGAAAGCCTAACTTACTGAGACATGCTGTGTTTTAGGCACTATTTGGGTTAAATACTCCTAGCTCTTGCCTTAAAAAGCTTGCAAATATTCTGACTTAAAAATGAAGAAAGAATTAATCATTCAGTAAGATCTACATATAATCAATTAATGAAAGAGAATTAGAATTTAAAACATGTCCGATCTCCTGGAAACTTTATTATTTGTCTTCATTAATTGGTTATTATTTATTTGTTTTATTTTGTTTTTCAGGATTTCTCTATTATGTAGCTTTAGCTGTCTTGCTTAAGAGATAGACTAGACTGGCCTCAAACTCACCCCCGCCTCTGTCTCCTAAGGGCTGGGATTAAAGGCATTCATCACCATGTCTGGTTTGTTCGGCTTTATGAGATGTGGTCTCACTATGCAGCCTAAACTAGCCTTGAACTTGTAAAGCTACTCCCAACACCTCTGAAGTCTAGGCTTTAGATTTTAATGACTTTACAAGATCTTAGTCCTTACTGAACAAAATAATTCTCACTAAATAGTCAATTAGAATGTCTGTTTGGATGCAAAGTTTCTTATAAACAAGCTGAAAATAATAGATTGAAAAAATAAATTAGTGAATAAAAATGAAAGATCACAGACAAAACGGATGCTCAACAACAAAAAAGAAAAACTACTAAAATGTTTTGATCTTATCAACTGAATTTCTAACTCCCCCAACACCTGGTACAGATACGTCATCAAAAACTTACCCTGAACTCTGGTTAGTACAATCATCAAATAACTATAAAAGTACAACATAGAGCACTTAAAAATACAGTCTCCATGTACTTGGATAATTATCCAAAATTCTACACGATGATTCATACACATCAATAAGAACTCAAATTTCTGAACACTGTTAAGCTTAATAAATGCATATGTAGCTATAGTGGTTTATATTTAAGGACATCAAAATATTTGAAAATAAATCACCTTTTTGAGCCTCTAACAGGCTCAGCTCTGAAAATATTCAAAATACAGCTCATTCTTTATGACTGGCCTCATAAAGAAATTATTTGTTCTATTACCAAGAATAGTTAAGAATTCAGCTCAGTGGTAGAACACTTGGCTAGCATATATTAAATTCCCAACACCAAGCCAAACAAAAAATCAACACAAATTACTAAGAATAATTTTACTTTCACATAGATGCTGTAACTTATCAAAATGTGTATTGTTTACCTTCACACAGATTGAATGTTTTTGAAGTCTAGGAAACTTTGCTTTAAAGTGTTACATGCCCACAAATGTTATTATAGCATCCATTTTTTTCCTTCAAACTACATTTCTCTTTCTTTTATTTCTATATTTAATGTACCAAATTTAGTCAGTTTTATGACGAGGAACATTAGGTCTTTCCCTGAGTGAGACAGGATAAATGTGAGTAAGGCAAGCAAAGCTTCACATCGGGGAGCAGTTGAGTCACGGAATGATTTTTTTAAACCCAAGTGAAAAGGGTTTGATGTGGTCATTCTGTCACTGAGAATCGTCATTCCTTACTGTACACTGACAGATATAATTATCCAAATTCTATGTACATTGCAATACAACTTCTTCATCTATATTTAGCTGAATTGCGAATGAATCAATATAAACTGTAACAAGTACTCTTCCCAAAGGCTTGCCTCAAGCAAGATCTAAAGGCTCCCTCTTCCCTTGTATTTCTCTCAACATTAATCTATCCCTCCTGCAAGTTAAGTAAAGTCTTTCCTCAGAAGCTAAAGGTTGATGAAAATCTCCAACTGTCCATGTCAGAGAAAGGCCTTTGCAAGGGAATACAATGCATACATTGTACTGTGATGTGAGCCCACTGCTCTCTTGATCCCATGGAGAAGGGCTACCTTCTCCTCTGCCACTATCCTTCCAGAAGAAGTAGAGTTATTCAGTTTCATTCTCTCTACTTTCCATTTTTCTCAGGAAGCTCTTTACTTGGGAATTTAAGTTCTGTTCCGGTGTAAAAAACAAAACAAAAAAACTTGAATAGTTTATTAGCTCCAAGTTAATGGCCTTCATTGTTCAGCTTATGAATACATATTCCTTAGAATTCATCAGAGTGAGCTGGACATCCGTTTCATGATATCATTGTCTACTTGGATTTGAATTTTGGCTAGAGTGGTAGTTAAAAATAGAATGACAGGCAACTAACTTTTCTATGGATCACTTTAAGATTAAATGCCTTTCTTTTTCTCCTTTGATTGGTTCAGAACTAAATATATCTAGTTTTCTGCATACAAGAGCACCTGAAGTTCGCATATGTCACTCCAAGATATGATTCCACATTTAAGCCTTAATTTTGATCTCAATTATATCAATCAAGTTTCTAAAGAGTGTCTTTGGCAGGACATGTATAAATCAATGAATGAAATGGTCATATATTTATTCATGTAAAACTCTGTAAGTATTTACTTATAATTTTCAACTTATTTATAGAAGAAACCTCATTATTTCTACATAAAATCATTTAAGTGTAAATTTTTCAATGCTATACCATTCCAGAGGGTAAAACTTCAAAGCAGTCCCTATCTTCAAATAATATAGGCCACAGTGCATATTTCAAAGCATTAGAGTACCAGTCCTTGGATTTGCTGAATAAGAATCCTTGGATACATACATACAGGCTTTCTATATCAATAATGTGCCAAAGGAATTCTCTTTATTAACCAAAATTCTGTATAACTTAAGAAGACCCTCTATATTGTTCTAGAAATCCACCATGCTAGTGAACATTTTCATTCTCAATGTTAATGTTAGCTAATTTAATTGAAAGGACATTATTATTATTGCCTATAGAAAGAGACACACTTTGATTTCTTTTTTAGAGGGTAATCCGGAACAAATATGGTAATTAAGATTATATAGCCTCTTCCAGTGCTACAAGACAACAGCTTCTCTGTGGGAGAGAGCTTTGTTAACAGCCTAGGCAAGAGAACACAGAATTAGCATCATGACTCTCCTTGCTTACTCATTATATTTAATGAGTCATAGGAATCATCCAAAAATAATTTCAGAAATAATTACTGTAAAGGTAGCTTCAGTCATAAGAGAACCTTTGTCTAACCTGAAACTAAATTTTGTGACCACAGAAAACTGACTGGGAGGTCCAGGGCTACTCCACATATATTTGTACTATCTCATTTCTACCAAATTATGGTCACGTCTCCATAGAATATGAAGCATTACAGAACAATGAAGCATAAATTGTTTTTCCAAGTCTTTCTTTTCACTTTCTTACCTATCTTAATCAAAGAAGAATCATTAACAAGAATTGCCTTCACTTCTTGTACCCCAGCTTCCTCTTCATAGTTCATCTCTCCCTGTGTGTGCCCTCTACCTTGCTATCTGTCTCTCTCTCTAAATCTTTTCTGTTCATGATTTATGACCTTTTCCTTTCCTGTCTCTTAACTACCTCTCTGTGCTGTTCCCTGCACCTCAGACACCTATCTCAATATGCAAGTCACTTAAATTTGCAAAACAAAACAAAGAAGCCCTGTAGTCTGCTCAAACAATGACTGCCCATTTTTTTCCTCCTTTCTGATCCATGTTTTTCAAGTATTCACATTGTCACATTTGAACTTCTGCTTTCTTTCATGTAATTTCATGACTGAAATGATATCAATTAACTGAATTAAGTGATTCCTAGTTAAAACCACAAACATTTTCCAAACTCGGGCTAGCCTGTTTCCCAGAGCTCTCCTCTCCCTGTGCTCTGGGACTCATCTTTCCCTTCAATCTCCTCTCTCAGGAATTCTTGCTGGTTCTATTAGTTTTCTTCCTCTTTTCTTTGTCTGTCACATTTTGCTGTTCTCAGAACTCTACAAATTGAACTATTGGTTACAATAGCTCAAGTGGTTAAGTGGTAAAGGTTTGTGGAATCGTTGAAACTTGTTGTGCACATGGAGGTCATGGAAGAGGCCTAGCACCAAGGAGAAATGCATGGAAGTAAATAATGGAGACACAGAAAAGAGTGCAATCGGAGGAGATGACATAGAACCTAAAATAAGGACAGTATGTTTGACATATCACAGCCCTTACCTCCTAACTCCACCAAAGAAATAAAGGAAAATATATGCAATATTCATACATGGAGAAATATGTGAGTGAACATGTATTACAAAGCTTTAAAGACCAAAAGTCACTCATGAAAATGAAATAAACATGGTAAAGCTAACATTCAAATGAAAAGGGATAGAGCCGACATCATGTCTGTAGGAGGGTGTACAAATTTAAAACTCTCTAACACTTCATATGACAAGTTCTCAGGTTCCTGACAAGGCCATGTAAGACAAGATTGCCCAAATCAATGATGAAGGCAATGCTACAGGTCTAACCCACGTCACAAGTACACAATTCTTTCCCCCAAGTCAGTGCTCAAGGCCTAGACATCACTTATTGGGTGCATTTAAGAAAATAGACTTCTTGCAGTAGTCAGCAAGGAGCACCAAGGATCTAATAAATATTGAGTGAAGAAAACCATGCAGAGGCAAATAACAAAATTACTAAGTAAGAGATTGAACTATAGGGTCCAAGTGTTTATACCACATTACTCATTGAACAGGCAGGTGCGTGCTCTTTCCTTCAAGGGAAAGTATAATGACGGGCTCCACCCTTCCGTCAGAAGACATAAATCATGTTGAGGGTACAATGAAGGTGGCAAATGTGGCCCTGGGTTATTTGGTTATTTAATCACAGAATCTGGTTCAAAAGACTTAGGAAAAAAATTCAACAACTCTAGATTATCTACATAGGAAACTCTATATAATATGTAAGAAGTAGGTGGTTGGCACTAACATCACAGCATGTGTACAACTCTCTAAGAGAAGATTATAATTTAGTACCAAAAATTAGAATATAGACTTTAAAGCTGCTCCATAAAGAGACAAAAAAAAATCACTTGGCCTGTGAGTCCATTTTTCTTTAGCTAAAAATTTAAAAAAATTAAAATATACACTTCATGGGATGAAATGGCACAGATACTTTAGAAATGCTAAACATAAAAACTACAATAGGATGACACATGAATTTTGTTATGGCTAAATAACTAAATTGCCCTTCTAGGCCAGAGACAGATGTTATAAGACGATACATCTTATTACAATTTATTTGAGATTTCTGAAGAAGACCATCTATTTGATTTTCTTTCTGAAGCGGTTGGTTTTTTGGGGAGAGTGGTGATATGCGGTTTGAGACGTGGTTTCTCTGTGTAGCTGCTGCTGTCCCGAGAATTCATTCTGTAGACCAGGCTCGCCTCAAACTCAGAGATTCACCTGCCTCTGCCTCCTGAGCTCTTAAATTAAAGGTTTGTGCCAGTAAAAGATCAGTTGTCAGTTTGATTTTTCAGTGGGCTGGTGTGGCTGGGCACACCAAAAACTATGTAGTGTTTCTCTGAAAATGTTATATAAGTATTATTCACAAAATTGTAATTCTGCAGGACATAAATGTTAACCATATGAGTGTCATAGCTATCTACCTAGTCTAGGAGAATTTAAATAGAATTAAAGGATGAGTTTAATATTTAGTTAAATAGGAACCAATGCAGCCTACTATATCTGTGCTGCCCAGAGCCATTTTCCTTCTTCTGTAGTCTATAGCATCTTGCATTTTTTTTTATTTGCCCTAAAGAGGAAGATGAATACCTAGTGAATCATATAGACTTAGACATGTTTCTGGAGGACTCCAAATCAGCAAATTATAGACAGATTAAATTAATTATGGGTGGAGTATACTATTCCACTACTGTCATATTTATCTAAAATTATCTTCAACTAGGCTATCCTTTCTATTTTATGCCCTAACTACAATGTTAGTCAAAACTGGCTTTAAAGAGTAAACCAATAGTCAAAGCCTTAACTAGATATAAATGTTTATTATAAGACACTCTTAAACTGACGGTAGCATCACACTGAACCATTTCAGTAATATGAAGATTCAGGTTTTTAAATCCTCCTTTCGTAATGTTTGAGTTAGAAAAATTATAAACCTTTAGAAAAATAAAATTCAAATTAATTAAAAATGTATACTAACCATGTGGAGCCAGAAAGACCAGCAATGTAGGTAGCACAATCCAAAATCCCTGATTCATACAGCGCCTTCATCACACCAGAGAATCCTACCATGGCCCGGAAACCCCCACCTGAACCCAAAATGGCCACCACAGGCACCTAAAATGAAACAACACAGAGATTGTACAAACAGCAGAAACTATAGATTAATTTCTTTTCAGTTTCAACTTTAAGGTTAAGCATGTTCCACTTTAATATAAAGAAACATATTATTCATGCATTGGTAGTATTGAATTTTCTTTGGTATGTTTATTCATCTTATTTCGTAAATTTAATTTTTTGCAAGAAGTGTATCATGGCATGGATCTCAAGCTGAGCCAATCATTGGTTGGTCCAAATCTGGAGCAAGGCCTGTCTCTGACTACATTGCCTGTCTTTGGACTCCCTTCTTCTAACTGGGCTGCCTCCTCTTGCCCCAATAGAAGAAAATTCATCTAGTCTTACTGCAACTTGATATACCAAGATTGCTTGACATCTATGGAAGGCCTCCCCTCTTCTGGGAAAAACAGGAGGAAGGAGAGCTGGAGAGAGGGAGGGACTGGGGAGAGGGGAGGGAGGGGAAGCTTCAATCAAGATGTAAAGTTAACTTTTTTCAAAAGAGAGCACAATCCAAAAATGTGTTTCATCTTAAAAATCAAGAATCATAGCCGATTGGAAAGCAGATATTATTTAAATAATAGTTATAATAACACCCATAGCAAAGCTCTATGATTGTTCAACCTGCTGTAGTCTATAGCTTGCTCTTCTTGCTTTCAGGACGTTGATTCATTTGGTCTCTCAAACATCCCATAAAGGTCTAAAAAGAATATTGTTATTTGTCAGTCTCTCAGCTGGTAAACCTACATTTGAGCAAACAGCTAGCTTTCAAGGGATGTTTACAGGGAGAATCTTTAACACAATGTAACAGATCTGGTGCCAGCAATAACAGGCATGTGGTAAGAAGCCGTTTTTGTTTCCACTTGAAAGGGGTTAAGAGCCCACAGTATAGACTCCATAACAACCAAGACTCAAACTAAGATACAACTAATGCCAAAAGTCATGCTCCTTCCTCTTTGGCATTAGTATAGAAAAGGATGGTGTTTATAGAGAGAAATCCCCAGATGCATAGGCAAACTGTATTTTATACTCATGTATAACGTCAAATCGTATCAGCCTGATTTTGTTGAGTTCTAGAAACTATGCCAAGTAAGGGTTCATCTGCTCAGTTCACCTTTTCAGACTCCCCCAAAGGGCATCCTACACTGCATTCCCTGTTACAATCTCTAAGAATTGATACATGAAGAGTAAATGTGGATGCAAAAATAGTCTTCTAAAGTCATTTCTGAAATAACATCCAGAGAAATAATTTGTGCATCTGTTAGTCCTAGTTGCTATTTGAAGAAAATCAGATAAGAAATGTTAAGTATTAGGTTATATTTGGACCTAACATCATTAATATTTGTGTATAATGTGTCCAAAAATATTTCACATACTTTCTGGTATGATTACAGGAAATGAACTTGTCTTTACCAAAAGGCCCATTTTGATTTAATCTCCCTTGATGTATGCGTTTGCAAATGCGATTGATGTTCTTCCTTTGAGAAGAAAGCTCTGAGATGCTTAAGGGCTTTGACATTTTCATAGACTCCAGGATCTAACCATCACAAAAGGAATTTTTTTTTCCATGACACTCTGTTAGGGCTCAGTAAGGAAACAGAACCAATACAATGTCTATAGAGAAAGACGTTCATTATAAGACAGTGGTTCACACAATTGGAGAGAATGGAAAGTCCAAACCTGCAGTATGGACCAGCAAGGTCCAGGCCCAGAAAAGCTGATGGTACAAAGTCCAAAAGAAGCACTGTGCAAATCCTTCCAGATTAGGCAGCCTACACTTTTTTGTTTTATTCTGTCCTCTAGCTTCATGGATGAGGGCCACCCACTGACAGAGAGTTCTAGAAACTATGGCTAAGGTAAGCAACCTGTGGCTAAGGTAAGCAACATGACTTATCATAAATCTACACCTGCCCCTAAGTCCCTGAATCATTATTTCTCATACATGTATTCATTTCTGTATCCCCAATTCTCAATTATCATATTTCATATTTGAATGTTAAGCATTCAACTAGAGAAAATAACAGATGGAAGAAAGGCAAAGCAAAACAGCTTCTGAAGTGGGTCGTGGAAAGATTCTTGAGCTGTTAGGAATAATGTTATCCTGTTTGTATGTTTCATCTAGAGCATTCTCTCTCTCATTTCTCCTTTGTTCTCAAGTGACACTTTGCACTATGGATTCTACTCTATTAATTCTTAGAGACTGTTTTCAGGGCAGACAGTGTAGGATAACCTTTGTTGAGTCTGGAAAGTGAAACTGAGCAGATGAAAGCTTACTTTGTGTAGGTATAGATACTCAAGCATATGACTAAAATGTTCCTTATAAGGAAATTCTGGTTGTCTACGGTTATTTGTTTAACACGAAATAGAGTCCTTATATCTTGAGTGAAATGTGAACACATACTGTGTTGCTTGGGCTTCAGCCATAAAATGGAGATGATATCTCTCACAAAGTCAAGGAAATGAATACAAGGATGCTGGACAGTAGTTATATACTAAAATTACATCATAGACCATGATGGGGTTATTGTTGACTGCAGAGTACTCTATGACAATAAATCTAATAACTGTTTAAGGAAAAGCTCTGTATGTAACTCTCTGATGAAGGTTGGATCTTCTTCAATTTCTCCACCTTCTAACTCCACATGTAGACCCCAATCATTTCAGATAACAAAATCATACAGTAACATTTGTCTTCACACAAAAGATCTGAGTTTCAACTTATTAATTTTATCACACAAATTAATATTAAAATTTTTATCTGATCAAAATCAGATTTAAAATACTGGACTCTGAACAATCCTGACATACCAAACATTCCTCAACAATAACTCTTAGATTCTTACTCATAGATACTCACCTTAGCCATTCCACCAGGGAACAGTTACTCAAATTAGAGACTTTGTTCCAATAGCAAGCTTATTATCAGATTTAAATTTGACAGCAACAATGATGAAAGAGAATGTGATGGTTTAAAGAATTTGTTTGAAGTGGACACATAGGGCATGAAAAATAGCAGCTGATTTCAAAGGTTACCAACATGAGAAAGCCCAAATCCATACAATCTGAACATGAAGACACATGATTCAGAAAGATTTCTAATCCAAATAATAGTAGTCAGTAGCAGTAGTTGTTGTTTTAAAGCTGAGTATTTAGGAGCACAAATTTGTAGACTATTAGAAATCTTAATTCATTTGACCAGCTCACTCTCCATGCAGGAAACTGAGGATATTACACTTAACAATTATTGTCACAGGATGCTATGCAATCAAGAACTCCCAACAGTGTTTATGATGAACCATTTTATTGCATAACTGACTGTGTCCTCTGCACATTTTACTAGATATATCCTAGCCAATTAAGGCCATTTCTATGAGAGATATCATCTCCATTTTATGGCTGAAGCACAAGTAACACAGTGTGTGCCTAAGTTCACTCAAGATTTAAACTCATCAAGTCCTGCACTGAACACTGTCTCCTTTTAAAAAGCAAGAGCCGGATGGGACATTCCTGACATTGAGGTTTACTTAAGACCATTCTTGAGGGAAACAACCTACTCTCCCATACCTAGAGGGTACCTATGAAATACTAACGAGAATATGAAGATCTTTATCTAGAGAACAGAAGAACAGACTAAAAGACACAAAGATTAACATGATAATAAAGAAATCTTGTTTTTATGGAATGGACACTAATGATCATATAGTCTGTGGTGTGGATTAGTCTAATCTGATTATTTTTGATTAAGAGAGAAAAGGATAGATAAGTGCCAAACCAGAATTCTAGAAGCCATCTTCAAATACATGAAATTCACATTTTGACTACTATTTTTGAAAAAAAGGAATTACCTCATTATCCATCTACTGCAAACAAACAAACAAAACAAACTTAAAAAAAAAACCAATCAGTATACTTAGCAGTATACTAACTGCTACATTTGCAAATATGAAGCCAAATTTGATTTTTCTAGGAAGATTTAATATGTTTTTTTCCACTAGGAAATGCTGGATCAGAGGTCGCAGCATCAACTCTCCCTTGAAACCCCAAAATAAATGACCAATGGAAATCCATACTCATATGGCCCATAGATGTGTCTACTTTAAGATTAATCCTTCATCTAAACCTTTGTCTCTTCATTACCATCCAGACATTGGTGTGCCTCTGTTTTGGAAACCTGATATTCCTTTCTGTCCCCCTCCTCCTCCTTTCTTCTATCTACCTCTCCATAAATGCAATGTTGACAACTACTGCCTAATTGCATTTCCTGACTCAAATAAAATATTTACTGAGTAATGTATTTTAGGAGCTATGCTAGGTACTGGAAACACACACTGGACATCACAGACAGCACATGACCCTCATCAAACTTATATTTTAATGGAGAAAGCAAACATCAAATGACTATTTGTACAAGTACTTTTAGGTAAAATCATGATAGATTCAGACAAAACAAACAATGTAGCTTTAGGTACAAAAGGAGGGTATAACACAATCAAATTCATTTTTGTAAAGATCAATGTGAATTCTGGGTAGCAGAAAATGAGAAGGAAGAGATATAGGGAATATTGATGGTGTTTTCAATATTAGGAATGCGAAGTTGGGGATTCTGTGAGGCTCATTGGTGATGAAATCAAAGATGAGAACAAGGAGATTGGATAAGGAAATCAAAGACCCATGATGAAGTAGATGTTGCAAAGTTTAGAGGCATCATTTCAAACACTAGGAGGACATTGGTAGCTGTGTGGTTGGGAAAGGCAGAGTAAGACACTTTGAACATCTGTTAGAGACCTGATGCAATAGAACAGTGAATGCAGATTCCTGAAACATGAAAAGATGCAAAGTGGGCTATGAAGAGCATGCATATATTTTATAAAAATATTCATACTCAGGTGGAAGCTGACAACATAGATGGGGAGGGGTCTGAAAAGGACTGCATAATTAACACATCCTGGTTCCTAAGAAAGGCCTGTGAGCTGATGTGGTTTTGCATTTGAAAGAAAAGGAAATTCCCTTATTAATGTAAGAGAGAAACGAAGGAAAGGCAGAGGTGGTGCATGTCAATCTCATTGCCAAAAATTAGAAAAGAAAGATTTATGGAACTCTTTTTATTTTATTTATTTAATATTTATTTATTTATTAGGTTGGGAGGTGGTAACTTTTTTTTATTATTGGATATTTTATTGTGAAAGGGAAGGATCCACTTACTGGCACATGGCATGACCCCAATCATGTATTTAATATGGGAAAGAGGGCATGTTTGTGTTTTTTTTGAAGGATGCTGAAGGAGCATGGTGGCTGCCAGAGCCATGAAGGTGAAACATGCTGAAGCCAGGACAAAGAATGATGCTGACATGTGAGCTTGCTGAGTGCCCTGATAATGATGACTGGAAACTGTACTAGACATATGTTCATGACCCAAATTTGCTTACCTATACCTCTGATTGGACAAATTGCCTTGCCTCAAGGTTTTAGACCTTGTGAAACAGAGAATCAAAAAGAGAAGTTATAATGACTCTTGTATTTTTCGAAGACCAGTTATTCAGACTCAATCATGGGCTGATCTAGAAATCAATCCAATATTGGAAATAACAGTCTTCATTTGGAAGGCTGGTTCTGGACATTTTCAGCGACATATATGGAAGTTAGCTGCAGTTCTCTATGATGTTATGCTAGCAAGAGATAAAGTTGGGACAGGATCTGGATTTCAGACGAGTGTTAGTACAGAAGTTAAGGCTCTTTTAATTTTCAAGTTAAAATTACTCTTGTTTCTTTTACAGTATTTAATGTAAGTTGTATTGATTGTACACTTTCTAATTGTGTTAGTGTGTTAAAACCTGCCATGTCAGTTACAAAGATCTATCAACCAGCTTTTGTCTTATTGCCCAGAGTATTACAGAACCTTGGTATTCTGAAAAAAGCTTGCAAGTACTGGAAGAAGTGAATCAGGCTTTTAGCAAAATTAAGGGGATAGTGGGCTTGATTATTGCTGGCATAACAGCTTTAATTACATTAATTGCTAGCACCACTGCTTCTGAAATTGCTTTGACACAAGAAGTTAAGACAGCTACTTTTGTTAATCATTTAGCAAAAAATGTTACTAATGTGTTGAATATACAAGAGGATTTAGATAGGCGTTTGTAACAATGGATTGATGCTCTTTATCCTATTAAAATTTTTGGAAGGAGGTTCAGAGTTTAAGAGTAAGGAGCCATCTCGAGTGTCATGCCAAATATCACTGGATTCGTGATAGTTCTAAAATTTACAGTGGTAGTCATTTATAATTAGGAAAAAGTTTAAATATACTTGCAGTGTAATTGGAATAATTCTACCACCTCTCTGGATGTTTTAACTTTGCATAGTGAGCTTATGAATTTCAAGAATGCTGCTCTGCTAATAAAATTACCTATGGCCTGAGGTCAGTATCTCTTTTTGGTCAAGCTTCAAGAATGGCATATATAGCTTGATCATGCTAGCCCTTTTTGTCCTGGGAATACTTTTATTCCTGCTCATTGTGTTAAAGCTTGTCTCTAAGAACATCAACATGTTGGCAGCCAAAGTACATGGCTTGAAACTGAAAATGGACCCCCATATAGAGTTATTAAATTAACAGGCTGGCAAGCCAAGGATGGATAAGATTCTGCACAGAGCCTTCCCAACCTAAGACAGAAGTGAGTTACTTTTGATTTATGGAACTCTTAGCTCTCACCTTTAACTTGCCTTTGATTAGGAGCCAAGTTACTAACTGTAAATGACGTAAGGAGAAAGTTGAAGTAAAAGATAAAATTGTTGAAAGTAACTGAACAACAGCTAGACTGGGAGCCTGGGATTATCAGTCAGGATCTTCTGAGGGGTAGGGATGATCATGAATGTAGAGAACCTCCATTTCATTTCAGCATGCTCCTTCCACATGGTCTGGACCAATATTCTTCCACCTTCCCACCCACTCCAGCATCCCTCCACATCACTTCACTTAACACAACAGTTTCATTTGCTTAAATATCTGTCAAACAAGGCTTTAAAGTCACCAAGTAAGGAACCCACCCTTGCCACCCATGTCTCCCGGAGCTAGCACAGCTGTCTTCAATCAGTGATATATAACAGAAACCAGAACAACTAGAAATATAAATTCTAGGTTCTAATGGTCTAACAATACCAAAAACAGAAACAAAAAGCAGCTGAAGAACTGCTGGCAAAAGACTTGTTATCTACATTAAAAGCAAATGGAGAAAACAAAACAAAATTAGTAATATGCTAAGATTGTAGTTTCTCCAAATGGCAGTAACCAAACACAATAATCTGTCATAAATTCTTCAAAATATCTGTCAGGCCAACAAAGAAGATGCACAATTAAAGAGAATTAGTTCTATGCATTTTTTAAAATAGAAATTTAAGTGGAGGCTTCACTTTTCCCTTTCATTTCCTTCTGGCAGAAATCCCTAAGTCACATCACTGTATCTTTCTGTTATGTTGGATCCACTGAAGTCAAAGGCACTCCAACATTAGCAACTGGCCTTGCACCTCATGGCTCTCTGAAAATATAGCTGGAAACCTGACATCTTATGGCATGTGGGTGTTTATTTGTTGCCCTTACTCAGTTATTAATTCTCATTTATATTGAAATTCTGGTGCGTGTGTGCATGTGTGTGTATATGTGTGTGTGTGTATAAGTACTTATTTATAAATTTAATGAACAAAATTATGTGAGTTAAAATATTCAGTTCATAGAAAAAGCTAATGGAAATAAACCATTATGTAGGTAGAAAGCAGTGAGTATTCAAGATAACAAAACTATCTCCCCTGAGTCTGTAGACATGGGTCATTACACATTTGTCGAAACCTATAAAATGTATGTTAACTACAAACCCTAACATAAACTGTAGACTTTGAGCAATTCTACATCAACTGCAGGTTTGTTTATGTTAACAAGTCTACCATTCTCATGTGGAGGATTAACAGTTCAAGAATGTGATGGTAAATTCTGTGTTAACTGCACTGGGTCAAGGGATATCCAGACAGCAGGCTAATAAAACAGTATTTCTGCATTCATTTATGGAGGTGGTTTCCAAGAAGTCTAGTGTTAAAAGAAATGGACTATATAAAGAATAATGTCTATCCTCTTTGTGAATAGGCATGGCTCAATATGAATCCATCTCTCATTGCCCTTGGATACCTATCCTGATGGGTTCTCAGGCCTTGGGTCTCTGAGGCATGATACCAACAGCACCATCCCACTACCCCAAACATCCTAATTCTTAAGCCTATAGTCCTTGACTCATAGTTATAGCATTAAATTCTTTGGAGTAAGATTAAATTGTATCCTTGTATTCCCTGGGATTCTACTTTGCATATAGCATATCACAGGATTTCATAAATCTGCCTTTCCCCCCCACACACACACCATTGGTTCTATTTTTCTAGAGAATTCTAAGACTGAGTGATTGTACACATGTGTGAATGGAACATGAGGGGAATTTTCTGTGATTTCTTCTCAGCTTTTCTCAGGAACTAACACTCATGAAAGTCAAATTAGAAATAATTACTATAGCTGTTAACTCTTACCAAATATGATCAATATTCAGTTTGACTTTCCTCAAAGTTTTTTTTGAACCACTATCCCACTCCAAAAGCTGAAGAAATAATGTCCATATTGAGGGATATATTCAGAGAAAATACTAGAAGATTATCATTAGACTGTAATAACAATTAAAATTCCAGACTCACATCACGTGTAGAATAAAGCCCCTCACTTTTTTGGACCCAAAAGTTTCTTCATGTTCTCTTTTATGTTCTCTTTCCTCTGCTGTCTGAAAGTTTTCTCCTGATCACACAGTGCCATGCTGAAGCGTAGGTCTGGGCATGAGCTACGGTGGAAAACAGAATTGTCAATGAGCCAGGGTTCCCAGAAGCCTTGTTTTATATTATCCACCCTCCTAAGGCCCCCAAAGGTGCATTAATACATGCCAACTGTTTCCCCCAAGCCATTTCCCAGGAAACAACTTAAACAAGAACACAACATGATAGTTATCTTGAACCTGTGTGTGTCCTATGGCAAGCGATGATCTAAGACTGAACTCAAAATAGAGAAAAAAAGATTAACAATATGTATTTAGATGTGAACAAATTAAAAATGTTTTCTCAAAAAAACAGTGATATTTAGGTAAAATAAGAGTCCCCAATACATCATGTAGTGGAGGTGAGATGTCCCTCATAAGTCTTGGGTACTTGAATATTTGCTCCCCATTTGGTGTCTGTTTGGAGAAAATTAGGATGCTGCAAAAAGAATGTCACTGGGGACAGGGTTTGCAATTTTGTGCCACTCCCAGTGTGCCCTCTACGTTTTCTTTGTAGATGGGGATATGAACTCTTAACTGCTGCTCGAATCTCCTGCTACCTGCTACCTCTGATCCACCATCATGAACTCTAACCCTTTGGAACCTTCAGTCCCAAACAAAGTCTTTCTTTTATAAATTGCTTTGGTCATGGTGTTTTATAACAGCAATAGAAATGTGGCCAACTCATATTGTATATTAGCATAGTAGAGTCTTTGAGAAGTGATTCAGTACAGAAGGATGTTTGTGGGTCTTTGGTTCAGTAATTTACAAGGTTACATGGTCAGGAGTTCTTCTCTTGTCTCTGTATCCCCGCCACTCTAACATTGTAATACTCATGAACAGCACAAAGTGCTTAACTCCCACGGAACATTTTTTCAGAAATATTATCTTAATAATATCCTTGTCTAATGGAGGACTCCATCAAATAGGAAAGAATTTCAAATAACAGAACTCCAGATACCCACAAATTTAGGGACATCTATAAGACATTGAAATTCCTGTATTTACAATCCTTCTTTTGAATACTGGTAGTAACAATATCTTAGAAACATATACCCTGCTTTAAAAAAAAAAGCACATCAAGCATAATGCATACAGAAGAAATTTTTACACGTGTAGGTGGCCAAGCAACAACAGGAAATAGACTTTAAAAACTAATTATATCCATGAGAATAGACACATTACTAAAAGGAGAGCCCTTGAAAACAAGCTCTTATTCTGACAACTATTACCTAGCTTCCAAATTGTTGGAAAAGTAAGAAAAAAATGTATGACTCTGCCATTTGATTTTTTTAAATGAGCAGATATTTTAAGGAGACTATAATGATACTGTTATATATTCAAAACTTTAGGAATTATTTTGCCCACCAAGCATTTTCTTTAGTAATATAACTTAATATTCTTCATCTGAGTAAATAAATAAACTTACCAAACTTCAAGAGACATTTCTAGAATCATTTCAGTGACCTATAAAAGGAACATATTAACTATATGAGGTAATAAAACAGATGTGCTTGATATAAAACAAACTGTCAAAATAAAATTTGAGTGACAGATTAAACAAAGAAAAATAAAAGTTCCATACAGAACTCTCTATATAGACATATTTGTCCATTTTTGTTAGTTACATACCTCTACACAATAAATTATGTTAGCGTCCCTTTACCTGGGGCAGACCCTTAGCTGGTCTGCTCCTGTGGAAACACCTATCCTGAGACATCAGAGAGGGACCAACTGCATCCAGAGCACAGGGTAAGACACCTTGCCCACCACCCCATGCCCCAGAGTTACAAATGGGACTCAGGGGGAGGTTAAGGAACGAGCAGGCACCCAAACCCGCCCCTCTGGAACACTATCCTCCTTCCCCCGGAATCTGTTCTCTTTGCCTGGGGCAGACCCTTAGCGGGTCTGCTCCAGTGGAAACACCGATCCTGAGACATCCTAGAGGGACCGACTGCATCCAGAGCAGAGGAAACACCTGATCCTGAGACAACCTAAAGGAACTACTGCATTCAGAGCAGAGGAGGACCTACTGCATCCAGAGCAGAGGAAGCTTAGGATCGCAGGAACACAGAGACATCTGGAATCTGAGGAGATCTGACAAAGCAAGATAACTGGAAAGACAGACTCCAGTCAGACACAGCAAGCACAGGTAACACTAGAGTCAACCAGATGGCGAAAGGCAAGCGCAAGAACACAAGCAACAGAAACCAAAGTTACCTGACATCATCAGAACCCAGTTCTCCTACCACAGCAAGCCCTGGATACCACATCACACGGAAAAACAGGATTCAGAATTAAAATCACTTCTCATGATGATGATAGAGGATTTTAAGAAGGACATAAGTAACTCCCTCAAAGAAATACAGGAGAACACAGGTAAACAGGTAGAAGCCCTTAAAGAGGAAACACAAAAATCCTTTAAAGAATTGAAAGAGAACACAGATAAACAGGTAGAAGCCCTTACAGAGGAAACACAAAAATCCTTTAAAGAATTGAAAGAGAACACAGGTAAACAGGTAGAAGCCCTTAAAGAGGAAACACAAAATCCTTTAAAGAATTGCAAGAAAACATAACCAAACAGGTGAAGGAATTGAACAAAAGCATCCAGGATCTAAAAATGGAAGTAGAAACAATAAAGAAAACTCAAAGGGAGACTACTTGCAGATTGAAAACGTAGGAAAGAGATCAGGAGTCATAGACGCGAGCATCACCAACAGAATACAAGAGATAGAAGAGAGAATCTCATGCGCAGAAGATACCATGGAAAACATTGACACAACAGTCAAAGAAAATGCAAAATGCAAAAAGCTCCTAACCCAAAACATTCAGGAAATCCAAGACACAATGAGAAGACCAAACCTAAGGATAATAGGTATAGATGAGAGTGAAGATTCCCAATTTAAAGGGCCAGTAAATATCTTCAACAAAATTATAGAGGAAAATTTCCCCAACCTAAAGAACGAGATGCCCATAAACATACAAGAAGCCTACAGAACACCAAACAGACTAGACCAGAAAAGAAATACCCCCTGACACATAATAATCAAAACACCAAATGCACAAAACAAAGAAAAAATACTAAAAGCAGTAAGGGAAAAAGGTCAAGTAACATATAAAGGCAGACCAATAAGAATTACACTAGACTTTTCACCAGAGACTATAAAAGCCAGAAGATCCTGGTCTGATATCATACAGACCCTAAGGAAACACAAATGCCAGCCCAGACTGCTGTACCCAGCAAAACTCTCAATCACTATAGATGGAGAAACCAAGATATTCGATAACAAAACCAAATTTGCACAATTTCTTCCCACAAACCCAGCACTTCAAAGGATAATTGATGGAAAACGCCAACACAAGGAAGGAAACTACAACCTAAAAAAAGCAAGGAAGTAATCTTCCAACAACCCCCCCCCCAAAAAAAGGTAGCTACACAAACATAATCCACCTCTAATAACAAAAATAATAGGAAACAACAATCATTTTCCCTTAATATCTCTTAACATCAATGGACTCAACTCTCCAATAAAAAGACGTAGACTATCAGACTGGATACATAAACAAGATCCAGAATTTTGCTGCATACAAGAAACGCACCTCAGTGACAAAGACAGACACAACCTCAGAGTAAAAGGCTGGAAAACAATTTTCCAAGCAAATGGTCCCAAGAAACAAGCTGGAGTAGCATTCTAATATCAAATAAAATCGACTTTCAACCAAAAGTAATCAAAAAAGATAAGGAAGGACACTTCATACTCATCAAAGGAAAAATCTACCAAGATGAACTCTCAATTCTGAATATCTACACTCCAAATGCAAGGGCACCTACATACATAAAAGAAACTTTACTAAAGCTCAAAGCACACATCGCACCTCACACTATAATAGTGGGGGATTTTAACACCCCGCTCTCTCCAATGGACAGGTCATGGAAACAGAAACTAAACAAAGACACATTGAAATTAACAGAGGTTATGAACCAAATGGATTTAACAGATATCTATAGAACATTTCATCCTAAAGTAAAAGAATATACCTTTTTCTCAGCACCTCATGGTACCTTCTCCAAAATAGACCATATAATTGGTCACAAAACAGTCCTCAACAGATACAAAAAGATTGAAATAATCCCTTGCATCCTATCAGATCACCACGGATTAAGGCTGGTCTTTGATAAGGACAGAACCAAGGGAAAACCCACATCCATGTGGAAACTGAACAATGCTCTACTCAATGATGACTTTGTCAAGGAAGAAATACAGAAAGAAATTAAAGACTTTTTAGAATTTAAGAAAATGAGGAAACATCATACCAGAACTTGTGGGACTCCATGAAAGCAGTGCTAAGAGGAAAACTCATAGCTCTAAGTGCCCACAAAAAGAAATTGGAGAGAGCACACATTAATAACTTGACAGCACACCTGAAAGCTCTAGAACAAAAAGAAGCAAATACACCCAAGAGGAGTAGAAGGCAGGAAATAATCAAACTCAGGGCTGAAATCAACCGAGTAGAAACAGAAAGAACTATACAAAATATCAACAAAACCAGGAGTTGGTTCTTTGAGAAAATCAACAAGATAGATAAACCCTTAGCCAGATTAACCAGAGGGCACAGAGACAGTATCCAAATTAATAAAATCAGATCTGAAAAGGGAGACATAACAACAGAAACTGAGGAAATTCAAAAAATCATCAGATCCTACTACAAAGGCCTATACTCAACAAAACTGGAAAATCTGGATGAAATGGACAATTTTCTAGACAGAAACCAGGTACCAAAGTTAAATGAGGAGCAAATAAACCATCTAAACAGTCCCATAACCCCTAAAGAAATAGCAGCAGTCATTAAAAGTCTCCCCACCAAAAAAAGCCCAGGCCCAGATGGTTTTAATGCAGAATTCTATCAGACCTTCAAGGAAGACCTAATACCAATTCTCTTCAAACTATTCCACAAAATAGAAACAGAAGGAACACTACCCAATTCGTTCTATGAAGTACAATCACACTCATACCTAAACCTCACAAAGACCCAACAAAGAAAGAGAACTTCAGACCAATCTCTCTTATGAATATCGATGCAAAAATACTCAATAAAATTCTAGCAAACCGAATCCAAGAACACATCAAAACAATCATCCATCATGATCAAGTGGGCTTTATCCCAGGAATGCAGGGATGGTTCAATATTCGGAAATCCATCAATATAATCCACTATATAAACAAACTCAAAGAAAAAAACCACATGATCATCTCACTAGATGCTGAGAAAGCATTTGACAAAATTCAACATCCCTTAATGGTAAAATTCTTGGAAAGATCAGGAATAATTCAAGGCCCATACCTAAACATAGTAAAAGCAATATACAGCAAACCAGTAGCCAACATCAAACTAAATGGAGAGAAAATTGAAGCATTCCCACTAAGATCAGGGACTAGACAAGGCTGCCCACTCTCTTCCTACCAATTCAATATAGTACTGGAAGTCCTAGCCAGAGCAATTAGACAACAAAAGGAAGTCAAAGGAATACAAATAAGAAAGGAAGAAGTCAAAATATCACTATTCGCAGATGATATGATAGTATACTTAAGTGACCCCAGAACCTCCACTAGAGAACTCCTAAACCTGATAGACAACTTCAGCAAGGTGGCAGGTTATAAAATCAACTCAAACAAATCAGTAGCCTTCCTCTACTGAAAGAGAAACAGGCTGAAAAAGAAATTAGGGAAATGACACCCTTCACAATAGTCACAAATAATATAAAATACCTTGGGGTGAACCTAACCAAGCAGGTGAAAGATCTGTATGACAAGAACTTCAAGTCTCTGAAGAAAGAAATTGAAGAAGATCTCAGGAAATGGAAAGATCTCCTATGCTCATGGATCTGCAGGATTAATATAGTAAAAATGGCCATTTTACCAAAAGCAATCTACAAATTCAATGCAATCCCCATTAAAATATCAACTCAATTCTTTACAGAGCTAGAAAGAGAAATTCTCAAATTTATATGGAATAACAAAAAACCCAGGATAGCAAAAACCATTCTCAACAATAAAAGAACTTCTGGAGGAATCACCATCCCTGACCTCAAGCTGTACTACAGAGCAATAGTGATAAAAACTGCCTGGTATTGGTACAGGGACAGGCAGGAAGATCAGTAGAATAGAGTTGAAGACCCAGAAATGAACCCACACACCTATGGTCATTTGATCTTTGACAAAGGAGCTAAAACCACCCAGTGGAACAAGGACAGCATTTTCAACAAATGGTGCTGGTTCAACTTGAGGACAACATGCAGAAGAATGCAAATCGATCCATTCTTATCTCCGTGTAAGAAGCTCAAGTCCAAGTGGATAAAGGACATTCACATAACACCAGACACACTGAAACTACTAGAAGAGAAGGTGGGGAAGACCCTCGAACACCTAGGCACAGGGGAAAAGTTCCTGAACAGAACAGCAATGGCTTGTGCTCTAAGATCAAGAATTGACAAATGGGACTACATAAAATTGCAAAGTTTCTGTAAGGCAAAGGCACTGTCAATAGGACAAAACGGCAACCAACAGATTGGGAAAAGATCTTTACCAATCCTACATCTGATAGAGGACTAATATCCAATATATACAAAGAACTCAAGAAATTAGGCTCTAGACAACCAAATAAGGCTGAAGGAGTTGAGAGGATTCACGACACCATGAGGAAAGCAACAATCCCAACCAACCAGAGCCCCCAGGGTCTAATCCACCAGTCTGGGAGTGCTTAGGGAGGGATCCATGGCTCCAGCTATATATGCAAGGGAGCTATATATAAGTGGGAGAAGAGATTCTTGGTCCCATGAAGGCTGGACATCGTGGGGGGGGTATTCGAGGGTGAGGAGTTGAGGTACAGGGGAGGGTGGGTGGGGGTACACCAACGTGGAGGCAGGAGGAGGGGGAAGGGATAGTGAGTTCCTGGGAGGGAGGGGGTAAATGGGGTAAGGAGAGAACATCTGAAATGTAAAAAATAATTTCCAATAAAAAATTTCCAATAAAAAAAAAATGGGGTATGGAGCTAAACAAAGAATTCTCAACTGAGGAAATACGAATGGCTGAGAAGCACCTAAAGAAATGTTCAGCATCCCTAGTCATCAGGGAAATGCAAATCAAAACAACCCTGAGATTCCACCTCACACCAGTCAGAATGGCTAAGATCAAAAACTCAGGTGATAGTAGATGCTAGCGAGGATGTGGAGAAAGAGGAGCACTCCTCCATTGCTGGTGGGATTGCAAGATGGTGCAACCACTATGGAAACGTCTGGCAGTTCCTCAGAAAATTGGACATATCACTACCTGAGGACCCAGCTATACCACTCCTGGGCATATACCCAGAAGATGCTCTAACACATAACAAGGACATATGCTCCACTATGTTCATAGCAGCTTTATTTATAATAGCCAGAAACTGGAAAGAACCCAGATGCCCTTCAACAGAGGAATGGATACAAAAAATGTGGTACATTTAACAATGGAATATTACTCAGCTATTAAAAACAATGAACTCGATAAATTCTTATATAAATGGATGGAACTAGAAAATATCATCCTGAGTGAGGTAACCCAATCACAAAAGAACATACATGGTATTCACTCACTGATTATTGGACTTTAGCCCAGAAGCTTGAAATACCCAAGATTCAACTCACAGACCACATAAAGCTCATGAAGAATGAAGACCAAGTGTGTGTGTGGGGCTACAGTCCCTCTTAGAAGAAGTAACAAAATACTCAAGGGAGCAAATATGGATGCAAAGTGCAGGACAGAAACTGAAGGAGGGGCCGTCTGCAGACCATTCCACCTGGGTATTCATCCCATGTGCAGTCACCAAAGGTAGATGCTGATGTGGTTGTCAGGAGGTGCATCCTGACAGGAGCCTAACATAACTGTCTCCTTAGAGGTCTGCAAGAGTCTGACATATTCAGAGGCGGATGCTCACAGCTAACCATTAAACTGATCATGGGGTTCCCAACAGAGAAGATAGAGTGAAGACTGAAGGAGTAGAAAGGGTACGGGACCCCATGAGGAGAGCAACAATCCCAACCAACCAGAGCCCCCAGGGTCTAAACCACCAGCCTGGGAGCGCTTAGGGAGGGACCCATGGTTCCAGCTATATATGCAAGGGAGCTATATATAAGTGGGAGAAGAGATTCTTGGTCCCATGAAGGCTGGACATCACGGGGGTGATATTCGAGGGTGAGGAGGTGAGGTTCTGGGAAGGGTGGGTGTGGGTACACCATCATAGAGGCAGGAGGAGGGGGAAAGGGATAGGGAGTTCCTGGGAGGGAGGGGGAAAAGGGGGTAAGGGGAAAACACCTGAAATGTAAATAAAAGTTCCAATAAAAAAAATTTTTTTAAATGGTCAAAATAAATAAATAAATAAATAAAAATAAATTATGTTAGCAAGTATTAGAATTACCTCTGCCTGATTAGTAGCATGGATGTTATTCTGGTAATCAAATGCTTTCTGATTGGATTTGAGATGGAATCCACAAAAGGGAATTCATGCCTCACCCTGTAAACCTGTTCAAAAGCCCATGGTGGCTGGGGAGGTCACAGGCCCTGGGGTGAAATCTATTCCTGTTGTTTTACTAAATTGACATAGTGTCAAACTGCCTTCTAAATATTTCTTTATATTCATGAATTAGTGTGCTCCAGCCTTGGTCAGAAAAGCTTCTGCTCGCAGTGGGTAAGAGTCAGTGAAGATACCCATAACTAGTAAAACTCCTAAAAATTACTGACTGTGTTGAGCATTCAGCTCAAAATAGAGCATCTCTATTGCCTACTACAAGGCCCAGGAAACACCAGCAAAAGGGGGTTGGAATGAATGTAAGAGGCAGAAGACAGGTGGGCGTGCTATGAAACACTGTCTTCTGCATGTGTCATGGCACATATAAACTCACAGAGGTTATGGTTACCTCTACAAGACCCGGACAAAGTGGGGCCCCTCAATATTCCATCACAGACAAGAGGGGTACTCATGATGCTCCACGCTTCCTTGAGGAGTTATTAGCAGGTAAAGGTTAGAAAATCATTTTCCTCAATAGCCACTGGTAAGTTATCCATGCTCCAGTGAATAAATTCTCAACCATGTTCTTGCAAGCAACTCTTACTAAACTCAGTGCATCATAAAAACAAGCAAAAGGACAAAAAGTAAAAACAGGAAGATGAAAGAGGAGGACATGGTGGTGGTGTTCAGCAGGAGTGGAAGGGAGATGAGAGTAAATGGGGAGAAATATTTAAAATGCAACTTGTGTGTGTGTGTGTGTATGAAATTGTCAAAAATGGTAATTTCATTTAAAACAGAAATGGCTCTGCTTGCTTGTTTTCTTGCTACATTGAAACAAAGTGCTCAGTTCCATAATTATTATTCATAAAATGAGAAAAATGGCTGGAGAGTTGGCCCTGGGATTGCAGGAGTGGGAGAACCGGCTCTGCCCCTCACCAGCAACATCACTTGGCGGGCCCTGCTCCCTGCCTAGGCAACACAGTGGAGTTTAACAAGACGGTGAAGGCTTGGGTGAGCCAGCTCCAATAGGAGAGCTGGCCCAGAAGGAGAGCCAGCCCAACCCCATGCAACCTTCAGCATTTGTAAGAGTGGGCGTCATGCCTCAACTGCGAAACACAGTGGAACTGACTTTGGTGGCATAGATGCAGGTGAGCCAACCCCTAGGTAATGACAGTGGGAGAGCTGACTCTGCCCCTGCCAGCAGCAGCATTGGGTGAGCTAACCAGAGCAGTGCTGGAGAGTTTGACCTGGAGGTGCAGATGTGAGAGAGCCAGAGGGCTGACCAGACCCACTATGATCCAGGCCTAGATCCAGGTCTTTGAGTTGGGCCATCCGAAAATCTACTTCATCTATGCACTGCTGTAGTGTGTGAAAGGTTTCATCCAGATGATCTGAAGCTGCAGGATCTTCATAACAGAGGAAACAACAGGATAACCAAGAGCAATCCTGATGACGATCTGGCAGAAGCCAGAGGCCTCAGACTAGACCAATGACTCACTACAGTGAACATCTGAAGTGAAGATGTGTGGACACGGGGGTGTACTGTGGGACACACTGTGACACACTACAGCTCCATTACGAGATGTTTCCTATGCTTTGCTTTGTTGTTCTGTTTTTTATTTTCTTTTGAGGGGGAGGTTGCACGGGAGAAGGGATGAATACAAAGGGAAGGGGAGACAAACGGGACTGCAGTGCATGACGTGAAACTCACAAAGAATCAATAAAAAAGTCAAATAATAAAATAAGGTACATTCCTGTTGACTGTACTTTTTGGGAATTGGTTAGGTTGTAGATCCAACATTCACCATGGCCAAGAAACAAAGAAAGCCTTGGAGGAAGTTATGCATGTGTATAACAAGCAATGAGGTTGGAACTGGGATACTCATGCCTTCTCGATACCCAGCAGGCTTCAAGAACATCTACCAATGCAATGTGGGGAATTCAGGTTTTATTTTCTCAAGCTCACTTGAGAGCCAACCAAACTATATCATGTTAATTAGACAAATCTTGTTTAACTTAAAGGGAGAGGCTAATATCCACAGAGCCAAAATTTATGAAAAGGTGCCTTTGCAGAGAGTACATCTCTGCTGTATTGAAAGACCTCTGACATTAGTACTCATGATATCAGTACTGAATAATGTCCCTTAAGACTGTCACAAGACCTAGTGGGACAATGTCCTGAAAGCGGTTGTATAATTTCAAAATTATGTTATTACTTTTATTGTACCAGTTACCATAAGAACATAGGTTGGAGTGACTGCTCAATTGTTACTATCGAGTAGAACTACAATATACTTTTTGAAATGTGAAGGGCATGAGTTTAGAATCATCAAACAATGCTAGAGAACATTATACTTGTTAACTTGGGGTTCATGGTATAGGAAGAAAACAAAATAGCAGGAGCTTTTTAAAAGTTTAAGATAAGTTCATAGATGATTTTCAGGATGAACTTTAAAAGACAATAAAATCTATATAAAATTTTGTCTCACAGTGCACTGAACTTAAATAGATTTCTATTCCTAGTCCAAATACTAATAATAGTGTTTGGAACTGATGGGTAATCAGTTCCAAATGAATATTGAGTGAATGCTCATGTGTGTGAAGTACACATTAGACAATATTGTTCTTTTAAGAAATATACACTTGCTAATAGATATAAAATCTTGGAGTGGCCTGACCGACAGAACATTTCTTCTGCCTCACTTTACAAATTTTAATTCATGAAATATGTAGATATTATTTATAGCTAATAAAATATGTTCTAAACATTCTAGGACAAAATGAATTATACATGCCCGATGAATTGTGGTTCAATATTAGTCAAAACTAACAGGCTTTAAAATAATTAGCATGTATCAATGGGAGTATTGCCTGACCACATCCCAAGATATTATACCTAATTTCACATTTTGAAATTGCAACTTAATCTTTCCAAAAGGGGACTTGGAAAAAGGTTCTATATTGAATAATTTTATCAGGGATATTTAGTAAAATAAATCAGGCATAGGCAACACAAATTCTGTTTTTGTAGTTGTTGCTGGTATTGGGTGTTTGTTTTGTTGAGACAAGGTCTCACTATAAGCTAAGCTGACCTAGAACTGGTAATTTCTCCTTAGCCCCTGTGCTTGGGAATTACAAGCCATGTCCCATCATACTTGGCTGTATATTCTGCTTTTCCAAAGAAATACATGAAAGTTGCAATTAATATGAGACTAGACTGAGTATATTTTTCTCCAAAGGGCCAAATTTCCATGTATAAATGGATAGAAAATAAACTCTAATGCACTATTGCAATGTGTACCTCATGAGACTAGTTAATAAAAAGCTGAATTTCCAACTCGCAGTTCCTGAAGCACTTCATTATTGAAATACTCAATGCTTAAAGGTATCTAGTGCCTCACTGTTCCATTGATTTAATAAACAAAACTAAAATTGGGTATGCCATGTTGGGGCTATATTTGTCTTCCCAGGAGAATACTCTTTCTATCCATGTCCATGTTCCTTTTAAGATAGTCTGATTCTAGATAGAAGACAAGGATCTTGAGGCAAAGGCAGCATAAAAGCAGGCACAGGATGTTTCTGTCATCTGGAACATTTCAGGATGTGTTGCTATGGCTCTCATCATGGGTCAGCCCCTTACTTCCTTGTGTTGCCTAAGCAGATGACAGAAGGAAGTTTTAGCTGCCTTCCCCCCTTCATGCACTATGTTCAGACTTGCAGTGAAACCTGATATTCATGATCTCTGCATCTTCTACCTGGAACATGTTATTCAGCTAAAACATCTACAAAAATATGCACTTCCTGTGAGGTATTAGACAATGACTGAAGCTTCTTCCCACACACTACTGTAGAAAGAAAAGGGAACCAAATCTCCATTAGCCCCTTCTGAACAAATCAGAACTTCAGCTCCTCTCAGAATCAGAGATATAAAAAGCAGGCAGCACCAATTATTCATTCTTGTAGGAACTAAAAACCTCTTCTTTGGTGGAGAAGAATTTTGACATCTCCCATTGAACGTGTTCAGTCAGAGGAAGCAAAGGCAACTGGAGTAGAGAAATTATTGTTTAAAACATTTCAGACTTTAACATAATTTCTAATGTGCCAAAGCCACTGGTGCTCTTGAATATGTCAAAAGAATGAAACTAAAAAAACAAATACCATGTCTGGTATTTTTAAGCTATTACACTGAAAAGATCCACAAAATTTTCCTATTGGTAAGAGAACACGCTATGTCCCTACTTTAATATTTGTTTCCTGTCAGTGAATCATTATTTTGAATTCTGATCCCTGGTCTGTTCATCCTCGTTTCTTCTAGACAGACACGAATGGAAGTGAGGCCATGTGGACTCAGTAATGGTACACATCCGTCAAAGGAACAACAACGATATTCTAAGTATATTTGTATTTCACGTGACTCATGCAAGATAATAAAATGAAAGTTTGAAAAGAGTCACTTTTAGAAAGAGTCATATTTCCATATCATGCCTGTAGTGCTACCCTGTGAAGAACAAAATATGATCTTGACAAGAAAGGGTATTCTGAACAACGAGTGGGACTGTACTCAGCCAGTGCAAATGGCGTCACAGGAACAATAAGGGACACTCAGAAATAGCATTTTTAATATATAAAACTTGACTAACATAAAATTAGTATTTCCTACAGAGAATCTTCTCTTAGTCAAGAACTCAGGACAATGACCATCCAGAGTATACCCTAGGCAATCTTTAAGATTTGAAAGATGAAGAAACTACACTCTGTTTCCTGTGGCTTGTTCCTCTTTGTTCTCTATGACCTTTCAATTCCTCAACTTAACCCCTTATCAAATGTGGCCATCAGTCGGAAGAGCTGGATAATAAGTAGCTTTCATACAATAACCTAGGCTCCTTAGAATACTGTCAACAAGCTGCTTTTGTCTCTGTGGTCTCTCTAACTTTTGTGTGTTAAATTTTTCTATTTTCATTAGCAATAGCTAAGCAATTCCCAAGTTTTCAACCTTTCACATAAACAAAATTATTCAAACTGTGGCCAGGTACTATACTATGGCTTGTAGCTGCCAGTGTTGTACTTCCTTCATAGAACTTACTGCCTAATACAGGGGCAGCAAGAATGAGGGAATATTCTAAAATACCCTGTCATTTAAAAGTTATCTATTGTGAAGATATGAGATGATTCACTTCACCACATTGTCTATTGTCCAATATAAAATGTATTCTTTCTTAATGCCAGGAACTGTTTGACCTTCTTTTGTACTATACTAGTACATATTCAACTATCTGATGTCTTTGACATCTGTTTTTGGTTATTTGCTGTAATGAAACACCATGACCAAAAACAACTGGGAGGAAAAGGTTTATTTCAGCTTATACTTCTAGATAAGAGTCCATCAGTAAAGGAAGTCTAGGCAGGAACTCAAATAGGACAGGAACCTGGAGGTAGAAGCTGATGGAGAGATTATGGAAGAGCGTTGCTTACTGGTGCGTACCCTATGGTTTGTTCAGCCAAGTTTCTTATAGCACCCACGACCACCAGCCCAGGGATGGCACCACCCCCAATGGGATGTACTCTCTGTCATCAATCACTAGTTAAGAAAATGCCCTACAGGTTTGTCTCGAGCCTAATTTTATGGAAGCATTTTCTTAATTGAAGTTCCCTCCACTCAGATGACTTTAACTTGTGTCATTTTTTTCCACAAAACTCTCCAGCACATCATCTTATCCAGTGATTCCCAGACTTTACACAAAGTGATGTCACTGGTGTAAAATTGTATGCTGATAAACCTATTAGGACAAAGGAATTATAAATCTAGTGCACTGAATGTACCAAACCCACCAGCTCACTTTGGATTAGCAAAACAGTTTCCTGTAAGGTGTTGGATCTGTTGTTGATGGTATAATGGGATGGGGATAATAGCACTATACTCCCATTGGTGGCCAAACAAAACAGCAAATCTTAAAATCTGTGGCTACAGCTCATTGGTAAAATCCTTGCCTAACATGCCGAGAAGTGTGGGTTTCTATTTCCAGTGTTCATTTAAAAAAAATAAAAGAAAAAGAAAAAAAGAAAAGAATTCACAATTTTTAAATTATGATTTCTAGTTAATGGATCAGTGTTCTATACACTGTAAAGCCAGAATCATGCTGAATACCATGACCTGGGGCCTCTGTAGTATCTTGATATTCCTCCAAACTCTACCTTATCTCCTGAACTTACCAAACATAGAGTCTCTGACTTCCCATGAGACTTAGTTCCTCAATAAAATCACCCTGATGCTAACAGGTGTTTGAGTCCTGAACTCACACTCAAAGCTCCCATTGTTTTAACATTTTGCTGCTATCTCTTCCACAGAATTCATTTCAAGTCAGAATCATGACTAAGCAACAAGGAAAGCAATCAACCAAAATTAGACAACTGCTGCAGAGGCATGAAACATGGCTATTTTTAAGCAATAATGCTAACTTCCAAATAAAGACAGAAAATTAAAACATACTGAAAACCTGAGGCTGCAGGATTGGCCAAAACAAACTTACTTTATCCAAAAAATAATGAAGTATAATTTCTGTCTGGCTTCCAAACTGTAGCATTTTCATGGTTTGTTTGAAGTGGGCTAGTTTATACACATCCAAATAACTTCTGAAGGATCGAGACCAACGGTTCTCAACCTGAGGGTCACTACCCTTTTGGGTGTTGAACTTTACAGGGGTCACTTAAGATCATTAGAAAACACAAATATTTACATTGTGGTTCATTACAGATGGTTCCAAGCTACTATATGGTTACTAGGAACGGAACTCAGGAGTTTTAGAAGAACAACCAGCACTTACAATCTTTGAGCCATCTCTCCAGCCCCACATTATGATTCATAACAGTAGCAAGATTACAGTTATGAAGTAACAATGAAATAATTTTATGATTGGGGTCACCACACCATGAAGAACTGTATTAAAGGGTCTCAGTATTAGGAAAGTTGAGAACCATTGACCTAGATCTTTTGAACCAAAATTGTCTACTATAACCTAAAAACTGTGTTTTATAAGTTCAGGAATGAGCGACTAGAGTAGTCTGACTCATTTTCAAACAAATGGCTGTTGAATTCAACTCTATGTGTGTTTAAATAATGAGTGCCTTTACGTCAATAAAGATAAGTAAGTTTACTATCCAGCTAAATCAGTTTCATGAAGCACATGATTCACATTTGGTTGAATCTGATCAGTAACAATTATAATGAGGATATCTAGCATTTATCTAGTGATTGCTGAACCATGTATTATATGAATACGTTCCCAGTATTAACCTGCTTAACCATAACCACAATCCTAATTTGTTGGTGCTGGATGTATCTCTGCTTCCTTGATGAGGGTATGAGGCAAAAACTACGAGTCTACCATCTCTCAAACTAGTCATGAACTCCAACAAGCAGAAGCCCCTGGTTCTGAGACTAAGGCTGTCCCAGGTGCTATTAGCCAACTGTTGTGGTGCTCTCAGGAGAAAGCTATGCTGCTCTCTAAGCTCTGACGACAACAATACAACCTAATCCTGACTTGAGAAATGCCAGTTGCACCAAAAACTGGAGACCCAGCTCTGAGACTGATAAATTTGAGGCTCTAAGGAAGAACCTCAAACAGCAATTCCTGTTTTCCAACACAGCAGCCCTCACCCCTAGAAGAAATTGCTTGACTCAACTCTTACACATCAGAGCTGATGACAGAGGCTGTCACCTCTCTGCCTATCACCTTCCATTCCCATTCCAGTTACTTTCCAGAGAAACACTGTACTCTTAAGGCATCCATCTTTTTGACACGCTTCTCAACACCAGGTATCTTTACATGGTAACTTTGACCTTGCTAACCCTTTCTTAGGAAAAAGCCTAACCTTGTTTGCTCTCAGTTTCCTGTTACATGGGCACAAACCTGCTGTGAGTCACTACTCATACTGGAAGATGCTATGTCAATTCTTGCATCTCAAATCTAAGTGCTGCTGTGTCCTGAGCCCTCAGACCTGTTCTTTCTTCATTCATCAATTATTATTAGCCTTACTTAGAAATATGTTCTTGAACTTGCTCTGCCAATCCAAGACAATGGCTTCCCTCAGTTATTTTCTCTGGTAATTCGTACCAGAACTGTACTCTATCCCTTTAGTGAGGCACTATGGCCACACCTTTGTTTCAAGGATAAACTTAGCCTTTGATGCCCATGCTATCCACAATGGCTGTAACCTGCCATCTTCATTCCCTTTTGGACTGAGTCTCTGGCCCTTCTCTCTCTATTTTTTTTTCTATACTGGAGCCATCTCCTTCTCACAGGTACTTTGCCAGGCAATTTGGGCTCCTAGACTGCGTTGGTCAGTTTTCTGTTGTTACAACCATAGAAGCTATGTATGCTATTTAAAAAAAAAAATGGGTTTACATTGCTTAGATAGTTTAAAAGACTGAAAGTCCAAATCAGGTTGCCCCATGAATACCTCATGATAGATGGTATGGCAACAATTTGAACTCCAGAGATTATGTCAAAGGCAGAGAACCAGAACATGTGGAGGTACCAGTTGTGTTCTTTTAACAATTCCTCAACTCCAAGAATGGTCAGCATCAATCCCTTCAAAAGGTAACACCTGCAATGACATACCTCCTACTAAGTCCCACATCTTAAAGGCTCCAATTCACCACCTATTAACATCCACACATTCCCAGTCCTGGAATCCCAGGAAGATATATGGAAACCATAGGAAGCGTCTTTCTATCTGGAATATCTTCTGCCCTCAGCCTATAAAATTCCCTTCGTCAGCCACATTTCCTAAAATGACAATGGCTACCCTCTTCAACACACACATACGTAAATCCCTTTATTCTTCCCTAGTTTGTGAAGCATTTCTTCCTACTACTAATGTGAGCATCTCTCCCTGGTTTGACTTGCTTTTCATCTGGTTTAGTATGCAGAATATTAGCTGCAGAAAGACAAGGACACTTGTTTGTTTGCTCAAGGTTAAAATCAGTGGCTGGAGAAGTAACTGCACATTCCTGGATGTTCATTGGTTATTTGTGAATAGATGGGGGGATGGGTGACAAACAAACACAGCACATGAAGGTTAATGACAGAACGTGACAGTGCTTGTGAAATGAACGAATTAATAAATGAGCAGCTTATTCCTTTAGCTTTATACACGTATTTTCTGTACTAGGCACATGTCACTGAAAATGATCCTACATAATTCCTGATTGGCACTTAATACTGAAGTGCTTTGCAGTAAAGCATGCTGCCATCTGTCATCCATTTAGAAATGTATCAAAGGGAGTTAGCTGATGGATGAGTGAAGAAACATAGAGCAGGCACATGCACTTGTTTGCTGTAGAAACATTTAATTTTTTATGTTTGAAAAACATCATAATAAAATTTGGTGTTGGGGGGAGCAGATTAGACTGCTTTACAGAGGCCTTCTTCCCTGGTTGTATGAACTATAAACTTTAGGTGTTCACCAAGTGCTGTCAGGTCATCAGATTATTTGGGATGGGGGTGGCTTTGTTGTTGTTTTATATTTTAACAAGTTATTTTGTGTGCATGTATGCATGTGTGCATGCATTCTCCCACACATGCCATAAGCACTTTTAACTGAAGGCAAAAGGGTAACTTAGAAAAGTCACAACTCTCCCTCCACCATGTCATTCTTGGTGAAATGTGTCACCCAGTTTTAGGCTTGATAGCAGGTGCCCTTACCCACTGTGGCAGCTCTACAGACCCTTTTGTTTTTCCTTTTGGAAGACAGGATTTGGGTATGTAGGCCAAACTGGTCTAAGACTCATTTTCCTGCCTCAGCCTCCCGAGTGCTCATTAACAGGCAAGTGCCACCACACCCAGTGGCACACCCAACATTGTTATTTTGCTTTGTGGAATTTTCTTCCTGGTGTTTATCACGAGCTGCTGTTGAGTGATTGCGTAGTTGCTCACTGTTGCCTTGTTAGCATCCTTACGAGAATGTGAGTCTCTGGAACTGGGATCCTGCCCATCATGTCATCTGCTCTTTGATCATCACGAAGCAAGTCACAGGGAGCACACAGGCTCCTCACGTATGACTCGGCACCGTACACGTGACTACCTAATTTTCACACAGATCATTTGGTTCTTGAGCATGGACATCTCTGCCTTTCTAATACTTAGTAAGCTTCAGGCATGCAGTAAGCCCTCACATTCTCCTCATATTGAAGCTTGTCATTCCACTGACAAAGTCAGATTTTTGAAATTATGTAATATGCAAATGAAAGAGCTTTACCCTCGCTGATTTTATTTTTAATGCCTGTGAAATGGGAAGAATTGCAGGTACTTTGGGGAATGTAGTCAAAGGAACTAAGGGAGAAAGGAGTTTGGAAATAATCCATTCAAAACCCTCATTTTACGGATGAAAGTGAGAATCAGAGGAAGCAAATGACAAGTCAAACATCTGGAAGGAGAACAATGTCAATACAAACAAGATTACAGACTCCAAATTCTGTTTCTACCACGAAATGGCCAGAACTGGCCCTGGGAGTCAGCCCAAGTCCAATTGGAGGTTACTGTTGATTCACCAGCTGTGTCCTGTCCATGGACTCCACTCTGGTTGCGTCAATATTAACTTTCTAACGCCAAAATTTGAGAGAGCTTTGACTAGTAATGTCTTGGCTTGTGATTTTTGTGTTTTTTCACCAAAGCCAAGTGCTCTTCTTATTATATCATGTTGCCATAATCATCAGGAAGGTTTACTTAAGTTTCTGCTCTCCCAGCATTCCCTAGCGACTCATTCTCTCTTACATGTCTGTGAGTGTTACAGACAGAAAGCCACCCACCTAGGGCAGATCCTATCTCAGGAAATGAAGAGGAAGGCAAGGCACTCATGGGGCTCTCCCAGGTGATCCAAGAAAGAACCCCAGACCTTCACTCAACCTGCCAATTCCCCTTCTCCCAGTGAGCACTCAAGCTCATCAGCTGGAAGGGCTGACATTCAATACAAACCTCAAGGGATTCTAGAGAGAAAAGTAATGAAGAAAAGCTTTTTGGCCTAACCATTTTCCCAGACACACTAAGGGAAGTAATTACATAACCTACTCTCAATTCAGGAATGTAGACAGTCTCTTCAGAACTCAAGGGTTATATAACTAAACCATAGGAAATGACAGAGGGAAAGGAAATATATTTTTTCTCCATAATATTATCCTACATAATCAGTTCTTGGATCAGAGATTGAGGAATAAAAGAACTGTTTTCGGAAAGGCTAATCCAAGCTTACAAAGCTCTCAACAAATCTTTATTAAAATCCCAGGCAGAGTGAGCCTTCAGGTGTTTCTGACCACCTCTATGCTCTTTGCTCCAGCACTCACCACGGTGAACCTGGCAAACCTTTAACTCACCAGGTCTCATATTGTTTTCTTCCTTCAACACTGCACTTTTGCAGTTGCTTATGTCTAGAATGCTCAAAGCTTTATCTCTGCCTCCTGAAATGCTACCCTTCCCTAAAGTCAAACAGTACCAAAAGCAAAACACATTCATCTATAGTGCTTAATATGTACCAGTCACTGTTCTAGGCAGCACTGTATGTATGCATGCATATATGTTTTAATTATCACTGCATGCTTAATATGGAATATACTGTATACTATTAATATTTAACCTATCAAAATGATATATAGCTTATATTTTATGCAATAAGTATAAAGTATAACAAGTTATAATTAAATTTATATATGATCATTATATTATATTTTAATATGTATGGTTATCATAATAATTCCCTTATAAGATATTATCTCTAGTTTTACAGATGAATAAGATGAGTCACAAAGAAACAACTAAATTTCCATGAGGTATTTGGCGCGCTGGCTCCAGCCGGCAGCTTATGGTGGAGACTTGCCATCAGTTGGAGTGCGGGGGGGGGGGGGGGGGGGGGGGGGGGCGGCCGTGAGGTGGGACCGGTGCTTGGCCGATACGGTAGTGAAGCTAGGTACTGGTTTTGGATTAGGAATTGTTTTCTCCCTCACCTTCTTTAAGAGAAGAATGTGGCCATTAGCCTTTGGTTCTGGCGTGGGATTGGGGATGGCCTACTCCAACTGTCAGCATGACTTTCAGGCTCCATATCTTCTACATGGAAAATACGTCAAAGAGCAGTGACTTATGCTGAGAACATCCCAGCAGGAGGAAAGAGAAACCATGTTTATTCCTCAGGAATACTGAAGTGCCCGGAGTGCACTGACGTCCTGTGATGGTGCCATCAGCAACGCTTTCAACTCCAGCTACTGTTTGTGTTTGAAACCAAGTCTGTTGCTTTTGTATCATCTCTTTGGAAATTGTAAGGAGATCTTAAATAAATTAAAAACGGGAAGCCCCCCACCCCAAAAAAAATTTCCATGAAGTGAAAGATGATAAAGAATTCAAAGACCTAAAGAAATAGTGTTAAATGTCAAGGTATTAACCACTATGTTCACTATTCAAATTGGTCAGATCACCTGGTGCCTTCTCTCATAAGAACTTTAATTAAACTCTATACATACCTTACTGATATTTATCTCAAAGAATGGTGATTTCTTATTATTACACATGTACACACACACACACACACACACACACACACACACTCTTCCTTCCACTTCCTACTACCACTCCAATACCATCTCTGTCTCCGAGGAAGACAACTGAGGGGACAACTCCCTGTATCTTATTCCTTATATGACTTGTACAAGTAAAATGGCTGATACATTGTAGTTTTTTCAAATAAATGCTTATAAAATGAGTGAACGAGAATATGTTAAAAGGTGTCCACAGGAAAGTAAGCCATGCATCCCTTGGTACTGCATAGAACACATGCCCTCCAGAGTAAGGAAAGGACCCATGGAAATGCACAGAAATGGGTTCTCAGTCTCTAGGTGGTCAGATCATGTGGACTACTCAAGGAATCTGTGCTTGCAAGTTAACTTCTAAGTAAGTGCATATCCATAGTGTGCATGTAAATCATGGACTGATTCTGCAGGCGCATCTAATTAGTATTTTACTTTTGTAGTCTATATGGTTTTATTTACCAGTGGAAATTGTTAAGTTGGGTAGTATGAGTAAGTTACTGCTAGAAAATACCACAGATTGTTATCATGGGAGATCAAATGGGAAGAGGTTATCTGAGTTTGCAATAGGACAGGCAGTACGAGGGAGCTGAGAGTTACAGGAGGGGTTTGTGTGAATAGAGGAACCTGAAGTCATTCTAAGGATGAGTGAAAGAAGTGCTTCCCAGGGCATGATATAATGTGTTAACTAGCCCACCAGTCAATTACATGTCTCACCTAAGTCCTCTAATTCGATTCTTATACATTTCTTGTACATTTACATACAGTAAGTTTGTTCTGAACAAATAATTTATCCAAGAGTTCTTTTTCCTTCATAAATAACTACCAAATTGTGACAATTATGAAAGTACAAAGATAATAAGAATAACCAACATTATTCCTTCTGATCTTTCACAGATTGGGGCCTAATTATTTGACCCAGAATTATTTCCTTAGAGATGCTTAATTTACAGCAATATATCAGCAGTAAACATGTGTGTTTATAGTAGTAATATAAATACATTTTACAAAGTAACATACAGTGTTGAAATACATTTTCCTAAACTAACAGCCCTCCATGAGTCAAATTGGTTAATATACTGTTATTATATGGAACAACAAAATACATGCCTCAATGGTATTCATCACTTCAGTAGTGTATTATTTAACAAGAATGATTATTAGTACAGTTGTCTATGATAGCAAAATGTAGAGTTTGCCTGCTTGTATTGTCCTGGCTCAAGCCACAGACCAATAAATAACAGAGAGGAAGTAAGACAGAGCAAAAGAGCAAAAGAATGAAAGAAAATCTATAAGGAATTATATGTTTGCAAACATTAAGGCCAATTTTTTAAAATAAATCAATGCACATGGAACATGGAGATGGATGTAATTCTGCTGTTACTTACTTGGTTGAAAGTAAAAGGGACTTCTTTCTTTTCTCCCACCTTCATAGAAGATACAGGAAATGTAGCTGTGCCTAGGGTTTCATCCATGACATAATTGGCATCCATCAATGTGATCTATAAAGCAAAGCAGAACGTAAATAGTTTCCCAGAATCTTTAGAAGCACTATCTAAAATGTCTATCACAGAGGACAAGAGTGATGGTACAGCAGGTAAGGGCACTAGACATTCTTCCAAAAGGACCTAGGTTCAATTCCCCACACTCATGAGGCATGTCACACTGTCTGTACCTTCAGTTCTAGGGAATCTAATGTCCTTGTCTCACTTCTGTGAGCCTTGCATGAACATAATGTACAGGCATACATACTGTCAAAACACTCTAAACAAAAAATTTAAAAATAAAATATTTTTTTGAAGAATCTGTTTATTGTATTAAGTTCTAGGCCAGGTAAGGTAACACAAAACCTTTAATATCAGCATCAAGGGGGCAGGGCAGGCAGACATTCGAAGTTTGAGGCCAGTCTTCTCTACAAAGCAGGTTTCATGTCAGCTAGGTCTATACAGTAAGAATTTGGCTCAAAATTTAATTTAAAATTATCTAAAATAATATTTCATAGTCCCTTAAGTATCTCATGTTTTTGTTTGGTTTTGTTTTTAATTTTTGTCCATTCTAGACAAGTAAGCTACATACATATTCCCCTAGAAGTTTCAATAATGAATACACAAAAATACTGTATTTTTCCTTCTTAATACTACATTTCTATTCAAAGTAATAGACTTTACATATTCCTGACTGACCAATATTTATAAAAATGGAATATTATTAACTATTTTGAAATATATAAAAGAAATACAGAAAATCAATACAACTACTTTTTAAAATCTATATAAATAGACCTTAAGAGCAATTGACAATATTTGTATTCTGTTTTTTGTTTTGTTTTTCTTTTTAAAGAATTCCCATCTTTAGAACAGAAACTACATTTTCTCTAAAGTGCACAAACTTCCTAAAATTCTACCTGGATATTCACATAACTCCATGCACACCATCCAGAGGCTCGGCAAGCATGGCACCCAGCTCACAGGCATCCACAGTAATTTGAGGGGAAAGAAGTCAGTGAGGAAGAGACTTGATGTCTCTCTGCATGGGAACGAGCATTGTTCACATCCCCCAGATGGTTTACTAACCTCCAAAACATTTTCCTGATTAGGATCCAAAATGAACTCAAAGGTCTCATTCCACACAGGGTTTATATCATTATTGAAGTGTCTCGTTCGCTTCCTGCTGTCAGGGGTTGTAGAGATGAAGAGTTCCACATAAGGATCTGGAGTGTCCACTATGGAAATCAATGGAAGAGATGGAGACAAAAACGTAACTCACAGTCTGAACTTTTTTGTTAATGCAAGATGTTAGATCACTTCCAGTAAGTCTGTAGTAGTATACATCAAAATGTGAGAACACACAACAGAACATCTCAAGGCGATATCCTTTTTACATAGTTTGTCCATTCCTTCCATTAGAGATGAACAGAAGGAATCGCCTATAAAGCAATCTATTCAGAAATTCATCCATCTGGAGGGCCAGCATCTTGCTGGATCCAGGTAACCCACAACAAGAAGAACGTTGCTCATCTAACTCTATAGTGTGACCTTACTACAGGTCTATAATGGTAACAAGATCACAAATCCCAGATCCTCATATTGGTCTACATTAGAAAAATCATCTTGCTTATTTTGCTTACCTAACACCATAATAAAAGGCACTCTGAGAAAAATACTGCTGCTGACAGAAACTCCATCTTCTCCAAAGTACATAGGCATCCTGAAATTAGACTGGGCAGCTCTAAGATGCAGCAATCATATTACACATCAGCCTGTCTTTACTGTGGCAGTATTTGCTCAAACTAAAGTGAGATGTCTAAAAAAAAAATGAAAGCCCTTTTTATGTCACATAAAAGTCCACCTGTGTCATGTCTATGTACACTCCCTTAACTACAAAGAAAGAGATGCATGTAAAGGAGCTATTTTATCTTATTCCTACTATGTACTTAACTAAGTTACTCAAACAGTATAAATGGTGATTTTTTTTTCCTGTTCCATGAATCCACTGACTCCTCTGATAATCTTATACCACTGTTTGTTCTTTTACTGTATTGTGAAATGATGCATCTGTCTTGTCCTATAAGACCATAAATACCTTGAGGCCAAGGATCATCATGCTTTCAGAATCTGTCAAATGAAACCTGCCACAGTAAACTACAAGGTCTGCATTTGTCTTTAACACAACCTTTCCAGTGTGGCCACCAATAACTATAAGTGATGGTTCTTGATTAAACGTTTTCAATACACATTTATTTCATTTAAGTCTCTTATCACAATACAATAAGAACTATATTTTAGTACATATGATGAAATCAACAGGAACTGACATGTGTCAGGCAATCTCTTCTCTGACCTACAGCTAAGCTTCAGAGAAAGATCATGAACTTGGGTCATCTAATTACATCAGCTGCAGTCTTAATGACATCTTGTCCCTAAGAAATAAGAGAGAGAGAGAGAGAGATCATAAAACACCGACTTCCATGAAGTGAAGAGCTGAACAAAGAGTACAAGGCAAAGAAATAAGGTAATATAAATATCTTCTCAGCCAACACCAAGCAATGGGCATCAATCTGGACAACTAGCACAAGAACTGGAGAGAAAGCCCTACCAGAGGGGAAAAAAAAAAGAATAAACTGAGCCATCTTGTTACCAACACTAAAATTGATCCCTACCATATACAACCGCCCAAGTTTAAGGAAGGAAACAGTTCTGTGTCCTGCAACTGAACCTCAGGCGCTTCACTTAAGACCCTGAGTTATACTCAGAATGAGGATCACTGATAATCTCTACAACACATCTAATAATGGTCTGCACCAAACCCTCCATGAATAACTGCATCGTGCTCTCTGACAACACACGCTACACACAGTGGGAGATGTCTCACTACTCACTCTGCTTAAACGGCAAGAAGAGGGCCAACCTGGCTCCTAAGGGGGAAAGATTTTAAAAAGATAAATTATGAAAAGAAAGGGTGGTAGAGGCAGCAATCTTATGGATGAGCAGACCCAGCGAGATGAGCTTCTGGCTGGCAGCCCAGCAACACTGGGCCAGCGTAGTGAATAAATGGCTGTGTACTGGAGGGCAAGGGCAAGACTTTTGAGGAAGATCAAGGGAGCAAAAGGAGAAAGGCATATAAGTCAGCATCTAGAGCTTACATAATAAAGGCCAGGATTGGTATATATATCTTGTTTTCCATAATCATCATGCCAAATAACATAACCAATGTTCTTCACTTACTCTTTGAAACATTGCTCACAGTTTGTTTTATTAGTTGTTAATTTTTGTCCTAATTGTATAAAGATCCGTTACAATGAAATGGCCTTTAGAATTGTTTTATGTTTAATGTTCTACCTCAGAGCTCATTTGATATTGGGTAAGGACAGCAAGTCTCAAAGCAAATGTGCCATATAAGTGTCCAGAGCTTTTGTAAAAAAAATCATCTCAGCCCCTAAACCAGCAATGAGCAAGTAAGGTGTGGTCTTCACCATTAATGCATTAATGTACTCTCTAACTGATATCACCAATATGGGACAACTTCTGATGACACAGGTAAACTCCCACTCTGGAAAACAGGCAACTTTTGCCTTTTCTAAAACAGCACATTTATTTCCTAGACCAGGCAAGAAGAGCTATGCAACAACCAGGCAGCAATGAAGTGTGGTAAGAGAAAGGCATTGGGTTGGTTCTGCCCGCCTCAACTCACTACTTTACTCTACACAATTCTCCAGAGCTTTAGCACTCCAGACTATGGGGGGCAGGGGGTGGGAAGTAAAGTAAACCCACTCTGGAATATAAAAGCTACACAGAAGGGGAGGCATGTGGATGATAAATATTCATCTATTCATTCATTCATTCAATGCACTTTCAAGCTCATTGTAGACCAGGATTGTCTGTCAAAAGGTACTTTGGCTTTGATAAAGAGCCAAGCCCTAAACTGTAGATTTGAGTTATGAAAGTGAGTCAAAAACAAAGAGTCTAATTTTAACAGCAAGATAAATGGGAGACAAGCAGATACACCACACTGGTGACTCCCTGCTCACTCACCCAAATGGTTATGCAAAAACCAGGTCAAGTCGTAGGTGGAGAGATTGCTATTTGAGCCTTTATATTTGAGTCTTTGATCTCAGATGTCTTTTAATTTTATTTCAATATTTATTTTAAATATGTATGAGCATTTTGCCTACTTATATGTATGCCCACTGCCTGTGTCCCTGTTGTCCATGAAGTGAGAAGAGGAACCGGATCCCTTAGAACTTCAGTGAAGGATGGTTATGAGCTACCATGTGGGTACTAGCCCTTGAACCCCGGCTCTCTGCAAGAACAAGTGCCGTTGACCATCCAGTCATCTCTCCATCCCTTCCTGTGAGTCTTGCAGGAAGAAGAGGAGAGGTCACAGAGCAGACAGGGAAAGGAAGCAGAAGGTAACAATCCATGGAAGACACAAGATAGAAACAGGAAGTAGCAATTAGAAATGGAAGGTCTCAATTAACAACATGACCATTTTTAGTCAATTTTGACTCTCAGTACCTGCCTTTGCTTAAAACATTTTAACTTAGACAAAAAAAAAAAAAGGAAAAGTGATATTTAAAGATACCTAGTCTGCCTTTATATGTTTATATGTCAAAGTATCAAAACCATTTTGAAAAAAGAGAATCTGGTTCAACCCCTTTGCTTTGCAAGTATTTATTTTATCTTTAAATAAAGTCAAAATGAATAGCTTAAAATGCTTGAAGGGTGACATGTTTGTTGGGTTTTTGTTGGTGGTGGTGGTGGTTGGTGTTTTGTTTGTTTCTTTGTTTGTTTGTTGTTTCTGCTTCTTCAGTGAGAGATTTGAAAGTTAAGATGTCAAAAGTTGATGAGCTGAGGGGAACAACTGTCAGATGGAGAACTACTCACAGCTCCAAACTCTGATTCTGTAGTCCCGTTTTCTGCTAATCATGTTAGCCAGGAGACACTGCATTCCTGGGAGAGTCTCCAGAATGAAAGGAAACTTTTCTTTTTAATTTTATTTATTTAGTTATTTAAATCACATTGTAATTTACTTATTTACACAGAGGTTATAAACACAAAAAGGCAGGGTGTGGGGAAGGGGATGGCACCGGAGCATAGGTGTTCAGGGGGAGTACAGATACCTTTCAGAACAGGGTATCAGCTGGGTCTAGGTTCAGGGGACAGGTCACTATGGCTCTGCCTATGATTTACTTGTCCTTATCTAAGTTGGTACTGTCCACCGAGGCTGTCTATTTATAAGACCTATGACTATTAGGTCTGGTAAATTTCTACAGAAGCTGCCTGTTTACAATAGCTTATAGCCTTCTGTTTTCAGTGTTTTTCCACAGAGACCCAAGACTTGGTGTTAGCATGCATGTATGTCAGGACTATTGCTGACTTTAGGCCTATGGCTGATTTTAGGCCTTTAGTGTATATGCAGGGCTGCTCCTGACATCTCCTCCCTTCTCTAAGTATAGAAGGGCCTTGGCGATTTATCTTGCGAAGGCGGATAGAGGCTGACTCCATATTGAAGGGACCTTGCAATGGCTCTGGTTCTCCTGTCGTTGTCCAGTGAGGCATGAGCCTACCCATCCAATGTCCTTTCTGAGAGGGTACTTTTGACATCAACCCTATGCAGTCAGTATGAGTTTAAAGTTCAAGTCCATGCTATAGAAACTATATTAGTGGCTGGAAGTGTAGCACATTTAGAATCTGTGAAAAGGGAAATCACTCCATTTTGACAGCAAAACAAACTTAGCCCAATATTTTAAGAGAATTTCCTAAAAACTCATTTAAAATTAAATAAATAAAATGCAAGAAAAGAAAAGGACCCCCTGTATATTTCATTATAAATTAATACTCACAGGGCCATTCATTTATGTTGATCCACTATATCAGTAACCAGAGAACACCTAAATTATTTCCAGTTAAAGAAATAATGAAGCAAAAATATGTGTGGGCAGAAACTATTTTGCATCTCGTCCTTTTAGCTACATCTTGACAAACAAAAATCATGGGGGTGTAGGATAAAGACCATTTTTATTATCATAAAGATGACATGAAACTACATGCAGCAGAAATAGCTTCACAATTCCAGGGCTCTGAAACTTACTCATAGACTCTAGGAGTTTAAGGAGCGCCTGCCTGAAGTCATAACAGTTGCATCTGTCACTCAGCTTTATCCAGGTCACAGACTATGTGATTCATGACAGGAATGAGCGCAGTTCCTTAACTCTTAATTCTATTTTTTTTTTTAATAAAATTGATTGTATTTTCTCTTCCACTTTACCCCAAGACAATCTAAACTCCTTGCTTGGAATAAAGTTGATCTACTGATTTGGGGATGAGGCACAAAAAACCAAACAAACAAATCCCAAAGATCTCAAAAATAGGGATTCCCAAAAATGCAGAATCAGTTTTACCATAAGTGGTAGAGAGTTTAAAAGTTTGTTTCCCCACTTTTGAGACCATTGATTACTTTCCCAGAATCATCTACAGTGGTGGGTATAAAACACTAACTGGAACTGGGGATAGCTGAGGGCTCATCTGAATGAGCAAAGTCCTGAGTTCATCCCAGAACCACATAGGAACAAAGGGAGAAAGAAATGGGGGGAGGAAAGAAGTGAAAGGGAGGGAGGGAGGAAGGAAGGGAGAAAGAGAAGGAGAGAGGAGGGAGGAAAGGAGGGAGGGAGAGAGAGAAGGAGGGAGGGAAAGAAAATGCAGTCCCCTTCATCTCTCATCAAAATCTTCAGATTGGTTTAGAAATTTTCATTTTTAGTAATATAATCAGGTGACTCTCTTACATACCTTTCAAAACCAAGGACTTAAGACATAATATTAGAATAAATTAAATAGCAGTGTAAAAAACACCCATATAAATGCTTGGCATAAGGAAAGTAACAAATGTTATTCTTGTACAGAAGGGCAAGATAACATTGTTTTCTCTCCATGTTGAAAGTTAAAAGTTATCCTCACCGCTGTTGTCCTAAGAATGTTCAAGAAAAGAGTCCAAAGAGCAGAGAGTTGGAACTAAAGGGAATGAGGCCTTCTCTTCATGTTCTTATTTAGTTGGTGTACTTTCCTAGACAGAGAATTGACTGCTTTCCTATAGAATGAAACTGGCAACTAAAATTCATTTTTCCCACCAAGCTTAGTATATATACATCTACTGACAAGAAAACCAACAACGATTCATGCTATTAATTAGACATAACTACTCCCACCAGAGAAGAACACAGACCTGTGGACATTTACTGAGTCAAACAAGATCATCCAGAAATAAGCTTCAACTCAGATGAACAGATAGCTCAATGGTTAACAATACTTGTTGCACATGTATGAGGGTGGACTTTGAATCCCAGGACTGACATCAAAAGCCTGGTGTGTTCCATGGTATCCCCGCACTTCCATACTAAGTGGGGCAGAGATGGAGAGTGGATGGGGGTGGAGGATCTCTAGAGCTTACAAGCTGCCAGATTAACCTAAAATCATAAGCTCCATATTCATTGAGAGACATTTTCTCAAAGAAATGAGGCACACTGTGATAAGAGGATGCCCTTGTTTCATCCTCTAGTCTATACAAGTCTGTGTGTACACATTATATCACACACACTTACTGAAATTTATAGGCATATCACACACATGCACAGAAATAAATATATATATATATATATATATATATATATATATATATATATATCTCACAACAGTTTTAACTCAGTCTAAGGCACACTCCTAGCTGTAGCAAATAAAGCAATTTTAAGCAATTTCTGTCTGTACTACACTGTAAGCATCATCCTGACAGGGATCTCTTACTTCTTATCCAACACTGAATGGTAGAATGGTGAACCCAACAGCAAATTATGAAATGCAAAACATCACAAGAATATAATGAATATCGTAAATGGTTATCTAACAATGAGAGACACTGAGGAACAGGTGGCCCTCACTATAGGCTCAATATTATCTCAGTTTTACTCCTCAGTAACATGCTATAACTTTCCTAATATAGCCCACCATTGTTTTTAATTTGTATTTCAAAACAAATTAGTGTCAGCCACTTCTTCCAGGTGTATTTGTATTTAACCTGTATTTCAAAGAAAGACCAAAAAACAAATTCCATGTCTCCCTGAATAGTTTCTTACTACAACAGGAATGCATCAGAGTAGGTGTTTATAGGTATCAGCCCACACTCCCTCCAGAAAAGGCTAAGGACTGGAATCATTATGGCTACAAATACTGAAAGGTAACACCAACGCACTGGGGAAAATACAGAAGACATTAAAAAAAAAAAAAGACAGCTGCAGATCTCTAACAAAATTTAACTTTTGTTGCTTTTGTATGGCCATTTTACTTAAGTCTCTATGGTATTATCTCTAAGGAAACAAAAAATACTTTTGTAGTAACTCTTAGGTCTTGGGAGACAGCATAATTGGTAAAGTGCTTCCTGCACACACCTAAGGACCTTAGTTTGCTTAGCCTGCACAAAGCCCTGAGTTTGATCCCCACTTAAGTCCCAGTACTCCCCAAACCAGACATGATGGAATGTACCTGTAATCTCAACATTCAGGGAAAGCAGGAAGATCAGAAATTCAAGGTAATTCTTGGCTACATAATGAATTCAAGGCAAATCTGGGCTACATGAGACCATGTCTCCAAAAAATAAAAAAGCAACAACAACAAACAAACAAACAGAAAACCCACCACATTTCATAGAGTCACAGAAAGGAAAAAATTAAGTATAAAGTCTTGAGAACTTTACTCAGCCTCTCTGGTTATTTGATGAATAGTCACGCTGAGAAGGAACCTGAGAAGAAGATGTAACTGTCACTTCACTTAACAGTCGATGGAGACTAGACAAGAAATAGCTGAACAGCTTCCCCAGTTCACACGGTTGACAAACAGTGGACACATGAACCTAGCGATACACGAGAACGCTGGCTCTGGCCTCTGCATGGCTTCCTCTTTGGTGGAAAACCTATATTCAGTGTAGTTACTTGCCACAGAGAGGATGTTTCTCTTATTTTGTCAAGGGACTTGGCAAGCCCTGAGTACATGGAGATATTCAGCATTGACCAATAAGGACATTAGTGAAGGAAAATTGATACAATAAGCCATAGTTATTTTTCCTTCATATTTCTTTTCAAAATTCAAAATTCCCTATTACAGTTTGCATTTGAATTTTATCTGGAATTTTATCTAAGTGATATCACTGAAGCCAGACGTGATGGTGCATGCCTATAATCCCAACACTTGAGAGGCAGAGATGGAATGATAAGTTGTTCGATGTTCAAGTTCATTCCCAGCACATAGAGTTCAAGACCAGCCTTGGCCAAAACAAAACAACAACAACAAAAACCTTTAAGTATTTTGATACATCAAGGAGCTGTAAAAACGGAAAACTACTTCTAAGGATGGAGACGTAATGCTTCATGATATTCCAACTATCTCTCAGTAATGTTTAATTAACCATTTCAGTTTCACACAATTCTAAAAATATAACAGTTTTCATTTTCAGGAAAAAAAAAACGTTAAAACTTTAAAAAGACACGCTAAACATTTTTATGCAAATGTTTAAGGGCTATTTTATTTGATACAGAAACTTTAAGAAAGTACTTCAGAAATAAGAAAAATTAAACTTATTTTTAAATTTACTTTGTTTACATTTTAATCACAGACTTTTATAACTTTTTCAGAAAAAAGAATGCACTTAGTACATACCAAGAAGACGGAGTATAACTCAACTTTAAGAAAGATTTGAAAAATAAGCTTTTGTTCTCTCGTGGTTGATCATTGGCCTTTCAAAGAATAGATAAAAATAAAAGGATGCTCCTGTATGAGACAGGAGTGATGAGGACCTAGATGAGTAGATGGTAGCTGAGGCTTCAAAGCACATGGGCAGTGTGCGGGGATCCCTACTGGGACTGATAATGAACTTTCTCTTCGATGCCACCTATATACACCTATACACACTTCTGTTTACTCTGTTGAATAAACAGGGTAAAATTCCATAAACAGGGTGAAATTCCAACCAGCCAAGGTTACTGAAATGCACAATGGTATCGTTAACTGAACCCCTAAGACTTAAATTCACACACACACATACACACACACACACACACACACACACACACACACACACGCACTATTCAAATTTAAGTGCAGAGAAAAATGCCTACAGGAATTCCTAAAGTCATTTGACAACTTACATAGGATTGGACATTCTAAGCAGATGAGGAAAACATTCCACTTTAGCACTTTAGCACCTGGTACTTCTCCATGCTTAACACATTCTCTTCATTGTCACATAGAGCGAAAGCATGTGAGATAAATATGTTATGAGACACTTGACTCATCCTGAAATTATCTCCTATGAAATGACCACTGGGAAATAATTTCATTAGATTTAGAGCCCTTTAAACTTTTGGGTGGACTCAAAAACATTCCAAAGACATTAGTAAACTCTTAAAAAAACTCATATTCAGCCATAACCTAAAGGCTGACCCTAGAGAAACAACTTACCAAATACACGTCAGGGTAGCAAATGGGAAAGAGCAACACCAGTGACAAAGAATAAGATTTGAAATTCTTTAATTAAAGTACATAATTACTAATAAAAATTTCTGTACAGTGCACTTCAGAAAACTGCTAATAAGATGTGAACGGAAATAACACAGACATTTATTATCTGAATTGTGGGAGTAACATAAACCTATTTTTCCAATCCTCTCCTTACTGAGGCAGTAAAGAGAGCATTGTTCAGGAAAAGAGGCTCATCAATTTGATTTATTTTCCCAGTACTCCTTAAGCTCTTAGTTGAGATGTTTGAGAGTATTTATGTCTTTTTATGTGGATACAGGAAACAGTTCCACAACAACAAGCAGTGTATCGAGCACACAGATAAGTATTTAACTTATGCTAACTCAAATGTTGACATTTCCAAGACAAAGGAAGCAAAGTTAGAGAGAGGGCATGTAACTTGTCCAGAAACATGGTGCTTGTGACTGGGAATTATTAGGACTTGTGGTCCTTTGAAGAGGCTTTAACTAGGTGATCTTAAAGGACAGATCTAGGTTGCTGCTTTAAAAACAGGACTGGAAAGGGTGAGTTGGAAGATGGCTCAGTAGGTTGAAAACAAAACAAAACAAAACAAAAACTGTTTTATGCAGTTGTGATAATGTAAGAATAGATCCTCAGAACACATAAAGTCAGGCATGCCACTAAGTATTGCAATGTCCCCACAGTGAGAAAGAGGGCAAATATTGGTGAATTCCTGGAAGGCTGCAGTCAGGTAGCCTGGGTCTGAAGCTATGAACAAGAACTGATCAAACAAGGTGAAAGGTGGACCTCTAGGATTCCACTTATGTGCTGTGGTATGCATGCAAAACATTAACACACATGAGCATACATATGTGTTACACACACAGACACACACACACAATTTTAAAACTGATTGTGAAAAAGATGGCAATCTTTCCTGAAATTCACATGAGTTTTAACTTTCTTGCATTCCAAAGTGTTGGAAATCTATGCTTCTCACACACTGTGTGAGGCCTAATGGCTGCTGGGTAACCATGGGTCTGGGCTCAGCATCATTATCCTATGAATGTTCACAAGTTCCCTTTAATGTGGCACAAACTAACAAGAAGGCTTCCCTTAGGGGCATTTCATTTCCTGTCAAAAGCAGAAGATCAGGATCCATAAAACCATGGAACTGAAGATGGAAGCCAGCGATGGTCATCACCAATGCTTGCTGCAGGCCTTCCTTCTGCATTACAGGAAATCTAAACACCTAGAATTCTCATTTAGAACAACAGCTGTTCAGTTATTCTATGAGCTATGTTATAATCCTTAAAACATAGCTTATGGGATGCTTCTGTTTTATTATGACACTTAAACAACGAATAAGGCTGTTTCTAAGTATAGTTATTAAGAATGCTGCACAGATCTTTGTCAGAGCAATGTCAAGTCACTGAAAATTCCAGTGACTAAGTAGATAGCTTTAAGTATGTGGCTTCAGACAATGATGCTCAAAGTCGTTGTACATCCAAAAGAGGTCTATGTGTAATGTCCAGATTCGCAATAAATACTGGTTTCAAAACAAACAAACAAAAAAAAAAAGAATGGGATAATTCACCAGTAGATAAAATAGAAAACAGTATGAAGTTAGTATTATCTAAAAACAAAGCATATTTGGAAACAGAAAGAGCTACCTGATAAGCAGTCTCCTTGGGAAAGACCGCCATGCAAAAGCATCACAGTAGCAATCTCTCCCTATTTACCTATTACTGGAGAATTTAATAGAAATTTGTTTTAAATATAGACACTAGAAAACAGAACAGGGTGCCGGGTTCTTCTATTTTGATTTTCTGGGTCTTAGTGTTTGTAGAAGTTTTATGGTTTTCAAATACTTTGATAGTTTCCTGTAATGATCTGTTTCCTAAGAGTTATTTCAAGCAAACTTGCTACAGTTGTCTAGCTTGTTAATTTGCATAGCTCCAGCTCATCAGGACTTACCTCAGATGAGGATCCTGTAGCTTCTGAAAATGTAAGGCCTTGGCCTTCGCTTTTGCTTTCCCTTTTTAGGCAAACTTGCCATGAACTTGGTTTGCTTGGTGGTGGTGGTGGTGGTGGTGGTGTGGTGGTGGTGGTAGTGGTGGTGGTGGTGGTAGTGGTTTGGTTTGGGTTTTGTTCTTGTTGTTGTTCCTTCTCCTTGTGTATCCCTACCTCTGTCACACCATTACCTGATACTCGAAGCTGGCAACAATGCCTCACCCCTTAAAAAAAAAATCATGTAATCAAAATGCTAGCCATCATTCTTCTTTACCAACATGTAGAGCTAATATTTACTTTTAAACTAAATGTAGGCAGCATAAAATTGAAATAGGGTGGGGCTGGAGACATGGTTCAGCAATTAAAGAGCACTTGTTGCTTTTCCAAGTTTGGTTCTCAGTGCCCCCTGTTCCAGCGAACCAGACCCCCTCTTCTAACTTCTACAGACACATAAATACACATTGGCAAAACACGCACATATGTAAAATAAGCAGATGGAATAGGGGGATTTCTGTTCTTCAGGTGTTCCAGGTCCTGGGAACACTGACTAAACACTTGATCATTGAGTCATAACTCTGGCCTTTTACCTATATGCAATGACAGTGCCTCTCATGGACCCTTTACTTTTAAAAGGGCATATCTGGAGTCTAATGGTCTAACCTGTGTCAAATCCACTGTAGGCCCAGAAATCAACTCAGCATTATTTCCATTAGTCTACTTCCTGGAGTAATTACAGTAAATGCCTCAGGTTCCAAAGGAACCCAGTCCACACCAGGTGAGACTATCGGAGGCTTTCCTATCAGTTTAGACTGTCAGAGTCCACACAGCTCTTTCTGATACACACACATGCATAGTGAGTCCGAGTCGCATCCCAAGCATAGCCACACCCATGGTCTCTACACAACAGAATGAGCATTGATGGAAGAGGACCACTGCTGCTTTGTCTAAGAGATAATAGCCATATTTGTAAAAGTCAAATCAGGACTATTGTTTGCATGGCTGGCAAGTTATTGGCACAGGGTTTCATAAGAGGAAGAAAGGCTTTTTCATCTAACGGTTGACCCGTTCCACTCCCAGGATTTTTGACTAAGGGTTCTGAGTCAGTCAAGAGCAAAGCAGCTGCTGGTCGATCCAGGACACGGTTGCTAATATCAGAAGTGGTACGTGTTGACACGGCTGTGTACCCAGTATATGCTCTTTTTTTTTTTTTTCACAGAAAATTTGGGTTTTAAATGACAGAAGGTCGAAGAATTGTGAAAGGTCAAATAAGGACAAAAGACCAACACTGACCAGCAGGATTAGGCAGGCTAGACAGAAGCATAATGTTCAACGATCTAAACCAGTGAGGCTGACTAGTTTGGAAGACATTGCCGTTATGTTAGCCATCAACACCATAAGAGTTAGCCCATTCTTCCTAGTGTTGACATCTACTAACCTCCTGCTTCTTCTGCATTCACTGATGGTACGGACTCAGACTCCACATTCTGTCTTAGTATTTAACTTTCCCCTCTCTCAGCTTTTTCATCAATACTTCAAGCATATGCAAGTCCTTCCTATTCTATAAAAACAAAACATGTCCTGATTCTCCACCAAACTACTTCATTTGTTTAAACATCTAATCTATTGTTGTCAGAATATTTTGAGTCGAAACTCCATCCTGTGACTGGCCTCTTGAATGCCATCCAATTCTTCCTACCACACAGACAATGGTCTCCCTCCCAGGTCCTGGGTTCCCTAGCTCTTGCTGTCCTAGCCATGCACGCCCATCTAGTTTCTATTACATACTAGCAATTCTGGACCTATGTTTCCAGTCTCCACCCAAGATTCCTTCTGCCTGAGATTCCTCCTGCTCACTACCATGCAGAGTCACTCTGCAGATGTGCTGTGATCAAGCACATTCTGTTCTTCTCCATGGCTCCTGGATCATGACCTGTTCTCCAAGATATGCTGTAGAAACTAGCATATCCCACCCTCGAGGCAGATCACAGGGACTTTATTCTTCTCTTTGACCATCAAGAAACTCTTTGGCCACCCAGTCTAGTGCAACAGTAAGTCATAAGATGCCATGATTCCAGAAGAGGCTTGCCTCATACTCTGGAGGGGACGACTATGTCCAGACAGGTCAAGAAAAACTCTTAAAGAGACAAGCCCTGCTGGATTCCAGTTTATCAGCAGGAGACATGATGTAGTCTCCACAAAACCCCCAAAGGACAAGAATAGAAAAACCACAGATTGCTGAACTAGAGAGGTTCTCAAAGGGTAATGCCCCAGAGAAGCCAGGGAACTCTGCACCCTGATCTGTCTCTCTGTCTCTCTGTCTCCTGCCCCCTTCCTCCCCCACCCCTCTCCTTTTAGAGATAGTCTCTCTACATAGCCTGGCTTTCCTGGAACTCACTATGTCGGAATTAAAGGTATTTGCCACCATGTTGGGTCCATCTCTTCATTTAAGGGTCTTACAGATGTCTCCATAACAAAGTGATAAATGTTAAGTATTAAGTATTTCCCTGAGTTCTGTGGGCTGTTTTCTCAGTAAATGAATTGGGAACTAAGGAAGCACTACTCATTCACCAGTTGGTCCAAAGTCCAAGTTAAAAAGCAGGAGTTTACAACATGCTTGTAAGTGGGGAGGGAAAAGAAGTCTTAGAAACTCAGTCCTGTGTGATACAAAATTAGCCACAGCCAAGATCAGACACATAGAATTGAGTTGCAAGAGACACTGCTGATTTCTATTTCACAACCAATTGCTTACTTGCTGGTGGCGAAAATCTCCACACACCTGGTGTCAGAAGCCTTTGCTGAGAGTGATATGAGGGCTGAGGAGAAACAAAACAAATGTGTTTCTGTACTTGGCAGCAGGATGCTACCTGTGTGTCTGGCCATTTTAAATGTACGCTTCTTGTTCTTTCTCCAAGACGTCTGCTGCTTCAGCCACCCATTCCCAGACTGTAGCAATACTCAAACACTTACAAATTCACCATCACTCTATTTACACATTTTTTTTTCTTTTCACTCCACACCCTTGAGCTTTGGCCTCCTCAGACGAACAAGGAAAAGTGTTGTTGAGCATGGCGAAGGAGACAGCCAACAAGTTAATGCAACATGATCCTCAGGCTGCCATCCTGCACCAGTTTCTATAGCTATCCTATACATAATAAACACTCAGAGGCAGAAGAATTCCATGCACTGCACTTCTTAATCCTATAAGCACAATACCTCACAGAGGCAGCCCATTTGAAGTCCTGACTCAGCACCCTTTCCAAATAGGATGAAAGAGAACTTTGAATTCCACAGAGCTATGTCACGAGATTGTCATTTTGTCCGACTGCAGTTGCTCTCAGCTAATGTAAAGATAAAGTAAATGGCTATTCTGATAGATGACAGCCTCAGGACAGTTCAAACTGTTATCATTAACAAATAATCAAACTTAAGGAAGGAACACCCCTGGCTTGTCAAGGAATCAAGCTACTGAACAGTAAGTCCCCCACCTCCTGAGACATACATAATCCCCATCTCCAACTGCACAATAGATCAGGTACTCACGCATATCGCCAAAGGTCCCCTTGGTTACTTTGGTGGCACGTAGAACTACTACCGTAAACTTATGGGAATACTGGTGTTCCACCTGGAAACCAAATGATAAGAAATGTAAAATCAGTATTCCCCAAGGAATTTCATTGTTTCACTGAGACATATTAAGAATAGGCACGCTGAAAATCAGTACACACATACCAGAAACATTTTTGCGATGCTAGGGTTTGTCCCTCTCTCCACTCTCTCTTTTCACCCACCACAGAATCATTGAAGAGTTTAGCTCTTGCCTTAAGCTGTCACTACAGCTTGACTCTGAGTATGAGACAGACAGTCTTTGCTACTTGGCAGGGAAATGTAAATCAGGATTGCAGGCAGCTAGAGCACAATTGAGCTTTGTCCTGTGAGTAGGAAGTGTTGCTTAGAGAAGTGAACCCGGAGCAAGAAGGTTACAACACTCAGGCTTGTTTGCTTCTCTTGCTGCTACTCAGAAACCACCAGAAGTCTTCTGCATGACATTCCTGTGGCAGTGGTCAAAATCCTCTGGACCCAAAGCCTTAATAAATGAACTACTTTTGACTAAAATGCATTTGTTATAAACTCTGTTTGAAACAGTGTTTTGGTTTGTAATAGCCTGGAAGTCTGCAAGCACATAATAAAATTAACAGGGAGGAGGGTCATTAAACACCTGGCCAAAATGGAAACCAGATATCTAACAACCTTACTCACTAAAACAAATAGGGAAGTAGACATTTACATAGCTTTAAGAGCAACTAAGAAAGAAAGGAAGAAAGAGAGAGAAGGAAAGAGAGAGAGAGGGAAAGAAAGAGAGAGAGAGAGAGAGAGAGAGAGAGAGAGAAGAGAGAGAGAGAGAGAGAGAGAGAAAGAAAGAGTTTAAGATTCAGGGTGTTTTTGTTTCCTTGTTTGTTTCAAGCTTATGGAAGTCTACTTCCGTTAATATTAATATATCTGCCTGGAAGATAACATGTCTACAGTTATTTTTTTTTAAAGCTGGGGGCTGAAGGAATGCCTCAGCAGTTACAAGTGCTTGCTGCAATTCCCAACACCCACATGGCAACCTACAACTGCCTGCAATTCCAGTCCTGGTGTCTTGGAGGCCTTCATCTCTGTGGCCACCGTGTAGGCACGTGATGCATAAGCACACAGGCAGGCAAACCACTCAAATATATACAACAAATAAACCACTTTTTAAAATTAATTTTTAAAAATCTGAGATAATGGCCATACTATGGAGTACTGATAATTTATAGGCAGAAGGCTTAAAAGATAACTAGCCGGGGGCAGACTCACGGATTAACAGGGTCTTGTGTAACCCAGGTGGGCCTCTAGCCATCTTAGGCTAATCTTGAACTTGGGTCCTTGCTCTCCAGCTTTTGCCTGTGGAATAGCTATGGCTACAGATCTGTGTGTCTCTATCAGTTCATGTTAGGCAGTGCTAGGGATCAAATCACTTAATTAATTTAAATAAATTCACAAAGTAATGTGTTTCATCAAGGCATTCTAGGGGTGTTTTGTTTTGTTTTGTTTTGTTTTGTTTTGTTTTGTTGTTTTGTTTTTCGAGACAGGGTTTCTCTGTGTAGCCCTGGCTGTCCTGGAACTCACTCTGTAGACCAAGCTGGCCTCAAACTCCGAAATCCACCTGCCTCTGCTGGGATTAAAGGCATGTGCCACCACTGCCTGGCTACATCAAGGCATTCTTAAACACACATGACATTATACTCTGTACTAGTTCATTCTCCTCCCCAAAGCCTCCCTCTGTTCCACGAACTTCTGTCTGTGCCCCTTGCTTTCAGTACCGGTATGCTCCTTCTGTCTCATGGCACATACAAACCATTACTCTCTCTTTCCCACCTCCCTCACGGGCTTTTCATCCCTCTGATAACTTCTCTTTTACTTTCAAGTCCTACACACACACACACACACACACACCACACACACACACACACTGTTTTTGCATAAATTTAAGGCTAGCTTCCAGATATGAGAGGCATGGGGTACATGTCTTTCTTGGCCTGGGTTATTTCACATAACATAGTTATTTTCAGTTTCACCTAATTTCCAGCAAAGGTCATTATTTCATTTTTATGCCCAAATAAAACTTTTTTATGTATATGTAACACAATTTACTCCTTCATCTCTTGACGGAGATCTTGGTTGCCTCCATTTCTTAGCTATTTTGAAGAATACAGCAATAAACGTGTATGTGCAATATCTCTGTGGTAGAATGTAAAGTCTTTCAGATATATACTCAGGCATGACAGATCTGGGTAATTTGGCAGTACTGTTTTCAATTTCTGAAGAGTCTCTGCACTGACTTCTGTATCGCCTATACCAGCTTCTACTCCATCCAGTAGTGAATCATGGTTCCTCTTTGTCCACATTGATGCCAGGATTTTACCATTATAGCTAAGGATGTTGAAAATGTTTTCCAGATTTACTGGCCACATGTATTTCTCTATGTGCGTGTCTTTTGTATTTTCTGTATGCATGTGTGCATTTGAGTGTATTTACTCATACATGTACCACTGAAAGACAAAGGCCAGTATCTAGTGTTTTCTTCAACCTTCTCTCCACCTTAATTTTCAAGACAGGGTCTCTCTGTGAACCTGGAGTTCTCCATTTTGGCAAAAAAGGCTGGCCATCAACCCCCTGGGGTCTATTAGTCTCCATCACTCAACCCCAGTACTAGCATTACAGATGTGTGCCCCTGCTGTGCACAGCTAATATGGATGCTGGCATCTAAACTCAGATCTTCATGCTTGCACAGTGAGCACTTTATGCACTAAGCTAATTCTTAGTACTCTTTCTTGTGCTTATGGAGTCCTTTGAGAATGTCATTGTGTATGGCTATATTGTAAAGTTTCTTATTAGGACTGTTGAAGTTCCAGGTCTTTCAATAGGATCTTTGATCTACTCTTAATTGTTCTTTTTTGTGTGTGTTTGTATGTATGTGTGTATGAGAGTGTATGTGTGTGTGCATGTGTGTGTGTGTGTGTGTGCGCACGCTGTGTGTGAACATTTGTTAAAACAGTGGTCATTTCTCTAGTGTGTGTTAAAATTAGGTTGCATTAGCTATATGGAGTAAGCCCATGATAAATGTAAAAACTAGTGAACAATATGCCAGGCAGACATTAATCAAGAGAAAACTGGTTTGCTATACTAATTTCAGACAGACCAAACATGAAGGCAAGAAAAAATGATCAGGAATAAAGAGGAGTATTACTTAGGATGAAAGAGTAAATTCTTCAAGAAGATATAATCATCCTTAATATGTATGTCAAATAATAGATCATAAATACATGAGGCAAAATGTAATATATAAGAGCAGGAAGAAACAGAAAGATCTGTTATCACAGCTGGAGATTTTAACAGCCCTCTACCAGTACCAGATACAGCAAGCACAAAACTAGTAAAGACAGGGTTACCTCAGAGCTCAGTCAATTAACTGTGTATAATAAATATCTATAGACCATGTCATCTACCATCAGGACACAAATTATTCTCAACCTTGTGTGCCACATCCACCAAAGCAAACAATAAGCACTCCCTAATATAGTTAAAATACAGAAATAAAACAATGTTTTCATAACACATGAAATTAAATGAACTAAAAGTTAAGGACAGAAGATTTACAAAGTCCCCCCAAATACATGGAAATAATCAATGTTGCAGGTACATAAATAACAGGTGAGTCAAAGAAATGATAAAAGAAAATCATAAATAGCAGGAAATAAAGGAAAATTAGAATACAAATTAGGAAAATTTGTCCAACTTAGAGAGAAATCTGCGGTATCCAATTCTTTGGATAGAAGGAAGACAAAAATCCAAAATAAGTAAACTAAGCCTCCATGTTAAGAAACATGAACTAGAAGCCATTGTGTCAAGTAAAATGATTCAAACTTAACAGGAAAATTAAATTTTCTTTCATATGCATAGCTTAGGCTTAAATTTTTATATGCAAGCATTGATGCTTGCTTTTATCTCTCTGCATATTTAAACATACATTTAGACACAAGACAGGAGAAAGTGATATTAAGAAAAGAGGAAAAAGTTGAGGGTAATGGGATATATGTGATATGAGAGCAGAAGAGGCTGATATCTAGGGAGAAAGAGAACCAACCATGAGGAAGGAAGGGAAGGAAGATGTAATGAGGTAGGAGAATGAATGGGAAGGAAGTATAATGTTTGGTGGGATAGCAATTCAATAGGAAGCACAAAGTGTCCATTAACCTAAAAGTCACTTACATAAAATATAAATTATTTTTAAAATATCATGTCATTAAAACACAGTTTGAGACCTCAAAATTAACTATAATAGATGTTTGCTAAGACTCCAGCACACAGGAAATGGAGACAGGAAAATAAGGATTCAAAATCAGCCCTGGCCACAAAGTGAGCTTTAGACTAGGCTAGCCTTCATGGGATCCTATGTTAAAGAACAGGAAGAAAAAGAGGAAGGAAAAGGAAGAAGGAGGAAAATGAGGAGGAAGAAAGAAAAGAAGATGGGGAAAGGAAAAGGAAGAAGGAGAAAGGAAAAAGAAGAGGAGGGAGAAGGAAGGAAGATGTGGAGGAGGAGAAAGAGGAAGAGGAGAAAGAAATAGAAGAAAAAGAGGGGGGAGGGAGGAGGAGAAGTAAGAGAAGGAGGAGGAAGAAGGAAGGAAGGAAGGAAGGAAGGAAGGAAGGAAGGAAGGAAGAAGAAGGAAGAAAGAAGGAAGGAAAGAAGAAAAAGAAATAAAAAATCACATACACAAAATTATTCTTACATGTATGCTTGCTTACCTGCCAAAGATCTGTGCTTATCTATGTTTTGAACATGTAATAGCATATGAATATTCAATGTCTAAAATTTCCCTGTAATATGAAACTCATGAGCAATACTTTTATCTATCTCTAGTTTCACTTCTAAATTGTTGCAAGTATATTCACATCAAGAGTTTCTTAATAAAGCACAGAAGAAAATGTCATCACCACAAGAGCTTGTTGAGCACTCATCAAATTCAAGGCATTCTACTAAGATGCTGCCCTTCAGTCCTCCCAGAGGCTTAGTGTCAACTACATGAGGCATCATTATAAATAACAGATTTTATAAAATAATATGTATTACTATAAATTATATTAGGTTTTAGTATCTTAAATAATTTATTTTTTATTTCTGTGTATGTGTGAGTGTATGATATGTGTGGCGGGCTGCTCAGAGAAGCCAGAAGAGGGTGTTGAGTTGCCTGGAACTGGAGTTACAGGTGGTTGTGAGCTACACTGCTAGAACCTGATAATCAAACTCCAATACTTGGGAACAACAGCAAGTTCTCTTACCCACTGAACCGTCTCTCCATCCCTGTGTATTAGTACTGACATTTAAAGGTCAATAAAGTACAATTCTGTTAGGATAAGTGATTTATTGGTGAGTTATCTTTCATAAATAGCAAACCATTTTTAGATTCCAGTATGGCTGTCCCCTGTGTCTTCTCCTTTGTATATTCCTTGCTTGAATAGAGAATAAAGCCAAACCAATAGTAATTAAGATGGCTTCCACTTACTGAAGGAGAATAGATGGTCTCCTACTTTAGAAAATGTCCTGTTTCTGTACTCTGACCCTTGCAGACCTCCGTTTTAATCGGTGCCTATTTTCATCAGTCTCAATTCCTCTTCATTACAACAAGTAAAACACACTCCTATGTTCCTCATAAGAAATAAGACCAAACTGACCACTTTCTTGATTTTCCCAAGTTAACTTTGGAAACACTCAAAAAAGTCTTCAGATGTCCAATTATTTCCTAAACAGTACCATCACGGTGTTTACTATCTCACTCTTAAGAGTTTTAAATGTAAAGAAGGGACTAGCGGTAAAGAAAATATGGCTTGCACTCTTGGAGAAAGATGTTCATTGTTAATAAATGATTATCCATATAGTCTGAGAATGTCTTGTCATGGCATCCCAAAGCCCGTATCCAATATCACATATCATTTCAAAGGAGCTTAGTCTGGGTTGGGTCCCGACTCGGATGATAGACAGCTGCTTATGGCTCGGGGATGCCGCCAAAGGAAATGACATTGACTCCACAACTAACATTCTCCAAGAGAAACCAGTGACTCAGGACCATGCTAGGCAGGAGCTTGGCTGTATTTCTATTGAGATGTCAAATCTAAGCCCAGCTTCTGACTTAGTCACCAAGATTAAGCCTTGCCTGCAGGTCTAGAATTACCTTACTTTGAGTGTCTGTCCTCATCCTTAATCTTTTCCATAGTGAATTAAAATTTACCAAACAATAGGGGGGGAAAAGGCAGTGTACTCAGTTGATTCTGTACGATTATGTTGACACTGGTAACTAAGATGATTAACAATGAAAAAGTCAACGAACTTAGATCAAGCCAGTATGATGGTTTGTCTACATTTACATTTCTACTGTTAAAAGATCTAAAGAAACTAACCTAAAACTAATCAGGTGAAAGAGAAGATAGATTCTACATGTAAATAGATGCACGTTAATCAAAACCTAACCTGAAGGGCTGCACTAACGATGCTATTACAGTTGGGGTGGACAAAATCTTACTACTGAGCAGAGAGATAGTGATCTTTGATCAGCAATTAGCTACTCCAACTGATTTCAGAGCTGTTAAGAAAAAAATACCTCTGCCCTGATATTACCTTCACCTTTCTTGCTTATTTGCAGTTTCACTTCCTGATGTGCAGTTTCACTGTAGAAGTAAGTAGTGTGGGTACTGCTCCATCATGTTCCTTCTCTGTACAGGAATGTTCAGCGTTGTCTCATACTTGCAGGAGCACACAGACTTCCTTACATAGATACACTAAACAATTGATAACTGGGGACTCAGAGGGCATGTGGGTGGATGGTAGAGGATGGGTAGATGGATATGATAAATACATGCTGTATGGATGTTTGGAAATACCATTCCAAAACCATTAAAATATGAAATAAACTGATGAGGGGGAAACACAATTTTAAAAAATCAACACTTGACATAGAAACAGAAAGATTGTGAGTTCAATATCAGACATAGCTGCACAGTAAATCTGACCCCAGCCATAAGGTTATCTCAAAACACAAAACACAGAACAGAAACTACACAATGTGTACCATAGAAATAAAATATAAAGCCTCCCCCATGCACTGGCAGAACATTTTAATGTAGTCCAGGCCATCCAGAAAACAACCACCATGAGACTAGGATTCACTGTGTCCCAGACTATCACTGTCTCTAGGCATCTGATGTTTGACAAAACTTCCTGGGGAGATACAGGAAACACATCTACTCACCCCAGACAGGGAGTCTATGACAGACCAAAGTGCAAATGCCACCACAGTCCAACTCACAGTGAACCAATGAGTTTTTCTGGAACTACAGGAATATCAGTGACAGGCCCCTTACAAGAGCAGAAATGTATCAAAGACAGTAGCATCACCAAAACCCACCCCAGCGTGACAGTTCTCAAAAGCTGGGAACCTGGAGCACTCTGCACAGCCTGCAAGCAGCTCAACAGGTTGGACAAAGCCCTTTGGAAGTTACTCTAGTTTTAAATCTCCTTCCAGGAAGCTGGAACTACATAAATCTACTTTGGGTTGTTTACCTTTCTGCTTAAGGAGCATCCCTACAGGACAGAACATTTCAATCTTGGAGGAAACTGTTAACACAATAGCATCTGATAGGAGCAAACTAAGCTCTATCCTCAAGAAATAATTCTACAGTTAGATGTCTTCATGATGCTCAGCACAAATTCTGAAGTCATTAGTAGCATGAAGAGGTAAGACACCAAGACAATGAGCCAAAAATAGACTTCTCGTCATCTTGGATGCCTGAGCTCACATTACATACTCAGATAGACACATAATAAATAAAATAAATGAGTAACTTTAAACTTGATAACAATATATTTCTAATACATTCCAGTACAAAGCACAATTAAATTAATTGTAATTTCTACATTTTCTCCACAAAAAGAGGGCTTGCAGCCAGACATGGGCACAAGGGAAGAATCAACTAGTGTGGATCATGGGACAATCAATTTACCATGATTTCTAATTTGAATTAGTAAACTACCTAAATTAGACCACCCTCCTCACTGTGATAGGATATCCATCACCCAATCTGTTGATGGAACTCGAAAGAACAGAAGATAGAGGTTGCCTTGTTTTTCTTGTCTTGATTTTTGAGCTAAGAAGTCTCATTTCATCTAAGATGAGTTCTTGGGCTGAGATTAACACTAACAGTTCCCCCTCATTCTCAAACCTTGTGATGGCTAATCTTAATTGTCAACCTGACACACTAGAATCACTTGGGAGAAGAGTCTCAGAGAGGGCTGTCCAGATCAGTTTACCTATAGATGTGTCTTCTGGGGATTATCTTATGTTATTTGAATGAGAAAATTCAATGAACACAAACATACATGCATTTCGTTCTCTCTGCTCTTGCCTGTAGATATGACCAACTGCTTCAGATTACTCCATCTTTATTTCCCCACTATCATGGACCGCTAATCTGGAATTATGACCCTCACAAACCGTTTCTCCTTTAATTTGCTTTTGTTAAAGTAGTTTATCACAGCAATGGGAAATGAAATTAAGACAGGCCTTTATACTAGCACTAAATTATGCCTCCACATCTTCTGTGTCTTTGTCTTGAGAAAGCAGGTGATGTGGCTTCGCAGACTTTGCAATCTTGTGGGCTTATCTTCAGTATTATAGTTAATTAATTAATAGCTGCCATGGGCTCTTTTGCTGAAGAAGCCTAATATACTAGACTTCCTCTTCCATAGTTTACCAGATTGTAGTAGTATTCAAAATTAAACTATTTGCCATAGTAAGACTCATTATTAATATGTGGGCATAGTCCTCTGCTTTGATAGGTACAATTCAGTCACTTTCATCTTACTTTCTAAAGTCCCCGAAATATCCTCATTTTTTTTTTTTTTACATTTAAAAGAAATCACGTTGTGCACACAGTAATGTATTATTTATGAGAACTCTGTGAGGCAGACACCACAGATGATGCTATTTATATTCTACATTCCACTTGAGGCAGAGCCCAATGCTTCTGAGAACATAACTGAGAATACTAGCTGTACCAACACAATACTACCTTTTGGATTACATATGCAGTCCTGGTAGGGTATTTTCCCCAATGTTACTGTAATAATCTGGAAAAACGCCTGTTCACATTTCAGACATCCTGATGTGTCATTCATTTTTAAAGGTCCTTTCCTCACAATAGGCCATGCTAAGCATATCCATGTGGTTGACCTCTCTAATAAAAGGCTAGTCTTCACTAATATGGATGGACAGTGGCCCTCTGTTGCCAATATGTGGCAGAAAAAAGTGTGGATTTTTTTAAAACTCTAATGGTTATGATTCATTTTCTGAGAAAAAAGATGGAAACTTTCATAAAGTTTGTTTTGTTTATTCATTTATTTGTAAACCATTATCTTACCTCATAAGTTTTGAGAGGTCATATTTAATGTAATATTTTTGATTTCCACTGTGATTTATTCTTACAAACAATTGAATAGTTAACATTCAGTAATCAAAATTATTAAAAAAAATTAAAAAGCAAGTAGTATTCACAAATCACAGAAATGGTTGATCTAGAAATCTAGGTTGTCCAAAAGATCAACCATCAATTATATTTTCATATGAAGACAAAACTATCTTGGTTGCTGTTCTATTGCTGTGAAGAGACACCATGCCCAAGGCAACTTTTATGAAAGAAACCATTTAATTGGAGCTGGCTTACAGTTTCAGAGCGTTAATTCATTGTCATCGTGGTGGAAACCATGGCAACAGGCAGGCAGATGTAATGCTTAAAAACTCACATCCTGATTCACAGGCAGCAGGCAGAGAGGCACTGGAACTGGTTTGAGTTTTTGAAACCTCCAAGTGACACACCTCCTCCCACAATGCCACACTTCCTAATACTTCCTAAACAGTTCTAACTGAGCACTAAGCATTCAAACATATGAGTCTATAACAGCCATTCTCATTTGAACCACCAAAACTCTATTTAAAAAATAAAATTTACAAATACCATTACAATAACCCTAAGAAATCAGGGAATATATATTGTACATATAAATTTGCATATATATGTATATATGTGTTTATGTGTATATATATATGTATGTTTATGTTATATATGTATATATGAATATTCTTATATGTTTTTTCATGTATATATAAGAGTCTTACAGAAAACTACAACTATTACTAAGTTAATTAAAAATGATTCATTGTCATATAACCTCTATCTTAATTGATATTGATCTGTCAAATCATTACAGCGAATGAAGGAAAGAGTATGTGTGTGTCTGTATGTGTCTGTGTGTAAGTGCATATGTTCACATGAGTTAACAAATAATTCCAAAATTTATATGAAGATTCAGGAGTAAAAATAAAATAATCATTTTTTAGTCTTGAAGAAGAAATAGAAATATTTATGATATCATATATATGCATTTCAAATCTTTGCAATTGGGGCAGTTTCATACTGGGGCAAGCACAGACCAATAGACCAATAGGAATGAAAAATAAATCAGGTCACACATATATAATTGTCTAAATTATAGCAATACAGAATGGTTATCAGTAGAATACATAGTTTGGAATTAATGAAATAATATGTGACAATATACACATGTGGAATTCTTTTTTTTAATATTTAGTTCATTTTATTAAGACTGACAGTTACTGTAACTTAAATTATCAGAGGTGCAAAGAAAGTAATAAGCAGTTCAATCCTGCAGTGACCGATGCTCAACCATGCATTTAGAAAAGCTATGTTTAAAAGTCTCGTGTATGTATTACCACTGGACGGTCCCAGCTTTGTACTTCATAAATTTGAAATTTGATTTTCACTTTGAACCTATGTTAAGAGTAACGGGACATCGCTACTGTATTGGTTACAAACAATAAAAACAAAAGTAGTGTCTACATGATGAGCTAATCATCGGCTGACATTGAACAATTTCACATTTAAAACTGAACCCAAGGTATCCACATTGCGAGGCATCTGCACCGCTGGCTCCCCGGCATGTTACTCTTAGCAACACATTTAAGCAAATGGCAGTGTTCAAAGTATAAAAGTTATTCTATCCAGTAGGCGGTACTGAACATGGATCAAGGTAATAAGAATCCTATCTAAAGTTAGGTTTTAAAATGCAGTATCTTCATAATTACTAGCTGTGTTAAAAGCTAAAGTCAGAAGAATGAAAATAGCCATACTCATTAATAAAATTTTCCTTTGAGAAAGTAATGCTTCCATTCCAAAAAATAAGCAGTAATGATTCTGAAAAAGTGATTAATATACTGTATCTCTTAAGCCAAAGTAAACTTTTCACCTCAGAAGGTTAATTCTTTTACATTCCTAATGTCCTCTGTCCAGAACTGAACCCCATTTAAACTACCATTTAAATAAGATTCATAACCTAAAACCGTTTTCTCATCATTTTTCACTTGCATACTTTAATTGGCAAATGAGTGTCAGTTTAAAGAATTTTTACTACAGGTTAAACAGACAAAGCTGCTTGGGACCTGGAATGTTTTTAATTTTTTCTTTTTCAGATTTTAAAGTATTTCATACTTGAGGATGGGATCCAATTCTAAACACAAGGTCCGCTTGCATTTCTCATGGCATGAAGATAGCTTTATGTACTTTTATGCACCTGTATTTTGACTGCAACCCATCACGAAGTGGGCTGTGGACTTTTCCACTCTTGGCGTCATGTCTGAGCACAGGTGTTAGATTTTACAGTGCTTTTGAGCTTTGAATTTTCACATTAGGTACGCTCCACCTGTGTGATAAATGCTAACTTAAATACTTGCCAGTAGATACCAACAAACTTTTATTTCCAAGCCTAAAAGTTACTATATAGTATTGAGGTCAGAACATGACTCTTCTCTACGGCCAGATTCAATTTACTAAATAATACTATCAGGAAGTGAATAGAAGCTTAGTGAGAGTCCTTCCAAAGCTGCAGAGTTTCCAGAGGGGTTTTCTCTAGCTGCAGTCTGTTCACCCCTTCAATCCTTTTTTAGTCGTTTAGCTTTTGCAATGTTTTCTTGCCGTTTTTGTTTCTTCTTTTGCTCCTTCTCTCTGACTTCAATCATCTTGGCCAACTTCCAGGACAGTACAGCACTAGCTAGGAACAGTGGTGTGAGTGCCAAGATAACTGTGGTAAGGAAGCCATATGGGTCCTTTGCAGCCCACTCCACAACATATTCAGCCCAAGCCTTTATGTCAAGCATCTTTGCAAAAGGCAAGAAACTGGAGGCTTATGTTAAAGATCTCTAATTTTCCCCTGGGATTATCAGTGAGTCGATCACAATTTAGATGATTGTTGGTTATGTCTTCTTCAGTTTGACCATACACACTTTGGAGGGGGTTAAACTCTCTCTCTCTCTCTATATCTATCATCTATATAATATAATATAGATATAATATAATATAATATATGATATATATAGATATAGATATAATAATACACACACACACACACACACATGGAGGAGCGCCTGGCAGGGAAGTGGAAAGCGGAACACATGTGGAATTCTATTCACAACAATTTGAACAAACCTCCAAAACATCATTCTGAATACAGATGTTTAGAGAAATGTAGGGGGAGGGAAGCAAAATTTACCCATGACATTGGATGTAAATACAGGTTTTTCTATGAGGAGATTTATGAACTACAAGAGACATGAACCAACGTTGGAAGTATTTACAGTGAATATTTTTATTTAGATGATGATTCCTGAGTGGAATACATATGTAAAACTTCATCAAGCCTAGCTTAATAATGCATGCATCTCTAGGAGAAAGAGAAATGACAGGGAGAGGCAGGAAGGAAGAGAGATAGGAAAGAAGAGTAAGGGGGTAGAGTTAGAGAGAGGCGGGGAGGGAGGATTATAAAAGAAAATTAAGAAGTAACCAAAGGGGGAAAAAAAACGAAAAAAAAAAAACTATGATTTTCAAGATTTCAAGGCAAGAATGGGCAGTAGAGCAGAGGAGGGGAAGCCAGCGATCCACCGAGTTTTGAGTTTAGCATGCGACCTACACTAAACATTTATTGTAAAGGAAGGGACAAATGTAGTTTTGGGTGATTCAGGTTATGAATAAAAGAAAGAAAACATTACAAAAACTATAATATGTTAATTTTGCAATCTACACAGGGAAATAAAGGCTAACTAGGGAAGAATTAATAAGAGAACAGCGTTTCAGCAAGCAAAAATGAGGCTATAGGTTTTTCATCAATACTCACAAAATCTATCTTGAGTCCACTGAAACCTAACTGAATGAATCCCAAGTGCTGAATTCAGACAGGAACCCACCCCCATCTCTCTTACTGTCATTGACATGGTTTGGTTTTTAATCAAAAGACAGACTGTGTATTTTCAATGAGATACAGAAAATCACAGTGAATAAAATTCAAAGTATTCAACTCTTCACTAAAAATTAGCCAACCATAGAATTTGTTTAGCCTTTCTAGCTAAGTGAAAGTTTATACATTTATTAGCCTTGGGGGTACATATCAACATACAGTCCTAAACTCAGAAATCCATTTGTCCTTTCTCTATGAAGTCACATGCAACTACGCTCTTTAGTAAATGCGGAGTGCTAAAATTTGCTCTTGTTCCAAGAAGTTTGATGTTGTCACAGATATTTTGGTTATCTTTTTTCCTAAATCCCCTTCTTCTCTGAAGATTTACAGCAATTGAAAGACACTTGTTTGTCTTGTAATGCAGCATAGTCTCATATGCCACATTATGTTTGTGAGTATAATACAAATTCAAGAAGTAGTTTAAAATTTCAGTTTTACTAGCAGCACCAGCAATCTGTTCATGAGCGTGGGCACACACATACACACACACAAACACACACACACACACACACACACACACACACACACACGGAGCATATCAGTTTCCCTCCCAACAGAAATACACCACTTACTATAATGTGCTGATAAGGATCTATGAAAGACATTTTGGTCCCAGCTGCAGGAATTCTCACACTTCCCTGGTCTTCTCTGGTACTGTAGCTTCTTGAAGCCTACAAAACAAGCAATCATTATCAGTAAGTTTTCTCCTGGACTCAGTTCCAAGATTAAACAATGGTGACTAGACATCTTAGGATATACAAGCCTACAGGATTAGACCAGGTGGACTGAGCTCTCTCTATATGACTTTTCAGTTATATATATATATAATATATATTATGCACAGTTTATAGGGGGAATGTTAAGCATAGTTTAAGGGTACCATTTAACTTCCACATTTATTTGTTCAATTTTTTTTCTAAAGATTTTTGTTCTGGTTTACTTCTATTTGTCAGGTATATAATGAGAAATTGATTGGATTTAAGAAAAATTAAAATTATTCTTGAGGGACTAGAAAGATGGCTCAGCACTTAACATAGTATTCTTGCAGAGAACTTGGTGCACTTCACACCACCCGCATGAGGCATCTCACAACCACACTAATCCAAATCCAAGACATACAAAGCCCTCCTCTGGCCTTCAAGGATATCTAACTCACTAGTACAAACCCACACTCACTCACATATATGCATAATAAAAAGAATAAAGTTCTTTTTTAAATTATTATGCCATATACGTTAAATGGTACATATCTTTGCTTTTTTCAGTTGCTTAGCATTTCATAAATTCACAATAGGAAAGTAATAGCTTTTTCACCTTTGGTATTTATTAGCAATCTTTAAAAATGTATTCATATTGAATTTGAATTTTGGTGATAAAATTTTATTTTATTTTACTTCTAAGCCTCCAGTTTAAATGGAAACAGTTAAGTGAAAATATATTTTTCCAATTTATTTTATTAATTGATCGATTTATGTACTTATTTATTTGATTCAAGATTTCTCTATGTGGTCCTGGCTCTCGTGGAATTCGCTCTGTAGCACAGGCTGGGTTCAAAAGCAGAGGTTCACCTGCCTCTGCCTCCTGAGTGCTGGGATTAAAGGCATGCACCACCATACAAGTATTTTAATAGAAAAAGTACTCTCTTTCCATAATTCACTCATATTAAATTAAGATAAAAATATTCACTGAAGGGTAATTTTCATAATGCCAGAAGGAGCTATGCAGTGTGCTGAAGGGAAAAAAAAAGTCACCCGTGCTCTTACACAGCTGTGACAACCTGCCAAGTAAGATGTATCCGTCGGTGTAATAGTGGCATGACTGTTAAAACGTTGCCCAACTGCATTCTTCTGGTTGAATTTGAATCCTGCTCCACAGGAGGAAATTTATCCTGGTTCCATGTTGATACCTGGTCAAAACCCCATGGCTAGAAAAGTCATGGTCCTAGGAAGGCGTCTACTCTTGTCGTTTTTGTTAAATGAGCATATAAAACTGACTTCTAGATATTTTTGTTTACAACTACATGTTACTGCTGATCTCAAGCTTTGTTGGAATTCCTTCGTAATAGGAAGTATTCTTTTGTTTTATCTTCGTTTGGTTTTTGGTTTTGTTTTCTTTTATTGTTGGATATTTTCTTTATTTACATTTCAAATCTTTTCCCCTTTCTAGGTTTCCCCTTCTGAAACCCCCTATCCCATCCCCCCTCCAGCCTCCTGTGAGCATGCTTCTCCACCCACTCCCATCTTCCACCCTGGCATTCCCCTACACTGGGGCATCGAGCCTTCACAGGAACAAGGGCCTCTCCTCCCACGGATGGCCAACAAGGCCATCTTCTGCTACATATGCGGCCAGAGCCATGGGTCCCTCCATGTGTACTCTTTGGTTGGTGGTCCAGTCCACAGGAGCTCCGGGGATCTGGCCAGTTGACACTGTTGCTCCCCCCACAGGGCTGCAAACCCCCTCAGTTCCTTCAGTATTCTTAACTGATCAAAGTTCTAGCACAAGTGACTGTTAAATTCTTAGCCTTAAATGGAACACCTATATTAACCCTTGGTGCTAAGGCTCAGGGAACATTTTGGAAGATGGAACAGAAAGAATTTAAGAGCTAAAGGTTGGAAATGAATACTGTGAAACACTGTCTTGTGAACATGACATGGCTCTTGTACTCAGGAGCTCACAGCAGCTGTGACTACCTGCCAGCACCAAGCTCATCAATATTTCATCATGAATAGATAAGGGCTTAGAAAACCCAAGCATTATATACCTGAGCATGAGCTTGAATTCTTGGTTCTTCTGTCTCCACCTCCCTAGGGCTGGGATTAAAACAGTACACCATCATGCCCAACTTACACATAATTATGATTATCCTTTACTCTTGAATTTTTTTACATTTACTTATTTGTGAGTGAGAGAGAACGTGTGTGAGTGTTTATATGTACATCGGTGCAAGTGTGCACATGCATGTGAATATCAAAAGGTACTTATAGGAATCATTCTTCTATAACATTGGTTCCAGGGACTGAATTCATGTTGTCAGGCTTGGGATCGAGCATATTAACTCAGCAAGCCATATCACTGGCCCTGCTTATCATATATTTCTATCAGGCTGCACAAAGCAAGTCTGTTTTCAAGACAGGTTTTCTCTGTGTATCCCTAGCTGTCTTGGAACTACTTCTGTAGACCAGACGGGCCTCAAACTCACAGATTTCCACCTTCCTCTGCCTCCCAAGAGCTGAGATTAAAGGCTACATCACCGCTGCTCAGCATGCATCCAGCATTTTAAATCAACTTTAAACAAAGAATCCAAACCATTATTCTGGTTTTCTCTCAATAAACCAATATAAAGTTGTTGTGGATTTTGTTTGCTTGTATGTTGTTGTTTTGCATTGCCTTACTTTAAACTTAAAAGAAACATTTTCCAGGCATGACAAAACACACATTCCCAGTACTGACAGGTATAGGCAAGAACATCAGGAGTTCAAGTCCAAACTAAGCTTCATGAGATTTTTGTCTCAACTTTCTCTCACCACAAATAGACAAATGTGATGATGAATGAGCCTATCACCTCTATGCTACAGTTTTAATGTTTGGCCTCACAGAAGTTCATTTTGACATTTACTTTCCAAAGGCCAGATGGAGTACTACCTGTCTATAATCCAAACACCTGGGAGGTACGTATAGTAAGATTAAGAATTCAAGGTTGCTATCTGCTGCTTCAGAGTTTGAGATCATCCTGGGCAATGTGAGACCCTATATCTAAAATGTTTTATAAAAGAAAATGTAATTGATGATGTCAGATTATTAGGCCTCTACCTCAGCTTTTCCCTCCAGGTTCCTGCCTTGAATTCCTGTCCAGGCTTCCCTAGATGATGCACTGTAGCATGAATCTGGAAAGCAAATTAACTGCTTCCTCCTCTAGTTGCTGTTGTCCATGGTCCTATCACAGCAAGAAAAAAACAAACTAAGAGAGTGTGACTAACAGCCAACCTGAGGTTTGGAAGGGATAAACTGCACGTAAACTGCAACCCTTTCTCACTCTGCTAATCCCTAACCATGAGGCTAATCCAGCTTCGTGGGGATCCAACACTGTCTTCCGGAATTTTGCAAGCACAAATGTGCACATACTCCCACATAGATACAAACACATATACACAATTACAATTTAAATAACAAATAAGTAATAAATAAGGCCAAAACTCACAGAGACTGTGATAACATGCACAACACCTGTACAGATTCAAGAAAAAAAAAAAAAAGACAGAAATCCCAGCCCTTAGAAGGGGAAGTGAACACAGAGTTCTACTCCTAACCAAGAAGCTTTTTGCAATCAATTGATACCTTCTGGGAAAGGAAACATTAGCTTTCTCTAATAGAATATCACTGGGTATATAAACTACATGTCAGGGCAGGTCGCATGTCAGGAGTAGTTGGCTAACACAAAATACATTTTTTTTGTTTTGTTTTGTTTTGTTTTCAGTAGTTTTTTATGCTTGCTATGTTTTTTGTTTGCTTTTTTAATGTTTAGTGTTGGTTTTGTTGTTATAGTAGATGGGATCCATATTGGAATCTATGAAAGCAAAGAAGGTTATGACTGGTATTCTCACTGAAATTATTCATGATAAAAGTTGTAGGTGGGCTATGGTGTAGTTCAGTGGTAGAATTATGGCCTTGCATGTGTGTGGCCAGCAGACTTCTATATCTATTCATTTCACAAACTGCAGCTTTAGAAAAACATCCACATTTCTCTGTAGACTAATCTGTTCATTCATGCAACCCCTGTGTCATTGCTAAGTACAAGCATATGTTAGGCACCAGATTCGGTGAACAAAGCAGAGCTCCTGTCTCCCAGAAACCTAGAGATTGTAGACATAGCAAAGAACAACATAGTGCTGTGTAGTGAGATGTATTGGAAAAAGCAGTGGTGCGATCCAGCTAGCTCCTGGCCTCTGCCATGTTCCCACTCTAAGTTCCCACACTAATGATCGCAGAGGCACCAGTCCAGGAGCTTCAGCCTTGGCTCCACGAATGGTTCACATTGCTGCTGTCTCTACCAGTCAGAATTGTGGAATCTATGGCTCTAAACATGACTCTTGGTCCAACTCTGCCACCCGCATAATGCTCGGCTCAACCCTAGACAATATCCACCATGATCGCCGTACCCAGTAGAATGAAGACTCTTAATGTTTAATATTAGCAAATGCTCAATACACAAGATGCCCACACAATTAGAATTGTAAACCCAGTTTCCTAACCTTGATATGAATAACTGCTAAAGAAATGAGGGTAACATCTCCTGCCATCTTTTCTCTCCTCCTCCTTGTCTTCCTTCTCTTTCTCTTTCCTTCCTCCTCCCAACTCCTACCTCCATTTACCTCTTCTATTGCCCAATCACAAAGCTCTACTGAAAATACAATGGGCAGGAAAGGTTCCTACAACAATGTTGTACAACAGCTAATGCTTTTATGTTACTAAAAGCAGGGTCACTTCCTAGGATTGGTATATTTTTGATTGAAGGGCACTTTGAAATCTCCCTCCTCTGTGAAAATATTTTTCATGAGTTCTTTAGTCTTGTAGCAGAAAACCAGATATTCTTAACTTGATCAGTAAATGATTCTTTCATACTTATTTACTTCAATCTAAAACAAGAAAACTTTTTTCTACCATACCATATGTGTGCACCTACATGTATGAATTAAATATGGAAGCAAGCTTAATGTGATACGTTCACTAATAACAAGGTACAGTATTTGTATTGTCCCATTTGATTAAATGCTAAGTGGTCCACCAAAATCGTTTCATGACTCAACTCAACACAGTTTGACAAACACTGATCTAAGAGACTTCAAGATTACATTCTTATTCCCATCCATTTCTCTCCTCTTTTCTATTCACAACCATATTGATTGTCTTTCCTTTCTCCAAATGTAGGATGTTCCTCTCTGATGTAAAAATGTAACCTACTTCCTTTGCCCATGTGATTATTTAACAAATATTCAAGTAGAACATTTACCTGCTGTTTACCAATCATATGCCAAAGTCCCAGAGGTAAAGCGACAATTGAGATAGCAGCTCATCTTTGAAGGAACTTGTATTCTACAGAGCAATCAGAAAATAAACAATTCAACAGGAAAAGTGAGCGTCTCCTAAAGCTAGGCTCAAGAAAGGGGCTGGCCACAGAGGGTGGACGAGTGGTCTTAGAAGATAATGTTCCCAGCAGGCATGTGGAGGAAGTGAGAAAGGTCCTGTGGCTGCTAAATTAAAAAAAAAAGAAGCAAAAATGGTTGGTGATGAGGTTACAAAGGAAGCAGCGTTAGATCCTGCTGGCCTTGGTAGGCAGCACTTGTACACCAGCTAAAACAGACCTAAGATTCAGAACTCAGCTTCAAGGTCACTACCACAGAGAAATTTTCTGTGACTTTCAGAGCATGTCTGATTCTGTTTGTATTTTATACTTCTTCAAGTCTTTAATTCCCCTTACAACGTGTCTGCCTTCCCTTATGGAACTAAAGCCAGAAATATAAAGTCAGTGACCATGTTCACCTTGTCCTTGCAGCTGTTCTGTGTGCATAGCATGGTGCCTACAACACAGCAGGTTCAAGGTAAAGATGTGTTCAGTGGATGATGGATGACGGAAAGAACCGGAATAATGGCAAGAGTGTGCATATAGGAAGTTCTCACAATAACACCCTTTCAATGGTCCTCCTGTTCATGCCTAACTATATTTAACAGCAAAAAGATGCTATAAATGAGTCTGTACTTTAAAAAATAAAAAGAGGAAGAAGGAAAATTCCACAAGAACTGAGATGACTCTTCATTTAGAGGAAATCTGTTGCTGGGGACTAAAGTCTGGTGTCAGCAACTTTATTTCCTCTTTGCCCATCCAGTAACTCCATTCATAACTACCGTGTTCACCATCCAACTATCAGCCAAAACCACATCCTCCAGCCAGACCTGGACAGACAATTCCCTGGCAGGAAATGTCTTTGAGATAGTTAACAGGTTAAGTATCCAACTAATAATTTTCCTTTAATGTTTATATTATTCTTTGGTAATCTCATATATACATATCCTGAACTTAGATCCAACCAATATTATTAAATCCACCCCCATTTCTCCTTGTCTCCACCTCTCTAAAGCTACAGGGTTAAGAACTACAAGATAACCAGATATTAGACAAACATGACTCACGGCATTAATCCTTTAGTCCTAGAACAACTTCCTTTTCCTTGTCTTCTTTAATTCCACCCAGGTCTAAACTTTTTCCAGCTCTCATGAAATTTCAGGCAGCCTTAGAAGATTTCCGTTAACTTTTGCAATGAACAAAAATAATGAACTCATGGATTTAGATGCCAGGTCCATTTAGAATGGAAAGCAGACACTATTACAGGAAGGGAAAGTGGGTCACTGACTTACCTCCTCCCTTCCCTAGATCTAATATTTTAACATTTCTCTTTCTGTGGCAAAACATACTTACAAAAAGATGTTTAAAGAAGGAAAGCGTTTATTCAGCATAGATTCTTAGGCTCCAGCCCCTTGACTAAGGGAAGTCAAGGTGGGAAATCAAATAGTCACAAATCTATATTCCAATCCCCAGAAGCAAATAAACTAATGATGTACATCTGTATCCAGTACTAGGGAGATAGAAACAGGAGCATCAGGATCCAAGGTCATCTCAGCTACATGAGTTTGAAGTCAGTTTGTAATACATGAGATTTTGTATCTTAAAATCAAATAAAAAACCAACCCACCAAAACAACAACAACAACAAAATGCACACTATGTAAAGTAAATAATCCAGTTATGTGTTTTTCATATTAACAAAAATATGCTAGGGTCTTGGCTAAAAGTTCCACTTGAAGATTGAA